>CAJQZP010000644.1:4027500-5227500 GCA_907164705.1 Parnassius apollo
ACACACACACACACACACACACACACACACACACACAGACACACACACACACACACACACACACACACACACACACACACACACACTCACACACACACACTCACACACACACACACACACACACACAGAACACACACACACACACACACACACACACACACACACACACACAACCAAACACACATATTTCGTTTGGTTTTAATTTTAATTTTATTTTCCTTCATTTATATTGTTTCGTTTTTATATTAACAAGTTTATTATTTTTTCATTTATTACTTTCTTTTTACTTTTTGCTAACTCATACTTGTCCTGCCGACACTGATTTTGTGAAGAGCGCTGATTTCTATGATACAGGCCCTGCCTAGCTTAGAAGTCAGAGGTTCTAATATAATTTAAGATGTAATATTTAGACAGTATGTTAATATATATTTTATGTAAACTCATTGTTATGCAGCAATAAAAATTTTGTATTAGTATTAGTATTTAGGGATACTTGTAATATTCTCATCTAGTTGGGACTTAAATAAATATATGAAAAGGGATTTTCAAACTTTAAATAACTATCCATAAGAACCCCAAGATTTCGTACTTCAAAAACTCGTTCAATGTTTTCACCATCAATACGTACGTTAGGATCAGTAGAAGTTATGTACTTTACTTGCTTTTTAGTATCTATAATAATAAACTTAGATTTTGTAGGATTAAGGAGCATGGAGTTATTTTGTGACCAAGAACTAATGCGTTGAAGATCCTCATTTAACTTATCTACCGCTGTATTTACATTTTTACTATTTACACCAATACAGGTGTACTGTAGGTCATCAGCATAAATATGGTATTTGCAATTTTCAAGACATGCTGTTATATCGGATTTATAAATGATAAAAAGCAAAGGGCCCAAAATAGATCCTTGAGGGACACCTTTATTGACAGGAAAAAGTTGGGAAACATAGCTTTCGCCATCATTCCTGTTAATTATAACTTGTTGTAGACGATTATTGAGATAACTCTTAAACCACACCAATGCCCCGTTATCAAAACCGTAATATGATAGTTTATCTATTAACAAATCCGTATTTATCGAATCGAATGCTTTTGAAAAACCTAGAAGAGTAAGGATCGTTCCTTTGCCAGACTCCGAAAAAGACAGCACGTCATCTACGACATTTATAAGGGCTGTAGCTGTCCCATGACTCTTCCTACACCCTGATTGTAACTTAGGTAGTATTTTATTTAGTTCGCAAAAGTATACTATTTGAAATTGTACAACTTTTTCCAACATTTTTGATAAATATGGTAAAATGCTAATAGGCCTTAGGTCGCTTAAATCAACTGCGTTTTCTTTTTTTGTTATGGGACGAATTAGTGTAGTTTTCCACTGATAAGAAAAAAATTGATTCTTTGATAGACAGATTAATTATTGCTGTTATACCTTTAATGTTTGTGGTAGTGTCAAAAGTATCATTTCAATACCAATTCGATCAACCCTTGTGCGTTCGACTTGATAGCAGTAATAACTTTTGCAACTACGCTTTCATGGACTGGCATTAACTTTAATGTGTTTGAGTTATATTTAGAACTTTTAAAGAATTTAGAATAAAACGAACCAGTATTACTTATCGAATATTAAGAAAGTGGTGGTTAATTTTATCAGGATCATTAAAATGGTCTGGTAAATTGTTAGAATTTTTAAATGAAGGTAATGTAATCGATTTCAAGTTTTTCCACAAAATGTTTGCTTTATGTAGGTTCTGATTAATATGATAGTCAAAATATGCTTTCTTCTCAGTATTAAGACAATTATTAATTAGTCTTTTAAGAGATTTGTAATGAGTTTTATCACTTTCAGCTTTTGTTTGTCGATACTTATTATGAGCGCTGTCACGCAGTTGCAGTTGCATCATGTACCGAACATTACTAGTAAACCATGGCAGTTGTCTTTTTTAAACGTTATTAATTTCTCATGAGCATGATTATCAAATATTTCTAAATTTTTTTTTGGAAAACTCAGATAGCATTTGATCAACACAGCTAAACCCTATGATAGTATCCCAATTTATAGCTTCGAGATCTTATAGAAAAGCAAGCATATTGATACTTTTAATAGGTCTTATAATTTGTTGTATTGGTGATATCTTAGATTTTTAAAATGGAAGTCAACCAAAACAAAAGAAATCCCTTCTAATACTGGTGTATGTTTAACAAATGTATTTGTAACACGTGCATCCGTGATAACTAAATTAAATAACGTTGCACTGTCTCGCGTGAAGTGTGTAGGTTCTGAAATACAGGTACTTGAATTAGTATAGGTCAAAAATTGTTTAAGACGAAGAGTTTTACTGTCATTAGTATTCAAAATGTTAATGTTAAAATCCCCTAATAATATAAAATAATCAAAGTTGGATTGTAAAGTTAAAGTGTCCGTGAGAGAATCAAGGAAATTATCCACATTGACCCATTGTGACCCATATGCTGTACCAATTAATATTCTAGTCCTTTTTATGGTTATCGATATCCATTGTTGCTCAACTTCAGTAAATGTGTTAATATGTGGACAGGAACGAGCACTTACCCCTAGTCTAATGTAGAAACCTACACCTCCGCCCCTAGTTCTTGACATGTTACACGATCGAGGAATATGACGGAAGCTATATCCAGGAACTAATGGGGCACTTACATCGTCACCTGTCTGCAGCCATGTTTCGTTAATTGCCATAATATCAGCAGAGTCACGTTGTAAGGCAACCTGAAACTCGTCTATTTTGCTTATTATTGACCCAGCATTATAGAGACCAACTCTAAAACTTTTATATCTAGCCATTGTTATATAATATAATTTAATATCTTAAATTTTGAATCAAATTAAATAAAAAATATAGGGAAAAGTAAGAACACAATAAGTTATAACTTGTACTAACCAACATCGAAATAAAAAAACGCGTATAAACAATATTAAAAAAGATTTCAACAGTTTAGCAGAATGTAGACAAAAGATTGAATTAAAATAAAAAGTAGGGCACAATGAAATCCCTAATAATAACAGTAAAGTATTTTTTTAACATTTTTACTGTTATCAGAATGTTAAGTAATAAAATGTAATAATATTTGCAATCAAACTGTTCTAGAACTAAGTTGACTTTACAAGTATAACGAACATTAAAACTAATATACATCAGACCGAATAATAACAACAATAAGTTAAACCTGTACTGACCATCGTCCAAATAAAACAACACGTATAAACAATATTAAAAAGGATTTTAACAGTTTAGGAGAATGCAGACAAAAGATTGTATTTAAATAAAAAAGCAGGGCACAATGAGATCCCTAATATTAAAAGAAAAATATTTTTTGAATATTTTTATTGTTATCAGAATATTAAATAATAAAATGTTATAATATTTGTAATTAAACTGTACTAAAACTATATTGACATTGTAAAGGGGACAATCATTTTTGGGCCCACTAAAAATATTAACGTCACTTAATGGTATTACATCAAAAAAAAGACACCAAATTATAATAGTAAATGGCCTACAGATTTTTCAAAAATGTAAACGGAATCAAGAAATATGAAAAAAAAATTAGTTGTTTTGATATTCGTGTTCTGATTAGTGTAATATGGGTAAAATGCGTGTACCTAATTAGTCATTTTGCAGTTTGTATAAAAAGAAAACTATTTTTTCACAAAGCTGACTTAAAAAAAGATACCACTAAGAACTTTATGTTTAATTTCTAAAAATTTTAGCTAATATCACGTTATAACATAGTTCTAAATGACTGTGAACCAAAACGTTATTTTATCATTGACTTCCGGTAATTCCCAGCGGCCGGCGGCCGGGTACGGCGGGGCGGGGCGGCGGGGTATTACCTACGTCTTTAATCTTAACGGCATTGACGTTCGTCACGCTACTGTTTTTTTGTATTTATATGCGATTTTAAGAAAATGGAATCTGCTAGATCAGTATACAATGAAAATAGAAGTGTATGTTGCAATTGTGGAGTCAGGTTTCAACGCAGTGTGCGAAGACAATTACTGGCCGAGACAACTGCCGATGTGCGCCAACTTTTATCTGTGTGGATTTCTCATGAGGTAGGTATAATATTATCTCATGGAAAGCTAATGACTGCACTATACAATCTATCTACTTACATATTATCTAGATTTAAACTTTATGAGAAATATATATTATTTTTGTTACTCTCGATTTTATTCCAACAATATTACTATACTGCGGAAACGAAAATTACATATTTTCTTTATTAATGTATTACTTAATATTTTTATTTTTGTTGAATAATATGGGATATGGTACGATTTTTTAGAAATAATACGAAAGAAAACGATCCACAGACTCCAGGCACACATAACGATCTATACATGATTAAGTACTTAATTATTTTAAGTTTTTAAAAGTAATAATAAATATCCCTTCATATTATTAATAAATTCATACCTTCTATAGCTATAATTTTAATCTTTCGTTATATTAAATTGATAAATGATATATTGATTAAATTATTTTACATTTTGACACAAGATGACACTGCATTCTTTCCTGCTATTTACCAACTTACAGGCATAGTTCTTTGCATTGACTCCATTGACTGGCATTGACTGTAAGAAAAAAGTCTGTTGTTTCAAACTATTTGGTAGAAAAAATATAATATGGTATAAACTTGTTTGTTTAAATTGTTGTAAACTGTGTTCGTGTTAAAGTAAAAGTTTAAAAATGAAAATTCACGTAGTTTTACTGCTTACAAGTGGATTAGTATGTTAATGTCTAATTGATGCAAAAAATGTTTAACCTAAGGGTTATATCATGCACGTAAGTCAAATATTAAATACCTATATCACATTTATGTATATAATTTGCCAATGACATTCGAAAATGCAAACTGACGAGTAAAAGTCCATGTGAGTAATATAAAAGTTTATTTTTTCCTCCTAGTATTTTGTAAAATCTATAACTTATAGTGAATTAACCTTTAACAAATGATAAACACAGGTACTAATGTGTTAAATGTTAAAGTATTGAAGTTTTATGTTATTAGTGAAATCTAATTTAAATAATAGATAAAATAAAGTCACACAATATACACAAAAGAAGTTTTTGTGGCATGGTATGATGTATCACATGTTATGTGTGTCTAATTATCTTTTGTCAGTCAATCAGAAATCAAAGTCGAAAAAGTATAGGTATATATGTGTCAATATTTATTCACGATAAAATATTATGTAAATAGAAAAGTAAGTTATTTTGTGCAATGAAAAATATTTCAATCCACTGTAATATTACCGTTACAGCCAATTAAACTCCACTGCCGAACATAGGCCTCCCCCATATATTACTAATATTACACAACTCCATAATACTCTAATATTATAAAGTTTATTTATCACTATATGATATACCTGAAATACTGTAAATATTGTAAAATCATAATATATTAATCGATATTTGTTTTTTGGATTTCCAATTTTTTTTAATTGAAAATGTATTGTATTTCAAATAATATAGGGTTCCACATCAAACATTCACTTTCATGCCAACTTCGCTTCCCTCCTCAAAATGTACATTTATCTGAACTTAATATTTATTTACTCTTTTATTTTTAATTCCTGATTTTTTCAGTTACACCCACTTGATGCAGTTTGTTGTAACTGCCTAAGAATATTGCAAGAAAGTGTTGCATCTGCTCACTCCATTAGAAGATTTGGGTACAGGAATATTTGTATTCCATGTGGATCTTCAATTTTAAGAGCACACCGTAGACGGATTGTGCCTATTAACTCTGAAGAAAGAGATATTATTTTGCAGTGGATACCATCACACCAGGTACTTACTTTATTTTAAAAGGCTGTAAATGGTCCCCTGCCTCAAATAGGCAGCCCAGAGGATTTGCCACAATCGCTTTGGTACACAGATTGATGTTTGTAAAATCAGACACCTTGCATACAATTTGGTCTGATATTTATGCTCATCAACATGGCAGTTCACTAACAGGTTATCTTTAAATTTACAGTCTACCAAAAGTCTACTGCTGAACATAGAACTCCCCATAGATTGTCTTATGGGGGGATATTTGCCATTAATAACCACTTTTTTATTTTTAGTTATTAGATGAACGATACTTCTTCCTTATCTTACACCCATATTTGTATGCTTTTGTACTTATTATACAAGTAATATTTTTTACCTTAAAAGACATTAGTATAAATAAAACGGGTTGGGTTTACAATTCGGTCGCCTCAATTTGAAGATTCTGTTACTGTGGGGGGCGTCAAGGGAGTTTATCTGAAGCACCTACACGCGAGTTTTGCTACCGGAGCAGCATCGAAGTATTTTTATTTATTTTTTGAAAATATTGGTAAACAACTAATTAATTAAATATTCTCACGTTTTTGACGTTTCATCTGTCAATGTCATATCGATATATAGTACTAAATCGATCTAGTGAATCGATATTTCACCCTAGAGAATCAAGATCAAATCTTTTCTGTTTTGTTAAGATTTACAAAATTATTTATAATTAGTTGAAAGTACCCCAACTCGTAAAGAATGACAGTTTTTCAATTTAATCATTCAATGTTATCTGAAACTTTAAAGAACTTGGGCTTAGTGAAATATTGTTAATAATTCTAAAATAATTACTTCTTGTCTGATATGTGATGTATTATTTATTTCTATTTAAATAAGTAGTGCCACAAAAATATTATGAGGGGAAACAATTGCATGCTAATATTTATAATTTTAAAATACATTAAAACTATTTAGTGTTAGAAAGATTGAAATAAATAGAACAATAATAAATATTATTAATATTTAGAGTAGACACTGTAAAACTATAGTTCATTTTGTTAGTTGATAAAAAATAACTTTTTTTCAGGTGGATCGTTTAGAACGAGTATGCAGTCCTTGCTGGCTGAGAGCTTCCAGAGCTGTATGGAGACAGAGACAACAAAATGAGAACAGGGATATTGAGTTACAATCCATGAATATAGAAGACATCGGTAACATCCCACAACCACCCCCTATACCTGCACCTGTAACCCCTGCCATTTCCAGAGCGGTATCAACAATTACTATGGCTAATTATAAGCGTGCTGCTTCTACTTCCCGTCACTGTATTTTTAAGTCATGTAATCATTCATCTAGATTTTTAATACCTAAACTACTTAAAGAGAGATTGCTGATAGATCACTCATTTTATGTGCCACTGTGCGCTCGTATTTGTGAATACCATTTAAATGAACCCCACAATGATTGGAATAATTTATACACGAGTAGTAACTGTTCAGATTTTACTGCATCTCAGATAGACAACCTTTGTTCCTTACTTAAAAGTAGTGTTACTCAAAATTATAATATTTTAAATATCATTGAACATAATTCAATATTATGCAAATATTGGTTAGGATTTACCAACTACCAATTTGAACAGTTACTAGTTGAAATTCCATCTATCAGTGAAAGAGTTAAATCACCTAAAAGAAGTCTAGCTATGTTCTTAGTGAAACTTCGTACAGGTGATAGCAATGAACGCATAGCTTCTCTATTTAATGTAGCTTCATCGACTGTGTTCAATCACTTAAATATTGTAAGTCAGTGCTTTGAAGAGCAATTCATCCAACTGCATTTAGGGACAAATACCTTATGCATTCAACAAGTTGCTCAATATAACTTGACAATACCAAATGGCTTGTTTGGTAATCCAGATATGGATCCTGAATTTATGCCAGCCATAGTAATATGTGATGGTACATACATTTATGTGCAAAAAAGTAGTAATTACTTATACCAGAAGCAAACATATAGTTTACATAAGTATCGTAACTTAGTTAAGCCATTTTTAATAGTGTGCTGTAATGGTTATATCCTTGATGTTTTTGGACCATATCCTGCAACAGAATCAGATGCTTCTATAATTCTTAGACTGTTCAACGATAATAGTCCACTGCGAACCTATTTTAGAGAAAACGATGTATTTATTCTTGATAGAGGTTTTAGGGATGCAATTCCATTCTTGCAGCAATGTGGTTATAAGGCTTACATGCCTGAATCTAAACAAGCTGGTGAAATACAATTATCAACCATTGCTGCCAACAAGTCCAGATGTGTAACTTTGTGCAGGTGGGTGATTGAAATTGTAAATGGGAGATTTAAACGGGACTTCAAATTATTTCGTCAGGAATATTTTAATACTGCATCTACTCATCTCATGCTATACTTTAAAATTGCAGCTGCATTAATAAATCGATTTCATACGTTGATTCGTAATAATTTTCATGCTGTAGAGATATTGGCAATTGCTCAAGCCAAACTAAACACTCCAAATAATTTAGCCTCCTACGTAGAAATGCACAATTTAAATAGAGTGAGAGTGCGATTTGCCAGCATTAATGGTAATCTTCCAGAGCTGGATAATTTTCCTCAACTGACATTCCAGGATCTCATTCTGTTTAGTCTAGGAATTTATCAAATTAAACAAGCTCGTAGTTATTACGGGGAGCATGTCAGGGCTTCTGGAGAATATAAAATCGAGGTATACCTGCAATCTGTCCATGATTTTGGTCCAAATAGTTATCTATTGCGAGGTAGGATACAATCAAGGCACACTAGTAAAAAAACTTATTACACTTATATACTAGTTGACACCAACCCATCAATTGCTAACACTAGGGCTGCTCTTACTGGGTACTGTTGCAACTGTTTGGTAGGCAGACGCACTGTTGGCTGCTGTGCACATGTCATGTCTGTTGTCTGGTTTCTATCTTGGGCACGGCATCGAGATGAGGTTGAACCACCTGCATCTTTTTTAGATGATATATTACTTTCAAGTAATGATATTGAAAATGATGAATGATGATTATTAATCTTAATGCGTATTAATATTGTAATATAAATGATCATTTTTGCTATAGTTGCTTCACTTGTGGCAACCAAAGTTTTTTGTGGTATTCTATAGGAAGATGCTGCTCCTCATCTCCTGGTATTTTTATTTTATTCTGTCGACTTTAACGACACCATACGGGACGGAACGTGATGGCAATTCACGGAAGGCCTCTGTAATATTTTACATTATATCTTTAATTTAGGAGCCATATGTTCGGCAGTGGACTGTTGTAATGATGATGAATAATGATGACTAAAAATTGTAATTTTTGTTGCTTATTTGAACTATTTCTATTTTACTGTGTGCTTTATTATCTGTTATATATTATGTTATATGTGTAATTTATAAATAAACGCCGAGCAAAGTTGAATTTATTGCTCTGGCACCCTTTTTTATCTCTTTTAATTGACCATATCCTTCTGATTTCTAATAATATCGTAAACGGGCGAGACATTATATTTTAATGATGTATGGGATTTATACTTGCTAATAGATGAATACTTTAATGAACAAAGGGCCGGCACTGCACCTGTCTGCTGTGTTATTTTTAAAAGAGGACTCATAAAACACTGACGATTTTAACCATAATTAATGCAGTGATTATAGATGATCTTTGGGACTTATTACATATCAATATCGTATCATAAATAGAAATGTTACCATCAAGTTATTTTGAAAAAATCTTTTAATATGATCTTTTGATATGAAAACACGAAAAATGTTTCTACCTATGTCCGTTAGAAACCATCCAAGCGATTTTGATGATATGTTTATGTGTGTTTGAATGGGTCTCTATATGATTCATATTCACATATGGACTCGGTAGGTGGCGCTGTTGTCGAAATCCAGAAATCACCTGTGCGAAGTCGGGGCGGATCGCTAATAATAAATACAATTAAACTATACCTGTGTGTTTGTTATCCTGGCACAAACAGTTCAAAACATCTTACTTCCTCACAATTTATCAGTGTGTAATAACAGATAAGCATGATATTACCTAATCATTTTGGTATTTTAGAACCCAGTCATTTTAAGATGTATAATTAGGTATTTAATAATCAACCAAAGCATATTAAAAAAAGTCTTGACACCGGGCCTGTCTGTCTGTCTGCATAAATAGATCTGAATTATATGTCTGAATTATATAGACTATGTTGGAAATGATGATTTACTATCTATAAATACGGTTGCATTATAACTTGTTTTTTACACAGTCAGTTTAAAACATCTTTCTTACTATATAACGTGTGTTGGTAATATTGTAAATATAAATGGATATATTATACCTTAGTCATCTTGAATTTAATTATATTATTTTAACGGTAATTGGGAAGTACACTCACAATCAATATATGTAAAAAATTGTATCCATACCACATTTGTACACAGACAGGCACTATATTTTGCCGTAACTACTAAAAATATTGAAGTATCTGAAAATGCTGAATGTACCTACAACTTGGTTTTATATGAACACCATATTATTCAACAGTGCACTATTTTAACTTAAAATACCGGTAAAAACCACTATAAATAGTTTTTAGTTTATTTCTAGGTTATTTTAAAATTCATATTTTAATTGTTAATTTCTCGATTTTCCGTCTAGATGTGGTAAAACTAATATTACTTTTGTAAACTATAGATTATAAGGAATAAATCGACATCCATTTCATTGCGTGACGCGAAAATTTGTGGTGGGCCCATTCTCCATACAAAAATTGATTGTCTCCTTTAACTAATATTAAAACTAACACACAAAAAACCGAATAGTAACAACAACAATAAGTTATAACTTGTACTGACCGACATCAAAATAAAAACAACACATATAAACATTATTAAAAATTGTTTCCACAGTTTAGCAGAATATAGACAGAAGATTGAATTAAAATTTAAAAAGTAGAGCACAATTATTAGATCCCTAATATTAACAGAAAAATATTTTTGACTGTTAACGGAATATTAATTAATAATAGAATGTAATAATATATGTAATCAAACTGTACTAGAACTAAGTCGACATTGGAATCAAACTGTACTAAAACTAAGTTGACATTGAAAGTGTAATCGACATTAAAATTAATATACAACAAACCGAATAATAGCAAAAACGTTAGAAGCCCAAATGCCACCAAAATCAATTTATAATCAATTAACTATTTTGGAATATGGCTCACCAAAAATATGCGTAAAGTCGTCTTCCGAGAAGATGATGCGTATCCGAGCGTTAAAAGAATCTTCTCACTTGACATAAACTCGGCCATCTTTTGTCGACACGAATTTCCATTTTAATTTTCGGGCAATTTCACGTGCTTTAGCAAATAGCACACGATTTGGTTTCGTTAGCCTCTCATTTACATAAAACTTGGTTTTTTCTTAATTAAGTAACCCTAGATCTACAGTGGTGAGCGTACGGCGCACACGAGCAATTTTCGGTAGGATGTCACGAGTGATGCGGCGTGCTAAACACACAACTAGGGGACGTGCCTCTATGTGGTTTTGATTCCCTGTTTGAACGTCTTGAAGTAGATTACTCGAATGGCGACCGAAACGCTCCGCAAATACTATGTCATGATCATTTAAGGTAACTCCCAGCTTATTTGCAACTGTCGACATTATATGCACTGGGGTTTCACCTGAAACTTCAGGTATTCCAACTATTTCAATGTCATTGAGCAACGCTTTCTGGTCCTTGTCATTTATTTCCTGTTTTAATTCTTTTATGATGGTCTCCATATGTGAAATGTTTGAAGGCTTATTTTGTTCACTTTCTACTTGTTTACGTACACATATGTTTTTTGCTCAAGTGTTTTAACTTTTTCGCGAAGTGTACTTATATCTCTTTTTAAGGGGTTCGGTTATTTTCAAATACTCACTTTCCAACTTCATTAAAACTTCATTAAATTCTTGCTTAATTTCCGAAGCTAATGAGTGACGAGTGTTTTGTAACTTAGTGTCCAATTTATCGTCAAGCAATTTACCTAATTCTTCTAAATAAAAAGTAGAAGTATTTTGTTTTTTACCTCCACGGTGCTCAAAATTCGAAGGCGGCAGTTCATTTACTTGCATGTTATCACTAGACATGTTAATGACATCAGATGGTGATGAATCCACACAGTTAACTTTTACCGCTGTGTCGTCGTTTCTGGATCGCCGTTCCGTAACGGTGGTGCAAGTAGGACATTTCCATGATCTTTTAAATTTTTGATAGTTACCCATAAATTTCGCAGATGTAATATTAAGGCACATATAATGATATCTTATATGTGCCTTAATATTACATCTGCGAAATCTTGGGGGATAAGTCGCTCGCGTCCGTAGGCTTTGACCACCTGTTCCTAGGCCCACCCTACACGTGTCCCCCGAGTGGTGTTAAATGAGCGAAAAGCCGATACCACAGACTCGGCTCCACGCCGTGGTAGCGGCGTTAAATATACCACCCCATTTCGCACCATGAGGAATCGAATTAAAGAATGGCCCCGAGTTCCCGGCGCCCCTTTAATGGGGCAGGGGTGTGAAGAATCTCCGGGAGGAAAACCGGTGACGAGGTTCGCCACCCGTCACGTTCTGTCTCCCGGAGAGGCGAAAAGTGGATTGCAGAGGTCCGTCTGGCTACGTTGAATCTATGTGGGGCAATGAATGATAAAATGGATAAAGTATGCGATATGATGTATGATAGAGGAATAGATATGTTATGCGTAAATGAGACGAAAAGAAAGGGGAAGGATGTCACTACACATGGCATGTATACCGCATGCTGGTCTGGTGTAGACGAGATCGAGCGGGCGTGTTAGGGAGTAGGTATCATCCTTTCAGAAAGAATGGGCCAATGTGTGAAAGAGTATGAATGTGTAAGCCCAAGACTGCTATGGATACGAATGAAAGTGGGCTTAAAAAAGTTGTTTGTGTTAGGGGTCTACGCCCCAGACATGTCTAAGCCCACTTATATCCGAGAGCAGTTTTGGGAAATGGTAAGGATGGTGTTAATGAAGTGTAAGGGAAATGAAAATATTATTATGCTAAGAGATTTTAATGGAAGGGTTGGGGTCAGGAGGCTTGGTTATGAAAGGATATTGGGAACGTTTGGTGATGAAAGTATAAATGAGAATGGTGAAAGTCTCCTCACCGTATGTATGGAAAAGAATCTTTTTGTGACGAACACTTGCTTTCGCCACAAGAGGATTCACATGTATACTTGGGAAAGAGGTGACGATAGAAGCATGATAGATTTCATAATTGTGGATGAAAGATTGAGGGGCGCTGTGGTAGATACGAGAGTTTACCGGGGTTCTAACGTAGGAACGAATCATTATTTAGTTTTATGCCGAATTAATGGTCTATTCAGGCGTTGGCGCTTGACCACTGCGTTACAGCGTATTAGAACAGAAAAGTTACAAGATGAAAGTGATGAAAACAAGTTCAAATGTAGACTGAAAGAAAATATAAGTGGTTTGGATGAATTATGTATGAAGGAGTTAGACTTGGAGAATATATGGCAAAATGTAAAAAAAGGTTTAGTGGATGCAGCTACCGAAGTATGTGGTGTTAGTAAGAGAAAGAATGAAAGGAAACATAATACGTTATGGTGGGATGATGAGATATGTATGGAAGTTGAAGCAAAGAAGAGAGCATGGCTAGATTTACTAGCAACAAAGGCTGCTAATTCTAGTGGTACGAATGGTGATATTGAAAGAAAAAAGCAGTCTTTAGACATCTTAATAAGAGAGTAAAAGAAGTAGTTGAAAGAAAAAAGCAAGAAAGAGCGGATAAGAATGATAGAAGAATATCGGATAACTTCCAGGTAAATATTAAAATGTTCTGGAAACTTGTAAGAGCTGCCAGGGGACATTCAAAACAGCCTATGATGAATGCTATAAGAGACGAGAATGGCTATATTCTGAATGATGAAGTTTTGAGTTTAAAGAGATGGAAGGAATATTTTGAAAGCGTGTTTATGAGTGAGGAAACAACGTGTGTACTAAGTGAAATAGAAACACCGAAAGAAGAGGAAAGAGGTAGCGAGATAAGTATAGATGAAATAATGAAAGCAATGAAAAGCATGAAAGCAGGTAAGGCTGCCGGATATGATAGAGTTTCACTCGAAATGCTAAGGGCTGGAGAGGAAGTGGTGGCAGGCCTGCTGAACACCTTGTTTAATTTATGCTGGGAACTGAAGCGGGTACCGGTAGACTGGTGCAAACCCGTGATAGTCCCAGTATATAAAGGAAGAGGGTCGCAGCAGGACTGTAAAAACTACCGTGGCATCAGCCTTCTTAGCATTGTGGGAAAACTGTATGCTAAGGTATTGATTGAAAGGGTCATGAAAGAAACTGATGAAAAATTTGGGATGTGCAAGCGGGATTTAGAAAAGGAATGGGATGTAAAGATCAAGTCTTTTCCATGCACATGATCGCGGAGAAGTTTCTGGCCAAAAACCAAAAGGTTTTTTGTGCGTTCATGGACTTGGAAAAGGCCTATGACAGAGTGGATAGGGATTTGCTATAGCAAACACTGAACTCATTTGGGTTGAGCGCTGGCTTGATACAGACATTGGAGTTTCTTTATAGGGACTCTAGTGCTTGTGTTAGGATCAACGGGGTCTACTCGGACTGGTGTGACATCCATAAAGGTGTCAGACAGGGCTGTGTGGCTTCCCCGTGGCTGTTCAACCTATTTATGGACAGTTGTTTGCAAAATTTGAACGTTGAAGAATGCGGATTAAGAATGGGTGAGTTAACCGTCAAATGCCTTTTGTACGCCGATGATCAAGTTATTCTTGCGTAGATGAGTTTGTATATTTGGATTGCGTATTTAGCAGGGATGGGAGATATGATAAGGATATAGAACGATGAGTGAATGCGGGAAATAGAGTAAATGGGGCCTTGCACTCTATTGTGAAGAGTCAAAATGTGTCGAAAAAGTCACGTATGGCAATTCACAATGCTGTGTTGGTCCCTACTTTAACGTATGGTAGTGATAGTTGGGTGTGGCAGAAGAAGCACGAGAGTAGAATCAACGCAGTAGAAATGCGGTCCTTAAGGAGAATGTTAGGGCTGAATCTGAATGACAGGGTAAGAAATTGTGTAATAAGAGTAGAGTGTGGTTTGTAAGATGATATTGTGACCAGGATTAAGAAAGGAATGCTTCGGTGGTTTGGTCATGTGGAAAGAATGAATGAGGAAAGGGTGACAAAGAAAATTTATCGTGCAGAAGTGAATGGCAGAGTCGTAATGGGACGTCCTAGGCGAAAATATATCGACCAAATTGGCGATTTATTGAAAACGGGCCAAATTAGGAGTACCCTTAACCGACGAGCATGTATGCGTAGGTGTATCGATGTGAAGGAGGCAAGAGAGGTGTGTCAGGATCGTACCAAATGGAAGTCTGTAGTCTCTGCCTACCCCTCTGGGTAACAGGCGTGAGTGTTTATGTATATTTATTACGTATAATATGTATATAATGATAGGTTCCTTTACATAAAATGCATCCCAATAATTCATTTCGTTCAATAGATTTTCACATGCTGAGCATTTCATTTTAAGAAAAATTAGAAAAAAACTGTACTAATATACACAATGATAGTAATTATTTATACTAAACCCTTTATAATTTGTTCAAACAACAAGTGGGTATTAGAAAAAACATACGCGATTCAATAATTGTAGACGAACCAGAACAATATGCAGAATCGAAGTTCACCGCACTGAGTATTAAAATTACGAAGCAATTCAATCTTTGTTCACACTACACTTTCTTTCCTTTTTTACTTTAATTTTAAGTAACTAACTTCTAACTATTGATATTTGGTTTTTACACAGTATAAATATCAACATTAACTGCAAAAATATATTTTCAACACGCAGTTAATACAATACGATGTTAACTCGGCGATGTACGTGCGCTGTCTTATAATATTTTTTCTAGGTAGGTAGTTTTCATCTTTCAGTCTCTTGGCAGATGGTAGTTACCAGAGAGGTACGAGTCAAGACCATAGAATTGCTGTTGTTCAAAAAACAAATAATCAGCAAATACTTGACCTAAATTATTGGGGCCATCATTAGAATGTAATGTTGTAAATACAAGTTTCAGTGCATCTACTTCTTTCATTTTATTTTTGACTAATACTGAAGTGAATATCATTTCCGGGCATATAACAAGCAAGGCAAAATGTAGCTAGAGGAGATCTAGCGGAGCATGGTCTGCCAGATATTCTTAGGGCTATTGACTGCACCTATGTTGATATATTTCACCTACTATCCCAGACTGGGGTTTAGTACAATTAAAGGACGGTCTACAATTCTAATCCAAATTGTTCAACTGGTAATAGCAAACAAGTTATAGTTTTTAAAAAACCCAAAACCTAATAATCAAGTTTTTTTTTCTAAATAAAGAATAGAAGTATTTTATTCATCTAAAATATATGTCACAATAGTCTTACAGGTGGTCACATGAGTATATAGTCGTCCAGGTTTAAGATTCTACAACCTTTCAGATTGTAGTCACCCCCTAAACTTTGAGTTATTGAGTCTCAATAGCTCAATGCCATGATTTCATTACATAGGTTGTGTCAACGATACCCAGGGCGAGTTAATGGTCAAGTCGTGTTTAATAATAATACAATTGGTCTATTCTATCTTTTGGGTATAATGTTTTAAAATAAAGTTATCAAACTCAGTAAAGTTACAATTCAAAGGTTTAAATTAAGAAATATGTTCATTCTTTAGCAAATCTTGTTAAATATTTTAAAGGCTAATATACATAATAATAGGAATAAAAATAACACAAGACTCATGATCATAAAATTATTTATTCTTTGTGGTTGCGCGGAAAACCATTCGCGTTTTTATTTTTGACGGTAGGAACTTGCTGAATCATTATTCCCTTCCTAAACGATATCATTCGTACCCTCCTATCGACACATCGGGGTGATGGGGTGGGAGGGGAAAGAAGACGATTCTAGAACATCGCGCAATCACCGGAGCCGAGGATATATAAGACACGCGCGACCGACGCGCGCTCTCTTCTTCCCGCCGCAGCCATCGTTGAACTACAACGCTTCTCTCCTGACGCACCCCTGGGGCCCCAGAGTGTCTGTCCAGAGGAGGTTCCGGAAATCGCCGCTATAGTGATCAACAGGATAGAAGAAACCCCGGTGAGTCAATATTCCTTAATTTACTGCCTGATTAATATTTAATAATTGTTTTAACCGTTCCAATTCTGTGTTCTCCTCATCAGGCAGGATTCCTTTCACCGATTTGGCAAGTAATAGTTTTAGTTTAGGGAAGAGCGAGTGCATTGTACCGCATGCTATAGTAGTCGCTTTTACGTAAGCGTAGAAGAAATCGCAAATACAGTCCACTTTAGTTAATATCTCGCGTAATAGGTTTGAGGTTTGACCGGGGAACTAGATTTTCGGCAGCCTTAAACACGTGGCTCCACCATTTTATGGTCACTTCGGCAGGATCTGGATTGGTGTTTAGTGGTTATCCAACCATTTTCTGGTAGAATTATTAAATTAATTGTTTAGATAACGCACTCTAATTTATGGAATAGACTTAAATAGTGTTCGTTTAAATTAAAAATTTGATTTGGTACTCGCAAACAGAATTATTCATTTAATAGCGCTCGTATTTGGTTAAATTTAAAGCTTATTAAACAATTGAAACGGTGTGATAGCAACCGTTTGATACGCTTACCCCACAATTTTGATAAAATTATTAGGTTTAGCAAACGACGCGTAGACTCGACCGCAACGGGTGTTCGATCTAATTACGTAATACGGCACGCCGAGTGTTCATCCTACGTCGTTTATGCGTGTGAGATTAATTGTGATTAATATAACTTTATTATAATAATTTAAAATGGCAGTTAGTGGAAGTGAAATCAAAATTAAAACGCTTTATGCCAAGAGGGACATACTCTTTTCGCGTGTGCAGAATATAAGTGATTATATAAAGAACATTAATATAGAGGCAGCGCGGGAAGCCTTTTTGAATGAAATCGAAACGATAGATACTTTGCGGATAGATCACGAAAGAATATTAGACCAAATTAATCATTTGGAATTACAAAGCGACCCGAAATACATAGTGAACTACCAACCGCTGCTGGCATTCGAAGATATGTTGTGTCGCGTAAAAAGAACTGCAAAACTCCTACAATCTCAAAGCGAAGCAAAGCCGGAAATACAGGTACGCCCTCGTGACTCAATTAGGTTACCGCCAATAGATATTCCGGTATTCAATGGTGATATTAAGACGTGGCCCTTCTTCTTCAGTAGTTTTCAAAACAATATACACAACAACCCATCGTTATCGGACGCTGAAAAATTATATTACTTAATTAGTAAACTTAGTGGCAGAGCACAGTCGATCTGCTCGGGTTTTACACCTACAGCAAACAATTACTTATTAATATTTGAAACGCTTAAAACTAAATATGAAGATAGGAGAATGTTAGCTTCCGAATATTTGAACCAGATATTCGATCTTAAACCTATATCATCCGCGAACATCAACGGCTTAGAGCAGTTTCTAGATAAATTTGTGGCATCGGTGGCTGCACTTAAGAATTTGAAGTTTAATGACCTTATGGACGTGGTGTTTCTCCATATAGCATTAAAGAAATTAGACTCCGACACCGTGCGTGCGTTTGAAATGGAGCATCGTAGCTCTGAGATGCCTTCCTTTCATTCATTAGCATCGTTCGTGCGAGATCAAATAAAGGTGATGCAGCGCTCTCCGAACGTTAAACAGGAGATTAAAAGGTGCGTCGACCGTAGACAGACTCGACCATCTAAAATAGCAGGGTCGTTAACTTACGTAACCGCTACGCCGACATCACTCCAGCATACTTGTATAGTATGTAAAGATAAACACGGTAATTTATATAATTGTGCGACTTTTCGTAAATATTCACCAAGCGAACGTTATAAGTTAGTAAAGACAAACAACCTATGTTTGAACTGCTTAAGCGATAAGCATTTAGTTGCAAAATGCAATTCGAGTTCCGTATGTAGCAAGTGCGCCAGGAAACATCACACGCTATTACATTTTGAAAATAGCAACATAGCGGCGTCAAGTAAGGCGGATAAGGAATTCACCCCTACTAAGGTCAACGATTCTAGCGGTCGACCTGGTGATGTCGCTCTGTGCTCATTGGCAAATATGGGAGCACAACCTCCTTCAACCGTGTTACTGGGTACGGCGCGTATTTTGGTTAGGGATTCGCGTGGAAACGAACAAAGCATCCGTGCACTGCTGGACAGCGGAGCCCAAAATAGCTTTATAACACGACAATGTTGTCAGCGCTTAGGTTTAGTAATAAATAGGTCACTTTCATGTCCTGTAGTTAAAGGCATCGGAGGTACTAGTAAAGCGACACAGGGATATATAAATTTAAAATTTTATTCTCGGATAGATCGTAATGTTAACTTTGATATAAATGCACTAGTAGTAGATAGGGTCACTGAACGGTTGCCAACCGTTTCGGTTGACACCTCGGCAATTATTGAATTTAAAAATTTGACTCTAGCAGACGACACTTACGCCGTTCCTGGAAACATAGACATGCTCATTGGGGCATCGCTTTTCCCTTATCTTTTGTTAAACAATAAGGTCAGGGGCAACTCCTCGCATACCGCGCCTTACGCACTGGAAACCGTATTGGGCTATGTGATCCTTGGCTCCGCCCCCATCCTAGATAGTATTTCGGCAACCTCTTATTGTGGTATGGCTGTCGAACCGCTCGAGTCGTTAGTCCGCAAATTTTGGGAGATGGAGGAGGTGAACGTCCCACCCATAGCTAGTTCAGGTGACAGGTTATGCGAGGAAATTTACGTCCGCACGACCGTTCGTGATCGCGACGGTAGATATAGTGTAGCGCTACCCTTTAAAGGAGATGTTTTATCTCTCGGCGATTCGCGTCAAATGGCAGAAAAGCGTTTCTACAGCTTGGAGCGTAGGATGCTCGCTTCGCCCCAGTTAAAGGAAGCTTACGACGGCGTCATTAACGAATATATAAGAGAAGGTTACATATCGCTTGTGGCTTCGAAATTAGATAACTACGAAGACACACCGTCGTATTTTATACCACACCACGGAGTCATTAGAGAGGACAAACTTACATCTAAATTACGTGTAGTGCTCGACGCTAGTGCTAAAACTAGCACTCACCTGTCGCTTAACGATATCCTCTATAGTGGGCAAAATTTACAGGGCAGTTTATTTGATATAATAGTCAATTTTCGTTTGTTTAGTATAGCACTATCCGCCGATATTCGCCAAATGTTTCTTTGCATAGGGGTCCGTGAATGCGACCGTAGATTCCAACGCATTTTATATCGTTTCAACCCAAAGGAACCTCTAATGGTGTTTGAATTTAACCGCGTTTGTTTTGGTTTAAAGTCGAGCCCATTTCATGCGTTACGCACGGTGAGACAGCTCGCTCACGATGAAGGTCCCTCTTATCCTAAAGCTAAGAGGGCAATTGAGAGCGGATTATATATGGATGATTTTGTGTATTCGGTCGATAGCGTGGAGGAGGCCACCCTAACCACCGCCGAGGTTATAAGGCTCATGAAATCGGGTCAATTCGATCTTGTGAAGTGGACTAGTAATTCGCGTACGGTTTTAGATACAATCCCACTATCACACCGTCTTTCGGCGATAAAGGAATTCGACGATTCCGATACACACAAGGTGCTCGGTCTGTGTTGGTCACCAGAGTCCGACGTGTTTAGCCTTAAGGTGAATCCGCCCGTAGAGAAATGCACAAAGCGCACAATACTTTCATGCGTTGCTAGATTATGGGACGTCATGGGTTTCGTAGCTCCGGTGGTATTGTACGCTAAGCTTTTGATTAAACAACTTTGGTTATTTGAATGCGATTGGGATGACTCGCCGCCTGACAGCATTGTTCGATTGTGGCAGCGCTTTAGAGAGGAACTTCCTTTACTAAGAGAAATTAAAATACCGCGTCATATAAATGTCGATAGAAATAGCAGCATAACGGTCGTTGGATTTGCAGACGCCAGCGAGAAGGCTTACGGGGGGCGTTGTATATTTCCATGTCCAGAATAATGGTAGAAATTCGATTAGCCTCATTAGTTCTAAGTCGAGAGTCTCCCCCCGTAAGGTTGTCTCTCTGGCGCGCTTAGAGCTTTGCGCAATATTAGTACTCACCAAGCTTATTACCACAGTTATCGGCGCATGTAGGGATAGAGTTCACATAGAAAGGATATTTGCCTTTTCCGACTCCACCGTCGCCTTATGCTGGGTTCATTCTTCACCCCACCGTTGGGATACGTTTGTCGCGAACCGAGTGGCCAAGATCCAAGACGAGTTAGAAACGCGGAACTTTTATCACGTGTCCGGTAAGGAAAACCCTGCCGATTGTCTATCCCGGGGACTCACCCCGATGCAAATAATGGACCACCCGCTTTGGTTCCATGGACCTTCTTGGGTTCACTTGGATCCCTCACAATGGCCAATAACCGATTTCGAACCTTCGTCAGTGTCACAACCGCCGGAAGAGAAGAGACACGCTCTAGTGGCGAACGTTTCGAGCGAGGTTTCTCCAATCATTGCTCTGGCGAACCGCTTGTCCTCTTGGTCGAAATTATTGCGTAGCGTAATTTACGTTTGTCGATTCGCGAAGCTTTTACCGCGACGTTCGTATATCTTAGCATCCGATTACAACTATGCCGAGTCGCTAGTATTACGTGAACTTCAACGTGCGCACTTCTCCGAAGAAATTACAAGATTACAATCGAATAGAGCTTGTAGTCGCGCCTTTCAACGCCTTAAGCCATTTTTACAGGATGGGATTGTAAGGGTAGGTGGACGCTTGTCCAACTCGCAATTGAGTTTCGACCAACGGCACCCTATAGTTTTACCGCGTAAAGACCATATCATGAACTTATTAGTCGATTATCATCATAAATTGAACTCGCACGCTGGCCCCGATTTATTGATGTCGATCTTGCGTCAGAATTATAGGATTCTTTCTGCACGTAGTATAATACGCAATCGGGTGCACAGATGTATAGCTTGCTTTCGGGCACGCCCCAAGCCGTCATTTCCGGAAATGGCGGAACTTAGATCTTGCAGAGTGATACAATCAGTAAAGCCCTTCACGCACACCGGGTCTGATTTTGCTGGTCCGTTTAAGGTCACGCTCACTCGCGGGCGTGGTATAAGATCCACAAAGGCTTACGTCTGCATTTTCGTATGTCTAACTACTCGAGCAGTGCATATAGAACTCGTGGGTGATCTAAGCACAGCAGGCTTTTTGGGTGCATTTAAAAGATTTCTATCCCGCAGAGGCCCTGTAAGTAAATTATATTCGGATAACGGTACGAACTACGTCGGTGCAAAACGTATTCTATCGGAACTACATGAGCTCTTAGCTAGCAAGTATTATAATTCGGAGTTCGCTCACATTCTAGCCGAGAACCGCATTGAGTGGTCTCTGAACGTCCCAGCCGCGAGTCATTTTGGGGGCAATTGGGAGACTAATATTAAAAGTCTAAAGAGCCACTTATACCGAGTAATAGGAGATCAAATTTTGTCCTTCGAAGAGCTAAGTACGGTGCTCGCTCAAATTGAATGCGTAATGAATAGCCGCCCACTTTGTCGGACGTTATCTAGTGACCCCTCGGAACCGCTGGCTCTAACTCCAGCACATTTTTTGAATTTAACGCCTCTAAGGTATCTGCCCGCCGCGGATATGGATGAGAACAGACTTAGCACTACCGCACGCCACAAATTATTAGATCGGTTAGTGCAATCGTTTTGGAAACGATGGAGGATGGAATACTTGCATACTTTGCAGTCTCGGCAAAAATGGAACACAGCGACAGAACCTTTAGCGGTAGGAACTGTAGTTGTGCTCACTAAGGAGAATACGCCGCCTCTCCACTGGCCGTTAGGAATCGTCGAGGAGGTCTTTCCCGGTTCCGACGGAGTAATTAGGATAGCTCGCGTTAAGACCACGGTTGGGTCTTACCTACGTCCTGTTGTCCGTTTGTGCCCCTTGCCTCTTCCATAATTTAAATTAGATTTCTAGATTAAAATTGTAGTTGAATTTAGGTAATCTTAGCGTTAGTTAGTTATTTGTTAGTTGATCTTAGCTCTAGTTGTTTAGTTATTTTTTTGAAGGAAATCCTTCAAGGGCGGGGGGAGATGGTTGCGCGGAAAACCATTCGCGTTTTTATTTTTGACGGTAGGAACTTGCTGAATCATTATTCCCTTCCTAAACGATATCATCCGTACCCTCCTATCGACACATCGGGGTGATGGGGTGGGAGGGGAAAGAAGACGATTCTAGAACATCGCGCAATCACCGGAGCCGAGGATATATAAGACACGCGCGACCGACGCGCGCTCTCTTCTTCCCGCCGCAGCCGTCGTTGAACTACAACGCTTCTCTCCTGACGCACCCCTGGGGCCCCAGAGTGTCTGTCCAGAGGAGGTTCCGGAATCGCCGCTATAGTGCTCGACAGGATAGAAGAAACCCCGGTGAGTCAATATTCCTTGATTTACTGCCTGATTAATATTTAATAATTGTTTTAACCGTTCCAATTCTGTGTTCTCCTCATCAGGCAGGATTCCTTTCACCGATTTGGCAAGTAATAGTTTTAGTTTAGGGAAGAGCGAGTGCATTGTACCGCATGCTATAGTAGTCGCTTTTACGTAAACGTAGAAGAAATCGCAAATACAGTCCTCTTTAGTTAATATCTCGCGTAATAGGTTTGAGGTTTGACCGGGGAACTAGATTTTCGGCAGCCTTAAACACGTGGCTCCACCACTTTGTTTTGTTTGAAATCATTACATTTTCATTCTTCATGCTTCATTATTTTCAATTAAAATTAAATCTTTGCGACTTACAGTAGACATCAATTTTGATGTATTTTGTATTTTTTTTAAATATAAAGTGGATATTACACTTCACTTCTTTGTTATATCTAAGGGATATTACAACTAAATAAGCGTTGACAAGTAAAATGTGTAACATAGAAAGAAGAATGAAATATTAAAGTGGGATAATAAAAAAGTGGACCTTACAGCTATATTAAATCTAATGTGTAAAATTAACAACGAGCAGAGAAGTAATAACAAATATAGAAAAAAAAAAGGTTGGTCATGAAATAAAGTTAAGAAAAATGTAAAATGGATATAAATCAATGTATTCCTAACTATTAAAGTGAACGACAATTTCATTTTTTTAGCTAGTGCTTAGTTTAGCTAGCCACTACACGTAAAACAAACTTGTCACGGAATCGCGAAAAGGAAAATGTTTTACAAAGAATTCACCATTATGAAACTGCTTATATAAAAAATTTGAAATTTCACCCACAGTAAGAGCATGAGTTTTTCCTCTATATACAAAAAAATTAAGTTACTCAAAAATAAAAGTTATTAGAGCCCAAACTTACAAGATGTGGGACACCAGCTGCAAAAGTGTAGTTATTCCGAGAATATACACTTCCGGATAATGATGCATATATTTTCGGAAAGAGCTTTCTGAGACGCCGCAAGCGACACCTTCAATTCTAGCCGCAGACTCCTGGTTCGCGAAACCACTTACCACGTGGTTTTCGTTTTTCCTCTAATAACTCAAGTGTCTTTTATCCAAAAATTCCAAATTTTTGGAGGATGATGTGTCCCTAGATGGCGCACAAAATCACTAAAGAAATAGCAGGTTGTGGCGACTAATCGAGCGCCGCAAGCGATTTACTGTTTTGCTAATATGAGAAAAACGGTTTTTCACTTAAAAAATCACTAAAAATTGTTTTGCGGCTAAAAAAATTAGATCAATATATGCGTCTCGTTAATACGCAAATTTTGACACTAAGTACACTGAAATCTGTTCACTTTTTACCACTTTTCGAATTTTCAACTGCAGGAGCGTCACAGTTTCGTGGCGTTCCGTTTTGTTTCTTTGTACTTGTACGATCTACGTGCCCTTTATAGTTTATAGCTTTATACTATGGTATATTATCTATGCGCGGGGATAAGTTTATCTTCTTTTTATCTACTGTCGATATTATATCCACCATAGGCCAATTTTATCCCTTGTCAGTGGATATAATCGGGCGATAAATTTTTTTTTCTCCTGCCTATGCTAGCCCGGCTGGGCCTGTGTTTAGCAATAGAATTTAGAGGCTGGACAACATTCAACGTAAATATGTATCGTAAATATGTAAGAAAAAATTCTACATATCTAGTTTTTTCCCGCTGATGATATTTCATAAAAAAACCACTATCATATCGAAGGAAATATTCAGAAATGCAGTGTTTTCAGAAAATAAAATTATTAATAACACAAACTAGTAAATGTGATACAAAAGGAAAATGTCACTGTACTCGGTAAAGTAACGTAATAAAATGTTTTACGATCCAAGACACGTATCTTATTTCATTCTTTGGGTGCAATTTTAAAGTTTACGTTAGAGCTCTATGTGTATAAAGTCGGTACGTGAGTTTGGGTACAGTAGTGAAATTTAGCCCGCATGAATTTTATAGTATTTCTAAATAAAAACGTAAAATAGTAAAGAACTACATCCCACGAGCAATCACATGTTTCTTCTCATTTCTGAGATGGTTATGGAGTAATTAGTAATTATGCCGCGATGCTCCAACGCCTATTGCCAAACTTCACATGTTCTCGAAATATTTTATTTTTTTAGACATGCAGCTTTCCTTACGATGTTTTCCTTTACCGGTGATCACGTTCTAAATTAGTACTTAAAAAAGTGGCAATTATTAATTTAATTGATGCTACCAAGGATTGAACCGGGTATTGTGTTATTTATAGCGTGCGCTATAAACAACACTCGCTTGCGTATTGTGTTATTTTTTGCGTGCGGCTAGCCCTTAAGCTACCTCTGTTGTAATGATTAAGTATTTTTTTTTGTATTTTGCGAGATTGGATACCGTTTAGCCCAAAGAAAAACTAAAAAAACACTGATTTTTTATTTATTGATCACGAAAAACGAACTCAAGAGCTCACACTGAGATAAATACTTGATAGAGATCCATTATATTTATAGGCTGCGAGGCACTCCATCTTCAAAAGGTATCTGTAGCCTTTCATTTGAAGTTGGTTCATGTCCGGTATCTGTAGCCTTCCATTTGAAGTTAGTCCATAGACATGGACTAACTTCAAATGGAAGACAAGAAAATGTAATTTATATGGTAGAGCCACGTTGCGTTCAAATACGGCTGCAACATACGCTGCGGGTGAGGACTACGCTCACACAATAGCAGTGTGAAATTGCTGAATGCTGCTGAATAGTGAGTGACGGGAACCACAGGGGTTTTTTACTGAAAACGTACCGTTTGATCTTCGTCTTTGGGTTGACAGCATATGCACTTTGTTTCTTAATAGATAGTATCTATAGGTATATATGTACCACTTACTGTCAGGTGGACTTCCTTCTATAAAATAATGTCACACTCAATTAAATAGAATAAGCAATTTTTATTTTAATGTGTCCCTATGTAAGTAATACACTCCAAGTAAGACTCTTGATAAGATCAATCTAATATCTCATGAATTAGCGTTACTGCATTTTCAAAATTAATATGTGATGTAAATATTAAATACCTGATTACAATCCTTAATTCAACAAATCCTTAATAACTGAATCGGAGAAAACTGAATTACATTTAATATTAATTACCTCACATTTTAAAGTTATATATTTATTAAATTTTAACTTTACATTCCATGCAGATTAATATGTCAGAGGTTGTCACAATGCATTAATGAACAATGTACTTTCCCTTTGCATTGGACTGTCATGAAATTGTGATATTTCATTTTTCAAAATTATCTGTACGTAAAATGAATATAAGTCACTTACGATAAAGATACATAAAGTGCTTTGTTGAAAACATTAAGTGTACAATCATTATTTCTGTTTTGTCGTTCTTGACAATTTGAACTACTATTGTGCAACTACTGAATCACACTATAATATTTTCCAAACGGCTGCAAAATCCGTGCTTCTAACAGAGAATTGGTGGCTCTCCGGACTTAACATCACGCACTACAGAATATCTCTCTTTCTCAAACGAAATAAGAGTGATACAAACAATAAATAAATTATTAATTTTATTATTAATTTATTTATTGTTTGTATCACTTCTATCTTTTAGTCAACAAATCGGTCTAAGTTATCACTTTGTAATTTCAATCATAAATTTTGATAATACAAACTACAAAACATTTGTAACGAAAAAAATGTTTAAACTAAAATAACGTACCTACCCATATAAATTCAAATATAATTTTTTTTTATATAATAAGTGTGCCCTTAAGGCCCAATTGTGTCCTGGTTTGGTGGGGAATAAAAACACTGAGATCTTATTCCCCGTATATTTAAAGAGTTTCTTCCGAGGTAGATAGCCGCCGACTGTTTCGAATGACTTTTTTTTGCAGAAAGGGGCTACCCTCTGATATGCGAGGGAAGGAGGTTGCCCTAAGCACACCACGCAGCTGGCTGCGTGGTTATGAGGGACTCACTGAGAAACCTCATTGCCTACCCACTAAACATCACCTGAGACTGGCGTTGACCTGGTAAGGTCTTACAGCCGTATCGGAAGCGACCCTCCTTGGGGAAAAGGGGGTGGGCTAGGAAATGGGGCGCAGATCAAATGACGGAAATAGTCTCATTTTTATACAACCTCGGCTAGTTAGACAAAACAGTACAAGCGACGGAGTAATGGTAACGACCAATCAGAGCGAGGCGCGAGAGAGTAGCACGATGCTGTTTGAGTGCAATTACCTTGCTGAGTGGCGTAACAATTGTGTTTTTTTCTATTTATACGATACTTTGTAACTATTATAAATTCAATACACATAACTAAAAACTAATTCCACTATAATATTATGAGATAAAACTCTAAGCTATAATGATCATTCACTAAACTATAATATCAAACGCTTATGACTATTTATGTATTTTCCTGTGTATTGTATAATGTAATATTAATTTGAATATATGGCAGCGAAACCTGAGTATGCCAAAAGAAGCATAAAAGCAAGTTGAATGCAGTGGAGATGCGATCTCTTCGTAAAATGTGTGGCGTTACCATAGCCGACCGAAAGCGAAACGAAGAGATTCGCAATACGGCAGGATTGAAAGATGACCTCATCACAAAAATTGATAGGGGCGTACTCCAATGGTTTGGGCACGTTGAGCGAATGAGTGAAGACCGAATGGTGAAAAAAATATATAGAACGAAAGTAAATATTAAAAGAACTTTCAGACCATGTGAGCAAATTGCTCGAAGAGGGGAAGGTCAAGAGTACTCGGATACCTAGACGTGCATGTATGAAGAAGTTAATGAATCTGCAAGAAGCGAAAGAGGTATGTAAGGATCGTGACACTTGGCGATCTGTTCTCTCTGGCTACCCCGTTAGGGATTGTGCGTGAAGATAAGTAAGTGAGTAAGTAAGTATGTATTTTCCTATCAGTGTCTATCCATCGTTATTTTTCACTTGTCCCGCACATAACTCACGCCTTTTTACCGCGTCGCGTCAGCTTCCGGTGGGGGCTCGACGTCCTTAGGTAGAGGCAGGATCACCAGCTTTCTCACTGGCTGGCGTAGGACACCTCTCTTGGTCAGCACGTCCACCGTCTGCACGATGTTGTCGGCACCCGCATATGTAGCCATAACTCTTAAGCGTTCGACGGTTGGGGTCGACGATCTATACGAGATCGCCGACCGTAACCGACACGTGCTGATTATCCTCGTTCGTGGAGCTCCCGCCGGTGTTGAAGGTCAGTGAGATACTCCTTCACCCAGCGTAGCTAGAAAATGTCGGCTAGCCTCTGCACAGCTTGCCAACTTGACCGTGAGTTCATGTCTTGTTCAGTGAAAGTGCCTGGCTTTGGTACATACCCCGGTCCTCTCAACAAGTAGTGGTTAGGAGTGAGGGTTTCTGGATCTACTAGGGTGACTGAAACGTGAGTAAGCCGGAGGCTATTGACGAGTAGAGTCGTGAGGAGCTCCTCTGTCGGATGACGTTCATGTAACGTCGCGGTGAGAGGGATCTTGACAGAGCGAACCATTCGCTCCCAGGTTTCACCCATAAATGGAGCTCCAAGCAAAATGTAGCGCCAGGAGATGGTTCTCTTTGCCGCTTCTTCTACAGTCACTGCGTCGACCGCCTACCGTAGTTCCTTGTCGGCGGCCTTCAGGTTGTTGCCGTTGTCTGACAATATTTCAGCCGCGAAACCTCGCCGCGCGATTATTTGCCTTATTGCTATTACCGTGGAGTCGGCGCTAAGTGAGCTGGTGACTTCCAGGTGTATGGCTTGCGTAATGAGGCATGTGAAGATGGCCACATAACTCTAGTCGAGTTCGTCCGACGGTTACTGAGAGAAGTCCGAAATAGTCGACCCCGGTGAAGGGGAAGGGGTGCTTGTGATGACCTAAGCGACATGCTGGTGGGTGTCCGGTTCTCAGATTCGGCGGTACTTGCGTCTTCATTCTGCAGAATATTTATATTTGTAATATTGTGCCTACGATAGGGTGTAGTTTTAGTACCCAATATCGACAATGATATCTGCAAACTGTGGCCTCTACACCAGCCTCCCGCTTTTAAGGTTCTCTATTTCTTCCGCAAAGGATTTTTCTTGGGAAAACCGCATCAAGAGTTCTTCAGCTGTTTTGAGCAGCTCAGCGGTGACGTTTGCAGCTTCATGTTTTCTGGCGACCACTTCTTTTTCGTTGTGGGCTCGGTAATTGGCTCTCTATTTGGTGGTTCTGCAGAGTTGAAGAACTGCAGAAGTATCGGAGTCAGTCCCAGTTGGAGAACTTCGCTGGATCAGGTAGATACTCTGCAAGCTTGAGTCTTCTTTTATTGATCACGTGATGTGTCTTCTCTTCATCAGAAGGTTTTTCAGCTATTGGTCTTGCGGTTTCCATCGGCCAGGAGTCTTCTGTTAGGTATAAGAATTAGGCCTTTTAAATAATCGATGGTCTTTATTAAATGCTGCTAGTACATCTCGTGTGGCATTGTCCGCCACATTTAGCTTTTTTTGGAACCCAGCGCCGATCGTTGACTTTTAAACTCTCTTCTACTGCTGCAAAACGATGAATTACGTAGGGTTTGTTTGAACGCGACCCTGTCCTTATCCTGGTAAGTACTGTCTCGCTGTCCGTTCAGAATACTTTGCGGTCAGGTTTCTTCTCGTGTTCTTCGACCACTGTTTTTGCGAATCTGGTGTCCATGACTTCTGACTCCACCCTTGGGATGGACGTCAATTTTAACGGTGCCATCTACGCTTTGACCATGACGAGGGATAGGTGAACCTTGTCATGTGCTGTTGCTGCTTTCCAAAAGAGAACCACAGACTAGGTTGACTCACCAGCGTCACTGAAGACGTGGAGTTCGACGTAGGCAGCATCGCTGTAGTGAAGAAAAAGCCACGGAATTGCTACTTCTTGGAGCCCTTCCAGATGCTCTAACCACATTTTTCACTGCTCTGCCAGGTCTTTGTCAAACTTGTCGTCCTATGTTGTTCCTATACGCTAGACTTCCAGGAGGAGTTGTTTCGCCCTGATTGTAATAGGCGAGGCGAATGCAAGCGGGTTGAAGAGTGACAACACTATTCTCAGTGATTCCCTTTTCGTCGGCTGTTTACCTTCTATAAGTGTTGTATACTGGCTAAGTTGAGGTTTAAAGTGAACTCGTCTGAGTTGATCTTCCAGACAACACCCAGAACTCGTTCAGTCTTTTCTTCTGTTTTGTGGAGTTCCATTTCTTTCCTCCGGTTGTCTTCTCCAAGTGTTTCTTGGAGTGACGCTAAGTTCGATTTCCACTGTTTCAACTCGAAGCTGGCTTTCATGTGCACGTCTCGTACACTCTTCGTGATGCGTTTGGCGTCTTCGAAGGTTTTGAAGCTGTTCAAGTAATCGTTGATATAATGCTACTGTATAATATTAGCTGCGGCTTCTGGGTGAGTTTCTTCGTGCTGCTTGGCGTCTAGGTTCTTGACGTAGATTGCTGTTGAAGGTAAACTCGACGCTCCGAAGATTATAGATGTTATTCTGTGATTTTCGGAGGTTGTTTGTCTCATCAATTCCCACGCCACAGGGAACGCAATGCATACCTGTCTTGTATTTGCAGCCTGACTTGCATAAATATCTCTTTTATGTCCGCCGTAACTGCGATCATGTGTTGTCGGAAGCGCATGAAGACACCTGGCTACGACTCTAGTAGGTCAGGTCCTCTGAGTAGCATGTTATTAAGTGCCACCCCTTTGGTCTTAGCTGCGTCATCATGTACTACCCATAGTTTTTCTGGTTTGATTGGGTTGACTACTGCAAAGTGAGGTAGGTACTATGTTTTGTTAACTATCTTGTGTTTTGGGGCGTGTTGGGCGACATCGTCTTTGCGCAAAAAAGAGCGGTCTGGGATCTTTCTCCTATCTTCGTTGTGGTTTTTTCCAGGATACGAAGTGCTTTTTCTTTTGGATCAGTCTTCGGCCTCTTGGGTTTTAAGCAGAGCGCGTTAATCTTGAAGTATTGCTACATGAGGTGTTCTAGATTCTCGTCTGGATCATCTGTGACGTTTGACGTGAAATCGATCTTCTGTCCAAAGGCTCTGGTCTGGCTGCTGTGGTTCTTATCTTCATCTGACATCAGAAGAAGATGCCAGTTATCTTGACCGATCAGTACTCCTGGCTGCGCGGTTGCATATGTGAGATATCCTTAGATGTCAGAGAGGTGTTGACACTCTTCCACTAGTTTCTGTGGAACCCGTTGAGCTGTGACCTGCAGGTTCTGTGCGTGCTTGTATTTGCTCTTCATGATCGTTGAGACACTTCAGTTTGATGGTGACTCTCCTTAATGCTAACTCTGATACTTTCCTGCCGTTGGTGGTTTCTATCTTCAGTGGATCTATGGGATCCGTTTCTCCAACCCTTGTTAATATACTATCGTCGACGAGCGTGACTATTGACCCATCGTTTATCAACGCGAATGTGTTGACAGCTCTTTTTGGTCCCTTCACATGGAGTGGTCAGATTTTTAATTATGATTACTTCTTGGCGGTCCAAGTTGAATTAATGACCTCTGTTGCCTCTTGATGTTTTTTGCTTTTCTATCTTCTGACTTCTTTTCATTATGCAGCATCTTGTGATGAGAGTACTTACAGCTGTTGACATTACATGACTTGGGTCAGCAATGGTGTTTCTTGTTCCTATAGCGAAGACATCCGAAGTAGAGACGCTTGGACTTGGTAGTGTCCCATCTTGTGTTTGCATCTAAGTTCTTGAATTGTTCATATTCTGTTACGTTGGTGTGCCCCGTATCCTCAAATATGACACACCTCGGTATGTTTGTCTTCTCAGTCACAGTGTTGACCCTTTGAGTCTTCTTTTGTGTGGCTGTAGTAAGTGTTGCCATCTGTTTAGGCAGTGCGTAGGGTCCGCACAATTCTGCTGTCCATTTAAAGAACTTCTCTACCTTGATTGGGCAAGGATATTCATGAGGTTGCGTGGCTGAGAAGTCGTAGCATCGATATCGCAGAGTCAGTTTCTCTACTTTTGTCTTCGCGAGTTCAGGATTGTACATGTAGTCGAAACAACCCAAAGTCTTCAGTGTCGCCACTACTTTGGAAACCTTGGTGGCGAATATGCAGATGTCCCTTAGTGACTCAGTAAGGCGCGGCAGACCCCAAAGCGTCTCCATCTCCAGAATGGCTATTGACTCGGGCCTTCTGAATCTTGACTTCAATGTCTTCATTACTTCAGCTGGGCGTACATTGGTCATAAGTAGGCCTTCAACTGCTTCTTTGGCCTTCCCTTTCAGGTTTATTCTGAGTGCTGCGCTGAAGATCGCTTCTGTTTCGTAGTAGGTGGCGCGGAAAGGCAGCCATTACTGATAAGACCCACTGAAGAATGGTAACTCGACGAATTAGGTCGTTAGGCAGCGCTGACAGCCTGACTGATTGCTTCAGCTAGGTAGGCTACGTTGGTATATACGTCGGTAGGCATACTTTGCCAGCCTTGGTTCTTCTGTTTGGGCGGTCGTTGGTTTTTTTACGGGATTGTGAGGTTCATTGGTGATTACTAACACTGGACGATTCACTTGATTCTCCAACCAGTCGCGTACTCTTGCATTAACTTCTGACTTTGAGTAGAGGGAGACGTTATCTTTTTCATACAATTCTTATGAGTCTTCCTTTTCCAAGGCAGCTAGGTATGCTGCGGCTAATTCCACTTGAAAGTGTAGCAAATCTTCCTTCGCCTTTGAAGATATGATTTGCTTCCCCCCCTTCATTCTTGCTGGGAGGTTGGGGGTCCTGTAGTCCGGTTTGCTTCGACGCACTGGCGGTGTTTTTTATAGCTCGCTTCACTGTAGAGGTTTCCGTTTCTCAGCGAGTTACTCTGGTTACAGTAGTAGGTGGCTTCATCAGCTATTTGATCTTCGCACCTGCAGTTAGAATCGTTGCCGTGGAGGGTGTTAATGAAGGAACGGTGGCACTGTCGGGGAGCGAAGTGGTTGCAGAGGTGGCGGAAGTCACGGTGGATGGATCAGTTGCCGCGGAGGTGTCTGTATGTTTCGAAGTATCTGTGGTGGTCGTCCCTGTAGCTGTCGATTCCTTACTGGCTTCCGCACTGGTGCCGGTCGCCGAGGTAATGTTCTCGGACGATGACGGCCCGCGGACCCTTCTTATACAGGCTGCTGATTTTCTTCAAATAACTAGAATCTTGAAAACACTTTTCCATTTTTCGAGAAATATACTTAATTAGTTGTAGTACTATTTTCGAAGTTTTCAGGTAATTATTTCCCGCAATATGCTGTTCAAATGAACATTAAATGTGCCCTTCAGTTACAATAGTATGCTGAGTTAGTGAGAACGGGAATGGCCGCCTTTTTATACGACCTCGGCTAGGTCGACAAGTACAGTACAAACGACGGGGGAATGGTAACGACCAATCAAAGCGAGGCGCGAGACAGCAAGGCACGATGCTATGTAATTAAATTTTGAAAATTACCTTGCTGATTCACGTAACAATTTAATTTATACATTTCTATGTAACTATTTTCATTCAATAAATAACTTAAAACTAATTCTACTATAAAATTATGAGATAAAATTCTAAAGTTTAATGATTATTCACTAAACTATAATATCAAATGCTTATGACTATTTATGTATCCTATCAGTGTCTATATATCACTATTTTTCACTTGACCCTCCCAATTCGGGTAACAAACGAGCACGCAGTGCACCTGATGGTAAATGGATGCTGTGGCCCATAGACATATACATTTATCCTCGATTAAGAATCAAAACTCAGATGCTTTGTCACCCCTGAGGATTAAGATGGAATGCCTCGTTTCCAATAAAAAAGGGTCTCCGGAATTTTACTCTCACCATACGAAACTCATCAGTATTAAGTTGCTATTTTACGCTGATATTCAAGGCAATGCATTTAATATTATAAGGGTCTTAGTTAAGTTATCTCAATGGCATGTTAAGAACAAAAAGTCATAACTGTATTAAGTGCACTATTTAAGAGAACAATCTGACTGTAGTTGGCTTTTAAACAGAAAACATCGTCGTGCAGCACATGAAGTACATTTTATTTCAATTCTTTTTAATCAATTAACTACGATTCCAGGACACTGTGCAGCTCAACGATGGTCAGCAATACGCTTAATAACATTATTGGCTTTATCAATATTAATCTATAAATAATAACAGGTAGTTAATTATAAAAATATAATATAATATCAACACAAAATATAAAAAATTCTTTGGCGATTAAAAATATTAAATTAATTTCATTAAATATATTTATTTTGCATACTATGTTACGAACGTGATAAAATAGCATATCATTTTTTTAAACGTGTCGGTTCCACCATACGTAAGTAGTACATAGTAAAAATTGTAAAGGCATTGTCGTAAAAAAAATGCAAAGCCTTCATCACGCTATCGATTTTTAAAAAGCACTCTTTAAAAATAGCTCCATAATACCGCAAGGAACGGCGGCTGAACATCTTAATTTTTCTACAACAACCAATCAGTTGACCTCGACGAGACATAAACATCTAACCCGCAATCTTCGGAAATCTCAAGTTTAAGCTTTCACCGTCATCCTCAAGAACCCAGTCTTTGGAGTAATGCTTCTCGTACTTCCAAGCTATTATCTGCGCTACAGTGTTCTGCATGCCGATGAGACACTGCTCGCCTCTGCTTCACAGCACTTTCGTTGACGATATTCATTCTCACGACTCACCGTAGACTAAGTACAAAGCATCTCTCGGCACTTGCACTTTTGGACATAATGAATCTTCGGTGGTCTGATAAGCGGGTCTTTAGTATAATTTGGGTGATATGGTTACGCTTTGCCACAAGTCCACTCCGAATCCTCGGGCTTAATACCCTGCGCGTTAGGAGATTAGTAATTTTCCTACCATGGTACACGATTACTTATACAAAGGCTTTAATATCCCAGGTAGACAAAGACAAAGAGCGTAATGAAAGGGATGACCAGGTTTTCTGTTATATGGTATTCTACTCCTACTAGTATCATAAATACAAAAGTTTGTTTGGATTTTCTGATGCTTGGATGTTTATATGTTTACGACTCAATCACGGCAAAACTACTGAACAAAGAAAAATGTAATCACTCTGTTTTACTGCTGAATGGATTCAGATTTTGATTAAACGTAGTAATAAAAATAAAAACCAATCAGAATAGAACAAAGCCTGTATTTATTGTAAAGAGAGTTGGAGTCAAAATAAAATTTCATTAATTACCTTTGCGTGATCTATTATAGATACAACTATGAAATGTTATAACCCGTTGAAGTTATTATTTATAAAAAGTCCGCAATACACTATCTACTTATTACAGATGTGTCACAGTAACTGCTTATTTGTTTAAAGAACTAATATTATGATGTCATATGTACATTATAAATCGCGCATAACGGTTTAATTTGTATTGTTGAGGATTTGGTATTGGTATACGGTTCAGTAAATAGCAGGATTACATTTGTGTACGGTATATTTGATTATTATATTATTATTATATATTATATTATTATTATTATTATATATTATATAGTATTATTATATATTATATTATACGGTATATTTTAGATGACATACGGATCTGAGACGTGGTCCTTCACTGCTGGCCGTATGAGGACGCTCAAGGTCGCTCAGCGAGCTATGGAGAGGGCTATGCTCGGAGTTTCACTGCGTGATAGACCCAGAAATGAGGATATCCGCAGTAAAACCAGAGTGACCGACATAGCCCAACAGATTAGTAAGCTGAAGTGGCAAAGGGCCGGCCATATAGCTCGAAGAACCGATAACCGATGGGGAAGAAAGGTTCTCGAGTGGCAGCCTCGTACCGGTAGGCGTAGTGTAGGGCGACCCCCCACTAGATGGAGTGACGACCTGGTAAGATATGCAGGAAGTCGATGGATGCAGGTGGCTCAGGACCGTGCTTTGTGGCATTACTTGAGGGAGGCCTATGTTCAGCAGTGGACTTGTGAAGGGCTGTAATGATGATGATGATGATGATGACGGTATATTTTCTCTTTTCTACAGGATTCTCATTTCTGAGAGGGTTTTAGATTCGTTCCAAAATGTTCGCCGCACTGCTGTAATGCATATTGGCGGATGACGTATGTATAAATTTTTTAGGCAACGTGCTTATTTCTTCATTATATTTTCTCTTACTGCCGGTCAAATTGTGAATTAGCACTCAAAACTCTACCAATTTTATTGTAATTGGTGTGATTGGTCCTCAATTGCTCATCGTTTTATGTGGTAAAAGACAAGATTTACTATAAATTTATTTATTTTTCCTTTATTTATATTATTGCCCTCAGCTTATATAACCACTTGCTCCCAACTTCTCGTTTTCGTTTCAAAGACTATCACTAGAGTTGCCTTAATTCACTAAGCATAGATTATATTATACAACATTCACGTACTATGACATTAACAGCAATTGTTAAACTTCTAAGATATCATGACTCCAAGACAACTTTATATCATTTTCATTAAAATCCTTTTAAAACTATCCGACAGTACAATCATGGCACTGACACGTAAAAATCATGAAGAGATTTTTTATTAATTTCCATGCCTGGCAAGCGGATAAGCACTGCTTCCCAAATTCTACCTGGGTACTTTATATCTAGTACATACGAGATGGTAGACCACCATCTGTCAGAAGTCGTTTGGGTCCTTTCCCATAGTCGCCTTATTAAAGCCATGAGACAAAATGGGTTGATGAAATTTCTAGATACAGAATAAAGTAGAGAAAAAAAAAGACATACACACCAATCTTTGTTGGACGATGTTAGAACGCAAACAGGCCCTTGTATTAAAATTTGTTTTATTTTCCGTTTATTTTCTCCAAAATGATAATTATATATAAGAAACGTATGTTTTGACCATTAATAACGTAATAAGGAGCTCGTCTAGTTTCATTTCGTTAGCGCCACAGTCTCTTCGTCGTTACATGCAATTAATTCTTCAATGTTAATAACGAGACATATAGAATTTATGGTAATTTTTTCTATAAAATTGTTTATTTTTCATCGTCCAATTGACGGTTTGGACCGGTACCTTCTCTCTTCTCTCTTTTTTTTTTTGTACATATTATATTGAGATAAAATCTGAAATATACATTTGCATTAATTTTAAAAAGAGTAGAATATTTACGTTCCCGTGGTGGCTATAATATCATCTCGCCAAAACGTAGGTACAACATATTATGATGAGCTTTCGTTTTTTGTCGCTAGACAAATCGATATTATCGAATCGCCTACACTGCCAATTTTCTGTAATTATTTGCTAAGCGGCTATCCTATTTGCATTTTAATGTCAGACCGTGATGCAAGGCTTCTGTTAATTTTTTTTACATCTTATGTGTTCACATCTAATTTCATGGCATAGACACTTATAGCGCTCTAATTACTAAAGAGAGTGTGAGCAGAATTTACCTAACTCAAATTCCTCCCACTCTCTTTCACCTTCCTTATATCATACGCTCAAATAGTCTCGACTCTTGACCCTTTTGCTGTCGACATACAGCGGTACAGGCAAACGATTTGCTTCGTCATTCGCCGTGCGTACTGCAAAGGAGTGGAGTAATTTTCCAGCATCGGCTTTTTATTAAATTCGATTGCATCACCATTTACATCAGGGGGGTTAGTAGACTAACGGTGGATTAAAATATTTAAAAAAAATTGTTAGTGCGATCTGTTATCGGATATTCTTTAAAACGTATTTTGATAATCCTGTCAAATACATGTACGAAAACTTAGTAATGTACCAGCTAAAAGAAGCAAAAATTAAATGTAAAGTACCTGTAAACAATATTTTACTACAACTTAGTTAATTAAACGGGATAAAATCCGTAAATATAGTTTTATTCAACGTGTAGTGCTCACGTAAATTTAAGAAATCACTAGAATATTTTACTTTCTTTACTTTATTCATTGTAAAAAATAAGTGTACCGCATTTTTGTTAGTCATAATATCCGCAAGAGAAAGATAAATATAATATAGCCTCTGCTTTAGACAACTGACTTCATTGTCGTTCAAGATAAGTTTAAGACTATTATACCGTTTCAAAATAAAAACAATGTGATAAGTTGTTGTATAATGTGTTAAAACGAAAATCCCAGCCTAAAATCGGGTATTTGTCTAGGAAATAAGGATGAAAATTGAGCACACAATTTACCTGATGGTACAATAATAATACTGTGGCGTAAAAAATTAAAATATAGTTTAAGGTAATATGGAGTAGGATTACAGGAAGCTAAATTTTGTACATAATAAGTGTGACAAATACACCACAATAAATAAAACATAACATTCATTGTTGTCATTCATACTGTCAAAGACAAACATTATGTATAGCTGCTTATTTTTCAAACCTTGACAAGGGCGATTCATTGCGTTCAAGACTAAAGCAGCCGTATAGTATACTGTATGATTACTATAAATTACATTTTAGAAGATATTAATATTCAGAAATAAGCGTCTTATTACGAGTCAAAGAGGAAAAAGATTTATATATCAAAACAAATTCAATGTCGTTATTTTGTTTCTTCTTCTCTTTCTCCGACAGCCTGTAAAGTTCACTTCTGAACTTAGGTATCCCTTACTTGAGAAATGATTTGTTACAATCGACACGCTTGGCAAGATGATTATTAATCGCAACGCCAGATGTTTTGATTTTTTGACGCTGCTGTCCGTCGTCGGTCTGGATATTTAAAATATCACACTCTAAAGTGAGATCTCCATCAACCAGATGTCATGAGATTTTCTACAATTTAGTATATTCACCCGTTACGGCACTTAGAGTTAGACATTTAGGAATGGATTTTTATACGTCATTTATATTACCAGTAGTACAATATTTACTGTGTTTATTTTCTATATCATGAAAACAAACATGTTATTGATCTTGCGTAAAAACTACCCCCAACTAGCCCAATTTTAAATTTTTGGAACGTTTCCAACATCAGCAAATGCAATTTCAATTTAACACCAGCATCCCAAGAAATTGATCCATTCATCTTGAAAATTGGATGCGTCGAGCATTCCGGAGTGCATACGGGCATAAATTCCAACCGACCCAAATATACATACGAGATTTATATCTTTTTGATTGAATTTGAAATGTAACGTGTTTTAAAAATGTTAGAGATAAAAAAATTTAATTTTGTTATAGTTCTGTAAATAGGAAGATAATATATTTAAACAAACACTTTTACACTGTGAAAGGAGTAAAACAAAAATGCATGTGCTGTTTCACAAAGAAATGTAATAAAATATTAAAGTTGTTACTATTCCCGGTAATCACTGCTGCCGGCTGGAACTGGTACTACGAATAGTTTATGACAATAGTCGAATTTCGGTTTCGATTTCTTACTAGACTTAATAACTATGTGTCTTATGTTGTTTTGTATTTTAAGAACTAATATTATTTACTTATAGTATTATTTTGAAACAAAAAAATTCATATCCGTGTCTGCTTTTCATGTTAAAATGTCGAAAGTAATAAACCGACCCATGCTGTCAAAATTATGTGCCGTGTATTGAAATATACTTTAGGATTAAAGATTTTAGACAACTTGTATTCATTTATTATTATATAAAAAAATTATAGCAGCATCAAAGACACGTAACGTAAAATAAACGTAACGTAACGGTAACAGGGTTACCTACCAAGTCTTCTCAGCTATCCTACCACCTATACAAATAAATAAAAACGAAATGTCTGTCTGTAGTATCAAAATAACATCCTTATATTTCCGCTCGGTTATTTGCATATCATTAAGATATGAATAACCATTTAAAAAAACTTGTCTATCTGTTTGTCCGGGCAAATCTTTGAAATGACTGAACCAATTATAATGACAATTCATGAATAGAATTTTATATTTGAGGTAATTTGTCATATTAATATATAATAAAAAATTAAATAACGCCACTAAGAGATCCTACCCAAGCGAAGCTCGGGCTGTCGCTTGTTGTTAATAAAACTGTCAAGTAATTTTATCCAATTCCACGCAGGAAAAGGGTTTTTCCAGGCAAAGTATATAAAACTTTTACAATATTATCAAATTCATTTGTTTTGTATGGTGAGTGTAGAGAACTGGAGACCCATTTTACTGGATACGAGGGAGGCAATGAAAATTTCGGGAATCGAGGAAGAGACACAGCATTACTATTTAAAAATGTATTTATTGCTTTTCAAAGAATTCTCCGCGAAATTTGATACATTTTTCCATACGATGGAACCAATAATTGAAGCAACCATTCCATTCGGAAGTTGGGGTCTCCAAAATGGCCGTTTTGTAGGCGTCCACAGCTCCTTCAGGTGATGAAAATCTCTGTCCACGCAATTTATTCTTTATTTTAGGGAAAGTATAGAAATCATTAGAGCTTAAGTCGGGGCTGTACGGTGGATGGTCTAATAATTCTATGTTTTCTTGCTCTAAAAACTCTTTTGTTTTGTGTGCGGTGTGAGAACTCGCATTGTCGTGATGGAGGAGGGAGGCGGTGGTTGCAGTTCTCTTTACGGCGTTCAGAAACGATCTGTGGCAAACAAATGCTAGCATACCATTCTGTATTAACCGTTCTTTGTCCCTCAAGAGGCCGGTTTTGGAGACAAACGTGGCCACCATTTTTTTTGCAACACTCCATGAACGAACAATTTTTGTTGGCTTTAACTCATTTTCGAACACCCAAACTCGTGACTGGTTTTTTGTTTCGGGTTCGTACTTATATATCCAGGATTCGTCAACTGATACGATGTTGTATACAGCATTTGAGGATCCTGCGTGGAATCTTTCGAGAGTTCTGATGCACCAAGTAACGCGAGCCGCTTTTTGCTCTTCACAGAGCGAATGCGGTATCCACCGGAAAAACAACTTTTTTACACCTCATTGTTCATACAAGATTATTTGTATTTGACTTATGCCAATGTCTAAAGTTGCCTGAATTTCGCGGTATGTCACATGTCAATCTACCTCAATCAGCTTGCGCACAGCATCAACGTTTTCTTGGGTGACTGCAGTTTTTGGACGACCTTGACGGGGATTATCACTGAGCTTGATACGTCCACGTTGAAATTCAGCAAACCAGCGATAAATTGTGGCTTTTGATGGGGCTTCATCACCAAATGCAGTAATCATCCGGTCAACACACTGTGTTTGTGTTAAACCACTACGAAAGTCATAATAAATCATCGCTCTTGAATTTTCTCGAGTCATTTCCATTTTCTCAACGACTAAAAAAGTTTGACAAAACCTTGTGACAAGACCGAGAATTTTTTTAAATAAATAAATGATATTTGATTTTTAAAACCAAGGAGTTTTCAATTAAAAAGAGTTTAATATGACAGGAACAGTGGAAATATTCCATTCCCGATACTTTTAGTGCACGAGGTAATCCATCTTAGTTTTTAGGGGCGACAAGGCATCTGCATTTTGACTCTTATGTGAGGAGATAACATGTAGATTTCTATGGGCTACAGCAACCACTTACCATCAGGTGGTCTGTATACTCGCTTGTCACCCCTACTCTATAAAAATATTTTATTAAAACACACCTGATTTTATACTAGCACTAAAAATAATAGCAAGCTGGGGTGCGATGGTATGTGTTATAGACGTAATAACTTTAACGAAAAAATCTGCTGTTTTCTTAATATCTATACTTTTGAATGTTTTAAAATATCTCCTGATAATATTTTATGAAATGCGTATTTTTGTTACCGACATTTATAACAGATATAGCTCCGTGGTCATCTGAAAGAAAAACCCACACGTTTGTAAAGTGGAAAATAATTACATGCCGCTAACTTTACAAACTGCAAGCTCAGCCTAATTAACGAAACTGCATTTTGGCTACCCGTGTATGTTATTGCAAACACTCAGAGTAAGAAATATGCTTAAGACGTTTACGGTCACTGCCTTGCTTAGCCGATAGATTAAAAATCTATTACTAGATATATTATACTTGACTTTTGACGTTGCTCTCCGTCACCCATCTATGTATTTTGCATTTGGCATTAATGAGACATCATCGCTTAATGGAAATGATGAAGTATTTTCGTAATTTCCCATAGTCACGTTAATATTGTTATTACACGTGGTTCCTCAAAAAGAAACAGTAAAAATTTGCTTTTTCCAATTTTTGGCTTTTTATCAACTACGAAAAATCTCTCCATTTTTTAATTGAAAAATATTTTTGTCGCTTTGGTATTGCTCTATTGAATCAATACGCCAATTGTATTTCATGTTTTTAATATCTTCATTCCCGCGTACAAGTTTTTCTATAAAATAAATACCCTTAGAATCAAATCAAATTCCTTGAATAAAACAAGTACTGTATAAATTCATAGAAACTTACACCAATAAAATTAATTTTAAAATTATTGATTTTAAATGTTTCTCTTAAAGATTACCTGTATAATGTAGTTACAAAATAAACCTTTTGTGCATATTATACCGAAAAAACATCAATTTTAATAAAAAAGGTAGCATACGAGAAAATAGCTCACCTGATGATCTAAATTTCCGCATTCCAGTACCAGATAAATCTGCAATGCTGATCGTTTTAAAATTAACGGACTCTTGTCTTAAATTTCCCTAAGTCTGTTCACAAAAAACTGTGAACTATTTTAATACATACAAATAGTGCAGGCTATTATAAAGAATATTATTAATATAATTGTAGATTAATTTGTCTTTAGTTACGGAATTGCCGTTTTTTATGAAATAAGTTAACATAAACTTTTTTCTATACTTTTTTATTTCTATTAATCAAGATAATCATCACAATTGCAAACAATTCATCTTTGCCAACGTAGGGGCAGTTTAATGATGCCGTTCTTGAAAAAATAAGCTGAACGGGAGGCAACAAATTCTTCAAAGGCATATTGTATCGGGTATTGAATTGTTTTTTCCCGCCGAAAAGTTCTCCAAATTCTGAAAAAAGTAGAAGTCTGTAGGCGCAAGGTCTGGTGAGTACGGCGGATGACGGGGAGTTTCCAACCACCTTGGATACCGTCTATTTTGCAGTATGATGTCGCGCCTTGTCGTGCAGGAGCAGTGGGAATCCCGTTTGGTAAGAAGCTCTGATGAATCACACAGGCGCTAGACCACTAAATTATGACCATCACTTTTCTTGGGATAAGTTTTCGTTTAGGGCATTGTTTAGGTGCTGTAAGCATTTTTTGTCGCAGGTAACAATGCGATTCAAACTTCCTTAAAAGCACACAAGTTTCACAGTGTAAGGCACGTCTCGACGCGTACTTCACGCTGGCGGTCATTGAGTTCGCGTGACACCCATTTGCCAAGCTTTTACTTTGCCGATTTGACGCAAATGGACCAATATTGTTTTGATGCTAACGTTGAAAACTGCTGCCAATTCAGCCGTATATTGCTTATTATAAACTCCCACAATCACTTTCAATTCATCATGGTTGACCAAAGTTTTTAGACGGGGTTTATTTTTCAGGTCGAAATTTCCATAATAAAAATCTTTCCGTTATCGAAATAATTATTTAAATATAAGTTCTAAAAATATCGGGCTCATTTAAATCTCAAGCTAAAATCTACCAACAGTTTAAAAATAAGAGCTCTACGGAGAAGGATCGGCAAAAAACTCTAAGGTCATTGCTTTTTGGAAATTAATATTATTTATGTTTTTTCGGTATTTGAGCCACCAGTACTAACGTTAAAACTTACGATAGTATAACTCTCTACAGAACTCATAAAAGAAATAATGTTCTGCATGCCGAAATTTGGTCACGGTGGCCTGGCTCTATGGAGACTAGCAATCTGCTCAGGATAACATTATGATAGAGTCCGAGTGTATGCGCAAGTACATGTACACCCTCATATTTAGGAGAGAGATCAGATACAGGATTGACGGGTTTACGTGCTTTCCCAGGCACGGAAGTAAAACACAACACTGTGTAAGTTAATAACTCTATGCTACTACGAGAATTTCTTGACAGAAAACCCCAGTAGCTAATTTTATTTAGACCAGATACTCAAGACCTAATAATCTTGCATTTGCCACCAATAAACCAACGAGGAAGTCAAAAAAAATATTAATCTTTTATTTTGTAATTACACTCAAGGTATTAGAATAAATATAATCGAATACTTAAAATGGATGGATTTTCTTTTTAATTTTGCTTTGAAAAAATTCTTAGAAAATAAAGCCAATAAGTATCACAAGAAAACAGTAAAGAGCAATAAGATTAAAAAACTTATGCTCTTAAAGAGATTCCGCTTCTACCAACAATTCGACTTTTGTTACACCGTAATGCAGCATTTTATTTTTGTCACAATTCCTTTATGCTTTAACGTTGAAATCAAGGTTAAGTGTGTTGGTAAACTATGTTTACGATTTTGTCTTTAAGTAATTTCGTCTCAACTAGAAATAAAGAGAAAAAAGAGTTAAGCATATAAACCGTCTCCCTAAGGTTTCCTATAATTTATAAGGAGTTAGTTTAGGTTACGTAATAATTAAAATTAGTATAGAAAAGTTAGTTTATAATAATTCAATCAGATAAGAGCGTAATGCGTTACTTAATTCGGCGGTGGGTAAGGGAATCATAACAGCAGTGAGGAAATCTGGTACAGCGGTCGACATTTTGAGGCTGGTACCTGTCAATGATTTATAAATAAGATATAGTTATGGAAAATATGAACACTAAAGTAAGAACTAGAAAAAAGGCACAACATTTTATCATACTAATATTAATTTTATCTAAGTTATCGCTATTTTACTTAATTGGCAACGGGTCCTTGCAGTGATGAAAAGTAGCCACAAAATTGGCACCATAACACCACGCTATCAAGTATATTGACATATTATTGTTATCAATATTTTAGCCGTATTATTCGTAGCTCAGGGGACTATATGTCGTATGTCGCGCTTCTTAATTTTTCCATTAAACAGATTTCGAAGGAATCCGATGACGATACGGTGTTTATAAGTGAGCAGTAAGACTTCCATATGGCGCTGTAGTCATCAATTAAAAACAGCCTAAATGCATGAAAACATTAACAAATTACATCGGCTGTAAGTAAGGCTGTAAGAGTACATTAGACGCAAGACTAACGGCTTAACGTGCCTTCCGAAGCATAGCTTAAACAACGACATTTTTTTGCCTCCAGGCTGCTATCGTGAATTTCTTGACCAAAACCCAATAACCGAATTCGACCCGACCTGGGATTCGAATTCGGGGCCACATGATCAGCAGTCGCGCTCATGACTGCTAGAACAATGAGACAGACGGAGGACGGATCGGATACTTAGTAAATCAGAGAGCGCTAAGCTTATTGCTTATCTTATTCTTTACCTTTCTGTGTGATAATCGACTATTTAAATGTAAGAGGTAAAGTTGCAATCCGTTTTAAGGAATAGTCTAAGTTTTAAAAGCAATATAAAACCTCTATCTCTGAACGTTTTAGCTGTCTCACTACTGTAAAAATTCTAACAAATATCACGTATTATTTGTCTAAGGGTGACCTTAGAGTAAGAACATACATATTAAATATGTTATTTGGGTATAAAATTGACCAAATGGAAAAGGAACATATTAAAGAATATTTAAATATTACTTACCCTTTTTTACAATAAAGATGATAAACGAAAACACAGTCTAACTGACGATAAGTGGATGAAGTGCCCATAGTCATCTACATGTATCATCGATCCAGATGCGAGTCATCACTGAGGACTAAGGTGAAATGCTTCGTTTCCAATAAAAGTGCTCTCCGGATCTTTACACTCACCATACGAAACACAGTAGCATTAAGTTACTATTTGTCGCTGGTATATTGTGACAGCGTAGTCCTACCCCGGTGGAGCCCAAATATTCATGCTACATCCACAAAATTGATGCGGGACAAAGTAAGTACAAATAAAATAAAAATAGTCAATAAGAAAAATTATCTCTTTACTTCACCTTTTCTCAATACAAGACTGAGTACCGAGGAATAAAGGTTTGACTGGGAATGAATACCAAAAGGCATTGAGTCCACCTTTTGTAATCGTTTTTATCAAGATGTACAATTAAGTATAAATAAAACTGAGCCAGAGAGAACGTTGGCAAGAAACAAAGATATTTTTACAATAAAAAATGACGTGATTAGATTTAACAAAATACATAGATTAATATACCATGGTAAATATGCGATTTAAAATACAATTTGCTAATTTTATGTCAAATTTCTTATTACTTAATATTTGTACAAAAAATAATTGAATCTTAAATATTTTTTTTAATTACCCAAATGATAAGCGAATAAAATGTCAAGATTGTACTTGTACGAAATCTATTTTGAACACGTATATATTAACTCGCTTTCATGTCTGTATGACCGCGTAGTAGCGGTGTAAGAATATTTACTGGCACACATCGTTCCGTAAGTGACGAAAGAGGCTACAGAAGTACACAAACCAGGAGATGAGCCGAAGCGTTTTCCGCATCTTAAGGATAACTGCAGTTTCTGATACGCTTGCCAAGCTTGGCTACTGTGGCTAACGTCCCCCCAATGATGCAATCTATATGGTATATTAATGTTCAGCAGTGGACTATTGATAGTCTGTAACGGTAACGTTCGTCTTTATTCGCAAAATTCCGCTCAAGACTACAACTGCTCGGGGCAAACGGAGCAACAAGACCAAGGCGACCCCTGCCACGCTGTCCGTGAATTTCTGCAATATCAGGGGACTTCACTCTAACCTAAACGCCGTCCACTACCATCTCGAGACGGCGAGGCCGGCTCTGCTCTTTCTGACCGAGACGCAGGTGTCCTCTCCGGCTGATGTCTCGTATCTCTCCTACCCGGGGTACAAACTGGAACACTCCTTTGTGCCTCGGGCTGGAGTTTGCGTTTACGTCAGAGAGGACATCTGCTCTCGACGCCTCGCTAGACTTGAAGGTTCGGACCTGTCCATCCTTTGGCTACGCGTAGAGAGCGACGACCATCCGCGCGTCTACGGGTGCCTCTATAGGTCCCATAGCGGTAACGCCGAAACAGACCGACTATTCGACCACGTCCAAATGGCTGCAGATTCGTTGCTACAGCAGATCCCCTCCGCAGAGATCGTGATCCTCGGCGACTTTAACGCCCATCACGCCGAATGGCTTGGTTCACGTTTAACCGATCATGCGGGGAGATCTGTTCATGATTTTGCCTTGGCATATGGTCTGACATAACTGGTTACTTCGCCTACGCGGATTCCAGATGTGGAGGATCATGTACCTTCCCTGTTGGACCTTCTGCTGACCTCTCACCCGGACGGATATCAGACTTCCGTCGACGCCCCTTTAGGCTCCTCGGACCATTGTCTGGTCCGGAGTGTGGTGCCACTCACGCTGAAATCGCGGTTGCATTCTGCAGGCTGCCGCCGTGTTTGGCACTATAGGTCAGCCGCTTGGGATGGGATGCGGTCTTTTTTTGCATCCTACCCTTGGGGGCGGGTTTGCTTCTCGCCGGACGATCCCAACGTTGTTGCGGATTCTGTTGCTGATGTGGTACTTCAGGGTATGGAACTTTTTATTCCTTCCTCTGTGGTGCCCATTGGAGGCAAATCTCAGCCATGGTTTGGTCGCTCCTGTAAAATAGCATCATGCTATAAGCAGGAGTGCTACCAAGTCTGGGCTGATGCATCAGCGTCCCGGGATGTAAACACCAGCGCTCTAAAAAAGAAGTATAATTCCGCCTCTAGGTCCTTCAAAAGAGTCATTGCCAAGGCAAAGTCAGAGCACATAGGCAGAATTGGCGAGAAACTAGTTCGTCTTCCTTCTGGAACCCGTGCATTCTGGTCTCTCGCCAAGGCTGTCCAGGGGAATTTCTGTCAGCCATCTCTTCCATCTCTGCACAGGGAGGACGACTCATTGGCCCATACCGCAAAGGAGAAAGCCGATCTTCTAGGCTCTTTCTTTGCGTCTAACTCGACTCTCGATGACGGGGGAGTACTCCGCCGACCATCCCGCGGTGTGAGTGCTCCATGCCGGAAGTGCAATTCACACAGCGCTCGGTTCGCAAAGCACTTCTCTCCCTGGACATCCACAAGTCGAGTGGGCCTGACGGAATCCCCCCAATTGTGCTGAGGACGTGTGCTCCAGAGTTGGCACCGGTTTTAACGCGTCTTTTCCGGTACTCCTACTCCCTAGGCGTAGTCCCAAAGTCATGGAAGACGGCTTACGTCCACCCGTTACCTAAAAAAGGCGACCGCTCTGACCCGTCCAACTACCGGCCAATCGCCATCACCTCCTTGTTCTCCAAAACAATGGAGTCCATTGTAAACTGCCAGCTCATGAGGTACCTTGAAGATCACCAGCTGATTAGTGACCGCCAATACGGTTTTCGCCGTGGTCGGTCAGCTGGTGATCTTCTGGTCTACCTAACTCACAGATGGGCGGAGGCAGTAGAGTTCAAGGGGGAGGCATTGGCCGTTAGTTTGGACATTGCGAAGGCCTTCGATCGGGTTTGGCACAAAGCGCTTCTTTCGAAGCTCCCTTCCTATGGGCTTCCCGAGAAATTGTGCGATTGGATCACCAGCTTTCTTTCAGATCGGAGCATCAAGGTCGTTGTAGACGGTGCAAGCTCCGATTGCAAGCCTATTAATGCTGGTGTTCCACAGCGCTGCGTGCTATCGCCAACGCTGTTTCTTCTGCATATCAATGACATGTTGCATACCCGTAACATTCATTGCTATGCAGATGACAGCACTGGTGATGCTCTTTACACCGGCCGAGCCAATATTTCTCGGGAAAACGTCTCCGAGTGCCGGGACAAACTTGTGTCTGAAGTCGAGTCTCTGCTGGACAGAGTCTCGGATTGGGGGCGACTAAATCTAGTCCAGTTCAACCCCCAGAAGACACAAGTTTGCGCGTTAATCGCTAAAAAGAACCCCTTTGTTGTATCCCCTCAGTTTCAAGGCACTCCCCTTGTTGCCTCAGCCAGTATCGGAATCCTCGGCGTCGACATATCGAGTGACGTGCAGTTTCGTGGTCACTTGGAAGGGAAGGCCAAATTGGCCTCTAAAAAGCTTGGCGTGCTCAGCAAAGCGGGACAGTATTTCATGCCGGCACATCGCCTGCAACTTTACAAGGCGCAGGTTCGGCCGCACATGGAATACTGTCCCATCTCTGGGCTGGGGCTCCCCAGTATCAGCTTCTTCCACTTGACCGCATCCAGCGCAGAGCGGCTCGAATTGTCGACAACCAAGTGCTTTCCGATCGGCTCGATTCACTGAAGCTGCAAAGAGATGTTGCATCTCTTTGCATATTTTATCGCATCTATCACGGGGAGTGCTCTGAGGAATTGTTCGGATTAATCCCAGCCGCCAAATTTCGTGAACGCACTACACGTCAAACGTCCCGATACCATCCACACCATCTGGATGCTTGGCGGTCCACCACTGTACGTTTCACAAGGAGTTTTCTTCCACGTACAACCTCTCTGTGGAATAGTTTACCACCGGCGATTTTTCCGGACCGATACGACCTGGGGACCTTCAAGAAAAGAGCTTACTCCTTTCTAAAGGGCCGGCAACGCACCCGCAATTCTCCTGGTGTTGCGGTTGATCATGGGCGGCGGTAGTCACTTAACATCAGGTGAGCCGCATGCTCGTTTGCCCCTTCTTCTATAAAAAAAAATCTCTGTTAAGTACAATCAGTTATTGGCTTTTCTCTCAAGAAATTAACAAAAGCTGCAAAAAGTCAGAAAGTTGGAAGTGTTTAACTTCTGTGCCACATTAAGTCGTAGGTCCTGCGCCTGATCTCTATCCAGTCGTGTCGGATTGCCGCCCCTTCGGATTATAAAAGTTGAGAGAATCGGGAGTGCACCTGTACTTGCGCACGCACTTAGGCACTGTTATCCTGCTGCACACAGGGCTAGTCCCTGATGAGACTGGCCGCCGTGATAAAATGTGGTCTCAAGAACAATATTAATACTAATAATCGTTTTTGTACCAACTTCCTGATAATCTACGTGAATATTTATATATAACTGGAAACTGGATGTCAATGCAATACTACCTTATTTTCTTGTTTATCTCTTCTCCCTGTTTTTCCGTTCGATGCGAATTTTTTTCCAAGACTTTTCGATGAGGTATTGACTTGAAGCTTTAAATATACATGCACGCAACATAATTGTGTGAATAAAAATATTTCTTTTATATTTTAGTCAGTTTTATCGTGATTTTATTTCAAAAAAATGTAATTATATTAAAGTCAAGTTATTTGTTACAATGTGACATAATTATTAGAGCACATTATTTTTAAATAAAAGAAATCAATTTTGCATGCATCTATAAATTTTATTGGTATTATTTTATTAATTAATTTCTTAAAATTTTATTTGTTTATTGCTGGTGACATTATATTTTTGCTTTATAATTTATCCACTAAATACATTGTTACAAAATAATACTTGGTCATAAAAGCAATTTATTAAAAATATATCTTGTATTGTTATTGAGTTGTGTAAATTTTATAAAAGAGATGAGTTCGCGTCTGTCATTATTTGTTTATTTGACATTATAAATGAGTGTTCCCTCGTTCCCATTAACAAAACTCGCATTTGATATTTACGCTTTATCATTTTTAAATCATTTCAACACGGACTGAATGGATTTTCAAAAACACGACGCACAAAAATATTTATTTTTAAGATTGATAACCAAGCCAGTCCGACGACAAATCGTTATTTCAGGCTGCAGCCATCTACATTCATATTTGATAAAAATCAAGATAAAGCACTGAAATAAAGCACGGGTGTCGTTTCATATAAGTAAGACCATTCCTGCATTTCTCAGTACAACAAAACAGTGTTGTACTACATACTCCATCCCGGATTAGATCGTTCACTTCCATTATTGCCCAGTTCTCAACTTACCATTCTTCCAACTTGTCCAGTTCTTAAGCTGTCCACTTTCAAAATTATATTATAATTTTAAATTGCCTCACTTATCGTGCGACAGAAGGAGATATGCTTTGGATTCCTCTATGGAATAAAGTCCATAACGAGGGTATCTGAAGAAGGACAACAGTAACTAATTTAGTCTAACGGAACAATATACTTGTGGCCGTGGAAGGAAAAGGGGAGATCTCCCGCCGGGCAAGGTGTTCTGCCCGGGGAGCGGCCAACACTCCTTGTGATAGTTCGGAGATTTTCTATATATACCGTTTATGATACGGAATATTGATAGCGCGATTTAGGCTTCGGTTCTAATCCCATCCATCTTGTTGTTCTTTCGATCATTGTTACGAGGTAACGATGTCCTTGCGGTGAAATAGGTAATGGTCCAACGATGTCAACGTGCAGGTGTTCGAATCTCTCCGTGGGTGGAAATGTAGCTAGGCTACTCGATGTATGTCTTAGTACTTTGCATTTTTGGCATTGAATGCATTGCTTCGCCCAGTTGCCAACATCCACTTGCATTGAAGGCCAAAAGAATTTTTCAGTGATGAGTTTTCTTGTTGTTCTAACACCTGGATGACTGATGTTGTGCAGTGTATTGAAGACTTCGCGACGACATTCTTCTGGGAGGTATGGTCGCATGGTTGACGTTGAGGCTTCACAGTAGATAGGTGGATACGTCGTTGGCATTGTAACTTGCTTGATGGACATGTTACTTTGTTTCGATAGATGTTTTATGTTGTCGCTATCTCTGTCTTGTGCTTTGGCGATCTTATGATAGTCGATTGATGTAGGGCACGTTACACTGTCGATTGGTATGCGACTGAGTGCGTCGGCGACTATGTTGTCCTTTCCACTGATGTGACGTATGTCGGTCGTGAATTCACTTATGAAAATAAGTTGTCTTGCTCGTCGTGGTGTTTCCGATAGCGATAGTTTCTTTGGATGTACATATGTTAATGGCTTGTGGTCGCTAAAAACGTTCAGGTTTCGACCCTGAAACGTTTTTCTGAAGAACTTGATAGCCATGTAAATAGCGAGTAGCTCTCGGTCGAATGTACTGTAGTTACGTTGAGTATCGGAGAACTTCTTCGAAAAATAGCCAAGTGGTTGCCATTTCCCATTGCTTTATTGTTGGAGAACGGCTCCTGATGAGAGATCGGACGCGTCGCTGAAGATAGCAAGGGTTGCTTCCTGTGATGGGTGAGCGAGCAAAGCTGCATTTTGGATCGCAACTTTACAAGCTTCAAATGCCTTCGTGGCTTCCTCGTTCCATCCGATTGACGTTTTTTCTTTTTTCTTCGTATTGTGAAGGTAGGCGTGAAGTGGTGCTTGGATTTCAGCAGCTTTAGGTATGTTCTCTGTAAAAATTTCTTATCCCAAGAAAACACCTTAGCTCTTCGATAGTTTTAGGTTTTGCATAATCGATGATTGCTCTGACTTTTTCGGCAGGCGGTTTGATTCCTTCCTTGCTGACGGTGAAACCAAGAAATTGAACTTCTTATTGGCCAAATATGCATTTCGAAGGGTTTATAGTGATTCCGTTGTCTTCTAATCGCTGTAGCACGGTGCGTAGATGGGTTTAGTGCGTTTCTTTATCAGGGCTTGCAACAAGGAAATCATCAATGAATGCGAAAACTAAATCCAGTCCATGAAGTACTTCGTGTATGAATCTTTGGAAAGTTTGACCAGCATTCTTTAATCCTGGGGTCATTCTTGGAAATTCAAATAATCCCATTGGGGTAATAATTGCTGTTTTCTCTATGTCTTCATCGCGTACTCTTATTTGTTAATAAGCTCGGTTGAGATCGATGGTGGAGAATATAGTCCTGTCTGACAGTTGATGAGTGAAATCCTTGACTCGCGGTATTGGGTAGGAGTCAGGAGTGGTAATAGAATTCAGTCTTCTGTAATCTCCAAAAACTCGTAATTCTCCATTCTTCTTCGGTACAATGTGAAGTTGTGATGACCAAGGGCTTTTGCTTGGACGGCATATTCCTTGCTCAATCATAATTTCGAATTGCTTTCGAACTTGTTCGTATACCTGTGGTGCGATTAGACGTGCACTGCAGTGAAGTAGTGATCCATTGGTTTCGATGAAATGCTCAACGTCGTTCTTCGGTGTTAATTTCATTGAAATTATTCTTGTGATTACAGGGTATTCTTCGAGGACCTTGTGATACGATTGTTAAACATCTATGCTTCTTATTGTGGACATATTGGTTGCTTGGACGAAAGATTGAGATGCAAGATTGGTTTTCCCGTCGATGATTCTTCTATTTTTGATGTCGACGATCAACCGGTGATTTTGAAGAAAATCAGCATTGATGATTGGTTTGCTGACTTTAGCGACAATAAATCTCCGTTTGAATGGTCGGTGTGGGTTTAAATCCAGCTCCATTGTTTTTTCTCCATATGTAAGAATCACCGTATTGTTTGCTGAATAGAGTTGAAAATCCAGTGGCTTCAACTTCTGCCTTTGTTTCGGCGGTAACACTGAGATCCGGTGTCGATAAGGAAAGTAAGCTTGCTTTTTTTATCGGTGACGAAAAGACGGTAGGACTTTGCTGTTACCCTGGATCCCGTCGCATCAAGCGTATTAGTTAGTTTTCCGTATTCTTATGAATGTACACGATGTTGTGCCTTGCCTCGAACCCGAAACATCGATGATAGCGGCAGTAAAGGGATCTTGTTGTTGAGCTTGTTCGACTTCTACTTGCAGAGCGGTTGCGACGAAAAGGTGATCTTCGGTATTACTGATTGTGCTGGTTGTACTGTTTCTGGTAACAGGTGTGATGCTGGGAAGCTATGAGCGCGGCGACTTTGAATGATAACTTCCGAATTCTTCGAGAATAAACTGGTTTGTTTTGATTATGTATATACTGAAGTCTTTCTTCTCGGTGTTCGTAACGGGATCTTCCTTCTAGGTGTTCGTAACGGGATCTTCCTTCTAGGTGTTCGTAACGGGGTCACCACTGTAATAGTGGAAGGAAAAGGGGAGATCTCCCGCCGGGAAAGGTGTTCTGCCCGGGGAGCGGCCAACACTCCGTGTGATAGTTCAGAGATGTTCTATGTATACCGTTTATGATTCGGAATATTGATAGCGCGATTTAGGCTTCGGTGTGTTTCACTTGTGGCGTGATGACAGACTGAAGACATATTGAAGTGGAAATGCTTAGTCCATTTAGCTTGAAGGACACAGTATAGCTGACACTCGATGGGAGAGAAAGGTTTTAGAGAGGCAGCCTCGTATTGGCAACGTCTATTTTTGACATGTTTTGCTGTTAGTCTATGCGAATCTTACAGCTTTATCTGATTCTGGGTTCGCGGGCGCAGTGTTAGGCGACCCCCCATTAAGTGGATGCAGGCATTCATTGGATGCACTTGGCTCAGAACTAATAGTAATTTCAATTCACCTCCTCTTAAGTTGTCCATCATTATATCAGTTGAAAAATGTTTTCTATCTTAGGAACTCAAGCTTTTGATTTCATCACAATTAGCATCAAGATAATATATTTGCTTTTTCATAATAACTATAGACATAGCTGTAAAGTTGCTCTACCACGTAAAATGTGTAAATAACGAATACCAATTTACAGAGTGCAAGCAGAAGAACGTACAATATTTTGTAGGTATATATACAACAGGCGGTGTTATTACTGTGAAAGTGATTTCTTTCAGACAAACTTTGAGTTGGAACTGAAATGTAATTTAAAAACTAAAGGTTTTGTACGAAAGAACAGAACAACAACATAATATATGTCTTGAAAACGCCTTTCTATAATATAATATTTTCTTTTACAAGTAGATTATTATGATATTACTATGAATTATGATTACAATTAGATTATTATGATATTATGATTTCTGTAATGCCTGTTCTTCTACTAAAAAAGGAGCGTACTATCTGTTTTTTTTTTTTTACATTGGTGAGACAAGTTCTAAGATTTTAGCAAATTAAATTAAGGGGCATGGGAGATGTGGCAACGCTGTCGTCGCCCCACACATTGAAATGCACACCTTCTAAACGATGATATAGTGGAAAATTTAAAAGTAGACGAGGTAAAAAGTATATAATTTTGATAGTGGATGGAATAAGAAGTGGGTGACGATGCAATGTGACAACAAACTAATTACACATTAACATTTATGGCAAGACATCTGGCAAAATGTTACTTTAATTTACAAATATTATAAATCCGTGGTTACAGTACAGTGAGTCAACGTATGAATGATTTTAGACTAAAATACAAATAAGAAGTCGCAACCTGATCTTCAGTTGATTGCGATTATTACAAGTAATTTTTCGCACGCTACGTTAAATAATGTCAACTAAATAAGAGACGTACGCAGTACCGACATTTACAATGGTTTACATATGCCGGTTATCTCGCTCATTCTACAATTACTATACTTTATTATAATGTATATTAATAACACAATAATAATAAACATTTATTTCTACCTCATATTCTAGTTAAATTTATATCTTTTAATATTATTATATATTATATTAAACAGGGTTACAAGTTAAATCGACCTAGATCATTTAGGGGGTTATAGTTTACATCATTACCGACTGTTTTGACGATGAAACATCATACCCCAAACTTAACCGTTTTTAAGATATTGTATATTCAATTTTTTTGTTATAAAAATTGCCAATTTTTGTCTACTGTACTTATTTTTTTATAATTTGTGTATCTTGTTTTATTTTTCTTATATTTTTTGTGTAGTGTTGTTTTATTATTTTAAACAACAAAAACTTAGGTAAATAAAAAATCTGGGTCGTAGGAGACGATTGACAGTTGAAAAAAGAAATAAATTTGTATTTTTTCTTTGAGAAATATTTAAAAAAAATATTTGGCAGGTATGTTGCAGATTACATAACAGTCTACGGTTTGTCAGAACAGACGGTTTGTCAGAACTCCTAAAAAAAAGACGTGTGGCACTCGGGGACTGCCGCGGTAAAGCTATTGCATAGCATTTTGTATCAACTTATGCAATTATAATTATTTATTTATTTTATTTATGCAGTATTTCTTTTTCTTTGATATTAATTCAAGTTACTTAGGTTAATCCAATCAAATTCAACCAGATTTAACCGAACCCGCATTATAACGAACTCACTATTTGTGAAAAATACTGTATCACCGGACCGCGTCGCAAAAAACTCAGGTTCGCGCAGTACATACGTCAGGGCGGCCGTACGGCAATTATATTAACAAGACGCGCAACTACTCAGTCCCACGCTCCACGGCAAGATTTGTCACTTATTATTTATTGTCCAATTAATTGTCTTTAAGTTCAAATGGCACGCTCTAACATAAGTCTAAGACAAAACAAGGAGACTTTCAATATATGAACAACCCGGCTTCGCGCTTGTGTTAGTCAAATAAGCTCTTATTAAGTTAGCTTAGAGTTTAAATTAGTGTAAGCTATACGCAATCCTTGTGGCATAATGAATGTAGGTAGTATTTTATTGACTCCCATTGTCTCGGCCGACGCGACGGTTGGACCGTAAACGTAAACAGATGACGCTTTCTAACGATAATGAATATAATATTATAACAGTCAATGGTTCATTATTCTAATGTGTTGTAAGATTAAAAATATATAATGAAATATATTATCTGTTGTATGTTATAACGCCCAACTTTAGGGGTGACAGACCGCGCGCACAAATGCAGCTAGCCTCCCCCCTCCCGCACCTCACTAATCGTCGCTTCACACCGCTTGAGATAAGACGATCTACTATCAGGCGCTAACAAACCCCCATCCCGGACATAAGGACCTATGTCCGCGAGTAAATTGGCAATTAGAAGACGCTTTGTATTGTTGGTTTTTTACAAAAACGATCAACTGGGCAAATGATATCTGGCCCTTTGCTTTGTGAAAAAGCATTACAGTTAAATAAAAAATTAGGTGACGGCGGCTCGTTTGTCGCAAGTAACGGATGGTTATATAGATTTATATCTCTTCATGGAATTTAATCAATGTTTATTAAAAAATAATAATTTCTTAATAAACATTGATTTTCGTTGAAATTGTTGTTTTTAATAAACACATAACATTATGTATCTACATATGTACTACAAATGCACAAAACCCGCTTTTCTTCATACATTCGATCATCCGGATTTTCGATTATCCGAATCCCTAACGGCAACAATTAGTCCGGTTAATCGAGTATATATATACATATTGAGAATCTAAATTGAGAATTTAAACTATACGCGTGTGTGTGTGTATGTATAAAGAGTGTGTGATGTATATATATTGTGTGTATAAAGAGGGCTACTTTTAATATCGCTCATTTTAATATCAAAAATTTAGGTTATCTTTATAGAAGTATTATATTTTCAATTCAAAATTAGTACTGCATTTGTGATAATAATAAAATGTAGGTATGTATATAGAGTACTCACTCATTTTCTTTCACTATTTTTCGTGACTTTCTTCATTAATAATAATAAATGCACTTTGTTCATTCATATTCAAAATTTCAAAACACTTTATACACAAACACCGTGTCGAAGACTGAGGAAAAGAAACGACGTTAGACCATCGTTAGATAATGCACGGCCTTCAAGCCATACCTCCGTGCCCGTCGGAGAGCGTGAGGTTTTTTTTGGTTACGAAATTTCTGCATTTTCCCGCACTCAAGGCCCGCGATAGAAGCTATGCAATAGCTTAAAAAACCTAGGATGACAGGCTCACAGATAGTATTAAAAATATAACGGTGCTGGGTCTTCAACAAGCCACTTCGGTGTTTTTGTGTTTAGTTTATTAGTCTACTTACGTGATTCGTACGTGGTAGATGAGATACTCAGTGCTTTCTACAACTTACTCGTCTTTGCTTGTAATTCTGGGCTGTCTTTCTTTCAGTTCGTGACTGTGCTCGCTAACCAGACTTTGATTTTTGCTTTTTGATATTTAATTGTTGAAGATGATGACCTTTACGAACGAGAAATATGATGATATCTTGATTTGTTATGGATACGGGAACTGCATGAGCTCATGATGAATACATAGCATGTTATCCCAGCCGCTGAGTGCCAGATGTTAGTGTGTTTTTTTCAAGACGACGACTAAACCTACGTAGAATATCTGTCATTGATGATGACGAAGAGCACGACAGTGAAATAGTTCGACGTTTAAGATTGGATCCAACTACTTCTACTAACATTGTTGTCCGAGAAGTTGGAAATCTCGACGTGGAAATTGTGGTTTACTATCCATACCAAGGGCCTATACGTATATTACTACACGCCACTGCAAGTTATCTAAGAAGCAGATCCTTTGAGGAGGTTCGATTTCTGCAAATTCGTGATAAATGCAGATTTAAAAGACCCATTATTTCTGAGAAATATCCTATGAACAGATGAGTCTAGATTTGATAAATATGGTATAACCAATTACCACTACACTCATTATTAAGCCCCGAAAGAACAGGGAAATCCCAATTAGAAGCGGATAAAGGGATCACAAAGAAAATTCAGCTTGAATATATGGATAGGCATAATATCGAACCGTTTGGTTGGGCTTCACTTTCTGCATGACAATTTAAATGGAAACACTACGAAAACTTTTTAAGACAAGACTTATCAGCCTTACTGAATAATTTAGCACTCAATCAGAAGGGAGACCTGTGACTTCTGCATGACGGTTGGCCTACACATTTCAGTAGAAGCATTATACTATGGGCGTAATACAAAATGACAAATTTCATGCATGAGCATTGTTAGTTTTAATACTACCTGTGAGCGTCCCATCTAAGATTTTTCTGGGAATTCTGGTATATTCGAAGCTGATTAATTACTATAGACGAAACTTGGATAATATAAAGAAGGTAAAAATACAGTCAAAACAATGGACTTCAAAGCGGTAATCGCCTCCAAAAAAAAGCAAAATGTGTTTTTTCAGCTGGGAAAGAGATAACGACTGATTTTGGGATAGTCATAGAATTATCTTAATCGGTTATCTTAAAAAAGAAAAAATTATTACAAGAGAATACTACGCATCATTACTTGACAAAAAGAAGGCAGAAATTGCCGAAAAACGGCTTCATTTGCAGAAAAATAAAACACCATGACAACACGCCGTATCACACCTTAACGGTTGCCACGTTAAAAATCAACGAATTGCGGTTCGAAGTGCTTGACCTTGCCTTACTCACCATATCTAGCCCTAAGTGACTTGTTTTATGTCCCCAGTCTGACATTTGCGCTCAGAGGATAGAGATTTTTGTCAAATGAGGAGGCAATCTACTTCGTGAACAATTATTTTGCAGAGATCATCTTTTAACCACCAATGACAATACATTTTAACGTAAATTAACCACAAGCCCCTAAAAATGCCTTTGCCTAAGCTAGAACTGTTTAGAAAAAACTGTGCCTATATGGCACAACAATTTAATTAATTTTAATCACTGGAAATCAAATAATTTAAATTTAAAAAATTGTAATAATTGTAAAACAAATAGTTCTAACAATTATTGTAATTTTATTTAAATAATTGTTGTATGTTAACTATAATTTTGCATGTCCGTAATGAAGGTGAAATATGTTCTGTGCTATAACTTAATTTAACATCTTGTGAACCCACCACTTATCTGGCAAAAATGATTATGATTATGAAAAACGCCGAGTACTATTTGGACGAATTTGAGATATGGGAGCATCGCTGGTAGAAGTGTGTAGAGTTATTAGGAGATCATGTAGAAAAATAAAAATAAATTATAAGAAAAAATGTATTCTGTCATTGTTAGCTCGAAAACTTTCAGACCACCGATAAATATTCTCATTTTCTTCATTACAAAATCTGTGATTTATTTTACATTCACATGTTGTTACTTGAAAAGATAGAATTTACACATAATTGACATAATATTATATCCTTAGTTTAGTGTCAAAAAAGAATATCACAAAAATGGACCCAATATAGTAGTAGGTTGTAATAACTCTATTTAATAACTATAATATAGCGCCGCCTATCGACCAAATATATGTTGCTATAGTAAAGTTATTATTTTTTTAAATATTTTAGGCGGTTTATTTTATCGGTTTGCACATGTATTGTGAAATTTACAGCGATCGCTAACCACCTGAGCTCATTGGTCATACATTTTTTTTATAAATAAAATTTACAAACGAATTTTAATATTAATTTTAATTTTAGTTGAGGAACAACTTATTGTTTTTCAGTTTTTTTTTTTATAAAGTTATATGCATGTGGATTTTACCTTTAAGTAATTGTAGCACTTGTGTTAATACTTTTAAGTAATTGTATTAATTTGATGTGTTAGTGTTATCAATTGTTGGTGAACCTAATAAAGAGAAGAAAAAAAAATATTACATAAAATTAGACTTTAATCCAAGACAATAACAACGGATTCACAACTTATCTTCACATACCGTCTCCTCTAAAAACAAATATAAGAAATAAAATTATTTTTTCATACGATAATTATAAAATCGGTATTTTAAGTAATTTAACAAGTAAGGAAACAAACTTTTCAAACTTTCCCATCGAATTTCATGAAGTTGTTCGACAAGTAGCATAAAGCTAGCAATAGTTTATTATTACGTGGAAATGAAATTAGGTCACGAGTCTATGCTGTTATTTTTTGAAGTTATACAAGAATTATAATTACCCGCTGTTGAATATACGTGGATGAAATAATAACAAGTTCAAATATTATTCATTTTAGGATTCAAATTAAGTATATAAATACAGCACGAAAAATGATTTAGCATTATTTTGATTTTTATAGTATTTGTAGTATCTTCTTATTTAACCCTTGGCCACCTAACGTGTATTCTAGTAACACTTCCACCTAACGACGGTCATCGTGACCGCTTGCATATAAGTACTATTATAAAGGTGAAAAAATCATAAATTGGTAAAAATCGAAACTACAAAAAAAATTCAGTTGTTTTTATTTCAATTTGTTTAAATAAACTCTTCAAATTAATATTTCTTACTTCTTATTACTATTAATAAAAATTGACTAACGAATATTTTAACAAATTATAGGTTTTCCGATTAAGCTGAGTTCTAAGCAATAACAATCAATGAGACTTCTTAGTTTTTAAATATTTTAGTAACTTAAATATATAACCTCTTATACAAAACTATCATTGGCACAATTAAATCACAATCGATACAAAATTACAACACCCTAACATTCACAATTTCTCGCGGCAGCGTACACACATTTTTTGAAAACACTCAACGCAAATTAGATTTTTGCACTGAAAACACAAATGGAATGTTTTACGTTTCTTCTTTGGGTCACACGTTGGACAAGTTTTGCGTGTTTCTAATTTGTCAGAGCTGACTGCCGAAGATGTTCTGGGTTCTTCATCTATTTTGAGAACCCGGCGAATAGCTTTCTGAAGTTCCCTTTGCAATCCAAACTGGTTTGCTCGACGTCGTAAATGGGGTGTAATAAGGTCTTCAGCCAGTTGTTTCATGAAATTAAGTCTGGGCACCTTTCTCTGAGATTGGTTCATGCTGCTGATGATGTACGCATTTGCTGCAGAAACATCCAGCATTCTGTAGAAGACCGCCATTGGCCAGCGCTGTGTGCGTCGAGAAGTTGAGTAAATGGCAAATTTCTGATCTAATGCATCGACGCCACCTTTGGTGCTAATATAAAAAATAATCATTTCTGGCTTTTGCTTTTGTGGATCGATGGTTGGTGAGTGATGCATGCTGGAAAGAACAAGCACGGATTTGTTTTGCTTTGGTACAAAAGATAGCAATGTTGCATCTGACGTGAATCCAAAAATCGAAGAGCCAACGTGCCGATGACGGCTAGGCAGAAATCCCTTTTATTTTTTTAATGGTTCCCACAATTGTCAGCTGTTTTTGCTTTAGGATGTTCATTAGCTCCACCGAAGTGAACCAGTTATCAGTCGTTACATTTCTGTGGGTTCCTTCAATCTACGCAACCAATCGCCAAACCGCTTGCGTGGGTTTGTTCAGTCTTTGGTATTCAATGGGCAAGCCTTGGCTATCTGAGTCTTTTCCCAAGTATATGTAGGCATCCACAAGGTATCCGTTTTTGGCATCAGTCATGCACATAATTTTTAATCCATATTTGTTGGGTTTTTTCGGCATGTACATTTTGAAGCTGCACCTCCCACGGAAAGCCACCAACATCTCGTCAATACAAGTGTAACTGCCAATTGAACAAACTTCTTTGCAGTTTTGTATCAGCTTTTCAAAAAGCTGAGATATAGGTGCAGCTTTATCAGTGCTACGGCGTTCATCTCTGGTGCTCGCATCATCAAAACGAAGGCAATTCAGCAATGTTTCGAACCTGTTATTGCTCATTATACAACGATAAATCTCTCTTCCTGTACCATCTGTGCTGTACTAACATGTGTAATGTGTGTGGTTCTCTTTGAAAATTGAGGTATAGTACAACATACCGATAAAAGCCTTCAGCTCAATTACGTCAAGGTCTTGAACACATGTCTGGTTTTGATAGTTAGGTCTTATCTTTCTAATTTTTTCGTTAGTATGCTTTACAATTTCTTCTAACATATCATCAGTAATAAACAAATGCCATAAATCGGATGATGTTGTATTACTGTTACAAAACATCTCAGAAGTTCCTTTTCAATCCTGGAGGTTGCTGAACGATGTTGTGTTGCAAAGTCCTTGATCGCGAAACTGGAGGTTAGACGACCAAAGGAACCGATTTTTTCCGAAATAGTTCCGGCATCTTGACAATGGAACATCATTATCGGAAGATGCATCATCAACTGTCAGATCATTTGTATCGTCATATTCATTTAACTCTTTAACGTCAATTTCAGAGTCTGATTGACACTCACCATCAATGACGTGGTCTAATGGTACATCTTCTATATCACTGCAGTCTTCATTTGGTAATTCCGGCACGTCCCTTTCATCCTCGGAATGTAATTCACACTTTTCTAACCATCTAATAATATTTTGATCACGTTCAGACATGATAAACCTAAAAAACAACACGAAAATGTTAGCACTAAAAGTAACGTAACAACCTAACGTCGGTCACCATGACCGTATGCGAAATATATTTACCTGTATTTTTTTATTGCGCGCACGTGTTGCTTGGTCGAGCGCAGGGCGAAAACTGGAGAGGGCGGGGAAAATGTACATAGAGTCACAGGCGCGTGGCCCGTGTAATAACGGAAATATTAGAAAAAATATATCGCCTGGAGTCACTGTGACCGACGCTAGGTGGTTAAGGGTTAATAGATCATCTAAAATTATATAATGAGGTATATTAGTAGATACAGATCAATAATTCATTTATGTATAAATGAATTCGTATAATTTTCTCATGGAAACTTAAATAAACTTGGAAAGTTAAATATTATGTAAATATGAAGTTTCTTTCAAACCATTAGAGACACTTATATTATTTATCACTTTTATTATTTATATACTCATTTGGAATATATTGATTTTAAAATTTAAAATATTTTGATTTTAAAATTTAAAAATACCAGGAGATGAGCGGCACCTTCCTATAGAATGCCACAAAAAACTTTGGTTTCCACAAGTGTAGCAACTATGGCAAAAATCATCATTAATATTAAATTATTAATAGGCATTAAGGTTAATAATCATCATTTATTATTTTCAATTTCATCACTTGATAGTTATATATCATATAAAAAGATGCAGGTGGATCAACCTCATCTCGATGCCGGGTCCATGATAGAAACCAAACTAAAATAGCAGCTTAATGCTGCTATGTTTCTTATTGTGAGCATAGAGAACCAGAGACACTTTTTAATGGAAACAAGGCATTCTATCTCAGTCCTCAGGGCTGGTAACGCATCTGAATTTTGATTTTCAATTGAAGATAAATGTAGATATCTATGGGTTACAGCATCCACTTACCATCAGGTGGACTGTGTGCTCGTTTGTCACCCTATTTCTACAAAAAAGAGAAAATTACTTTTTATTAATCATCCTCTCTTACAACTACAGCATCAAGGAATGCTGCAGGTCTGGTATTGTCGTCTGATGCCTGGCCCACCCAATGTACCACACAAGCGTCATAACATGTGCACAGCACCCAACTGTTCTTATACTAACTAAACAATTACAGCAATAATCTATTATATCTTCCCTTCTGGGCACATTATTTTCAATTAATATATAAACATAATATACTTTTCTCGAAATGTGTATGGATTTGATTTTGCCTCTTATAAGTTAATTATTTCTACTTCCTCTCAAACGATACTCTGTTACATTAATAAAAAAAATAATGTTAAAAACTCTGTCCAAATCCATCTCCATCCATCGACTTCTCGCTTTTCAAATCAGGTCGTTATTACGTCTATTGAGGCTTAATGGTACAAGGCTACTATAAATTTTTTTTCTATTGACACAATATTATGGACACCAAATTCGCACACTTAGAAAACTAACTTTTAATAAAGTAAGTAACTAATGTTAGCAGGGCTTATTTTCTCCCAAGTAGCCCATTTTGGTTGGTACTTGGTTGGTATTTAAGTGGTAGAGCCACGATGCAGCTATATTAGCTATAGCACGAATGAGTCGGCAGAACCACCAGCAGAATACGTTCGTAAAAGCTTAAAGCTGCTGTGTTTAGTACGGTGAGTGTAGAGAACCGGAGACTTTTTACTGGAGACGAGGCATTCTATCTTAGTCCTGGGTGACTGGGTGCTAGTTGGTCACCCTGATTATATTTAAAACGTACATACTCTTTATTATCTGCATCTTTTTTATCTAAATTCTGTAAAGTGCCAATCTGAAAGCATGTTGTTAATATATAACTATATTAATATGTTGTTAATATAGTTATAATAAAATTTTATGGTATATACAAAAAATAACATGTTACGTCTTATATATAATAATTATAATAAATAAATATATATAAAAATAAGTATGTATATATTCATCTATTTTATTTTATTCAGTAAGTATTATTTTAATTTAATTATTATATTAATTTTATTTGTAAAATAGCTGCTAATCTAAAACCTATAATGCAACGCAATAAAATATTATTAAAATTACCTACTACCTCTCTGCGCCGTCAGTGTTATTCAGCATGTTGTGAAACTCTGTTATTGGCTAAGTGTACTACTATGTATTTTTAAGTATGTTTAAAAAAAACTTATTTCAATCATCAAACAGCCATTCTAGGTACGCTGGCTGCTGTGTTCTTGTCTACAAAGTGAGAGAGCCACAATAGTTATAGATTTTATGGCATTTCGTGTTTTTGTACAGTGCGATGGAGGTTGTATACAATGTTTTATTAATTCTCAGACCGGACAATGCATATGCAACTTTCTTTAATCAAAATAAGTCCTTAAAATACAATTAGAACTACCACAAATTTGGAATCGTACTCTGCATCTACTGATATCCTGTGCATCTCAACAGGTCGTCATTCAGGTGAAGGAATTTTATAAATAAAAATATTAATAATATGTCTTTCCCAGACAAATTGCCTTCAGTGTAATTTCCATAAATAAGCAGAGATGTGCATTCTACTCACGCACAACTTGATCGTAATTGAAATTCTCAGAACGATTCTAATCTTATAAAGGAATATGAGATAAGATAAATCGGGTCGTTGAAGTCTCGTCAAAATAATTGATCGGTTTCATGACACGTCCGCACTGACACATTAGTAATACTGTAAGAATTTTGGTTTATACTATTTATGAAATAATTTATGGAATGTATGGAACCGAATTAAATTAAAGATACGAATAGAAATAAAAAATTGTTTACAACAACACAATTATTCCTCTTTGTCATAATATAGTTAATGGTCTTGAGTCAATAATCGATGATAATTTAAGATGGCAATCTCAGGTGGCCGAGGCCCTTACCGTTTTGGGAATTTCCTTCCAATTGAGACTAAGACTGTGTTGCTGTGAATACTTTATTATTTTTATGGTCGTTAATTATACTAATATGTGTTAGTCTGATGTGGGCCAAGTACAAAACGTGCCATGTACTTCAGAGCCGTTACTTACTAAATTAGATCGTTCGCTCAATATCATCCAATTCATTTTTGGCCTTCGTTAATACGATCATATTCCCTTAAATCATTCTAAGCTTAAATGGATCCCTATCGATCAGCGTAGAGTTATCAGAATTATTTACACATTAATTTCAATTCTTTACGATCAATTCAGGCCCCAATACTTCAAATCCATGTTTCATTACTTGGGTTATTCGCACGATCGTAACCTGCGATATTCCGAACTACCATAAGTGTTTTTCCTTGCCGTACCAAATTTTTATCTCAATATTTCACCGCTGAGGCCAGGCTTTTGGAATAAATTACCTCCACATATTATTAGAAAATCGACTTCTGTTGCTGTGTCGCTGTTGCTGGGTGTCTGATCATTACTGTTCTCTTTAAGTTGCTTTTCTTCAATATTTTTGCGGTATGGGTTAGTATGATTTCTACTTAAAATATATTATTCTCGTCTTATATAAAGTATGCTTAAAATTTGTGTATTATGTTTTGTTTGAAAATGCGTAACGTGTGTGCTGTTTATTAGCTATATAGTATATTATTTAGTATGTTATAATTTGTGTATATTTATACGTATATAATTTGTGTTTTTATATGATTTATGTATATATTTATATTTTCGGGCTTTTAGGGCACCTACTTAAGTTTCTCTGCTTAGCTCGTGGTTGACTGGTAGAAAATGCCTAAAAACATTAAGTATGAAAATTGTACACTTCAGGTGCAATAAGGAATAAAAAAGATGACACGTGCAATATAAATTATCTCTTTTCTTATTAATTTTATGTATTTATTTATATGAGTTAATCATCAAAATAATAAAATTAAAAAATAAATACCAAGAAACTAAAACAGTAGGTGTTTGTTTTTTTTTAAATCGTAATGGTAATAATAATAGCTGACCTCCTAATTTTAAGTGTATATAATTAATGATATTAAGGGAATATTTTCTTTTATTTTAATTGTGTTATTTTGTACCAAATTTTGCTAAGAGCAACTAACTGTAATAACTTGAACAAACTTTTACAAACGAACAGATAAATCGGCTCAAAATTAACCTCTGAACCAAGTATCTCTAGTCTATCTCAAAGGGATATTCTTCTTCGTCTTCATAATCACAGTTTTGTAAAACTTTAAACAGCTCGTCATCTTTCAAAACTCTATAAAACATTGAAAATCTCTTTAACCTGACAGAAGAAATTTAACTTAATCTATTGACCAAAATTCCTTTAAAACAAGCTTCCATCACCCTTACACTCATACTCAAATATAATCTGAACGTACTAAATTTAGGAACAAAATACAACTGAGAAAATTACATGTTTATAAACAACTCATCACCATCATCGTCAATTACAGCCCTTCACAATTCACTGCTGAACATTTAAATATAACAAGTTTTACGGATTTTATTGCGTAAATTATTTATTTCATATTCACGACGTTTCGAACACTTAACGGCGCGCGGGAAATGAGGTGTTCGACGTCCCATATACACAGTTAACCAAAAAATTTAAGCATGGATTGGGATTTAATTTTATTAATTATAAGATCCCAAACATATTATGGTAGTACTCAGTCATTTTCTTTATTAAAATTAGGATGTTATTTATTTTCATTAGCCTCGCGAATCATACTTCGAAAAAATCAATGTTTTTACCGAGGATTTGTAGTCTATAAAATCTTCATCTTCATAGACTGCACACACTTTCCGGAGCGTCGATTTCTCTAGCGCGGATTTTAATAGGTCGTTTAGTTTGTTCTATGTAAGAGAGAACATATTCAGAGTCAAGCTTGTACACTCCTGCATCTAGCAGAGGGACATAACACTTGACTAATGGTAAGAACCGACTAATCTAGATCTAATGAAAGCACGCTTTAAGATGTGGCCAATTTTTCCAGTGATATCTCAGACATATGTCAGTAAAGCAGGGACACGCTCGAATGTGGCTGGCTTAACTTGTTCACTGTAACGTAGGCGCGGGACTTCAAGCTTGTTGTCATGCAAAACTTGCTTGACGTGCTGAAGCTCGGCGGCCAGATGTTTTCTGTCAACTGTGAAATTATAGTGTGTTTGATCGTGACCTTTAGATTATACAAAAGCGAGTTTACCGCGTTTGCAAAGACAAGGAAATAACTTACGCGTACAACCCAATCAGAGTATAATTTTTTGTTAATTACTTATAACAAATTACTTATAAACTTGAGTTAGTAAACATTAATGTGCGGACAAAAATTTTTCAAAATAGGAGAATTAATATAGTTCTCCGCTACTGTTTTTAAAATGCTGTTGTGACTATCTCTCACCCTTCTTAGTAGCGAAGCTGTTTTTTTACGTATTATCACATTAAAATCGTCCATGCGAGATTGCGCAAACATCTCTGACGCACTACAGTACCGAAGCAGTCCCAAAAATATTCTAAAAGCGTTATTATATTGAACACGCAGGACATTTAGCCTTTTGGTGTAATTGACCCATAGATTACTCGTATACAGAATCTGGCAGTATGCCTTAAATAGGGCAATTTTAACTAGGTTCGTACATCAATCATCATCATCAATACAAAACAATTTATTGCAGGCCATACAATAACCACTTGTGTCATGCGATAGTCGAACCTGCGAGCAAAAGCAACGCTGTCAAACGCTTAGTCACTGAGCCAACATAAACTAACTATTATTATTAGAGTTGGGCCGATTATTCACCGATTAGTCGGTGAAGCCGATTGATCGGCCTATTTGTAGTAACTACGGCTAGTGTAACTGCGGCTACACTGATATGAGTAACGCTTTAAATTTAAGAAAAGTATAGTTTCTCTCTTATGCGTAAACTCACGTCAGATTTATATGTAGGTAAATCAAAAAAATAATAAAGTAATTAGGTTCATACATAACTTTTATTGAAAAATCAGTCTCACATGTTTTAAATTTAATTATTCTGGAGGATATGGGATATAGGAACTTTAGTAAAAAAAAGAATCTGAGGTAGCTATTTAAAACTAAACAAAAACCTAAGTACTTACTATTTTAATTCCACTTTTTAACTTTTTATAATCGTAATGCAGAGTAGTGACACAACAAAATAAAATATTAATAATATTATTCTTAATAAAGTTTTAAAGTCTCTCCCTTTGCATAACAAAAAGAAAACTCAATTCTTGGATAAAGTTTGTTAAACTACACTCAAATAGATTTTGTCTCATTGAAGATTTTTGTTGAGAAGACAAAGAGAAGATACTTGTATACTGTACTTAAAACTAAATTGTTATTGTTTTTGCACTAAAAATTAAATCAAATTGTAATTTTTCTGTACTTCAAATTTCAATAAATTGTTTTTTCCTGTAATGTAACTAAATAAAGAATCTATAACGATCTAATAATTTGTTAAAAAGAAACACTTAATTTGGAAAAGTATTGGAGACTTTTTAGAAAATATCTAATTTAGTTGTTATTTTTAATCAGTGGCAAATTGTGATGCAAAAGGGCCAAAATCTCTGCCTTTTCTGGTTGAAGTCTATTTCTTTTTGTATCGTAAGTACTAGATATTTCCTGCCTCAGAAAATAGCCTCTTACTATACACAGAGCTGGCGGGGCAGCAAAGGAAACCTTTGGCTAAACGGGCGTTTCTGGATATCTGAAAGACTTTTTATTCCATCACGTGAATTTATCGTCGGATAGGGATCGGCTGGGCCGATTAATCAGCTGATTAACCGGACATTTCTTAACCGATTAATCGGCTAATCGGCCAATCGGCCAAAGTACTAATCGGCCCAACTCTAATTATTATATGTATATATATGTACATGGCGAAATGGTAACAAATCACTGTATTCAAGTGGTGTAAGTGGTCAGAGTACTTCAGTTTAAGATCAACATGTCTAACCACGGACACTACTGGAATACTTTTCGATTATTTGATAGTTTTTTTTACCGTTTACCAATGAAAATAATTAATAATAAGTCTTTGAATTAGAAAATTAGAAATGGTAATTTATTATCATCAACGGATATGAAATGAAATAGTAGTAATAAAGTCCCGACCTGGAGGACAGATATTTTCGTCACCACAGCTAGTTATATCGGAAACGAGCCATCTGCGCAGAACATGCTTTATAAAGTATACAAGTGTTTGGCTCAAACGCAGGTGCAACCTCTTTCTCGCCCCTCATAGGCCAATGGGACGTCAATCCGAAACAACGTAAACATATGTATCCTAATCTCTCAGACGAAATAAAAACTCTTATTTCGTCTTAGCCTAATCTAATTCGTTTAATAAAAAATAAAAATATAAATTTCTTTGCAACTTTCCGCTAAACATATAAAATGATGTGTCTTACCTGGATTGAAGCGCACCTCCCGCCCTCCCTCAATTGCATACACTAACTCCGTCACCACTAGACCAAGCACCACTACTCTCAACACCACTATTCCAGGCAAGACACACCATCGACGATAATACGACACGTGTTTCGCCTCTACACGAGGCATCATCAGGTAATATAGACTCTACGGCGGCTGACCGCTAAGTGAGCGGCGAGTCGAAACAGTTGCTATTTATACACGCTGACACAATCGCTCCCTACCAAAGTAGCGAGTGACCGCGTCGTGCGATAACAAACCTGCCAACAGTTATTATTATTGTTATGATTATTTTTAAATACTATTATTATTATTGTTTTGAGTGACCGCGCCGTGCGATAACAAATCTGCTACTAATTATTATTATTGTTATGATTAATATTTTAAATACTATTATTATTATTGTTTTATTGATATTATTATAATTATTTATTATTATTAATCTTAAAATTATTATTAAAGATTGCCCTTGAAGATGTTTAACAAAGGTGAATTAGAAACATTTGTTTGTTCATTCAGCAGTGTATAATTATCATTATTACTTTTTAAAATCTCCAACTGCTCCAGCACACACAGTCGCAGCCCCTTATTACAGGTATGTAAGACTTCAAAGGAATGGTCGCTAGCTAGGTTGTGTCCAGTGTCCAAGAGATGTTTAGCAAAATGGGATTTATCAGGATTGCAATTTCTGTACGCGGCCATATGTTCTTTATAGCGCGTCCCGAAATTGCGACCAGTCTGACCCACGTAAACGGCGTGGCATTCGTCACAAACAAGTTTATAAACACCCGATTTTTGACTAATATTTAACTTATCTGTATTATTACAAATATTCCTAAGCGAATTGTTTGTTTTGAATGCCACGTTAACGCCGTTTTTCTTAAGACTATTAGCTAATATTAGCTAATAGTTAGTTATATGTTTAGCGGAAAGTTGCAAAGAAATTTATATTTTTATTTTTTATTATAATGGATTTCCGCAAAGTAACGCCTGATTCTATCAATTATCTAATTCGTTTAATTAGGTAAAAACAAGCCACTTGACTTTAAACCACGTATCCAGCTGTGTGGCACGGCTCTGAGACAAGTGGCTGAGTTTAGGTACCTCGGACATATTGTAACTGAACACCTGGATGACGACAGCGACATGGAACGAGAGCGCCGTGCGCTGTCGGTCCGGGGCAATATGTTGGCTCGCAGATTTGCACGTAGTGCGACATAAGTCAAGTTAACTTTGTTCAAGGCGTATTGCCAATCCTTTTACACGTGCAGTCTGTGGACTAACTATACGCAGCGAGCCTACAGTACTCTGAGTGTAGACACAACAATGTGCTGAGAGTGATGTTGAGGGGCCTCGACACTGCAGTGCGTCGGCAATGTTTGCGGATGCTCGTGTGGACGACTTCTATGCGATCATGCGCAAGCGTGCTGCGTCCATGATGAGCAGGCTATTGAGCTCCAACACCCTTCTCAGCACATTGGCTGTGAAGCTGGATAGCCCCCTCTGGAGAACTTGGAATGGTGCACACACCAGCACCAGGAGAACCCCACCTGGGTTTCGCTATGTGAGGCTGGGTATAGGTTAAGTTAATATAGGATAAGTACCATTGTTACTAACATTTTAATATTAATTTCTATTTTATTTTATAACTAACATTGAGTTAAGGTTTGTTTTACTAAAATCTATGGCAATTGTTGGTCGCAATAAAGGATTTTATTATTATAATTCAAGATATTATAACTGATTTTGAACGCTTAGTAATATGAATAAATAAAATATCGGTGTCGATGGGAAAGTTACGAAAATAGTGATAGATGCCTAGTTAATCGCCTACACAATTACAAACTCAATATATCATTAGTCGCCTTTTGCGATATGCTAAGCAAGTAACACAATTGTCTCATTCTTTTATTTTAAGTCCCACATAAACATGACACTTCCCGGATCCACATGAGACTTATTAGTCTCGGACCAACATGAAACATAGTGGATTTGTTCATAATATTTACAAGAGTATGTAACATGTTTAACAGTTATTTGAAATATCAGTTAAAAGTAAATAAAAAACTAGATGAATAATATTAAAATTTAAATAATAATTTTATCTATAACATTGAATTATAATAAATGAAAAAAGATCCCTCTGATTTCATAAATTACATAGTGCTAGTACGATAAAGTTATGGAGCCGTTCGCGAAGCTTGCGTTAATATTTACGATGTCCTTTTTCGTGCGAGTTTTGTGATTTTATTAAATAAAGCTTCCACTTACCGAGAAAAGATAGCATATAACAAGATCAGCGTCCCTCGGTGCATTCTTTTTAAGGACATCTGTTCTCAGCCAACGACAGTCTACGTAAACACGGACCGTGTTGTCGTCGTAAACGCTAATTCAAACAAAATTAATAAAATCACTTCTTCCATTCCTAAAAAAAAATTAAGTACTTATTAGGAATGAATTAATATACAAGAAAACGACAAACGCAATTCCAATGTAAAATAGCGGCATAATGCTGCTGTATTCGGTATGATGAGTTATGAAACTAGAAACTATTTTCATTAGTAAGTATAGTACTTACTTACTTATTTATCTTCACGCACAATCCCTAACGGGGTAGCCAGAGAGAACAGATCGCCAAGTGTCACGATCCTTACATACCTCTTTCGCTTCTTTCAGGTTCATTAACTTCTTCATACATGCACGTCTAGGTATCCGAGTACTCTTGACCCTCCCCTCTTCGAGCAATTTGCTCACATGGTCTTCGAAAGTTAGTCTCGGTCTACCTCGACACCTTTTATTATTTACTTTCGCTCTATATATTTTCTTCACCATTCGGTCTTCACTCATTCGTTCAACGTGCCCAAACCATTGGAGTACGCCCCTATCAATTTTTGTGATAATTTCATCTTTCAATCCTGGCAGGATTGAAAGTATTGCGAATCTCTTCGTTTCGCTTTCGGTCGGCTATGGTAACGCCACACATTTTACGAAGAGATCGCATCTCCACTGCATTCAACTTGCTTTTATACTTCTTCTGGCATACCCAGGTTTCGCTGCCATATAACAAAGTCGGTACCAACACTGCGTTATGTATTGCAAGGCGTGCACTCTTCACCACGCCTTGCCTTTTTACTAATGCATTCAGGGCACCATTAACTTTGTTTCCGGCAGCGACACGCCTATCCACATCTAAATCACATCTTCCATCCCGGCTGAAAGCACTCCCCAAGTATACAATTTCATTTACCTGTTCTAGACATTCCTGATTTACCCATATTTCACATTTCGTTTTCTCTTCGTCCTTTCCAAATACCAGAACCTTAGTTTTATTAGCATTCAAACGGAGACTTTTAATTTCACATTCCTCTTTCATACACGTGACTAATGCCTGCAGTTCTGCTTCTGATGGTGCAATAAGCACTGCATCATCAGCATACAGCAGACAATTAACTTTTATGTCGCCCAATTTCACACCCAAACAGCTATTTTTCAGCTTCTGTAAACAGCTGTCGAGATACAGTATGAACAGCCAGGAAGACATGACACAACCCTGTTTTACGCCCGCTTGTCGCTAAACATGGGTGACAGGTCATGCCCTACCCGCACACAGGCTTTACAGTCACAGTAAAGTGACTGCACAGCCCTTAACAATCGACCATCCACACCATATCCCGGCAACAGTTCCCACATTTTCTTCCTTATAACCTTATCAAATGCTTTCTCCAGATCCACAAAAGCACAGAAAATCCTCTGGTTAACACTCAGAAGCTTCTCCTTGATCATGCGGAGAGAAAACATTTGATCCGTGCATCCTCTTCCAGGTCTAAATTCGCATTGTGCCTCCCATAAGAATCTTTCCGATTTCTGTTGCATCCTACGTGTCAAAACCTTCGAGTAAACTTTACTTGCTAAACTGGTCAAGCTGATCGCCCGATAGCAACCGCAGTGAAAATGTGAACCTTTACCTTTAGTAAAGGCACAATGACCGCGGATCGCCAATCATCCGGGACATCTCCCGTCCGCCAGCACAAATTGCACAGCAGATGGAAGCTGTCCCAGACGCGAGGCCCACCGTACATGACCATTTCAGCAGTAACTCTGTCTAGTCCCGCAGCCTTACCACATTTCAAACTTCGAATCGCACGTTCAATCTCTTTCATGCTGATGACGTCAGTGTCATCGAGGTCCGTGTCTGGCGTGCCAGTCACGGCGTCACCCCCGGATCCTTCACTAAGATCATGACACGCATACATTTCTCTATAAAATTCACTCCATCGCTGCATGACGTCCGATTTTTCTGAGAGGACGTCATTGGTTCTCGAAAGCACTTTGTTCATTCTTAAGGCTGTCGCACCACTCCGGGACCTTCCAACCTCTTTCCAAAATAGTTTGGAGTTTTCCCTAAAGTTGTGCGACAACCTCTCGTCCGCTTCTATTCTACACCTTTCACGTCCTTCCTCAATCAATGTTTTCGCATGAACTTTCTGTAGCTTATATCTTTCTTTCACCTTCTCTCTCATATGCTCATCGTTACTAGAGGCCAAGTAGTCTAACCATACTTTTTTCTTCTTTTTTATAGCTTCTCTCACTTCATAATTCCACCATGCATCTCTTCTTTAATACTACCTCTTTTTGTCGTACCACATACTTCTTCCGCTGCACTTACCATTCCATCCCTAAGGTTCTGCCATGTTCTCTCCACACATTCTTTCCTGCCATCGATGGTGTCAAGTTTTTCGGCTACCCTCGTGTGATATTTGTCCCTAGTATCCGCTTCCTGAAGCTTCCAGCTTCGGATGCGACAGACCGATTGTGGTTCTGTTACTGCCGTCCGGTAGCGCCAACCCGCGAACAAACCCCTAAATAATTATTTCTACCCCTAAATATTAATTCTATATGATGGATGGATATCGAGGACCCTCGACACCCTACCCTCTAAATAGAAATGAAATATTAAAATTTCTTAAAAATTACATTTCTCCTTAAATAAAATATAATATTGAAATCCTTTCATATAATATAACAATTCTATATTATATACAGAAAAAATCCTGGTCATCAACATCTACTAAATAAATAGCAATCACTTTTTATAAATGATACTATAAATATGAATAACTTCAGTTGTTACCAGTAAATCTGAATATAAACATTTATTTACATGAGTTTGCTTGTGCAGGTTAATCTCCACAATGAACATTTGGCTATAGATTTTATAAGAAAATTTTATTATATGTATATATTGGCACCTATGAAATCGTGAGCGATGCTACTCGTAGTGTGAACATAAAAACAAGAATGTGAAGAATAATGAATTTGTTATGTGTTTGTGCTGATTTACTTCGTATTAGACAGTATATAAGAACATAATAAAGAAATCCGCTATTGCGTTTTGGGAAATCACTGCAGATTATTTTCGGTCGCAAAAACCTTTTCAGAAATGAAAGGCTGTATCTTACAGTCAGACGTATACAAGCTACTAATTTACTTTATTCGGTACACTTTTACGTATTTTTATCGATTTGCTTTGTACGATGAGAAGAAGAGAATAATTTTCTATTGAAAAATAAGGCTATAATTATAAAAATAATAAACGTGATTTCAATTTCCGATTTTAGCATCAGTAAATTATTACCTAAGATCGTAACTGAAGGATTGAAGTTATTTGTTCTAATATTTAATAAAAAATTAGTAAATAAAAAATACGAGATATAGTTAAAATTTAATTTTTTAACTTTAAGTTACAGCCAATATAAGTCCCACTCCTCGGGCACAGATCCCGTCTCATTACTGAGGTTTTAGACCAAGTGTCCAATGCGTGTCAGCGGACTTCACATATCTGTGATATATTCTGTAGCATGTTTAATAGCCTGTCCTATACAAAAAATAAAGTATGATTCTGATTTGATGAAAAAATTAAAAGCTACATTAAGGATATATCGATAATTTTGCTTTTATTTTTCATAATGTAAACAATACATACAATATAATAATCGGATCAATAATACGTAGTGATCCACATAAAAAATGGTAATATTATGACAGGCGAACCGACAGCATTCCATATGACAATATCGATTCCTAAGCTCCATGGAACCAAGGCTGATGTAGCTTCCAGCCACGGCAGATCAGCGGGTATTGTTTCCAAATCTTCATCTGGATCGCTGATCCTTGACAATATAACAAACTCACTCTGGGACGGCGCCATGCTCTAATTAAACCACCCTTCTAATTGAGGACTGATTTTAAGATATACCTGTCTAAAAACATTGAATTAATAACCAATGTGAAACGGAGATAAGCTTAGACATTTATTGAATAAAACTAATTGACGAATTTTATGGGTTTAGGTTTACACTTATTTCTAAATAACATAATTTCCAATAATTCGCTTTCTATACAGCACCCATTGTCACGAGGCAGTGAAAGGAGGAGGGGACGAGGCTACTGAGATGTAGATGAGATGTTATACGTGCTGTATACAGCATTTGACTTTTTGCTGAGTATTTTGCATAATATGATTCTATTTCGATTTGTTTTGATTTTATTATATGCTTAGTATGATGAATAAAAAGAAATAAGTAATATGCAGTATTTGTTATAAAAAATGAAATTTCTATTTATTTAGACTCTTTCTATTAGGTCTCTTCTCTATCACAGTCCTTTTACATTACTTTCTACAATAGCGATTGCATTAATACCAGTAGAATAGTTTTAACAACGATTCTTGTTCTATTTAGTTCGGTAAGGTTAACAAAAGAAATCCTTTAATCAAAATCTTCATAAAATATGTATTTATTCATTATATGTAGTTCACGGGACAGCGAAAGTATTAAAGATAAAGCTTTGGTATTGAAGTCTGTTTTAACTTTGTAAATACTAGTGACTTGCCCCGGCTTCGTAAGTATGATTTTTGGATCTCAACAATAGTGCCACCTACCGTGTTCAAATGTGAATACTCGTGTAGACTACATGGGTATCCATTCAAACACACACAAATACATTTCATCCAAATCGGTAGGATTTTTTCAAAGTCTATAACGGACATAGGTGGAAACTTTTTTGTGTTTTATTATAGAAGATTAATTATGGTTTACATCTTGCTTCACCTATGTTAATAAAACTATTTTATGAGATACTCGTATTATTCTTAGATCGCGTAATTTTAGGTACACTTTTAATTTTGATTGAAGCGTATTTACATTCATTACTCCCCTTAAATTAAATAGTATGAAAGCAACCTGATTTCAATCCAGGTTAATATAACGCAAAAATTTTCATTAAAAAGTTATATGGCACAATGAAATATATTACAAGAACGTATGAAATCTGTCTACGCGCACCGAATATTCGTGTTTAAATATACCGCTTTATCCTATTGTTTACCCTCGCAATAGAAAACTCTGTCCGTCATATTGAATAAAGTGATATCTTACACAAGAAAATATATAAGTAAGTATATAACCAAGTATATAAGCAAGTATATCATCAAGTATATAGGTAAGTATATAATCAGATATATAAGCAAGTATATAAACAAGTATATAAGTAAGTATATAAGTCGGTTTATAAGCAAGTATATAAGTAAGTGTATAAGCAAGTATATAAGCACATATATAAATAAGTATATAAAAGTAAGTTTATATGCAAGTATAAAAGCAAGTATGTAAGTAAGTATATAAGCAATTATAAGTGGTAGTATAAAAGAAAGTATGTAAGTATATTAGTGAGTATACAAGCAAGTACATAAACTATATAAAAGTTAGTATATGAGTAAATATATAAGCAAGTATAAAAGCAAGTGATTAAGCAATATATAAGTAAGTATTTAAGTAAGCATAAAAATGAGTATATAAGTAAGTATAGAAGCGGGTATATGAGAAATATATAAAAAAGTATGTAAGGAAGTATGTAACTATATAAGTAAGTATATAAGCAAGTATATTAGTAAGTGTATAAGATAATATGTAAATAAGTATCTTATTAAGTATATAAGCAAGTATATAAGCAAGAATATAAGCAAGTATATAAGTAGGTATATATGTAAGTTTATAAGCAAGTGTATAAGCATGAATATAGGTAAGTATTTAAGCAAGAATATAACCTAGTGTATAAGCAAGTATATAATAAAGTAAGTATATGAGCAAGTATACAAATATATAAGAAAGTACATTAGTAAGTATATAAGTGAGTATAAAAGCAAGTATATAAGTAAGTATTTTAGAAAGTATATAAGTAAGTATATAAGAAAGTATATAGGTAAGTATATAAGCTAGTATATAAGCAAGAATTTAAGCAATATATACGAAAGTATGTATAGGAGTGGGTATATAAGCAAGAATACAAGCATGTATATATAAGTATGTATATAAGCAAGTATAAAACCAAGGATCTAAGCAAGTTTTAAGTAAGTATATAAGTAAGTAAATATAAGTAAGTATTTATGTATGTATATAAGCAAGTATATAAACAAGTGTATAAGTAAGTATATAAGCAAGTATACAAGTATGTACTTGCTTATATACTTTCTTATATACTTACTTATATACCTTCTTATAAACTTGCCTATATACTTGCTTATATGCTATCTTATACGTATACTAACTGATATATTTGCATATATACTTACGTATAAACATTACTTACTAATATACATACTTATATACTAGCTGTTACACTTACTTATATACTTGCTTATATACGTACTTATATACTTGCTTATATACTTATTTATATAATTGCTTAAGTACATACCTATATACTTACTTGCTTATATACTTACTTTTATACTTACATATACACTTATTTATACACGTACTTATATACTTACTTGCTTATATACTTGCTTTTATACTTACATATACACTTATTTATACACGTACTTATATACTTATATACTTACATACTTACTAATACACTTAGTAACATACTTATTTATTTACTAACTTATGTTATCGCTTATATACTCAATTATATACTTACCCACTTACTAATATATCTGCTTATATACTTACCTTGCTTATATACCTTCTTATATACTTGCTTATATACTTGTACTTATATTTGCTTACATCTTTACTTTTTTAATTGCTTATGTACTTACTTATATACTTGCTTATATACTTACTTATATAATTGAATAAATACTTACTTATATACTTACTTATATACTTTCTCATATACTTGCTTATGCTCTTGCTTATATACGTACTTATATACCTGCTTATATCATCATCAGCTTGCGGCAGTCCACTGCTGGACATAGGCCTCTTCCAAGGCGCCTCACTTAGTCCGATCTTCGGCTACACGCATCCAGTTTCTACCAGCCACCTTGCGCAGATCGTCGCTCCATCTGGCCAGGGGGCGTCCCACTCTACGTCCATCTTCTCCAAGGGCGTTTCCATTTTTAAGTTGACCGAGGGCCAGCTCAGTCTCCCCAAGGCAAATGTCTAGCAGCTCGTCGATATAGTGACGGGTCAGCGTGGTTTTGGGATCATCTCATTTAGGGCCGGGTTTTGGCTTATGTGAGGCATATAGTTTGCCATAATAGTGTTTGATCTCAGAGAGAACCTCAGGCTTTGACGTGAGGACTTTGCCATCATGCGTCTTTAGTTTTGCGATGTGACTTCCTCCAAGCTCTTTTTCGATCTCTTGTTTCGCTTTATTGTCGCTTGTATAGCAATTACATTTGAGCGACGCAGGTCCCGCCTCACCGCTTTCCTCACAAGCTTGGTTAGTATCACCTGTTCCGATGGTGATACTGTTGTTAACTCACGCCTTTTCTTCATAAGCTGAAGTGTCTCATCTGAGAACTTCGACTTTCGGCCCGTATGTTGATTGCCACAAAACCTGTTGCCCTCATCCCGTAAGATATTAATCACGCTGTTAAAATCCTCGTCAATATTCAAAGTGGGTCTCAGGACAACGAATCGATTTCTGGGGAACGGCGGGATTGAATTGACGGGATCTTCCTTCTCGGTGTTCGTAACGGGGTCACCACTGTAATAGTGGGGATAAGCAGTCCACTATTAACAGACTCCGAGTGGTCTAGTGGCGGAGAAATGAAACAACTATTTATGTGCAAACGACTGGTGTATCAAGTATTGCATATAGAATATGGAATATGGAATATGGAATGTGGAATATGGAATTAATTTTACGTCGACCTAGCCTCTATTTATATGCCCGGCTACGTCGTTAGTTAACCAATAGTAACAATTTTTATTTGCCTAGCCAATTACAGTACATACATTATGACCAATAAAGATTATTTAAAATACAACTATTATGTACGTTCCATTTGCCGGTGTGAGACTCGTGTTATCTTCTCGTATCTACGTCGCTGGACTGGCGCGCGCGCGTATTCGGCGAGTGGCGGCGGCGTGGGACACAGCTCCGGAACAGCGAGAAGAAGCGAGCTGCCTCATTGAAGAAACGGCTTCAAAATGGTCGACGGATAATTAACGATAGCGGCGTGTGAAGACGATGTGGCGCTGAGTGATATTTTTTATTTTTCTTGTTTCTTTATTAGATCGTTAAATATATACGTCAAATTATCTCGCATCATCGCCGGGGATAGTTAGGAAATAAATGTTTTCTTCGCCTTCTGTGTTATGGTAGCAGCAGGGTATATATTATTTATTGCCGATTAGCCTGGCTGCTACACAAGTATATAGAAAAGTATTTTAGTAAGTATATAAGCTGAATACTGTCACTCCTATTCTTCACGTGTATGTCGTACGAGCCGACAGAGAAAAATGCCTTAAAAAAAGAGAACTTAAAGCTTCCGATGGATGGCGGCATAACCATCCCAGTCTTCGTCAGATCAAAAATGTCCAGACACGTGATGGGCAGCAGCATCACAGGTGCGATGTGTCTGGCACTGCGATCGCCAACCCGCTTGCCCAGCGTGGCGATTAAGGGCAAATCCTCTTATGAGTAGCACCACAAAAACACGGCCCCCATTTCCCGGGGGCGACATTATTCCTGGCCGTGGTGGCGGTCACGGCAACGGTGGGGCAGGGGGTGCGAATATTCCCCGGGAGAGGACAGATTACTACTAAAAACTAAACTTGGCGAACCAACAAATAAGAGCACGCGATGAAGACATAGAGAAGACAGCAATAATTACCCCAATGGGATTATTCAAATTTCCAAGACTGACCCCAGAATTAAAGAATGCTGGTCAAACCTTCCAAAGATTCAAGAAGTACTTCATGGACTGGATTTCGTTTTTGAATTCATTGATGATCTCCTTGTTGCAAATCCTGATAAAGAAACGCACGAAACTCATCTACACACCGTGCTACAGCGATTAGAAGACAACGGAATCACTATCAACCCTTTGAAATGCATATTTGGCCAACAAGAAGTTCAATTTCTTGGTTTCACTGTCAGCAAGGAAGGAATCAAACCACCTGCCGAAAAAGTCAGAGCAATCATCGATTATGCAAAACCTAAAACTATCGAAGAGCTAAGGTGTTTTCTTGGGATGATAAATTTTTACAGAGAACACATACCTAAAGCCGCTGAAATCCAAGCACCACTTCACGCCTACCTTCACAACACGAAGAAAAAAGATAAAACGTTAATCGGATGGAAAGAGGAAGCCACGAAGTCATTTGAATTTTGTAAAGTTGCGATCCAAAATGTAGCTTTACTCGCTCACCCATCACAGGAAGCAACCCTTGCTATCTTCAGCGACGCGTCCGATCTCTCAGCAGGAGCCGTTCTCCAACAATACAGATATGAGAAATGGCAACCACTTGGCTATTTTTCGAAGAAGTTCTCCGATACTCAACATAAATACAGTACATTCGACCGAGAGCTACTCGCTATTTACGTAGCTATCAAGCACTTCAGAAAAACGTTCGAGGGTCGAAGCCTGATCGTTTTTACCGACCACAAGCCATTTACATATGTACTTCTGAAGAAACCATCGCTATCGGAAACACCACGACGATCAAGATAATTTATTTTCATAAGTGAATTCACGACCGACATACGTCACATCAGTGGAAAGGACAACATAGTCGCCGACGCACTCAGTCGCATACCAATCGACAGTGTAACGTGCTCTACATCAATCGACTATCATAAGATCTCCAAAGCATAAGACAGAGATAGCGACAACATAAAACAATTATCGAAGCAAAGTAACTTGTCCATCAAGCAAGTTGCAATGCCAATGACGTATCTACCTATCTACTGTGAAGCCTCAACGTCAATCATGCAACCATACCTCCCAGAAGAATGTCGTCGCGAAGTCTTCAATACACTGCACAACATTACTGCTGGCCGTATGAGGACACTTGCTGAGGCTATGCTTGGGGTTTCTCTGCGTGATAAGGGCGTGGACTTGTGAAGTGAATGATGAAATTATTAAACGCACAAAATGTCATCATTACGATGATGACATTTTGTGCGTTTTTTTTTTCAGTACAATCATTTAAAACTGAAAAAAGTAATAATTTTTAAGACTTGGTTGGTAAAAAAATACATTTCATTCTGAACTGGAGCAGTTCGCCAAAGCGCAAAATTTACCATTTTAGCAACAATTTTTAGAAGCACTATTCAGGATGACATTAAAAAGAAAATTAAAAAAGTTAAAATTTTTAGCAACAGGAGTTAAAATACGGTCACAAGGTGTAGATTTTCTCGACTTTTTTTATAAATGCCTGTGACTGTTAAAATACATAGCAAAGATTTTTTCGTATTTTTCTGTTTACTATTATGACTTGCTTTATCACCCGAGTTAGGCTTGGCGTCGACTTCTGGAACATCTTGTAATATTGAGGTAGCTACCACGATTAGCAAGCTGGTTGACAGCCGCATTTTTTTTATTTTGAGTTGATATCACAAAGAACATCTCTTTTTATTACCGAAACTCTCTTTTTATATACGAAATGAGACTATTACGAAACTTTACGCCGCATGACATGTCGCAGAAATTATAGAACTTCCTATTGTGACGGCCCATCATTATTAGTAATAATTAAATTCAATATAAGGGGGCGTGAAAAATAATCTTAAAAGATATATATATTAAACAATAAAATTAAATTAATAAGCATAAAGATAAGATATATAATATACATTTCAGACATTAGACAAATAATATAGTAAATTAAAGGAATAAATATTGTATTTGAAAATAATAAATAAATAGTAGTAATAGGCAGAAGTAGTAATAAATTTATTAAAAACTTGTAAAAATATTTAAAACTTGATAAATAATAGTAATAAAAGTCGAAAATATTATAAACATTAAGATAGATAACATTTATAAGATAATTGGAAAAAAAAACCTATCTATCTTATAAGGAGATCGTGTATAAAAGAAAATTTTCCTGAGTTATGGAGGGTGATCATGTATAGATGGCTTGTATGGAGGAGCTGTCGGAGACGCATACCCATCATCATCATCGTTACAGCACTTCACAAGTCCACTGCTGAACATAGGCCTCCCCAAAGGTATGCCACAAAGCACGGTCCTGAGCCACCTGCATCCATCTACTCGGCAGAGTCTACAAGGAGATCGGCATGTCTTACCAGGTCGTCACTCCATCTAGTGGGGGGTCATACTACACTTCGCCTAACAGTATGAGGCTGCCACTCGATAACCCTTTATACCCAACGGTTTTTTGGTTCTTCGAGCTATATGGCCGGCCCATTGCCACTTCAGCTTACTAATCCGTTGGGCTATGTCGGTTACTCTGGTTTTACTGTGGACATTCTCATTTCTAAGTATATCCACGCAGAGAAACTCCGATCTTGCTCTCCATAGCTCGCTAAGCGACTTTGAGCGTCCTCATATGACCAGCAGTGAAGAACCACGTCTCAGATCCGTATGTCATCACTGGCAACACGCACTGTTTGTAAAACTTAGTTTTCAGATTTTGATGTATACCTGACGAGAAGATGCGTCGTAATTTCCCGAACGCTGCCCAGCCGAGTTGAATCCGTCAATTGACCTCTCGGTCGAAGTTGGACTTACCTAGTCAGACTATTTGTCCCAGGTAAACGTACTCGTCAACAACTTCGAGCTTAATGCTCCCAACAACTACTGGCATAGGTATGACATGGACATTAAACATGATCTTTGTTTTGTCCATGTTCATCTTAAGACCTATCCGTTGAGAGGCACTATTGAGGTCATTGAGCATAGTGCTTAAGTTCTGCCACATGGACTATATCGTCGGCAAATCGAAGGTGAGTGATGTACTCGCCATTGATGTTAATACCGTATCTTTTCCAGTCTAGTAGCTTGAAAACGTCTTTCAATGCAGCGGTGAAGAGTTTCGGCGAGATAACGTCACCCTATCTCACATCTCTCTGCAGTTGGATAGGTTTCCTACTCTGGTTCTGTACTCGGATAGCCATCGTAGCCCTACTGTACAATTACTTCAGACTGTAGCACCGCCCAAACTTCGACGGAATTAAAGGCTTTCTCATAGTTCACATATGCCAGGCAAAGTGGCAGATTGTACTCTTCGGACTTCTGTACAATTTGCCGAAAGGTATGAATGTGGTCTATGGTACTGTTACTAGCTTGAGGTTCGTGACAATAAAAATTGCCGACAGAATTACCAAAATTAACTCCTTAATTCACTTTAAAGAATTTTCGGAAACCAGAGTGTATTCGGGAGGCTGGAAGTCGTCGAGCCTGCGTGCGAGACGATTCGTAATGACTCTCGAAAACAGCACGTAGACGCGGCTCAGAAGGGATATCGGTCTGTAGTTTTTCAAGAGGGCGTTGTCACCTTTCTTGAAGAACAAGACTACTACTTTTCTGCTCCACGCCTCCGGTGTAGTCCCACCATGGAGGACGGAATTAAAGAGCCTCTGAGGGACTTCAAGTACCAATTTTTCACCCGCTTTCAGAAGCTCTGCTGTAATTCCATCCTTGCCCGGGGACTTGCCGTTTTTAAGGTGCTGGAGAGCCATTCTAATCTTGCTCAGACTGATATCCGGGATATCATCGTAATAGTGTCGGATAAGACTTGCTCTTGGATCGTTACTAACACTTGCGTGTGGCTCCAACGGTGATGTGTACAGCTGCCCATAGAACCTCTCAATCTCACTTAGAATCTCAGGTGTCCCGGAAACGATGCTGCCACACTCAGTCTTCAGCTTTTATAGTTTGCTTTTACTGGCAGACAGATCTCTGGCAAAGACTTTGGAGCCCTGGTTCCGCTCGATCGCTTCTTAAATACGAGCAGAATTAAAGTTGCGTAAGTCTCGCCGCATGCATTTGGAGATCTGTCTGTTCAGTTACCTGACAACTGAACAGACAGATCTCCAAATGCATTGCACATACTAGCGCAACTTCAATACTAAGCAGTATTGAAGTTGCGCAAGTGTGTGCAATGCATTTGGAGATCTGTCTGTTCAGTTGTCTGTATGCTGTCAAATCTGTGCTTAGAAGAATACCCAAGGCCGTACATATTGTTGCGCTTCACAGTTGATGGCACTAGCGCCATCTGATACCAAGTATCAGAAATAGGAATGTCAGGAACTATATAGAACTCTCCCATTAGCGCCATCTAGTATTGAGTAGAAGAACTAAGCTTTCTAGAAAGCTCCACTATCGAACCTTCTGCACCTGGGTGGTCAGGGGCCGGTATTTACTGGAATATTCTAGATGTTTCGGTGGCAAAGGCCTATATAAAGTCGCGACCGGGGCAGTATTGAATTGGCAATACGAGCGAAGCTTTCGAAGTGAAAACAAGTGAACTAAAGGGTTAATTCTGAATAATTTCTGGTGTGATTTAAGTTTTAATTGGTGATCAGTAATTAAAATGTCAATTTTGGTAATTCAATCGGCAGTTTTTATTGTCTCGAATCCTAAGCTCGTAACAATTGGTGTCAGAAGTCAGATAAAATTATGCCGATTTTACCGAAGGACGACACGGAGTGTGTCCGTACTCAAAGTCGACGCCCGCAGGAGATTTTGTGGTGTAACGCCGCAGACGTCGGAGGGCAAGCCACTGGCCATGGAGGCCAGACCATCAGCATCTCCTACGTCTGTAGCACCTGACTTAGGTGCTCTGATGGTGATGGTGACCAGGAGGAACAGGCTCGGAAGGACTAGGCCGTTGGAAGATCAGCAGGCGGAACAGGCTCGCCGATTGGAAGAGCAGCTGCGGGGCTAACAAGAGAAGGACCTTCATGCTACCTTCGGGAAAAAGACAAGGGCTGTGAAGAATAAGGTTGCTCAAGATGGTAACCGCCTGTCAGTTTACAAAATCCAGTTCAAAGCTGTTATGAAAGCGAACGGCTGGAATAAAAGTCAGGCCATGACCGCTCTCACACTAGGCCTGCACGACCAGGCCTTAACTGTACTGGAAGCTTTCGGTGACGAAGTGACTTAGCAGCTTCTTGAGGTATGGCCCGTTTCACCGGAACGCTCTTCGTTTGCAGCTTAAAGATCGCGTGCAACGCGTCAACGAAAACCTGCAATAGTGGGCTCTTGAGGTGGAAAAGCTGGTGAGAAAAGCATACCAGTCTGTACCTTCACTCAATGAAGGGAACCTGGTGCAGACATTCAACGACGGCATCCGCGACCTTGAAACAGAGCTGCTTTGAGACTCGGGCACCACGAGACGCTTAAGGATGCCTTGGCCCATACACTGGAGGTGAAATCCGTGCGGTAGGTTCTTCGTTCCCATCGCGTCAGGGAGGTTGCGGCAGCTACAGTTCACGACCGCAATAAAGCAACATCCCTAGGTGCTATGTATGTGGGCAAAGGGGCTGTGAAGACTACACCCAATGTCGTATTCGAATACGTTATATTGTAAATTAACTAATACTAATGGAGGATAGGAATAAGAATTAACTGACTCGAATGAAGTAATGTTATTTCTATGTAACAAACAACTTTTACTACAAGCAAATTTACAAGATGAAATTAACTACGAGAACAACGTAAGTTAATTGATATAAGTAGCGCGTCGCGTCCTGTTACTATGCCGGTTGCAATTGGAATGAACGTCGCACATTCTCGCGTTCCGTTGAAGGCGCGGTGTCTTATCTTATCGATGATTTCCCTGGTTGTGGCGTGATATAAGCGTGTGGCTTAATCTTCATACGCGTAGCGGATTTGCGTTGGTCTAAGTGAGGCGAGTTACGCCACATATTCCCCCCTAGCCAGACGGTAACTACAGTCGATAGTAATCCGTAAATCTTACTCTTTGGCTATTACGCGTGATTTTCTCCTCTTTGATGGTTGGTTCCGTAGAGACTTTGGGTTCCGGTTCTTTTGTTTCTTTGGTCATGTAAGCTGGTTTAAGTCTGTCCACAGAGACGTTGTTTTTCTTTCCCCTTATTTCAATGGTGAAGTACTTGGCTTGCTTGTCTAGTACTTTGAAGGGTCTGTCGTAGGGTGGTTCGAGTGGGTTTCTGACGTGATCTCGGCGTAAAAAGACGTGAGAGGATGTGTGGAGGTCACGGGGTATATAGAATAGCGTTGTAGTGCTGGTGTGCCATGCTGTTTGCTTGTGAGTGAGTTTCGCCATCGTACACGTGTTACGTACTCTATGACGTCTGCCGTGGTATAGTCGTCTATTGGAGATAGGTATTCGCCTGGTAAGCTGATAGTTTGGCCATATACCAATTATGCAGGCGTAGCTTGTAGGTCTTCTTTCCACGAGTTGCGGATGCCCAAGAGAAATAGTGGAAGGGCTTCCGTCCACTGTGATGATGTGTGGCACATGATTGCCGCCTTGAGTTGACTATGAAGTCGCTCGATGATGCCGTTTGCAGCTGGGTGATAGACGGTTGTGCGCAGGTGACGCGCACCAACCAACTTCGTCAGAGCCTTGAAGAGATGACTCTCGAACTGACGTCCGCGGTCTGTAGTCACCAGTGCAGGACAGCCGAATCAGGCTATCCAGCCAGACACTAGAGCAGCTTTGCGGGTCTCCGCCGTGATTTCCACCATGGGGTATGCCTCAGGCCATCGCATGAATCGGTCGATGACGGTAAGGCAATATCTGTAACCAGAAGACAGAGTTAGGGGCCCTACGATGTCGAGGTGGATATGGGAAAATCTCGACGAAGGAGTGAGGAAAGATGAAGGTGGGGATATGGTACGACGGGTTATTTTGCTTTTTTGGCATGACAAGCATTGTCTTGACCACTCTCTAGAATCCTTGCGTATCCCTGGCCATACGTATCTTTATGAGACCAATCGCACAGTAGCTGATCTTCCTAGATGGTGTAAGCTGTGCAGTGTATCAAAAACTTGTTTTCTGAACTGAAGAGTAATGTAAAGTCGTGGCGGTTGCACAGAAATATCGCAATAGACAGGTAAATTACCGTTTAAAGTGTTGATCCTTTTCAGTTGCAGTGCAGAGCCATGAAGAAGTAGATTTTGCAGTTCAGGATCTTTGTCCTGAGCTCGTGCAAGATCATCGTAGTCCACAGCTGTAGTGATCTCCTCGACTCTAGAAAGTGCATCAGCTACTAAGTTTTCCTTACCAGGTAGGTGTATCTTAGGTCTGTTGTAAACTGAGCAATGTAGTCGAGGTATCTGAACTGTCTAGGAGTGCACGTGTCTTTGCTTTTTGAGAAAGCGAAGGTGAGAGGCTTATGATCGGTGAATATTGTAAATATTCTGGACTCAACCATGTGATGGAAGTACTTGATGGCTTCGTAAACAGCCAACAGCTCTCTGTCGTAGGGGCTGTACTTCCTCTGTGCATCGTTGAGCTTATGAGAGTAGAAAGCAAGTGGTTGCCAATCCTTACCTTTCCATTGTTGAAGGACGGCGCCTATGGCAGTTTCAGATATGTCTGTCACTATTGCTAGTTCTGCAGCTGGGTCGGGATGAGCAAGAAGAGTAGCTTGAGATAGTGATTCTTTACAGTCTTCTAATGCTTGAGGTTGTGGGAGGTTACGCTGTGCAATGATGGAAACGCCTTTCACTCTTCCAAGAATATAATGTTTTCTTTTTACCAAAGGTCAGTTTGCAATACAGATATTACAACACCAAACAAGAGAAATTAAGACTAAATGCAATTACTTTAATGTACAAAAGACATTTAAAATATGCCATCCAAAAATAGATTTATGCGATTTGTACGGCAACCATTACTCCGGCGGCGCAAAGCGTGAGGTCTAACTCTAAGGCCGTTTCAAAGGTCCCATAGCGGTAATGCCGAAACAGACCGACTCTTCGACCACATCCAAATGGCTGCAGATTCGTTGCTACAGCAGATCCCCTCCGCAGAGATCGTGATCCTCGGAGACTTTAACGCCCATCACGCCGAATGGCTCGGTTCACGTTTAACCGATCATGCGGGGAGATCTGTTCATGATTTTGCCTTGGCATATGGTCTGACACAACTGGCTACTTCGCCTACGTGGATTCCAGATGTGGAGGATCATGCACCTTCCCTGTTGGAACTTCTGCTAACCTCTCACCCGAACGGATATCAAATTTCCGTCGACGCCCCTTTAGGCTCCTCGGACCATTGTCTTGTCCGGAGTGTGGTGCCACTCACGCTGAAATCGCGGTTGCATTCTGCAGGCTGCCGCCGTGTTTGGCACTATAGGTCAGCCGATTGGGATGGGATGCGGTCTTTCTTTGCATCCTACCCTTGGGGGCGGGTTTGCTTCTCGCCGGACGATCCCAACGTTGTTGCGGATTCTGTCGCTGATGTGGTACTTCAGGGTATGGAACTTTTTATTCCTTCCTCTGTGGTGCCCATTGGAGGCAAATCTCAGCCATGGTTTGGTCACTCCTGTAAAATAGCATCATGCTATAAGCAGGAGTGCTACCGAGCCTGGGCTGACGCATCAGCGTCCAGGGATGTAAACACCTGCGCTCTAAAAAATAAGTATAATTCCTCCTCTAGGTCCTTCAAAAGAGTCATTGCCAAGGCAAAGTCAGAGCAATTAGGCAGAATTGGCGAGAGACTAGTTCGTCTTCCTTCTGGAACCCATGCATTCTGGTCTCTCGCCAAGGCTGTCCGCCATCTCTTCCATCTCTGCACAGGGAGGACGACTCACTGGCCCACACCGCAAAGGAGAAAGCCGATCTTCTAGGCTCTTTCTATTCGTCTAACTCGACTCTCGATGACGGGGGGAGTACGCCGCCGACCATCCCGCGGTGTGAGTGCTCCATGCCGGAAGTGCAGTTCACTCAGCGCTCGGTTCGCAAACACTCCTCTCCCTGGACATCCATAAGTCGAGTGGGCCTGATGGAATCCCCCCAATTGTGCTGAGGACGTGTGCTCCAGAGTTGGCACCGGTTTTAACGCGTCTTTTCCGGTACTCCTACTCCCTAGGCGTAGTCCCAAAATCATGGAAGGCGGCTTTCGTCCACCCGATCCCTAAAAAAGGCGACCGCTCAGACCCGTCCAACTACCGGCCTATCGCCATCACCTCCTTGTTCTCCAAAACAATGGAGTCCATTGTAAACTGCCAGCTCATGAGGTACCTTGAGGATCACCAGCTGATTAGTGACCGCCAATACGGTTTTCGCCGTGGTAGGTCAGCTGGTGATCTTCTGGTCTACCTAACTCACAGATAGGCGGAGGCAGTAGAGTCCAAGGGGGAGGCATTGGCCGTTAGTTTGGACATTGCGAAGGCCTTCGATCGGGTTTGGCACAAAGCGCTTCTTTCGAAGCTCCCCTTCCTATGGGCTTCCCGAGAAATTGTGCGATTGGATCACCAGTTTTCTTGCAGATCGGAGCATCAAGGTCGTTGTGGACGGTGCAAGCTCCGATTGCAAGCTTATTAATGCTGGTGTTCCACAGGGCTGCGTGCTATCGCCAACGCTGTTTCTTCTGCATATCAATGATATGTTGCAAACCCGTAGCATTCATTGCTATGCAGATGACAGCACTGGTGATGCTCTTTACACCGGCCGAGCCAATATTTCTCGGGAAAACGTCTCTGAGTGCCGGGACAAACTTGTGTCTGAAGTCGAGTCTCTGCTGGACAGAGTCTCGGATTGGGGGCGACTAAATCTAGTCCAGTTTAACCCCCAGAAGACACAAGTTTGCACGTTAACCGCTAAAAAGAACCCCCTTTGTCGTATCCCCTCAGTTTCAAGGCACTCCCCTTGTTGCCTCAGCCAGTATCGGAATCCTCGGCATCGACATATCGAGTGACGTGCAGTTTCGTGGTCACTTGGAAGGGAAGGCCAAATTGGCCTCTAAAAAGCTTGGCGTGCTCAGCAGAGCGGGACAGTATTTCATGCCGGCACACCGCCTGCAACTTTACAAGGCGCAGGTTCAGCCGATCATGGAATACTGTTCCCATCTCTGGGCTGGGGCTCCCCAGTACCAGCTCCTTCCACTTGACCGCATCCAGCGCAGAGCAGCTCGAATCGTCGACGACCGAGTGCTTTCCGATCGGCTCGATTCACTGGCGCTGCGAAGAGATGTTGCATCTCTTTGCGTATTTTATCGCATCTATCACGGGGAGTGCTCTGAGGAATTGTTCGGATTAATCCCAGCCGCCAAATTTCGTGAACGCACTACACGTCAAACGTCCCGATACCATCCACACTATCTGGATGCTTGGCGGTCCACCACTGTACGTTTCAAAAGGAGTTTTCTTCCGCGTACAACCTCTCTGTGGAATAATTTACCACCGGTGATTTTTCCGGACCGATACGACCTGGGGACCTTCAAGAAAAGAGCTTACTCCTTTCTAAAGGGCCGGCAACGCACCTGCAATTCCCCTGATGTTGCGGTTGATCATGGGCGGCGGTAGTCACTTAACATCAGGTGAGCCACATGCTCGTTTGCTCCCTCTTCTATATAAAAAAAAATGCAGACTGCCGGGAAAACCGAAGACGCCCGGGCCGTCACGAAGGCGGCCCGAACGTAGCTGAGCATTCCCGACAGCAACCGATACGAACATCGCGTCGGCGTGTCCGAAGTTCAATACATAAACAAAAATAGAATGGTGCATGTCGCTACAAAGTAATTGCGGAGTCATGTCTATCGGATGAGACCCTTTGATTTTTGAGCCACTGAAAACGTCATTCAGCGGTGCTTGAAATTGGGCTGCGTTGGGAATAAAACGACGGTAAAAGTTTTGGAGCGGGGTATTGCCTGATAGTTTCGACTTTGGACTCAAGTGGTTTAGTACCTGCAGCTAACACGTGGTATCCCAGGAACATGACTTCCGGTTGGCCAAGTGTACACTTGGCAGTGTTTACCACTACGCCGTACTGCTTTAGGCGTTCCAAGAATTGCCGCAGATGGTTCTTGTGATCTTGGATTGATGACGTAAATACTAAGATGTGATCTATGTAACCGTAGCAGAAATCGAGTCCTTGCAATACCTCGTCAATGAACCTCTGGAAGGTTTGTGCTGAGTTTCTTAAGCCATAGTTCATGAACGGGAATTCGTACAATCCAAATGGAGTCGTGATTGCCGTTTTCATGATGTCATCTGGATTGACATCAATCTGATTGTACGCCTTGACTAAGTCAATGGTAGAAAAGATAGAACAGCCTATAAGTTGATATGAGAAGTCGTGGATATGACGGATGGGATATCGATCGGGTATAGTTCTATTGTTAAGTGCTCTGTAGTCTCCACATGGTCACTAACTATCATCTTTTTTTCTTACCATGTGCAGCGGAGAAGACCAAGCGCTTTCCGATGGTCTGGCTATGCCGCTGGCGAGCAGGTCTGAGAATTCCTGCTTCGCAGCTTGCATGCGAATTGGATCCAGGCGTCGAGGCTTACTGGCTACAGGAGGTCCTGGAGTCGTCGCTTGATGTGGTGCAGAGTGTTATGTTTGCATGGTAAGTGCATACCTGGAGGGCGAGTTATCTCGGGGAATTCACGCATTATTTGGGGAAATTCGGTTTCTCCGGTAACTGACTTCACCGAAGCGATGTTCTCCGTGTGTGGGTTACGGCGTTAACCGAGAGATTATTGACATTGTGAACTAATCGTTGATTATTTCAGTCGACCAGTAAATTGTAGTGGCTGAGGAAGTCAACTCCGATGATCGGTCGTGTCACATCGGCTATTGTGAAATTCCATGTGAAATTTTGTCTCAATCCCAGATTGAGGTGTAGCGTTATCAGTCCGTAGGTGTGTATGACTGTGTTCTTAGCAGCTATGAGGTCATACCTGGATTTATAGCAGGGTGACTTGACTGCTAACCGGGGAAAAATACACAGGTCTGAACCAGTGTCCACGAGGAACTGCATTTTTGATGTCCGATCAGAGATGAATAAACGGCCTGTTGAAGAGGGGTAGTCGTTGGCCGTTACTTGCAACCCCCCCTGTTAGTTTTCCGCCTTGTATGTGCTTCTTTGAGTTGGATCGCGATCTTTGAATGTGAGCGGGAACGTTGTTGCTTGTTAAGTTGAGTAGTGAGAAGTGCTACTTGCCTCGTTAGGTCACTTATCTCCTGGCCATAGTGTCACAGTTTTCCGGCATCCTAGTAGATGTGCTGGCAACTTGAGGGCTCACCGGTGCAATCTCGTACACCCTGTCTGCGAGTTCGGCTAGTTTCTCTAACGATAATTCTGCTATCTGAGGAGCAATCACAGTTTTTACATTAATGGGTAAACGATCGACCATAATGTTTTAATGACGTCTGATGCTGCAGATACTCCGGCTAGATTCTGCAGATGGCGTAAGAATTGCGATGGTTTCCGATCTCCAAGCTCTTCGTGGTTGAGCAATTGCTGGAGGCGCTTCTTCTGCGATGCTGAAAGACGACGTATTAGTTCCGTTTTCAATGTTAGGTACTTATCAGTTCCAGAGGGCTTTTAAAGCTTTATAATGAAGATAAATGGGTCTGTTCGACCAGCAATGATCACGTTCTCACAGAATATCAGCGAAAATAGCAGTTTAATGCTGCTATCTTTTGCATGGTGATGAGAAATGGAAATCCTTGTTGCTGAAAGCTTCGTATTCCATCTTAGCCCTAGAACATCAACGTTAATGGGATTTCAATCGAGGCAAGTATCCTCCAATACCACCTTAATGCTCCGATGTGCAATAAAATTTGCAATCCGATTGTACAATCTCGGGGAGTTCATAGGAAAAATGCTTCGAAAGAAGCGCTTTGTACCAAACCCGATCGAAGGCATTCACTAGGTTCAAACTAACGACCAACGCCTCTCCCTTGGACTCTAATACCTCTGCACATCTATAAGCTAGGTGACCAAGAAGATCTTCAGCTGAGCGACCCCGACGAAAACGGTACTGGCAGTCAGTAATCAGCTGATGATCCACAAGGTACGTTATGAGCTAGCAGTTAATAATTTTCCATTATTTAAGAGAAAAAGGAGGTAATTACGCCTATATATAGATAGGCCTGCAGTTTCACGGCTTTGAGCAGTCGCCTTTTTTAGGTACCGGATGCACCAAAGCTATCTTCCATGAGTTTGAAACTACGTCTAGGTAGTAGGAGTACCGGAAATGACACGTTGAAACCGGTGCCCGCTCCGGAGCACACGTCTACAACACAATAAGTGAAACTCATCAGGCCCACTTGACTTATTGACGTCCAGGGGAGGAGTGATTTGCCCACCAAACGCTGTGTAAACAGCACATCCTGCATGTAGCACTCATACTCATACGGTCGGCGGTGTGTTCCCACCGTCATCAAGAGTCGAGTTGAACGCAAAAAGAGAGCCTAGCAGATCGCATTCTCTTTTGCGGACTGTGAATCATCCTTCCTGTGCAGAGATGGTAGCGATGTTTGACAGAAGTTCCCTTGGACAGCCTTGGCGAGAGATTAGGATGCACGTGTTCCCGAGGGAAGTCGAACTAATTTCTCGCCAATTTTGTCATGTGCTCTGATTGCCTTAGTAATGACACTTTTGAAGGAGTTGGAGGCGGAATTATACTTCTTTTTAATAACGCTCGTGTTTACATCCTGGCACGTTGATGCATTAGTCCAGCTTCGGTAGCATTCCGGCTTATAGCCTTATGCTATTTTGCAGGAGTGACTAAGCCATGGCTGAGTTCTGCCTCCGATAGGCACCACAAATGATGGAATAAATAATTACATTGCTAAAGTATCACATCAGCGACAGAATCATCTAGCGATATGCAAACCCGCCCCTAAAGGTAGGATGCAAAAAAGACCGCATCTTGTCCCAATCGGCTGACATATAGTGCCAAATACGGCGGCAACCTGCGGTAACGCAAACGTGATATGAGCGTGAGTGACACCGTACTTCGGATCAAAGAATGGTCCGTAGAGCCGAGAGGAGCATCGACGGAGACCTGAAATTCGTCCAGAATAGGGGTCAGGAGAAGGTACAACAAGAAAGGTAACGGGTGGACTAATGATCTCTTTACAGTTGAAAAGCCCGTTACTTTCGCGCAGGTGTGGCTATTGGCGCGTAGAGGGTATTAAACGCGAGAACGGCCATAAGCAATTTAGTGCATTGGCATTTTTCAACGGAGCACAATGTGCGCTTTGAGTACGCGAGTATTATTTTAACAACGATTCTGGACAGAAATTTGTTCTCATTAAAATATTCGGAACGCAAATCAAGCTCTTACAATCCAAACGATTTAGGACGCGGCCGACCCAGGACATCGCGAGATCTAAAAAACATAGAGCGTGTACGTGAGTCTGTTCGAGATCAACCTGGCCTGTTCACTGCGGCTTAGTGTTTTAAATGTACCTAAAACCTCTCTAAATTGCATTTTATAAAAGGATCTACATTTACACCTTTAAAAAATTCAAATTGTACAGGCAGTCAGGTGACCATGATGAGAGACTAGAGTTTGCTAACGAAATGCTAGAGAGGTTTTCGACCTTTAATAATATATTTTGCTCAGATGATACACACTTTCACTTGAGTGATCATGTTAACAGAAAAAATTGTAGAATAATGGAGTGACACTAACTTGCAAAAGAAACACAAAAAACCCTTACACTCGCCAAAAGTTACGGTACAGGCGGAATCATCTGCAAGTGAAATCATAGTTCCGTATTATTATTAAAATTAGAGAAGCCGTCCCGTTACCGTCAATATAGAGCGTTACGATGCGATGCTACAGAATTATTTTGCACCTGCATTACAGAAGTTCTCGGGCTATAAGCTAAGGAACCTGGTTTCAACATGATGAGGTAACATCCCAAAATTCCGACCACTCTATAGCAGCAGTTCGTGAAATTGTTGGCCAAAAACTGATATCCAAAAGAGACGACATTAACTGGCCACCTCGCAGATATTTCCCGATGGAATTTTACTTTTGGGTGGTAATAGAATATTTTCGGTTCAGATTGCAGGAGTGTAAAAATAAACATTCACATCATTTTATTTTCAAAAAAATTTACCCTGATTTTTGTTCTTTAATGTATTATATATTTTTTTATTCACGCAGCATGTTCTTTTTATATCCATTTTAAATATTAAAGGACTTTCGGTCCAATCCAACTTGTACATGGTTCTCTACATCTGGGATCCGCGTAGGCGAAGTAACCCATCACACGAAGAAAAAACAACCAAGATCGTTTAAGCGGAAATCAAGCCATTCAGCGTGGTGTGGGCGTTAAAATCACCGAGCATCACGAAATGCTTTGACTATTTTAACGTCCGTGGACTAAATTTAATTGCCCCTAATCCGAGACATAGTTCAGTAAAGACTCGATCTCAAACACAAGTTTATTTCAGTATTCTGCGACATTTTCCCGAGAAGTATTGGAACGGCCGGGGTATAAAGCATCATCAGTGCTGTCGTGCCACATAGCAATGAATGTTACCAGTTTGCAACATATCATGGTATTGTAACGATCCGTCCCCCCTCCCCCTACTCTCTCTCTCTCTCTCTCTCTCTCTCTACATATATATATATATATATATATATTGTATAAAAGTGAGGATCTTGATGGATGGGATCTGTTGTAACACGGAGTCTGTAGCCATTAGGACATGGTCGACGAGTAGGTCTGTGTCGGCATTACCGCTATGGACCTATAGAGGCACCCACAGACGCGGGGATGGTCGTAGCTGTCTAAGCGCAACCATTGGATGGACACCTATGTTCAACACTGCCGAGGCGTCGAAAACAGATGTCCTCTCTGAATTATACGCAATCTTCAGCTCGGGGCAAAAAGAAGTGTTCTTAATTTTACCCCGGGTAGGAGAGATACAAAGTATCAGCCGGATAGGACACCTGTGTCTCGGTTAGAAAGGGCAAGGCTGGCTTCGCCGTCTCCAGAAGGTAGTGGATGACGTTAAGATTTAAATGAAGTTACCTGACGTTACAGAAATTCACGGATAGCCTCGCAGGAGTTGCCTTTGTCTTATTGCTCCCCCTGCCCGCAAGAGGTTTCATCTGGAGCGGAATTTCAACCCTCCCATCAGAATACGCGGGGCAGCCTGGGTATCCACGCTCAGGAAGAGTGGGCGTGAATGCTCAGCGAGTGATTTTCCGCTATCAGTACATATCTACTCAGTGAGGAATTCTTCGTCACCAGGGGCGCTGGTACCTTCTAGGGATAGTGTTTTATTTAACTCCGCAACCATGTTAAGGGAGGAAGGGAATGGGGCCTTTGGTCACCTGCACTCGCCAGGCGAAACGCGGAATTAAAATTCTGTTTCACGTTGGTATGAGGTCGTGGTAACACCCGTGTTCGAGCCGTCCCATCCGTGCGGCAGCAAAAGCTTTAATACGACATGTAAGTCTTCAGGAGTGAAAAGAATCAGCATTTTGATTTTTTATAGAGAATAAAATTGTACATCTATGGGCCACAGCACCTACTTACCATCAAGCGCACTGTGTAGTCCTTTATTACCCTTATTTTATAAAAATGGGTAGAAGTAAGGCATATTTGTGAAATAAGTTACTTCATCTGCTTTGATAGGCCAATTATTCCTTTATTTGGAAAATCATTAACAATATTAAGTTAAATATTTATACCTATAATTTTTCTAATATAAGTACACGAGTAACGGACTATAAAACGAAACAAATTAATCACATACATGTTGATTGTACTTTTCATTTGCTACTAAAGAATTCAATTTCATAAAAAAATTAAATCTATTTACATATTTAGGTCTTTTTATTTAGACATGATCTAATTAAAACCATTGTAATTATATATGCTTCAAAAATGTTTCAGATTTGATCTAAAATTGTTAGCGTTTATAAAAACTTCAAATGTCTTAATAAATAATCGCAGAACAATAACTAAAGCATAATTATTGTTATGAGTAAATAATCTATAAAGAAATGAATCTTCAAGTAAAAACATGCACATTTGTTGGAATACTATTCGACAGTTTTATAAGAATGAACAAGAGTGCGGAATCTTCATATATGCATCTAGCAAAGCACGCACAAGCACTAATTCACATACAGTGTTAGACGGAGAAAATATCGTGAAACAGTACTAAATCCCTTTTTTTTAATGTTTGCTACTGTAGGTGAACCCTCGATTTTGTGCGTGCATTACAGGCAGGACACAATGTATAAATCTTCCGCACTCATGTTCACTCTGGTCCTATTCTACATTTAAAAATAACACACCGTTGTAAATTATGGTTAACACGATTTCATTCTATAGATTCAAATCTATAGAGACATAATTAAATAGATTTATTTACATTATATATGTAATATGTGTGTATATTTGTAGTATGTTATAACTTATAATATTATACCTTAGAGTAAGAACAACACATTTCACAACAACGAAAAATCACAAGCATCTCTTAAAGCACGTACACAAGCGCGTAGTCCACCTAAAGTAGCAGACGGAGAAGATTTGATACCGTCTTTTGTACTTAATCTCGTTGTTTTTTGTGTGGGATGTCTAATTTTAGTGAACCCTCGATTGTGTGCGTGTTGTGCAGGACGCGTGTTATAATTTGCCGCACTTTTATTCACTCTGGTCCTATTCTATATTTATAAATAACATACAGTTATATATAATATGTAGAATGTCATCATATACCTTAGGGTAAGAACATGCAGATTTTTTGAAATCTTTTCGACAGTCTTATCAGAATGATCGAGAGTGCAAAATCTTCATACAAGCACGCACACAAGCACGTGGTTACTTACAGTAGCAGACGGAGAAAATATCGTGAAGCCCACGTCATTAGCACTTAATATCGCGTTATTATCGTTGTGTACTGAAGGTGCATCCTTGATTGTGTGCGTGCGTTACAAGATGCGTGTATAAATCTTCCGCACTCTTGTTCACACTGGCCCTCTTTTACATTTAAGACACAGTATTTAACACACAGCTTTAAATGATGGTTAACACGTTTTCATATATATTATCAGAGTTTGAAAACATAAAACCTTATAATGCATTTGCGATGTTTTTCATTTCACTTATTTCTCGTTATGTCTCAGATATAGCAGATATTCCCACAGCCTGGCTTGAGCACTGCTTATGAGCTTGACCCGCTTTTGGTACCAAAACTAATTGCTCCAGATCACCCTGTTGTTAAAGCATAAAAAAGTTTTTCATTTATAATAAATAAATTATACTTAGGTAATAAACTGTTTTAAGGAAATTTAAAGAAAACACAATATGATTATTACATATTTTTTTACAATTAGCTTAATTGTCTCACAAATTTTCTCTCGTATTGTGAAGGCGTAGTGTTTCATTTTTGTGTAAGAACCTTGCTTTTACACATATTAGTTGCGCGTAGATAAAAACTCAGAACCAGATCCAGAATAATTAATTGCAGGCCATACAAATACCTACTTAACCTGCGGCCAAAAGCAACTCTGCCAAATGCTTAGTCACTGAGCTGCCATAAACTAACAAATATAATATGTATATATAAGTCCATGGCGAAAAACACTTTAGTCAAGTTGTGTAAGTGGTCAGAGTACTTGAATTTAAGGTTAACCATGTTTGACCACGGACACTACTAGAATACTTTTAGATTATTTGATAGTTTTTTTAACGTTTACCAATGAAAATAATCATTAAATGGTCTTTAAGTTAGACATTTAGAAATTATAATTTAATATCATCAACGCATATGCAATGAAATAGTAGTAATAAACTTCCGGTCTGAAGGACACGAGATTTTCCACACTATAACCAGTTTTAACGGAAACTAGCCATCTGCGCAGAATATAATTTCTAAAGTAAACGAGTGTTTGCGCAAACATAGGTGCAATCTCTTTCCCGTCCATCGTAGTTCAATGGGACAGCAATCCGAAACAACGTATCGAAACATATGTATCCCAATCTAATTCTGGATTTTGTAACTGATTTTGTACGCTTAATAATATGAATACATAAAATATATGTTTGGATAAAAAAATTACGAATATAGTGATAGATGTCTAGCCAGTCGCCTGCTACACAATCACAAACCTAATAGATACCTGATTAGTCGCCTTTTACGATATGCTAGGCAAGTTACACCGTTGCCAGATTCTTTTTTTTTATAAGCATGAGATTTATTAGCCCCAGATCAACATAGGATATATTGGATTTGTTCATAACATTTACTTATTGGCTAAATTTTGAAATAGAATTTTAACCTGTTTTTTGAATAATCCGTTAAAAGTAAAGAAAAAACTAGATGAATGATATTAAATTTTAAATTATAATTTTATCTATAACATTCCATTATAATAAAAGAAATAAGATTCCTCTGAATTCATAAATCACATAGTGCAAGTACGATAAAGTTATACATAGAGCCGTTGGCGAAGCTTGCGTTAATATTTACGATGTCCTTTTTCTTGTGCGTTTTGTGATTTTATTAAATAAAGCTCTCACTTACCGAGAAAAGATAGCCTATAATAAGATCAGCGTCCCTCGGTGTATCTAAAGCATCCTTTTCAAGGACATCTGTTCTCAGCCAACGACAGTCTACGTAAACACGGACTGTGTTGTCGTCGTGAACGCTAATACAAACAAGATAAATTAAATCACTTCTTCCATTCCTAACAAAAGTAAGTATTTATTAGGAAAGAATTAATATACAAGAAAACGTCGCACGAAATACCACCGTAAAATAGGGGTATAATGCTGTTGTATTTGGTATGATAAGTTATAAAACTAGAAACTCTTTTCATTGGTGCTCAGGGGTGGCAACACACCAAAATATTAATTCTTAAATGGAGCATAAATAAGTATCTACGGCTCACACCATCCACTTTCTATAAGATTAATAGAGTCATCGACATCCTAACTCCAAAATAGAAACGAAATAATAAATTTCCTAAAAATTAAATTTCTCCTTAAATATAAATATGATATATTATATGCAAACAAAGTTAAAATCCTTTCATATAAATATGACAATATTATATATCATACATAGAAAAATCCAAAGAAAGATCAACAACATCTACTATATAAATAGAAATTACTTTTTGGAAATGATATTATAAATATGAATAACTTCAGTTGATACGCGTAAATCTGAATTTAAAAAAAACGATCAGTGCGAGTATCCGATACTCGTATATGGGTGGACAAGAAACGAACCTTACCAATTTTCAATTTAAAATGATTAACATTAGTATAAGACTCTAAGTGCAGTGATTTAATACACTATATCAGTGTTGGTTTTCGAACTCCTGAAGCATTTACAATTAAAAAAAATCAATTTTTTTTAAATTGTAATGCCTCTAGGTCCATAATAAAACTATGTCGGTGGTTTAAAAGCGAGGTGCTACTTAATTTCCCTTCTATTGAGGATATACCACTGATCGAGAAATGAACCAAAATATTTCAAATGAGAGCTTCCAAACAAGAGAAGAAAAACATTCTAACGGCCAAGGACAAAATCAAAGGATTCCTAGCAAAACTTCGTTTGTGGTCAACATGTTTACAAAGTAAGGGGTATCTATTAGTCTTACCCCAGCGTTTAGAAGATTGTCGAGGCTCTGAGGCTGATAATGAGCATAGATGAATAGTTAATACTTTTTGTACAAATTAGTACATCATTTGCCACTACAAAACCAATGTGAAATAACGTTCTCTTCAATGGTAAACGTTAAAACTAAGACGAGAAATCGGTTCCAATTATCAATTTATTAAAAAATAAATAGGTATAGCCTACTCCTCAAAATATTATGAAATAGAAAGTTGTATTTTCATTTTTGTGTAAGAACCTTGCTTTTTACTTTTACCTGGCTTGCGATCGCGATCCACCAAGTATGACTTTGCGATCCACTAGGGGTTGCGACCCACAGATTGAAAAACACGGCACTATAGACATTGTTGCCTATGCATAACAATCATCTAATTAATATTTAGAATTTTAGAAAATTAATTATTTTTTACAACATAAACACTCACGCCTGTCACCCAAAGGGGTAGGCAGAGAATACAGACTTCCATTTGGCACGATCCTGACACACCTCTCTCGCCTCCTTCACATCCATATACCTACTCATACATGCTCGTCGGTTAAGGGTACTCCTAATTTGGCCCGTTTTCAATAAATCGTCAATTTGGTCGATACATTTTCACCTAGGACGTCCCTTTCCGACTCTGCCATTCACTTCTGCAAAATAAATTTTTTTGTCACTCTTTCCTCATTCATTCTTTCTACATGACAAAACCACCGAAGCATTCCTTTCTTAATCCTGGTCACAACATCATCTTGCAAACCACACTCCTCTCTTATCACACAATTTCTTACCCTGTCATTCAGATTCAGCCCTAATATACTCCTTAACGACCGCATTTCTACTGCGTTCATTCTACTCTCGTGCTTCTTCTGCCATACCCAACTTTCACTACCATACGTTAAAGAAGGGACCAACACAGCATTGTGAATTGCCATACGTGCCTTTTTCGACACATTTTGACTCTTCACAATAGAGCGTAGGGCCCCATTTACTCTATTTAAATTATTTAAATTTTATAATTATTTTTTCATCTTAATTAGTACCTTATAGCGATATGATGCCACCTAAAGTCATAGAGTGGCACTGCTAAATAAATGGAGCGAGATAGTCCAGCTCCAGCGTGAACTAATCTGGCGGCACCTCGTCCTGCAAGCTCCAAAGACAGGAAGGAACCAGACCGGCGGCGGGCTCGTAGTGAAAATAAAGTGCCTTGGCCATAGCCACCGCTCTAGAAAAAAAAGTAAATGCTTTAATTTTTGCATAAAAAATGATGTATGGGGGGCGTAAGATAAGAGACGCCGGTGCTCATAAGACGCAAATATAGATAATGAAATATGAGATAGTCAGCATCTTCTAAAAACAACTCAGAATAACAAAACACTGCGGTTGCCAATCCGTCCACCAAGCATGGCAACTATGTAAATAATAAACTAACTAATAATATGACTATATAAATATCCTCGCTATGAGGCAATCTGTGGAGAGATTATATTCAGCAGTCGGCATCTGATAGGCTGTAATGAATTAATGAATGAATTCTATAAAATCGTACATTTCATATTCACATGGCTGATGTATATCATCATTGCAATTCCAAATATTTTATATAAAAGTGGCCAGACGCTCCAGACTATTATTGCTACTAAATATAATATATAGTTATAAAAGCAGGTTGCCGTCAGGTTTCACAAAAAAACGACGTCACTCGCGTTTCCGTAACCGATTTCGCGCTTAATATGATACAAGTTGTAGCAGAGGTAAGCCTAAATGCAAAGACAAGGAAAAAATCCCAACACAGTTTGCAAAAAAATATTTTTAATAAATAATTTAAACTCATTCAAGACAGGTTCAGAAACATTGAACTGGTCTTGCTCGATTCTAAACTATAAACATATTAAGCTATAAGCAACATTAACTAGGTTTTTATTCGAAGTAAATATTAAAAATAAACTATTTAAATAGTTATTATGAAAATTTACAAACCTCTGGTCTTAATCGCAATGAAACAAATAGTGTGAACTCAGACGGAAATGTCCTCCCAGCTGCAAAAAGCTCCGATGATGCAATCCAGATGTATGAATTTGGTTTTAAAGTAAACGCATGTGGTCGATCTGGAACTGACCCCCAACGAGCTTGCGTCGGATGGAAATTTCGTCTAGCATCCGGCGCTAGAGGATTTATTGTTTCTAAATCAAAAAATAAAATAAATTTAATTACACACGTAGGTACAATTTTTTTTCAAAACACAGTTTGTTTGTAAATAATATATTTAGGTAATAAAATGTGAATCATTAAAAATATATTTTTTTAATTTCGGACCTTGACAGTCAAACGTGTTACATGAACGGCCTTGTTCGCTATAGCCCTCACAAGTGGTTTTAGAGCAATATCTCCTTCTGTCTTGCCTTCCTCCTCCGCAAGTTTTGCTACAAGGTCCCCATTCTCCCCATCCTGCCCAACCTGAAAATCGGAAATACCGAATAGCTGTTTGCGTTAAATTCGATAATCATCATAAAAACAATCAAAAGTTGACTTTATAAACGTTTATTTTATTAATAAAACATATTTGTTCATTATTATTTTTTTATATTTAGAATCTATTTATTTAACAGAATCTGAACCAGTCTTATGTCTGTTTTCCTGTGCGTTTATGGTTTATTATAATACCCAACACTGTATCATTAATACATATTATATTGGCATCTATGAAATCGTGAGCGCTGCTACTCGTAGTGCGAACATATACAATAAATAAATAAATAAACATATTATTTAAACAAATACTTTAACAAGAAAGAAGCAAGTCGGGGTAGCCCAGGAGATTACAGCGCGCCGCCGGCAATAATGAAATTGTTATGTGTTTGTGCTGATTTACTTCGTATTTGATAGTGTAGAAGAACATAATATAGGAAATCAGCTACTACGTTTTAGGGAATCACAGCAGATTATTTTCGGTTGCAAAAATCTTTTCAGAAATGAAGACCTGTCTCTTACAGTGAGCCGTATACAAGCTACTACTCTGCTTTATTTAATACATTTTATGTATTTTTATCGATTTTCTTTATATTATGAGAAAAAAATATAATTTTCTATTGAAATATTAGGCTAAAATTACAAAAATAATGAAAGTAATTTCCATTTCCGATTCCAGCAATAGTAAATTATTACCTAATAACGTAACTGGGGGATTGAAGTTATTTGTTAGCTTATTTAATAAAAACGCATGAGAAAATAAAAATAAAATTGATTAAGTTTAAATTAAAATTACAGCCAATATAAGTCCCACTCCTAGGACACAGATCCCCGTTCATTATTGAGAATATTTTAGAATATGAAAGTGTCCACCGCACCGCCTCAATGCGTGTAGGCGGGCTTCACATGTCTGCGAGATATTCAGTAGCAGGTTCAATAGTCTTTTCTATACAAGAAAGAAAGTATGATGTTCTGATTTGATGAAAAAAATGAGAACATATCCTTAATGTAGCTTTTTTTTCATAATATAAAATACATACAATGTAATAATCGGAACAATAATATGTTGCGACGCACATAAAAATATGTTAATTTTATGACAAACGAACCGACAGCATTCCAGATGGCGATATCGACTCCTAAACTCCACGGAACCGAGGCTGATGTAGCTTCCAACCATGGCCCGTCAGCGGGTGTTGTTTCCAAATCTTCAGCTGGATCACTGATCCTTGCAAATATAACAAACTCACTCTGGGACGGCGCCATGCTCCAATTAAAGCACCCTTCTAATTGAGGATTGATTTTAAGATTCACCTGTCTAAGAAACATTGAATTAATAACCAATGTGAAACGAAAATAAGCTTTTTTATTAAATAAAACTAATATTACAAATTTTAAGGGTTTTTATTTACACTCATTTCTACATAATATATTTCCGATGTTTGGCTTACTTTACAGCACCCATTGTCACGAGGCAAAGGAAGGATGGGAGAGGGTGACGAGGCTACTGAGATGTTTGACGTCCTGTTATCAAAGGTAACCAATGCTTTATACAGCATTTGCCTTTTTACTCAGGAGCTTGCATAATATATTTCTATTTAGATTTAGTTCTGACTTTATTATATGTTTGGATATAATGAATAAAAAGAAATAAGTTATATACCGAATTTGTTATATAAAATGTAATTTCTCTTTATTAATTTTTTCTATTAGGTCTCTTCCACATCTCTGTTCTTTTGTATTTGAAAATTAATGTATTTTCTACAATAGCGATTGCATTAATACCAGTAGAATAGTTCTAGACTTGTTGTACCCTTAACGATGATTCTTGTTTAATTTAGTTAGGTAACGTTAACAAAAGAAATCCCTTAATTAAATTCTTCGTAAAATAGGTATTTATACAATATATGTAGTACAAGAGACAGCGAAAGGATTAAGGATAAAGCTTTTATATTCAAGTCTGTTTTAACTCTGTAAATACTAGCGATCTGTCCCAGCTTCGCAAGGATGATTTCTGGACTTCGACAACAGTGCCACCTACCGGCTCCAAATGTAAATAATACAGCCTATCTAGGGACCTATTCAAACACACACAAAAAATTTCATCAAAATTGGTTGGATTGTTTCAAAGTCTATAACCGACATAGGTGGAAAAATTTTTTTGTGTTTTGTTATAGAAGATTAATTATTGTTTACATCTTGCTTCACCCTTGTTTATAAAACTATTTTATGAGATACTAGTATTACTTTACAATCGTGTAATTTTAGTTTCATTTTGAATTTTAGTGAAGCGGTTTTTTTCTTAATTACTCCCCTTAAATTAAATGGTATGGAAGCAACCTGATTTTGACCCAGGTTATATGGTATATGTATGTTATATGGTTTACGAGTACAATGAAATATATCTAAAGAATGTTTGAATTCTACCTACGCGTGATAAAGTATCGTGTTGAATTATTACTTCTTTATCCTATAGCTTACCCTCGCAAAAGAAAAAGCTGTACTTTATATTGAATTAAGTGATACCTAACACAATTTCTCATTATAAATTTGTGATTGCTTAGGGAGCGTTCATAAATTACGTGAGATGTTTAAGGGGGGAGGGGGTCGAGTAAAACCTCATCTAATCTTACGTTGGAGAGAGGGCAAATATCACGCATTTTTTTTTGATTGAACCAAAAAATATTATACTATTTTCGTTCATTTAGTCCAGATTGTACATGCTTAAGATTTAATCTTAAGTATATATCGTAATACTATTAACCACTACTGAAATGTCAGATTATTAAACCAATTAGTTAAACCTACGGTCAAGCCAAAGGGTAGTAGGTTTGGCCAAAGCCAATTTTTTTAATGAAGGAAAATATAACATAGAGTTATTACCATATTCTTATCCAAAAATAAAAGTTATCAAAAATTAAAATATCAAATTATTTGTATGAAGGTCACGTGAGCGCTAGAGAAACGACGATTGTAAGACGTTGTTGATAAATAAAAGGTTTAATGAAATAGTACATACAGTAAAAATAGAATTTAACTTTGAACTAAATTTCCGATCCAATTTTATTATGCTGACAGATACAGGTGGCGCTTCAAGCGCCATCTTGAAAAAACGTTTTCAGCCAATATCTCGGAAGCTATGCACTTTACGGCAAAAGTTATAGAAACCATTATTGTAGAAAATAAAATTTTGTATCTTTTGTTTCCAGTAAACATTTTAGTGAAACTTACCGTTTACGATTTATGATCCATTTAATGAACCGATTTTTCTATCGCGGCCAATAACACTTGAAACATTAGATTATTCTATTTTTAAAGATCAGTTTATTTTCTAAAACTTTTATTTGAAACTTTTTTTCTAATGTCGATACTTTTTGAGTTATAGGACTTTTAATGTTTTATCTTTTTACAATAACAATCCAACGCGTTTACGGAAACCCACATTTTGAAAAATCTCACGTGAGATTGGGGGACGGGGGAGAGGGTTAATTAAAACGTGACGACTCCGTGGCGCAGTGGCTTAGCAGTTCGAATCGCGAACTACATCCTTAACGCCCCATACAGATCTTTAGGGAAAAAAAGAAAAAGAAAAAAAATATCATGACATCTCACCAGGATGGGAGGGAGGGACAGAAAATTTACAAAAACACCTCACGTAATTTATGGACGCCCTCTTACTAATAGATATTCCTTTTTTTAATTAAATCCTAAATTATTAAATGTAATATTTGAATGATGGACATATCCATGTTGTGGAGCACCAACATAAAGTGCTATATAGGCATGACGATGCTAAAATTCGTTAGCATTCGTATCACGCAGCACTTTTGCGGAGAAAATTTAATTACACGGATCGCGATCTTGCCGAGAACTTTGTTTGTTTAATTGAGTTCCCTACTAATCTTCAATTGCTTCCAAGAAGTTCAATGAGTGATACTCCTTAGTCATAAGCGGTTATTTAGTAATGTTAGTCTGACATAATGTAATATTTTGTTATTTACATTAAAGTTGCAACTAATCAAATCAATTAGAAACGCGCGAATTTTATATTTTTGTTTAGTTCATCTATTTAAATAGGTTAGAAGTAAATTCTGTCATAACATTGGAGTAGCAAACGAACTTGTGACAGTTCATCTTATCTAAATAACTACTGCTGCCTAATGGACAGTTGCATGCTTAATTATACTGACTTTTTTACCCCTCAGGTCAGAACACAGTAGCTGATGCACTATCATTGGCATATACAGGTTGGTCCAAACAGTGAGGTTATAATTTTTTTTTGATTCCTCACACCTAGGGGTATCCGAAAATACCCTATGTATGTTACGCGATTTTTTGTAGTTTTCGAGTTATGATTTTTTTTTACCCTTTTTTTTGAAAATATTCACCCTAAACAGCTTAACATTAAAAAAAATGTAATTGTGAAATTTTTTCCAAGTTTTTTTGTTTCTAGCATGATCCTTATGAGTTGCCCTATTATGCATAAAATAATTAGCTTCCTAACATTCACCGAAGATACAATAATTTTAATCGAACCTTAAAAATTTTCTGTCAGGAGAGTGGGGCTTGAATTTTCAACATTAAATGAAAAATAGTAATAAATGATTTCATACTTTCTAATTAATTTTAAAAACTTGGCAGTACCTTAATCTTTCATAATAACATTAAAAAAATGACACTTAATAGGCCAGTTCTTCTGTTACAGACTTCTGAAGTCACTCAGGCAGGAAACTACCTGAATAGTTAATTTGATTTAAAAAATCTTTTTATCATTTCTAGGGCTAAACTAAGATAGTAAATGCTTCAGGTTAGCAAAAATAACATCAAGTGTCTTTACTTATTGTTTAAAATTTATAGACAACAAGGTATCATTTTACTACGTTTTGGACAAACGATTTCAAGATTCATAATAAAAGTAGTAAATAATTTAAGATAAATTTATTTAAAGTAAATTTTCGAAATGGCGGCCATTAACTTCGATACACAGTCTACATCGTCTTACAAAATTTGCTTTTAGTCTTCGAAAAGCATTCGTATTTTCTTTGATTTTTTTCTGCGCACTGTCTCAATTTTTCCCTTAATTCATTTTCCGAATTAATTTTTCTAGCATACACCATGTCTTTGTAGAATCCTGCCCGGCCCTTCACGCCCAATCCACCTTCCTGGGAAAGTTCTGTTGAGGTGCTCCCTCACTTGTCTTTCAAAATGGCAAGGAGCACCGTCATTTTGAAATATCATATCCCTCCTCGTTTGTAAATTAACTTCAAACAATAAACCATTTAAATTATTTTGTAGAAAATTCAGGTACTGGGACCCGTTCAACCTAGATGAAAATTCAAAGGGCCCAACCATTTCTTCCATTTATGACTCCTGACCACATGTTGATACTAAATCTATTCTGAAAATTTGACTGCCTTGCTTTTTTTGGGTTTTCAATGGCCCAGCTACGATGATTGTGAATGTTAAAGATGCCAGTCCTTTCAAACCGGAATTCATCCGTCCAGAGTATCTTGTTAAAAAAATCCGGGTCTTCCGCAGATCTTTCCAGTATTATTTGGCAGAAAGCAACACGCCTTGGATAGTCTGCGTCGTTAAGTTGTTGAACACGCTGAATATGAAACGCGTGATATCCCTCTGGAAAAAAAGATTAATATTTTTATTGTAGGTTGTCATTGTACACAATACTAGAGGTACGTACCAATAGAGCACGTGAACGTGAAACTAAAAGTTGGGATTCGCTAAAGTGGCGTCCTAGCGCCTATTTTTGAATTACGAGCGCTTGTTTAAGGGTCTCTACATCTCTCTCTTTTACACGCACACGACAACACATTAGACATCGACAATTCACAGTAAATTAAATGAGTGTGATTTGAAATGGCAGTGCAGCAATGTGTTGGGATTTTGAATAAAGAGGTCTACAAAATAATAAAATGCACTCACCTGATTTCAGTATTCTTAAAACTGAAGTCCTTGGGATTCCAGTGCTACTCGTAATCGCTCGTGAACTAGTAGAAGGGTCTCTTTCTACTTCTTCAATGATTATATCTCTTCTTTCTGGATCCACTCTGGGTAGTCCCTCGCGACGTTGATTACGCCCAGGAACGCGTCCAGCCATCAGGGTTTCGTGGGTCTTATTAAAAACCCTGTAGCCCGGGTAATGCTCTAACACTTCTCCTCGCCGCTCTAGTTGCTCTCGATAAAGCCGTGCCGCTAATGCGCCGTTTCCTTGGGCAACGCCGTAGAAATAGTGCATCTCTGCGTATTGACTGAGAGAATAACTCATTGCTAAAAGTAATCCAAATCACTAAGCAACTCAAGGTCCATAAAACAAGCACAGGTCAATCGTAAGGCAAATCAACAATCCGGGAAACAAAGCGAAGGTAGTCAAATAAGAGATCCAAATAAACGTAAACGTGAGTAGTGGTTGCACGCGGGAAAGCAGTGAACGACTGGCGGGACCGAGCGAGGTGAAAAAGGGACGCGGTCGGTATGGCGCGTGGCGCGGGGTGCGGCCTGGTAACAAAATAGAGCGCAAAGCAGGAATGTTTACCTGAGCCTTTGTTTAAAATTCCTTTGTGTGTTTGTGACTGAATGTGCTATCATTTAGTTTCAGTGAAATAAAAAAAACATGTAGTTTGTAGTAAAATGATACCTTAATAAATGTCACGTTTTAACAATAAGTAGTTTTCTTTGCTAACCTGAAGCATTTACTATCTTAGTTTAGCCCTAGAAATGATAAAAAGATTTTTTAAATCAAATTAACTATTTAGGTAGTTTCCTTCCTAAGTAACTTCTGAAGTCTGTAACAGAAAAACTGGCCTATTAAGTGTCATTTTTTTAATGTTATTATAAAAGATTAAGGTGCTGCAAAGTTTTTAAAATTAATTAGAAAGATTAAAACTACTTTTACGGATTTTATCGCGTTTATTTTTTACTTTTTATTTTTAATTCCCGACGTTTCGGGCGCTTTCCAGCACCCATGGTCACGGGGGACTGAGATGACTGACGTCCCGATGTCATTGTTAAACCCGGAGTACCTTCAGATTTTTTAATTATTGTTTATGGTCCGATCTATGCAAAATGAATTAACACCATTGGTCATACTGTGTATAGAAAAAAGACCCATACAAACCGATATTTAAACGGTGAATCTCACCACCATCCTTCACAGTTAGCTACCGTGGGCAAATCTTTGTTACAGAGAGCACGAGGGATCTGTGACAGCAAACACCTGGCCGCCGAGCTTCAGCACGTCAAGCAAGTTCTGCACGACAACAAGCTTCGGGTCCCGCGCCTACGTCACAGTGACCGAGTGAAGCCGGCCACAGTCGAGCGTGTGCCTGCTGTACTACCATATGTCAGAGGTGTCACAGACAACATTGGCTATATCTTGAAGCGAGCTTCTATTAGAACATTCTACAAGCCGCCGAAGAAGATTAGTCAGTTCTACCATCCGTCAAGTGTCATATTCCTCTACAAGATGCAGGAGTGTACAAGCTTGATTGTGAATGTGGTCTCTCTTATATAGGACAAACCAAAAGATCAATTAGGACCCGCGTAAAAGAACATATAGCTGATGTGAAGCATCAACGTTCCGGGAAGTCTGCAGTTTGTGATCATATCCTAGACGGCCCCAACCATTACATCAGATTTGATAGACCACAAATCCTCGCGAAAGAACACCGATTCCTACCAAGGATGATACGTGAGGCTATTGAAATTAAAAAACATCCTAATTTCAATAGAGAAGGAGGCTGGGTACTACCACCTGCTTGGGATCCTATAATCAATAAAATTAAAACTAAACCCAAGCATACCACTGCAAGACCTCAGGACATAGTCAGTTCATTTTGCATAGATCGGACCATAAACAATAATTAAAAAAGCTGAAGGTACTCCGGGTTTAACAATGACATCGGGACGTCAGTCATCTCAGTCCCCCGTGACCATGGGTGCTGGAAAGCGCCCGAAACGTCGGGAATTAAAAATAAAAAGTAAAAAATAAACGCGATAAAATCCGTAAAAGTAGTTTTAATCATGTGCAATGCTCGCGTAAATATAAGAAATCATTAATTAGAAAGTATGAAATCATTTATTACTATTTTTCATTTAATGTTGAAAATTCAAGCCCCACTCTCATGACAGAAAATTTTTAAGTTTCGTTTAAAATTATTGTATCTTCGGTGAATGTTAGGAAGCTAATTATTTTATGCATAATAGGGCAACTCATAAGGATCATGCTACAAACAAAAAAACTTGGAAAAAATTTCACAATTACATTTTTTTTAATGTTAAGCTGTTTAGGGTGAATATTTTCAAAAAAAAAAAGGGTAAAAAAATCATAACTCGAAAACTACAAAAAATCGCGTAACATACATAGGTTATTTTCGGATACCTCTAGGTGTGAGGAATCAAAAAAAAATTTTATAACCTCACTGTTTGGACCACTCTGTATAATTAGTAAGAGGGCAGTATTTTCTTAGACGGTCATGAAGAATTATTTAAGTAAATCCTTATAGTTTATGGTGTCAATAAGACAAATTTTATATCAATATTATATTAGCACTGTAATGATAGGATTATTATTATACGATCAGGGGGTATCATAACAGTTGAAATTTGAAAATATCAGAAAAATCTAAAGATAACAAGTGAAAAATTATATTTGTTGATGTGTTTTACCAATTTTTAAAAATGTACTATTTTGTATAATAACCATGTTCAAATACCAAATACAGTTGGTGATTTTTTATGACGTTAAAAGTAACAAAAAAACTTTTTGTCTACCTGATAGTATGTTTGCCTAGTGGTGGTGGCGTAAGAGATTCCATCAGTGGAATTCGACCTGATGGTGTCGTAAGAGGCGAATAAACTAAAGATACGTTGCCATCCCTCATTTAGTGGTAATCTTGGGTGTCGTAAGAAGTGACAAGGTAAATTCCAATACGGTTTGACAGTTCCGATAGGTAGCAGTATAACCGTTTAGAATATGAATATGTGTAAAATACGTAAACCACCGTAGAATAGAATAAAATAAAACAGAATAGAACAGAACAGACACCAACGGAATGAAATGTGGTAGTATATATGTATTCTTACACCGCCACTACACAGTATTAATAACGCACTTATAATTATAAAATTACACCTTGTGAATTTAAATTACTTCACCTATTGTTTAAATACGCATTACTTACCTATCTGTAGTATTATACGGTGACCCTGAATATTGACTTACAGACGCTAGCTCGATTCCGCCCCTATAAATTGACACCAGCGCTAAATCTAAAGTTTTACTCTGTAACAAAAGAAAGGAAAGCTTTATACCGACAGGTTCGTAAAATTACTTTTGTACTTTTTGTGTTGCTTGTTGTGCTATGATCTGGAGTGCATTTATGTAACTCAGATAGAAATAACTTCCCGGTTGGATTCACACCACAATGCAATTGGTATTATTTTTTTTCATTACGAAAAACATTTTGTTACTTAAAATTAAATATTATTTTAAACTGTTACTAAAAAAACTGACAGCGTAAAAAGCTTACTAAAACATAATCATTTCAAATATTACATATCCTATGACAATTTGACAGCTACAATAATTATAATGACACCTAAATGTGAAAATTTAACAACACTCTTAAGCTACACAAACGTCCCAAAAACGTGCGGAGGGGGCGAGGAGCACGTTGTTTAAGGGTAAATAGCTAAACGCATTTTCATCAAGAATAAGAGCGCTCTGGCGCGTAGTATTAGACTTAATTGATTCCTTAGGATCCCAGAAGTCGACGTCAAGCCGGAATCAGGTGATACGTCAAGTCAAAACAGAAAAAATATTAAAAATATCTTTGCTATTTATATTAAAATTACAGACATTTAAAAATTCGAGAAAATCTATGTCCTGTGATGGTCTTTTAAATCCTGTTGCTACAAAATTAAATTTTAAATTTTTTTTATTATGTTATACAGAATAATGCTTCTGAAAACTGTTGCTTAAAATTTACAATCAACTGCTCCGTTCCAGAAGAAAATATAATTTTTGTCCCAACCAAGTATTCCAAATAAATACTTTGCCCGGTTTTATATGACCGTACTGAAAAAAATAACTACACGAGTTTGACAAGTAACTTCAAAAGTTGGCGCATTTAATAAGAATTTCAAAATGTTATAACACTTGCAAGATTATTTATTAAATTATGCAAAAATAATTAAAGCAACCCAGTTGTAAATTAATTATCCTTACCTGTCTAAAATGATTTTTATGTACCCCAAAGCTTTCCTCAAGCTCAACTTAAGAATCTAGTTTGAGAGAAACGGAGGGAACCAGTTGATGAATTGTGAGCGAGACAGATAGTAACGCTAATTTTTCGCTGCCGCACACACAGTTAAATTGAGTACCTTACGCTCCTTCGTTTACTGCGCATCTTTCTCTATTCGTTCGAGTTGATTTCGTTACAAACACATTTGGCTTCGTTTAATGGACTTGATTGCTTGTGATTTGGATTTGGCCTGTTTAGTTTCTCTTTAACGAGCTTTGTTTTCCCGTGGTCTATAGTCGATAGTGTGATTGTGCAGTGCCACCATGTCTGTGTACTACACAAGAATATGCCATCTCATTTTTGGGAAATGCGTATGCCACGCTTTATTTTTGGGAGGGTAGGCGTAAAAAGCAACACAAATTTTATATCGTTCTATTTTCTTTTAAATTAAAATTATAGTATTGACTGGATTTATTTCATTAAATCCTGGTGATTATTTCAATTAATTTCATTATCCACTTATAAGTGACACGGTATGGACTCATTGAAGCAATTAATTTATACAATTCCACAGATGTTTTACACGAAAATTAATGAATTTCAGCAATATTTGCAAAAAAAAAAACTCAGCAGGCAAGACCTATGCTCTCATCCCGTTAATCGTTGCTGACTTCGAGTCTTTTAATACTTTTTTTGAGGCTGCATTAAATACTGTGCGGCAGCAAATTGAGTTTTTAAGGCTGTAAAGTTCGCTCAAGTGGGAGTCCGTAACAAAATGTGGTTTGCGAAAACTAAATTCCAAGGCACTGGCTTTACTCATTCTGAGTTTTTGACGGAGGGTCAGCATACTGTATTTCTTGAAGATCGAAAGTGGCTTGGAATCACTAAGTGATGGACACCGAATGGATACATATACATCATTGGTTCGGGTGGGACCCATCACCAAGTGGAATATTTGTGCGAGCTAAAATTCCATTCCTTTCAAAAGTTTTTAAACATATAGTTTATCGAAAATTGGGTCTCTCCTTATCTAGGTGGAGTCTTTTATCCATTCAGATTTCCGTGCTTGTCATAGTGTGACTACAGCCGCAGTTTGTCAATATTACAGAGGATATTCGTCGTTGTATGGATAAACAGCACGTAACAGTGTTGATATTATTTGACCTTAGCAATGCATTTAACAATGTGGATTTCGATCTGCTGTTGGCTATTTAATCTTCTCTTAAGTAATTGACTGGTTTCATAGCTACATATTTGGTCTCCGGCTACGGACACGACTCGTTCTCCAACTGGTGTTCGATTAATGGCGGTGTACCGCAAGGTGGCGTGTTGTTTTCTCTTCTCTTTTCAATCTTCATAAGTTCGATTACGCTCCAATTATCTTCTCGCTACCACCTGTATGCAGATGATCTCCAAATATATGTGCATACCAAATTTTTGGATTTACCTACTATAGGCTTATTAAACTTAAACTTAAAATTAATTTTTTATCTTGGAATCCGCATCTAAGCGAGGTGAGTAGGAGGGTGTTTACGTCGGTCGGATCTCTCCGTAGACTAAGCATTTTCCAAACCATACCTACTAAAATTGCGCTTATACAATCATTTTTTACCGGTTCTCGATTATGCTGACACGTGCTATCTAAATTTAAATAAGGAGTTGCTTAATATACTCGAGCGCATTTGGAACCTTTGCATACTGTTCATATTTGGAATTCTAAAATATGACCATGTTTCCAAATATCGCGAAAAACTCAAGTGGCTTGAGATCCGTCTTCACAGGAATACTCACATTCTTTCTATTTTATACAGTATCCTATTCAATCCCGTTTCCCCTGCTTACCTTAAAGAGCGGTTTGAGTTTCTCGGTCACACTCACAGTCACCCTCTTCCCCCTGATAAAATCCTCCCTAGATATTCCATCTTATAACACTTCTTTTTATTCTAAATCCTTTTTTATTGAAGCTGTTAGGGTCTGGAACTCCCTAACACACATTGGAAGTGCAAAGTCTATTGAAATTTTTAAAAAACTTGTCAAAGTGCACTTTCTTCCTCCTTAAATAGTCATTCCCCTAAAAAAATTACTACCTACTTATTTTTCCTTACACTAAGGCTTTGATTACTCTAACTTGTTTAATCCTGTTTTTTCCAACAATATACGTACCCCTTTCTCACAAGTCACCTTATCTTCTGCAATGGTTGCCTGGTAGAGATCGCTTCTGAGCGATAAGGCTGCCAATTATACCTTTAAATAATTTATGTTTTTTTCTCTCGTATAAATTTCTGGTGTACAATAAATTATATTTCATTCATTCAACGCTGGTGTCCCAACTAGACTTTATCGTGAGAGGTATCCTAAATGCTGTTTGTCATCCGGATCATCAAATTTTTGTAAATATGCACCGCTTACTCTTCTCAGAGGGCCAACTCTCAAACCAAGCGCATGGTGATTGGAGACCTTCCCTCCCTTACGAGGATGTTGTACCAGAAGCTGTCGAATAAGATTTGTTCAGGCTTAATGCCTGAAGTGATTTAAGTTAAATGCGCTAATGAGTGATTGCCTTCAGCTCTTCAGAAGGCGCTAGTGTGCTTCTCAAAGCAAATTCACAATGTCATCTCACTTGTCAACCAAACGTTGTACGATTAACATTATTTCGTCTAATATAATTAATTTTGAAAATTAAGATCATTTTATTTGCACCTTTTTATCTTCTAAAGATAAAACATGGTGGCCCATGAGGGGAACTAAAAATAATCCGCAACAAAATCAATAAAAGTCAAGAATTTCATCAAACACAACCATCGGCGGACTTCGAATTTTACAACGGATCTGTTGCTATGGACGGAACCTGGCAGTAAATAGTCTAAAGTCACGGGTTTAAGCATCACGGTCGAGAAGTATACTGAGAAGAAGATCAAGTTTCGAGCAGTACAACAGCGAAAGTTATACATAGAGACGTGACCTGGTTCTCGCCGCCGAAGTTCCTTCCTTCAAAGCTATTTTCTTTTAAATATCCAATAATCCTAATTACTTATTCAGAATAGTACTCCATTTGTGTAAATAAAGTGTTCTTTAGGCTATTCACGCCCCCAATTCTTAAATTAAGTGCAATTTTGTTCTTGCATCATCTTTTATACCTACCCTAAATTAAAAAAGAAAAAAATGAACAAAGGAATTAGTTACTTTTTGCCTAACATTACTTAGTATTCCATTATACGTAACAAATAAATAATAAAATTAATTAAATTGCGGTTAACAAGTTAAGCTAGTACAAATTCTTGTTTTTAAAGTAAAAGTTAACAAAAATATAAAAAAATTTAGCGGTAGGTTCCTGTGTTCTTTATCGAATATCTACAAAATATTTAGCGTATTTGCCGACTATTCCAGGTTATATAATTAATTATCACCGCGGAGCACCGCTCGCGGTAAGTCGCTATTGTGTCGGCACCGACCAGGAGCGATCCGATGAGCATGCGCGGCCGCCAGAACGAGAATCGTGAGCCATTATTATTTACTATTCTAACAGTTGCGTTGTTATTTAAATAATGAGCATTTAAAACTTATATGAAGAAAAAATTAAAGTTTATTAAAAATGACTACATCAGCAGAAATTAAAACACGATTACGTGAATTAACTACAAAAAGAGGGTCCGCAAAAGGGCAAATAACTAAATTTAAAAATTGTTTAAATAGCATTAGCAGTAAAACGGACTTAGGTAATGTGCAATTTACCGAGTTAAGTTTAAAACTCACCAAATTTGAAGCGTTGTCCGTTAAGGTTGATGATTTGCAGAGTGAAATAGAGGTTTTAAATCATAGAAATATTTCGGCTGAAATTGAGGAGCGCGACAATATTGAGCAAGAGATAATAATAAATGTCGCCAAGGCCAAAAAAGAAAGATTTTCTAAAAAATTAGAATTCGAAAAAAGGCGCAGCTCCGTGCACAACGCCTCATGTTGCGTGTATGATCCTGATTGCCGTGAGGCAGGTTTGAAATTACCTCAAATTCAAATTGCCAAATTTGATGGTTCCTATTTCCGCTGGCTGGAGTTTAGGGACACCTTTGAGAATTTGATACATAAAAATTATCGCATTTCAAATATTCATAAGTTTCATTTACTCGTGTCTTATTTGCAAGGTGACGCGGCCAGAATAATTTCTAACTTAGAAGTGTCAACGAATAATTATTCTGAGGCATGGAATATGATTTGCAATAGATATGATAACAAAAGAATATTATTTAATCATCACTTAAACGCATTGTATAATGTAAAACAATTAACACACGTATCGGAACGTTCTTTGAGATTTATGGTCGGTCACGTAACCAAGAACTTACGCGCCTTGTCTAGCCTAGGACAACCCACTGATAACTGGGACGTGCTTATAATATTCATGTTAGCATCTAAGCTAGATAGCGCTACATTATTAAAATGGGAGGAATATCGCAATACATTAACGAGTGATGTACTGTCATTGGAACAATTTTATAAATTTTTGATTGATCATGCCGATGTACTAGAGTCAATGAGTCGTAGCAATGGGACAGATACAAATAACATTTCAAAAAGCCCTTCTGGCAATATTGCTATATAATATATATATATATATATATATATATATATATATAAAAAAAAAATGTGCTTTAAATACCATAAAGACATTTGCAAGCACAAGCGATAATTACAGTAAAAAGTCAAACATATTTACATGCATTATTTGTAACGAGCATCATAGAATCTACGATTGCCCTACATTTAGGGCTAAGGGGATTAACGAGCGAATGATGGACGTAACGAAGTATAAATTGTGTGTCAATTGCCTAAGGCAGGGTCGCCCTGAAAGCGAGTGTCGCATGGGGCCTTGTCGCGAGCGCGACTGCAAAGAGCGCCACAACAGTCTGCTCCACCGTCCGTCTTCCTCTTCAAACCACCTCACCCTCGCGGATGAACAAGATGAGATTATCGTTAATTACTCTAATCAAAATACAAATCAGGATTTATTATCTACTGCAATGATTAAAGTATCGAATCCACTTGATCAGCAAAAGGTTAAGCGAGCTTTGTCAGAGCGGGAGCCAATCGTCATTCATTTCTGAGTCCCTAAAGACCAGATTATCTTTACCGAGCCGTCAAATTGACACACTAAAGGTGTGGCATCGGTAACAATTCATCTCAACATGTAATTGAAAGTTGTAATATTCAAATTATTCATCTCAATCAATAAATAGCAAGTTTAGTGCAATGTTATCATGCTTTGTGTTAAAAGAACTCACCGGTCACATACCAAAAATGCCGGTTGATATCAGCTCATTAAAACTCCCCTCAAATATCAAGTTGGCTGATCCTATGTTTCATAAGCCAGCCCCCATAGATGTATTGATAAGTGCTGATCTATTCTCGGACATTCTAGGCAATGAGCAACAGTCCCTAGGACCCAATTGTCCTAAGTTAAGGAGTTCACATCTTGGTTGGATAGTATCTGGCCCAATAAATCCAACAGTATCTAGCAAAAGGATACATTGTAATCACGCAATTATCACTAAATCACAAAATGAAAATATTGAACAATTAATGTCCAAGTTCCGGAAATTGGAAGAAGTTCCCACTAAATGTAGCACGAATGAGCCTGAAAATGAATGTGAAAGTCACTTTCTTGCTCATACTATACGAGATAAGGAAGGTAGATTTTGTTTAAAACTGCCTTTGAAAAAATCGGTTGAGTGTTTGGGTGACAGTTACAATTTAGCCAAAAAACGATTTATTAATCTAGAAAAACGGTTTAAGCGCAACCCACCTCTCAAATCGGAATACGGTAAATTCATAAACGAGTATTCTGATTTAGGACATGTTTCAATAAACAATTACAATAATGAACCGATACCTAACCTATCTTACCATTCGTGTCATCATGCAGTCATACGGCAGGAAAGGGAGTCCCCCAAGCTCCGTGTGGTTTTTAATGGCTCTACCCCAACCACTACAGGCTATTCTCTGAATGACATATTAATGATCGGCCCCAATGTTCAAGATATCCTCTTTTCCATCTTGATACGTGCTAGACAATATAACTTACAGGCGACATTGAAAAAATGTACAGACAGGTATTAGTGAAAAAGAGTGATAAGAACTTACAGCTAATCTTATGGTGGGAGAATGAGTCACAATCCATTCAGACTTTGGCTTTGAACACGCTTTCAGCACACGTTGTTTATGGCAGTTAGGGCAAGAACAAGACGACGAAGTCATAAAAGACATTATACAAAAAGACTTCTATGTCGATGATTTAATCACAGGAGCAGATGACCCTCAACAATTAATTTATATACAGAAGTCGGTGTCAAATGCGTTAAAATCAGGTTGTTTCAATCCGCGTAAATATAGAAGCAATTGTCCCTCTATTTTCGATGGTATCGATGTTGATAAGCACGACAAGTTAACAATCAGTGAGTCATCCAGTACTCTTGGTCTGGGGTGGATTCCTTCTACCGACACTTTGCATTTTCCTACAAAGCTAACGCAGGAACCAGATGTGCCTATAACAAAAAGATCGATCATGTCAAATTCTTTTAAAATATTTGATTCTTTGGGTATTCTGAGCCCACTAATAGTGTTGCCAAAGATCATGCTTCAAAAACTGTGGCAACAAAAAATTGATTGGGATCAACCTGTACCTTCAGAGATAGAAAATGAATGGTTGAAGTTTTCAGAAAATTTAAAATGTTTGGATAATGTACATATCCCGCGATTGGTGTTGGGTGACTCGCCAAAATATATAGAATTACATTCTTTCAGTGATGCATCGCCATCTGCATACGGCGCCTGCATATTTGTAAAATCAATTAGCGCAAATAATGATGTCACTGTCAGGCTATTGTCCAAAGTAGCACCACTAAAACCTACCAGCATTCCGCGTCTTGAATTGTGTGCCGCTTTGCTAGCCGCCAAACTCACCAAATCTGTACTAGACTCTCTTAGGTACAAACCAATGAAAATAGTGCAATGATTCAACTGTGGTCCTGAGTTGGACCAAAGGTGATATCAAAAGGCTCAAAACATTTGCGGCCAATCGTGTAATTGAAATCGTGGATCCTTACCTCACCATTAGAGCCGTGATAGCTCCGATGGTTAACGCTCGCTGTAAATATAACAGAACGCGAGTAACCCGGGTTCGATCCCCGCCGGCACCAATGAAATTGTTAATAGCAATTTTAAATGCTGATTTACCATGTGCTCGGCGGTGAAGGAAAACATCGTGAGGAAACCTGCATGTGCGAGGAATAAGAAAAAAAATATTTCGAATACATGTGAAGTTCGCCAACACGCATTGAGGCTGCGCGGCGGACACTTCCTTGCCTTAAAACCCTCTCAGAAATGTGGGGAGGCCTGTGCCCAGCAGTGGGACGTATATAGGCTGTAACTTTACTTTTTTTTTACTTTACTTTACCTCTCCATTATCTTGGAGGTATGTTCCAACAGAATCGAAACCGGTGGATTTCATTTCGAGAGGAGTAGATGCAAAATAAAATATGTCTTTATCCCTTTGGTGGACAGGTCCTGACTTTTTATTAAAAATGATGACGAATGGCCAGTATTAAAAATTAAAGAGTCCGATCTTTTGCCAGAGTCTAAGGTGCATGCTGTGATAATGACTGAACCTGTTATAGATTTTGAAAAATACTCATCCTTGAATCGATTGCAGCGACTATTCGCATACGTTCTTAGATTTATATTTAATACCAAAAATCCGAACCAAAAAAGTACTTGAATTTTAACAGTTAACGAATTGCTTTGTGTTATTGCACAAACTCAATCATTTCCGGCTGAATACGATTTACTCGTAAAAAAACAAACCTTTAAGTAGTAAAAACAAAATAATTGGGCTTTCTACATTTCTCGATAACAAGTTGTTACGTATAGGGGGACGCATAGGTGTGGCAGATAATTACTCATATGACTAGAAGCATCCCATTTTGCTATATGCTGTACATAGATTGACACAACTATATTTCAAAAGGGAGCACATAAGACATATGCATGCAGGTCCATTACTGTTGTTATTAACGATAAAACAAACAGTGTGGCTAGTGAATGGACGACATCTGGCGTGGCACACAGTTAATAATTGTGTTCGATGTAGACGTATGCACGGGAAAACCTTACAGCCTAAAATGGGCAATTTGCCACCCCAACGCGTCACGCCAGGCTATCCCTTTTTGTCAGTGGGTCTCGACTTTGGTCGATCATAAATCGTAAAGGCCGCGGAAGTCGAGTAATTAAATGTTATCTGTGTTTGTTTGTCTGTCTTCGTTATAAATGCATCCACCTTGAAGCAGTAGGCGATTTAACCAAGGATGTGTTTATAATGTCACTCAGACGTTTTATTGCACGCCGAGGTAAGCCAGCGGAAACATTTTGTGACAACGGGACCAATTTTGTAGCCGCTTCACGTAAATTAGGCTCATTTATAAAACAAAATCAAGAACCCCTACTTGAATTTGCAAATCAAAAACTTATTAAATTTAAATTTGTACCGGCTTATACTCCTCATTTTGGCGGTATATGGGAAGCGGGTGTTAAATCTGCGAAACACCACATAAAGCGTGTTATTGGAAATAGCCATCTAACGTTCGAAGAAATTGGCACTTTGTTTGCCCAAGTGGAGGCTATTTTGAATAGCCGTCCTTTACGCCCTCTGTCCTCTTCTCCCAATGACCTTCTTCCCTTAACTCCGGGACACTTTCTTATTGGGAGACCATTAACAGCAGCGCCGCCACGGTATCTGGTTGAAGCCAAAGAAAGTCGTCTTCAACGCTACGAATGCCTAGAGAAAATGCAGCAACATTTCTGGCAGCGGTGGCAGCGTGACTATCTGTTGGAACTGCAGCAAGGGACAAAGTGGAAGAGTAGTGCTGCCAACCTAAACGTCGGGGACATGGCGCTTTTGGCGGAAGACAATACCCCTCCGCTTTCATGGAAGCTTGGCCGTGTGCTACGGCTCATTATGGGAGATGATGGAATCGCTAGAGTAGCGGATGTCAACACAAGCAGAGCTTCTGATAGCTGAGGATCTTCAAAGTTGAAAGTGGTCTTTCAACGGCCGGGAGCATGTTCAGGCTTAATGCCTGAAGTGATTTAAGTGAAATGCGCGAATGAGTGATTGCCTTCAGCTCGTCAGAAGGTGCTAATGTGCTTCTCAAAGCAAATTCACAATGTCATCGTTTGGTTGACAAGTGGTCAACCAAACGTTGTACAATTAACATTCTTTCGTCTAATATAATTAATTTTGAAAACTAAGATCATTTTATTTGCACCAGTTTATCCTCTAAAGATAAAATAAGATTCGAGTACTTCAGTGTGTACAATAGAATTAAACATTGGAGTGCCCAAAAGTGTGTAGCTCATAGGATATCAGCTACACTACGACACAGCAAATGCTTGGACCGGAATTTTGACTAGACAAATAATTTTTACTTTCGAGCTGCCAGAGACTTTGATTAGTGCAGTGTATTTGCATTTAATACAAATTCATTTGCTAAATTTATTGGGGGATGTGCCACTAAGTATCTACAGGGACATGTGGTTCTAATAAGAAGGTTGCCCAGGGCACTACACCCGCCCAGTGAAAGAATATCTGCATGAAAAAAACATTTTCAAGATCGTGTAGTATCTGTATATGTTAAACATTTTTACTATCAAATATTATCTTACATATAAAAGTTAAAAAAATTAAAGTTACAGCGTCCCACTTCTGGTCACAGGCCTCCTCTCATTTGTAAGAGGATTTTAGGGCAAGGAAGTGTCAGCATAGGGCGGTCTGGTACAATCTTCTGGCCAGCCAGTTCAACCAACTTGAATTTATTAGATTTTTTACTTTCTTGCCGTCAAAGCAAAAGATTATTTAAATCAATTGAAAACATAGCTGCACTACGGCAAAGACTAACCGAAGCGGCTGAATTTGTATATAATAGTAGATTTGCTTGTTTGATAACCTGATTGACCCTTCGCCAGCAATGCACTCTCGGCATTTTCAAAAGATGCCGAGAGTGCATTGCGAGCGAAGGAACGTAGTTTCAGCATCTGCTGTAAATGTTCCGGCCTTGATTTTTAATTAAGGCATTTCGTTTGTTTACTTAAAGACATTTTGTTATTTGATTTTTATTTAAAGATTTTTTTATATTTTTCTGTTGACTTATCACAACTTATTAAGACTTGACTTATCACCAAATTCCTGCTTGACGGTGACTTTTGGACATCTTGTTACATTGCGATAGCTTCAACGCTTAGCAAGCTCTTTAACAGCCACAGTTTTTTTTGAGTTGATATCATGAATATCTTGTTACTTATCTCTTTTCTTAATACCTATAGTCACCTTTAACACCTCAGTGACGTAATGAGAATACCACGAAACTTTATGATGGAAACACATGGCGCGGAAATTCTAGAAATTCGTATTTTGCATTAAAATAAAACTGCTTTTGTGGAACTGATATTTTTAACTAAACTTGTTTCTTACTTTCTACACAAAGAGTCAATCTTTCTGTGGAAAGTAAGAAACAATGAGTTCTAGAAAAATATTTACGGTAACGGTAATTGCTCATATTTATTGTAATTGACGTTTCACCCCGTAGGTTTGAACCATGCCAGAGTTTAATTTTTGCTAGTTATAAATACCCACACTGGTGATGAGAAGCAGCATTAAATGTGCAAAACATTTGATACTACAATCGTCAATCCGCCAGCCAAGCACCTCAGTTGCGGCAAAATTTTTCTTGCGAGAGGAGACCCCATGTCCAGTGTTAGAACGTCACGGGCTGATAAAAAGATGTATATATTATCAAATATGTGCTAAATGCATATTGTAACATTTGCTTTAGTTCTATTTTGGAAATTAGATAATAACATTTACATATGAAGTTAATGTACGAAAAGGGACGAAACCTTATAATTTTAAAGAATAATATTTTAATAAAAAGTGAAAACCAACTCCAAGCTTCTAAAGTCGGTGCTTAGACATAGTGTATCGAAGAATTTATGCTTCTGAGTTTTTTTTTAGTTTTTAAATCCAGTGTTTACTTTCTATTTAAAGTAAGATTTTTTTTCTTTTAGGTCTTAGGTATATCACAAGTCACAAGTAATGAAGTAATTTTTAAATCCAGTATTTACTTTCTATTTAAAATTTGATTTTTTTCTTTTAGGTCTAAGGTATGTCACAAGTTTAAGGTAACAACTGGAATGTCGTCTTAATAGTTCATTAAAATTTTCGTTCCCCATTTTCCCCATCCTCAGTGATGTTTTTATCTTTATATTTTATTATTTGAGACTATTTTTTATTTGGTATAGTTTTAGTAGTAGTTTTTATTTGGTAGTTAAACTGGTGAAAACGTACATAATAAACACACGCGTCATCTATAAAAATCCTCATAATTTTGTAACTATGTTAGAAATGTATTATATTTAAATACGGTTAAAAATAACTCTATTTATCATTACAGACCTCAACATAATTTTGTTGACGTATGTCAGCCAGACGGATATTAATACTGCGTAGTAGATGTAATGCCGACTCAATGCGACGTATGATCATATAAAAAAAAACAACCGAAGAAAAAGTTTTAATACTGCGACTTTCTCATATCTGGAAAAACCCTCATCTTCTTTTCAAAGCTAATTTATCACGAAAGGATGTTGTCCTAAAATAAACAAAGAGGACTTTTATCTTATTTACGGTACAGAAAACGACTGTAGCGAGAAAAGCGATAAACTAAACTGATTTCTATCAAATTTTGGTTTATAATTTGAAGTATTTATATTAAAACTTTCAGAAAAACCTCGGAGGTCTACTTCCTAAACCCTTTATCAGAAACTTACGAGAAAAAACACATCGTAAAAAAACTACTGCAACCGTAGTACATAACCAACCAACTTCAGATTAAAAAGCTGCACATAATTTCTTAATTCTGAGGGCCTTTTTATTGGGTCCCTACATATGAAATTAGCGTTTTGTCGTAATGACCATTTCCTTTTTGGTTATGTTATCTCCTCTTTGGTTATGAATTCCAAATTCAAATTAATGTATTCATTTAGCTTGTACATTTTAGTTTTGAAAACAGTCATTCATTTGTTTTTTCCTTATTATATTTTTCTATGGCGTTGCTTACTACCGTACCTACTATGAAAACCATGAAATATCGGTATATTTACGTGTACGAGTTCTACCGTGGCAACAGTGCTGCAGAAAAAGCTCGAAGGATTAATGATGTGTACGGCGCTGGTGTCGTAAAAGAGAGAAAGGTACGTTTTTGGTTATATATATATATATATATATATATATATATATATATATATATATATATAAACATGAATTGGGTGAATCGAACTCGCAAACACGCGTCGACTGCTGCTGTGACAACTTTGCTCAACCGACACAAAAATGAAGGGATTTTAAATCGAATCATTACTTTCTCATATCTGGAAAAACCCTCATCTTCTTTTCAAAGCTAATTTATCACGAAAGAATGTTGTCCTAAAATAAACAAAGAGGACTTTTATCTTATTTACGGTACAGAAAACGACTGTAGCGAGAAAAGCGATAAATTAAACTGATTTCTATCAAATTTTGGTTTATAATTTGAAGTATTTATATTACAACTTTCAGAAAAACCTCGGAGGTCTACTTCCTAAACCCTTTATCAGAAACTTATGAGAAAAAACACATCGTAAAAAAAACTACTGCATCCGTAGTACATAACCAACCAACTTCAGATTAAAAAGCTGCACAAAATTTCTTAATTCTGAGGGTCTTTTTATTGGGTCCCTACATATGAAGTTAGCGTTTTGTCGTACTGACCATTTCCTTTTTGGTTATGTTATCTCCTTTCTGGTTATGAATTCCAAATTCAATTAATGTGTTCATTTAGCTTGTACATTTTAGTTTTGAAAACAGTCATTCATTTGTTTTTTCCCTATTATATTTTTCTATGGCGTTGCTTACTACCGTACTATGAAAACCATGAAATATCGGCATATTTACGTGTACGAGTTCTACCGTGGCAACAGTGCTGCAGAAAAAGCTCGAAGGATTAATGATGTGTACGGCGCTGGTGTCGTAAAAGAGAGAAAGGTACGTTTTTGGTTTCAACGTTTTCGTTTTGGAAATTTCGACCTTCAGAACTAACCCCGTAGACGGCCAGAGACCAATGTGGAAAATAAAGAAAGAAAGGCTAATGTGGAAGCGGACCCACCACAAAGCACTTCAGACATAGCTACAGGCTTTGGGGTAAGTAATAAAAATGTATTTATCTACTTAAAAGAAATCGGGAAAGTAAAAAAAACTTGAACTATAATATATATATATATATATATATATATATATATATATATATATATATATATATATATATAAACATGTCACAATGAAGGGATTTTAAATCGAATCATTACTTGTGATGAAAAGTCGATACTGTGCGATAATCGGTAGCGCTCGTCGCAATGGTTGAATCCTAGAGACCCAGCAAAATCCTGCCTTAAACGAAAATTGACTCAGGAAAAGTTACTTGTGAGTGTTTGGTGGACTAGCGCCGGTGTCGTTCACTACAGCTTAATAAAATCTGACCAAACAATTACGGTAGATATCTGTTATTAGCAACTGCAAACCATGAAGGATGAACAAGCTGTTAAACAAACGATATTGGTCAATCGCTCTAGGTCATTGCTGCTTCTCGACAACGCAAGATCACTGCACTGTTGTACAGTACCAAACAACCACTAAGTTAAATGAGCTACAATTGGAATGTCTGTGACGTCCACTGTACTCCCCGGACCTGGCTTCAAAAGATTACCATTTTGTCCGGAATTTGGACAACTTCTTACAAGGAAAAAATTCAACTCCGATGCGGCAGTTCAAACCACCTTCAAAGAGTTTATTGATTCTCGCCCCCACGGTTTTTTTAGTAAAGGCATCAATGATTACCCATGAGATGGCAAAATTGCATAGATAACAATGGTGCATACTTAGATTAATTAAATATATTTTACAAAAAAAATTTACTTTATATTCCTGCCGTACAAAACTCCAATTTCATATGTAACTACCTATTATAATTGATAGGTATTTGGTACATACCTGGGCGGACATCTGGGTAGAAAAACGTTTGCGTTCACTGGCTTAACGATTCAGCACGAAGTGTTACTAAACTGTTAATTATACAAAATAAAATTCATTGCGGTTAAGGCCTATTAAAGTCCACTTCTGAACATAGGCCTCCCCTATAGATTGCCTAATAGAAAGGATATTTGCCATAGTTTCCACGTTTGGAAAACGGATGGGCATCCGCGGTTATTTTCAATCGTTATTACGAAGACACTGTTGCCCATCTCCTGATGAAAATGATTTATTTGGCTGCCTTGTTGCTCGATCGCCTCTTACGACACCCACGGGATGATATGGGGTAGTGGATATTCTTACACTTGAGCATCTTCATAAGACCAGCAGTGAAGGACCACCTCTTCGATCCATAAGTCATCACTGGCAACACGCACTGGTTGTGAGGTCTCGTTTTCAGGTTTTGAGGTATACCTGACGAGAGGATGAATCGTAATTTCCCCAACGCTGCCCAGCCGAGTTGAATCCGTCGAGTGACCTCTCGGTCGAACTTGGACTTGCCTAGTCGGACTATTTATCCCAGGTAAAGGTACTCATCAAAAACTTTGAGCTAAGTGCTCCCAACAACCACCAGCATAGGTGTGACATGGACCTTAAATATGATCTTTGTTTTGTCCATGTTTATCTTAAGACCTATGCGTTGCGAGACACTATTGTGGTCATTGAGCATAGTGCTTAGGTTCTCCAGCAAATCTGCTATAAGGAGTATATCCTCAAAAAATCGAAAGTGAGTTTTGTACTCGCCTATGATGTCAATAGCGTATTATTTCCAGTACAGTACCTAGAAAACGTCTTCCATTGCAGCGGTGAAGATTTTCGGGGATATAATGTCACCCTGTCTTAAAACTCTCTGCAGTTCGATAGGTATATATACGGATACCCAACGTAGCCCAACTGTAAAAACAATTCAGCACTTCGATATACCGACAGTCAACTTGGCACCGCTGAAAAGACTGTAGCACCGCTCAAATTTCGACGGAACAACGATGTGTGATGTGTGTATAGCTACCCATAGAACCTCTCAATCTCACTCAAAATCTCAGGTGTCTCAAAAACGATGCTGCTACTCAGTCTTCAGCTTTGAAAGTTGGCTCTTTCTGGCAGACAGACTCCTGGTAAAGACTTTAGAACCCTGGTTCCGCTCGATCGCTTCTTCAATACGTTTCGTAAGTCTCTGTCGCCTTTTGGGTAGGAGGTAAATTTCACAAGCACAAATGAATACCTTTATTGCACATAATTTTCGAGAAAGTAACAAAAAGCTGAGTTTAAACGGTTTTTTGATGATTAAAAAAATTTGCCCAGAAATAACTAATATGTTATGTAGATCTGCAGGTGTGTTTATTAAGTCCTATGCGAACGAAGTCGCTGGTAAAAATTATTTGATTTTATAAAATACAAGAAAAAATGATCAAGTTGATATTTATTTTTTGTAAATCAGATATAACTTATATGTAAACAAATAATATACGAAAAATATACACTGCAAAACTATTTCATAACTGTTAATATGTGCTTGATTACTATTTATATTTTCCACCTCCATTACATTCATTTTTATCTATCTAATACCCTTACACGAGCAATCTAGCTAGGATTTATTATTAAAAAATGTCGTTTTACCCGTGTATATATAAAAATATACCAGAAAAATATAATAGGCAATAAAAAACTGCTATAATATTGTTAGAATAAGAAGGTAAATTTTGGCAGTGCGTTGATGATTATAATAACTCAAATGGGTTATAGTTTGGTACCGAAAAGTACCCTGGCTCGAGTCCCGTTTTCGGTCTGACTTTTTTTCCTTTTTTTCCAAGTTCCTTCTTTTTTAGAAAATCTATTATTTTGAGCCCTTTTTTAGTATATTTTTTAAAAACAGAAAATTTAAATTAAACTAATTGCACTCATGATTTTTTATTTAAATAACCTGTTTAGTTCTTTTTAATACGTCGGAAAGATCAAAAAATATTATTCATATTTCATCAGTACGTAATTAGTATCTAAATATAATTTCCAAAATACAAGAATTCAAAAAATAATTCCGAGCAAAGCTCGATCATCCAGGTATTACAAATATTTAATGTTGAAGGAATGTTTATGTCGCATTCTTTATGTATGAGTGAAACTGAAATTATTAGTATACTTTTAAACTAAAAATAAACCTACGAATGATTCAAACTACGTTGAAAATAAAATAATGCGTACTGAAAGCTCTAATATAGCTAGTAAGGAGAACATAGTTATCCGTTATTTCAAATGACCACTACCTACAAAAAAAATTGAAGCATCTGTATTTGATATCGAAATAACTGCCATATGCTAAGTAGACGAGGGCTATTTGCATGCCAATATCATACGCATAACCATTTTTAAAATTTTTGTCTGACTCTCTATTTGGGCTTATCTATGAAATGGGTAAAATTATTGTAATAAAACTACACTATCAGATAGAGAGGAATATTATATGCAGGCAATATTTTATCCAAAAATTTCAAAACTTAAAAAATAAAACAATACGAAAAAAATTGTTTTTAATTACGTTAAATAAAAATAACGCCATATTTATACATGAGATCTCGGGTTTAAATCCCAGATTGGATCATATTCGGTTATTGGCATCTTCTATAGAAGTAACGTATATAACATATAAATTTTCATTATTATATAAAATAAGTATTTATAGCAAGCTTATAGACTGACTCTATTTTTGTAGGTGAAATAATAAAATCTCTTTTGTGACAGACAAAGTATTCTCTTTTATGAAAGTAATATTTTATTTCAAGGAGAGTTTCAAGAGTAATAGACAAATCGGCAAAAAACACTGCGTAACTTAATGTATGCAAATATTCTGTACCCACGAATAAACTCCAGTTCCAGATCGAGAAATTGAGTCGCAAATTTGAAAGGCAACAAAAGGCCAATTGATTTCTTCGCGTAAAAGGCTGGTAAAATATACATAATATACATGTAGTCAATTTTCTTAAGCATATACGAACTGTATTTTTATAAGATGTAAGTAAAAATAATATTGTAAGCAGGCTGTGAAGAGTTTATGTATTACGAGAATATTTGTAATAAATAAATAATATATATATATATATATATATATATATATATATATATATATATATATATATATATATATATATATATATATATAACGCAATAAAGTAATTTGACTTTGAAAAATTTACTTTTTTATGTTTATGCCATTCTAATTCTCATTTTGTTATAACATTTTAATCGGTTGATATTTTACTCATTAATTAGTAATCGGAAGTTACTCTATCATGTAAGTAATTGTATCTCTATATTTTCCCGCGTAGTGGCGGGTAAGAATACCCACTACCACATATATTCCCGTGGGTGTCGTAAGAGACGACAGAGAGAAACTTAGTCAGAAGATGGGTTTTGATAACAATCAATAAAAAAACTGCTGTTGCCAAACCGCTCGCCAAGTGTGACATATACCCCGCAAGAGCAACGACACAAAAAACGACCCCCAGACCCCGGCGGCCCCGCTTCGGCTAAGGTAGCGACCATGGTAACGGCGGGGTAAGGGTGCTAAGTATCTCCAGTGGATGTTTGGCTGCCACCCAAGTTGAATCGACTTGGCAACATATAACCCACGCAGCCTGAGAACTGACGAGAAGACCCCGGATAAAATATATATATATATAAGTGTGTTGTTTTGTGTGTGTTATCTTTACAATATTTAAAAATATTGTAAAGATTGGGAGTGTGTCGACGAGGGTTGCGTACCTTATAATCAGAACGTTATTTGCTGTAAGTCGTACAGGTTTAACACCAACCTCGGCGCATCCCAATGAGGAGGTGGAGAAAATATATGAAGATATTTCTAGAGCCATGCATTCCTCTAGAACCCACTACACGGTGTTAATGATAGACTTCAAAGCAAAGCCAGGCACAAGAAGGAACGGTGAGCTGAAGGTAGGGAAATTTGTAATAAGGGCAACGGAACTCAAGGGGCCAGCAGCTGGCCAACCTCACGGAGAAAGAGGAGCTATTTATGATGTACTCTTTCTTCCAGAAGTTGCCCCACAAAAAGTGTACCTGGCGAGCCCCAATGGTTCGACAAAAATGAGTTGCCGTCTAGCCGTCGTAATGAAGTCAATTCATTATGACGACAAGACGGTAGCTATTCAGTGGTGTCTCAGTGATCGCAAGGTTGATAACGGCAGCTGTTACCAAACGGTTAAAGGCACACTGAAACTTAAGTTGGAGAGGTCTCGTCTAATGAAGTCAACGCTCCAGCCCCTCGTGCTCTAATCCAAAATCCCGAAACATTTCAGCTCGAGGTACAAGAGAGTTTTCAGTGCCTAGAAGATTACAATGCAGTGAACGATATGAATGACATGCTCCTGGAAAATGTCCATGCGGTCGAGCCTAGTTCTGCAACACGCACCGCAGAAGAACATAAAAACTCTCCGATCACACTCTTAATCTCATGGCTGTTGGACGGGAAAAGAAGATGCAGTCTTTAACAGATTTGACAGGATACAAGCAACTAAACGTATAGATATCCAAATACATGCGCCCGGACTTATAAAACTTTAATACTGCTCGTATTGAAGAAGCAATCGAGTGGAACCAGGGCTCAAAAGTCTTTACCAAAGATCTGTCTGCCAGAAAAAGCCAATTGTCAAGTGGCTGAGTGGAAGACTGAGCGTGGCAGCATCGTTTCCAGGACACCTGTGATTTTGAGTGAGATTGAGAGGTTCAATAAGCAGCTGTACACATCATTATTGGAGTCACACGCAAGTGTGAGAAACGATCCAAGAGCATGTTTTATCCGACACTATTCTGATGATATTCCGAACATCAGTCTGAACGAGATGAGAATGACTATCCAGCACATTAAAAACGGCCAGGCCCCAGTCGAGGATGGAATTACAGTGGAGCTTCTGAAAGTGAGTGGAACACCGGTATTTAAAGTCCATCAGAAGCTCTTCAATTCCATCCTCTACGGTGGCACTACTCCGTAGGCGTGGAGCGGAATTGCGGTGGTCTTGTACTTAAAGAAAGGCAATAAAGCTCTCTTGAAGAACTACAGATCGATTACCCTTCCAAGGCTGACGTGCTGTTTTCGAGTCATTACGAATCTTCCCACACGCAGACTCGACAACTTCCAGCCTCCTGAACAAGCTGGTTTCCGAAATATAATACTCGTATTATAAGTAAGTAAAAATTTGGTGATTTATTTAAAAAAATATATTTTTGTATTAATATCCATTAGGGTTTATTCTTTTTTGAGGCTTATCCAATTCAACTGGTAATAGACACATAAAAATAATAGAAATGGCCGAAATCATTTAAATTTAAATTTAGATCATCTATTTTTAATTACTAAATGAATTGGTGCCATGAAAAATCAAATAATTGAGTAAAATAAATACATTTTCTTTATTTTTGGCCCTTTATTAAAATTATAATTAAATAAGCTTGCGATAAATCAGTACGCTTTACCATAGCACTGGCTTAGTATATAAAAAAAACTTACTCAGGTCTATTTAGTTTCATTACATTAATAGCTTATAATTTTATCACGGTATTATTATTTTTGAGTGTAATATGTAGTAGTAACAACAATTTGCAATATGACTGGAAGTTTACGAAGTTAATGAATCTTTTCCATTCGCTCCAAGCTTTCTTCATATAAGGAACCCGCCATAATATGCTTCCCAAATTGTATGGGGATATATAAGAAATAAAGGAGATAAAGGATGGCACCTTCGACATGAGTCGAGCTTGTCGCCATCCCGGTGAGTCACTTAGGCATGTCATCTCCGGTTTTTCGGCGCTTTATAACTCTACTTACGTGTGAGTAAGTACGTGGACCGGAAATTGCCGTATTACGAGTACTTGCCAGAAGCCGTGCTCAAGAATGATCGTGCCAGGCTCTACTGGGACCGGGTCATCATCACACAGAGGACTATTCTTGTGAATACGCCTGATATAGTTCTGATGGACCAGGCAGAGTCAATGATATTTTTGGTCGATATTACATTTCCGTATGACGAGAAACTCGTGAAAGCCGGAACAGATAAGCAAACAAAATACTTGCACCTGGCTCATGAGGTGACCGACATGTGGGGTGGTCTGCCGACCGAAATTATTCTTGTAGTCGTTTCTGCAAACGGGCTAATCCCAGTCCCTCAGATGACCCGAGAGGGTCATCTGAGGCGGCTGGGATTCCCTGATAGATCGCTCCAAACTCAAATGCAGAAGGTGGTGCTCCTCGATACCGCCGACACATTCTTTCCCTTTCCCCCTAACCCTTGGCCGTCTGGTCTCCACTGCCGAGGGCCTCCATCTGGTTGAACTTTTATTTATTTATGTATTTTTATATTTATTATATTTTATTGATATGTATGTATATATATCTTTTCATTTTCATTTATAATTATTATTTATAGAACCCAACCAGATGAGAAAACTATATAGATACCACAATACCATACCCACAATTTTTCTTTCAGATATCCTAGTAATCCATATAATATTTTAGTAAATATGAAACTTATATTTTGTGTTAGTACCTAAATCTAATTCTTAAATACAAGTGCCTTATCAACTAAACAGAGGCGGTAATATTTCTCAAAAATAAATGAGTCATGTCTATCAGCAATTATTTTCATCATAAATTAAACTACAAATAAAATTTTGTTTAGCTTTCACTTATTTCTGGCTTCTCTTTAAGTTTTCTGACACATTTTGATATTAAGTTTCCTCTAGAATGTGGTCGTCTTTTGACGTTAAGTTATTTTTTGTGGGGTTGAAGGGGATTAAATGATTTTTTCTTTTCATTTACTTCAATGAGGTTTCAATTAAAAGTGTTCATTGAAATTTGAAAGGAATGTGTTAATTCCTTTCAACTTTTGATCACGATTAATGAGTGGGTGCAGAGCATCTTGCAGGCAGAGGAAGGTGAAGATAGTAGCAAGCCAGGTGGATTCCCAAGCAGAAAATTACCCTTTGCTTTCTTGAAAGTAACCTAGCAAGATAAATGTTACATTTATTAAGCATATGAAGTCCTTTGCTTATTGTAGTTTTTAAGAAAAATGGTCAACAAATAATATGTGCACCACTTTTCTGTGTATTATGCCACTACGGATCTTGTAGTTAATTATTTTTAGTATAAACAAAAATGAAACAACACATATCCTAGAAAGGCGATACCAACCTCCTTGACCCAAAAAACGCAACACAATTATAATTTACTTGCTGTTCTAGCATGGAAGCTAGAGATTTTAAATATTCAAATATTTAGGAAAGTCTATTAATAACGAGAAACTGCTATAAGAGGCCTATATTTTTTTTTATACATATTATAAAATATAAGCACGATGTCCGATGTCACGATGTTTAAAAATGAAATTGGTGTTTGAGGCAATAAAGCAGGCTCGATGCGTTTTTTATTTCGGAAATTTTGATTGCGGGTTGAATAATAATCACTCTTCATTGGAAATTATTTCATGCAGGATTGAACACCCAATGTTGATTGCATTTGCATTTAATTTAAGTACAGAATAAAATTTGTTTTCATAACATCCAACGGTAACATTATAATTTATTTTGTTTACATATAATACTTATTGCATAAAATACGGTATCTGTGTAAATATAACTGACTAAGCCAATGATTACTTATTGCGGGTCAACATTTATTAAAAAACTAACTGTACCCAAGACTTCCATCGCGTGGAATAAGTACTTTTGCTATTCTAAGCGATGATGATTTATTTGTAAATAAAATTGTAGCGATGACTTAGAAAGACTTGAATTTGAATAAAAACATAATTTAATCAGTCAAATAGACAAACAAACGTACGAACAAATAAACGTCCCACAAACGAACCAATAAACAAATACGGCAAACTATTTTGTAAATAAAAACAAAATAACTGCAATAATTTAATACAATACTTGGTTTCCATACAACAAATAAGTGATTGCCCTATATAAGCAAGTACCTTCACTAATTATTGATATTAAATTAAAAAATTGAAATGAAAACTAACAAAATAAATTAAAATTGCACAAGTATTTGATCTCATCCTGCAAATAAATGAAAAAAAAAAACTTAACTCAACCTAGGAAAGTTTTTTGACCTTTAAGTAATAGATATTTGATCTCACTATATTTTTTTGGATTACTAATTTGGACACAATGATAAATAGACCATTTGCAATATTTTATATATAATGATCAATAGGGGCAGATTTTTTTAAAGATCTATAATAGACATTATTCATAATTATCATAATTTCGTTTTACGAGAACCATGCATAATGATTTCTTATATTTACGCGAACATTGCACATGATTAAAACTACTTTTACGGATTTTATCGCGTTTATTTTTTCTTACTTTTTATTTTTATTTTTAATTCCCGACGTTTCGGGCGCTTTCCAGCACCCATGGTCACGGCGGACTGAGATGACTGACGTCCCGATGTCATTGTTAAACCCGGAGTACCTTCAGCTTTTTTAATTATTGTTTATGGTCCGATCTATGCAAAATGAACTGACTATGTCCTGAGGTCTTGCAGTGGTATGCTTGGGTTTAGTTTTAATTTTATTGATTATAGGATCCCAAGCAGGTGGTAGTACCCAGCCTCCTTCTCTATTGAAATTAGGATGTTTTTTAATTTCAATAGCCTCACGTATCATCCTTGGTAGGAATCGGTGTTCTTTCGCGAGGATTTGTGGTCTATCAAATCTGATGTAATGGCCATCTATGATATGATCGCAAACTGCAGACTTCCCGGAATGTTGATGCTTCACATCAGCTATATGTTCTTTTACGCGGGTTCTAATTGATATTTTTGTTTGTCCTAGGTAAGAGAGACCACATTCACAATCAAGCTTGTACACTCCTGCATCTTGTAGAGGAATATGACACTTGACTGATGGTAGGAACTGACTAATCTTCTTCGGCGGCTCGTAGAATGTTCTAATAGAAGCTCGCCTCAAGATGTATCCAATCTTGTCTGTGACATCTCTGACATATGGTAATACAGCAGGCACACGCTCAACTGTGGCCGGCTTCACTCGGTCAATGTGATGTAGGCGCGGGACCCGAAGCTTGTTGTTGTGCAGAACTTGCTTGACGTGCTAAAGCTCGGCGGCCAGGTGTTTGCTGTCACAGATTCCTCGTGCTCTCTGTAACAAAGATTTGCCCACGGTAGCTAACTGTGAAGGATGGTGGTGAGATTCACCGTTTAAATATCGGATTGTATGGGTCTTTTTCCTATACACAGTGTGACCAATGGTGTTGTTAGGATTTCTGATGACTAACACATCTAGGAAAACTAAGGAATTGTTTGCCTCTAACTTCATAGTAAATTGATTTTAGAATTTATGGAATTAAGATGTTCTAAAAATGCAGTTACTTTGTCTGATGGTAAAATTGTGAAAGTATCGTCTACGTACCGCTTGTAGATCCTTGGTGTAACAGGTGCAGTAAGAAGGGCTTTCTCCTCAAAATCTTCCATGAATATATCGGCGACAATGGGAGATACAGGTGAGCCCATCGCAACACCATCTACTTGCTTGTAAAACTCTTCCTTCCACAATAGATAGCCAGATGTATCATATAAGCATATTAATGACCCTTTTTTTACTGCAATCGAGGCATTCCATCTTAGTCCTCAGTAAGATGGAATGCCTCGATTGCAGTAAAAAAGGGTCATCTCTTCACTTACCATACGAAACACAGCAGTATCAAGCTGCTATTTTACACTGGTATTCTGTGAGAGCATGGTCCTTCCCCGGTGGAGCCGACCCATTCGTGCTACAACCATAATATAGCTGCAGCGTGGCTCTACCACGTATACTTGTATTTATATTATTTTTTTAATATTATTTTATAATTACGTCACAATCATCTTTGGGAAAATTAGGTATTCTTTTGCTTTTGTTTTTGTCTATCTAATCAGAGGTAGTAACAGACACGATACTGAACATTTTTGATTGTAAATGTACATGACTGAACATCAAAACTGACCATGGTTTCATTGTCAGTAAGACGTAGGTCTTTTATCTCACTGACAAAATGGTATGAATCCTTAGTGTGTGCTTGAGGACTGTCTGTATAAAAATAACATTGGTAATGAAGATTTAGAGGCCATACGTCAAGACATTTCGTCTATGTTACGTCGAAGTTCAGCGCCGAAATTAAATCTTCCCAAAAATGAATTTAACGGGTTGAAAAACTTACGCAACAGACCAGAGCTTACGATTCTCCGCGCAGATAAAGGCAATGCTACGGTTATAATGGATACGTCAGATTACAATTTTAAAATACAACAACTTTTGTCGGATGAAACTACATACCGAAAGGTCAAAACAGACCCTACAACTAATACGCTTAAAACAACTAGCGATCTAATTAAGAAATACTCCGAGAAATTGAATCTGAACGTTAATTCGATAATACCTTCATGTGCCAAACCACCGAAGTTGTATGGGTTACCAAAAATACACAAACCGAATGCTACATTACGTCCAATAGTGAGTCAGATTGATTCGCCAACTTACAGGTTGGCTCAATACTTAGCTAAAATATTATCACCACTCAGAGGACACACAAGAGCACAAACTAAGGATTCATACCATTTTGTCAGTGTGATAAAAGACCTACGTCTTAATGACAATGAAACCATGGTCAGTTTTGATCTCTATTTACATGCCTACTTGTTGAAGACTGCATCTCAATTATAACTAGGAAACTAGAGGAAAATAACATGCCAGCAGAATATGCAGTATTACTCAGACATTGCCTTACATCTGGCTATCTATTGTGGAATGAAGAGTTTTACAAGCAAGTAGATGGTGTTGCGATGGGCTCACCTGTATCTCCCATTGTCGCCGATATATTCATGGAAGATTTTGAAGAGAAAGCCCTCCTTACTGCACCTGTTACACCAAGGATATACAAGCGGTACGTAGAAGATACTTTCACAATTTTACCATCAGACAAAGTAACTGCATTTTTAGAACATCTTAATTCCATAAATTCTAAAATCAATTTACTATGGAGTTAGAGGCAAACAATTCCTTACTTTTCCTAGATGTGTTAGTCATCAGAAATCCTAACAACACCATTGGTCACACTGTGTATAGGAAAAAGACCCATACAATCCGATATTTAAACGGTGAATCTCACCACCATCCTTCACAGTTAGCTACCGTGGGCAAATCTTTGTTACAGAGAGCGCGAGGAATCTGTGACAGCAAACACCTGGTCGCCGAGCTTCAGCACGTCAAGCAAGTTCTGCACGACAACAAGCTTCGGGTCCCGCGCCTACATCACAGTGACCGAGTGAAGCCGGCCACAGTCGAGCGTGTGCCTGCTGTACTACCATATGTCAGAGGTGTCACAGACAAGATTGACTACATCTTGAAGCGAGCTTCTATTAGAACATTCTACAAGCCGCCGAAGATGATTAGTCAGTTCCTACCATCAGTCAAGTGTCATATTCCTCTACAAGATGCAGGAGTGTATATGCTTGATTGTGAATGTGGTCCCTCTTATATAGGACAAACAAAAAGATCAATTAGAACCCGCGTAAAAGAACATATAGATGATATGAAGCATCAACGTTCCGGGAAGTCTGCAGTTTGCGATCATATCCTAGACGGCACCAACCATTACATCAGATTTGATAGACCACAAATCCTCACGAAAGAACACCTATTCATACCAAGGATGATACGTGAGGCTATTGAAATTAAAAAAACATCCTAATTTCAATAGAGAAGGAGGCTGGGTACTACCATCTGCTTGGGATCCTATAATCAATAAAATTAAAACTAAACCCAAGCATACCACTGCAAGACCTCAGGACATAGTCAGTTGATTTTGCATAAATCGGACCATAAACAATAATTAAAAAAGCTGAAGGTACTCCGGGTTTAACAATGACATCGGGACGTCAGTCATCTCAGTCCCCCGTGTCCATGGGTGCTGGAAAGCGCCCGAAACGTCGGGAATTTAAAATAATAGTAAAATAAACACGATAAAATCCGTAAAAGTAGTTTTAATCAATGTGTAGTGTTCGTGTAAATATAAGAAATCATTTGGGTATATAGTAGGTAAACAGTGAACGGTGACATCTGTCGGTAAATGTCAAAACTAACTTTACGGCTAATTAAATTTTATTATGTTCGAAATGAAATGAAATGAAATTTAATGAAATTTATGTTCATTTAACTATGACCAGTATTAACGAAATTTCATAAACGCTATTTGCAAACTACATTAAAATACTAGTAATACAAAATAAAAATTTTGTCTAATTTTAAGTTTCTAGTAACTTCTAGCAAATAAAAACATAAATTAATAATATGTACTTTATTACTAATTCCAAATTTTAAAGTAAAGGGAACAAGTGCTTCAGGACGGTACTGTGAAAACTATACCAAATATGAGGCAATCGATAGGCAGGCCTATGTTGAGTAGTAGACTTTAAAATGTTGTAGCGGTTATCGAATAAAAGTAAGAAACTTTTATTTACTGGTCCAGTACAAACAATGCGTTGAAAGCTGCAAGCTAAGTAATTATTTTCATATTATGTGTCTTTTATATCTGACTTATAATTAAACGTTATGGTGCTTGAAAATACTTATAGCACAATCTATACAAAATTAGAGCAGTTAATTTATTATTACGGTAAAATAAAAACGATATAATATTTAGAAAAGAACGGGTAGGAATAATATTAAAAAACTCAAAATCGGGTAACGTAATTTTTCAATTTGACAACAATGTAAATTTTAAAAGGGAGTGTAATATGCCTACAAAAAAGTTTCTATGATCCTCTCTGAAAGCAAATATATTGTTAATAGTTTTATTTTTTAGATTTTGATTTACCATGTTGTAGGTAGTCGGCGATTAAGAAAAAAATTATAAACAAACCTATTTATTTAAAGTTTAATAAATAATTTACACAACACCATCTATCGATGACGTTGGTTAACTATTGTACTTTTTTCACTATTAAATATTAGGGTTTATATATTTAAAAAATATTTGTTACATTATTCTTTCATAAATTTGTTTGCTGCGTAAAGATACAATTATATTATTATGGAACACTATTTTACATTATTTAATTACATAAATGCCCTTGATCACTCGATGCCACCATTGAACAAATTCGTACCTATACTTCGTACCCATACTTCAGAATATTAATCAAACTTCTCATAGAATGAACCGATTTTTAATAAAAAAGAGACTTAATGTAAAACGAAAATACGCTTCACGATTTTCCTAAAGATTATTTTGATATAAATCAGTACTTAATACATTATACGTAAGAAACAAACAGACAGGCAGACAAACAATTCTAAAAATGTATTCAATTACTTATTTTTAATCCCTCTCAATCAATTTTGTTACAGAAATATAACATGTACAGACATCTTCAATTAATATTTTTATTATTTATATTAAATGAATACATAGAGGAACATTATATGCACATTTGTTTATTATTTTACAAATGGTTTTAATAAAAGATTAACTAAATTTAAATATGAACCATTAGTTAAAGTATTATTGTATAATGTTACTAATAAACGCATAGTGTATATGGACTTTATCCTCATATTTATCCCGTTTCTGTTAAATATACCTTTTTCCCATAATAAGCAAGGTTAGCTGTAATGTCTTACATATCGAATATTTTATCTCGTCTTATTTTGATTTTCCTTTTTAATTCGCAACGATTCTTTTAGTTCCATGAGAAATTATATGTATTTAAAATCGGGAATTTTGTAATTAAACAAAATAACAGAGGTTGTTGTCTAATCTTGCAAAGGCTTAAATAAATTCAGTTATATATTAAACATTAAAAAATTGGAGAGAATATTTATTTCATATTTACAACTCACCGGAAAATAAGCTTGGATTGCCACTGCCCTAAATATAATAGAAGCGTCGTGAACTCGCGTCTCTAAAGGCTTCTCGGCAAACTTTGGACATTGGCTGTCACAAACTATTGTTCGGCACAAGAACAAAACTAAAACCAACAGATCTCTACTACACATTCTGCCCTTTGAAGGGTATAGCGACTGTTCTGCCATTTTAAACCTAATATCTTTGGAGTTTAAGTTATATTTGCTAAACATAGATCCATCTTACATCACTTAATTTAGTTTTTCCTTTTCTCTGACGTTTTCTTTTTTGCATCGTTTATCTGTAACAAATAATTAAACGTTAGTACGTGATTTTATTATAAAATAGTGACAACATTTTAACTTGGTTTTTTATTGTTGGTTATAATCTTAGCCAATATTGACTAAAGAGTTATCGAAACGAAAACTATCGGAAGTTGATCATTCATTATCATTCACACTCGACTGCTGCATATTGGCCTCATTTTCAGAACGCTACCCAGCTGAGTTAAATCATTCGAATGACCTATCGATCGAAGTTTGACTTATCTAGTGGGACTATTTGCCCCAGGTAAACATACTCATCAAGAACTTCGAGCGTAGAGTTCCCAACACTACGGGCATAAGTATAACGTGGACGTTACACATGATCTTCGTTTTACACATGTTCGTTTTTAGACTCCAGAGTTCGAGTCCAGAAGCTTGAAAACGTCTTTCAATGTAGCGGTGAAAAGTTTCGGGGAGATAATGTCACCCTGTCTTAGACCTGTCTGCAGTTGGATAGGTTTTGTACTCTGGTTCTGTACACAGATAGCCATCGTAGCCCTACTGTACAAGCACTTAAGCACTTTGATATACCAAGAGTGAACTTGGCACTGCTGAAGAGACAGCAGCACCACCCAAATCCCAACAAAATGGCTTTCTAATAGTCCACATACGCCGACATAGTGGCAGATTGTACTCCTCAGTATTTTGTACAATTTTCCGCAGCGTATGTATATGGTCTATGGTGCTTTTTTGAAACCGGCTTGTTCCGGATTCTGAAAGTCTTCGATTCTGCGTGCGAGACTTAATAAAGCTTCTGAGATATAAGTGCGGTTAGCCTTTTGTCTTTTACAGTTTCATTTGTCTCAGAACAGATTTATAATAGAGAATGATGATGTAATAATGAAAATGCTGATGATAATTCCTTTGACAAAATAACCAGACAACCGTTGGGATGTTCGTGCGTTTTCTAACCACTGCCAGAGTCGACGTTGTAAACATTTATTTATTGATTACAATAACGAATAAAGAGATAAATAAGGTAAGAGCGAAGTACGAACAAAAAGTAACTTTATTTGGAAATTTTGAAAGTAAAATAAGAACGTTACGTTGTAATAAAGAGAATAACAAAAAAGGATTAATAAAGCATGACCTAATCTAACAAACGAAGCGCACTTAAGACTCGCATCGTGTTATTTGAGTCCTTAAGACTCAAAGTATTTCTCTCCTCACTTTCCCTCGCGTTAAAAATATGGTAATTTTTGTGCACGCATACTAAATGTTGCCTGCGGGATACATAAATATATTCACAATACCTATATTCGTTCCTGAACGTGTTGAAACGCTTTCGAAAACGAAGACAGACGATACTTCTACGGAAACCTTTTATGATAGGATGAAAATAAAATCGGTCCCGGTGAAAAAAACAACATTTTTTGCAATGTTTAATTGCTTTATTCACGCTCCATCATGTAAGTACAGCTAACTGAAACAATTATTAAATAAAAAAAACATATGAAAATACCCAAACATAAACCATCAGTGAAAATCAAACCGGAAATAAGCTGATTATTGGGTCAAAAAAAAAACGCGCGGACGCTGAACTCTTTTTATCTATTCGGTTCGAAACAATGCAATAGATATTACTGTATTCAAGCTCACTCTATCCTTCCCTTTCACGCACGAGCTGCCGCCTTCCCGGCCAACTCGTATCACCTCGCAATTTACTAACATGTGGTGGATTCCCCAATAATTTAGGGAATTACGGGGAATTTAAAATTGGTTGGAGATTTTTAGGGGATTGTTATTATGCGGGGATTTTGAAAATCGATTGCCGGGGCCAAGTTAGAACCTTACATACATAAGCACTCACGCCTTTCGCCTAGAAGGGTAGGCAAAGACTACAGAATTCCATTTGGCATGATCCTGACACACCTTTCTCGCCTCTTCCACATCCATATATCTACGCATATATTCTCGTCGGTTAAGGGTACTCTTAATTTGGCCCCTTTTCAATAGGTCGGTAATTTGGTCAAACTTTCGCCTAGGGCGTCCCACGCCGTTCATTTCTGCAACATCAATTTGCTTTGTCACTCTTTCCTCATTCATACTTTCCACATGACCAAACCACTGAAGCATTCCTTTCTTAATTCTCGTCACAACATCATCTTGCATACCACACTCTTCTCTTATTATACAATTTCACTGTCACTCAGATTTAGCCCTAACATACTCCTTAACGATCGTATTTCTACTGCGTTTATTCTACTCTCATGCTTCTTCTGCCATACCCAACTGTTACTACCATACGTTAACCCCTCAGTCCGCTTAAAATTCCCATGAAGTCGCATGCACCCGGCAAATCCCGAGCGGTCGCAAGCAACTGCACCCACCTACAACACTTAAAACTATTAAAACTTGTATTTGGAGACTACTTTTCTATAAAGAAGTTTGGAATTATAAAATTTATACAAAATTCTTTATATAAAAGTCAGGTTTACTTCATTACAAAAAGACTACTGTATTTTGATAACAAAAACAAAACATACTAAGCGAATGTCCTCAGTGTGAAGATCACAATTATTTCAATGTATATTACTCGAAATTGTTTACGTAAAAAGATAAGTTATATTCACACAAAAACTTTCATTACAATTTCATAATAAAACACTACACTAAAACACTAGAAAAATCCAAAAATCAACACAATAACATTCACGCGAAAATAGCGTACGAAATGAACGTAGATTATCAATAAGTATCTTTGGAATAACTAACTTTTAATTACACTAGAAGATAGAAAATTTCATATTGATTCTATAATGCTAAACTGCTTCATAGAAAAGTAGTCTCTATATATAAGTTTTTATGGGTTAAAGTACTGTAGGTAGGTGCGGTCATATTTGACCGCTTGAATTTTGACTAAATATCGAAGCGGTCAAATTTGGCTGCTTGGTGTTTGAGGAGTTAAAGTAGGGACCAACACAGCATTGTTAATTGCTATACGTGCCTTTTTTGATACATTCTGACTTTTCACAATGAGTATAGGGCCCCATTTACTTAATTTCCTGCGTTCACTCGTCGTTTTATATCACTATCGTATCTTCCATGCCTGCTTAATACGCAGCCCAAATATACAAATTCATGTACTTACTCGACCAACTCTCCTTCTATTTTTATTTTACATGTCGTTTTACTTTCTTCTCTTTCAAAAACCATAACTTTCGTCCTACTTGCGTTCACTTTCATTCCCCTTTCTTTTAACGACCTGTTCATTAGTGTAACCATCATTAGTAACTCGGCCGCCGACGATGCAAATATAACTTGATCATCGGCGTACAAAAGGCATTTGACGGTTACCTCACCCATTCTTAACTCGCATTCTTCAACATTAAAATTTTCCGAACAAATTCATAACCCCCTTTCAAGAAATCTAAATACTTATCTGAACATTTTTGTTAGGCTACTTATGAATCAAATGACTCCATTTTTCGGAATTTTCGGATTTTTTCGGCAATTTTTGTGTGTTATTTAAAGTTTTCATTTATTTATTTTTTTATTTTACAGAGGAGTAAATGCAGCTACTGTGGTAATTTTGATAGCAACAAGGGAACGAATTAAAAATACTTCATGGAGTAAAATGCTTGTTACAAAAATATAGTGTGAAAAAAAAAATCGGTAAAAAAGAAAAAAATGTCAGATAAAAAATAAATCTTATAAAATTAATTGAAAATTGTTTCATTACTTAAAATAAAATTGAGAGGAATTTGAATTGGAGTTTCGGGGAATTTGACAAATATAATATTTAGTAGGTTAATATCGGTTTAGCAACGCTGTGCAACATGTGCGGCGATGCCACACCGACATTTTTGAGACAGTTCTGTGGTAACGTGCGCTTCGAGCGACAGTTCAAAACGTTTTGTTTATTTATTTTTTGCTGTTATTACTTGTCATTATTTGTTGTTAGGTTTTGTGTTTACTGTTTTGTTTTATTAATGCCTAATGCGTACTTGTATAGTGCTCGTGAATATGGCGACTTGTTAATGTGCTTTGGGGAAGCTCGCGGGAATGCTTCGCGTGCATTACAAATTTACAATTTAAAATTTCATAACGTATCTGGAATAAGTGTGTCATACTGGAGAGTACATAGGTGTAAAAGCGTAAGCCAAGCCAAACTAAACGCGATGGTCGGTTTAAGTATGGGCAGGTTCATTTAGGATTTAGTTCGGTGAGGTAATGATACAGTCACTACCAAAGTGTTTCCAACTATTTTATATTCAAGCGTACACCCAACCTTTTTTTTTCTAATTAATCCATCAGATTGACTATCATCGAAGAGCTATGTGTTTGTACCGTAAAGCTACGATGGCTATACGACCACAAGGCCAGAGTACAAAACCTTTCTATCAGTAGAGTTAATTGAGATATGCTAAATGCCCTTAATAATGACTTCCAACAGATAGATCTTAAGATGAAACTGATCAGTGCAAAGGTAAAGCGACAGTAACCTATTAGTCAAAGTTGTAAACTGTTAACTCAGGAAGTAGACGGTTCGAAATCAACATTCAATTACTATCTTAAACTAACACAAGCTTTTAATGTTACTTGGAGTAATTAACGAGTGTGTTAATTATGTTATTTGTTACATTGTTATTAATATTGCTTAACTCTTGTGTGTTAATTATGTTATATTTTTATTAATATTGATTAACAGAAAAGATAATGTGTAACGTCCATGTTAATTTTGCTAGTAGTTGTTTGTCCAAATTATCAAGCAAAAATTGTCAGAAAAATTGTTTGATGGTAATAATGGTGAATTACTCTTAATTGAGCTCGTTTGGAGAGGTTTATATTCCTGTGACAGAGTTTATGATTATATCTGTAGTAGGACTATCATAACCGATATAGCCCAACGAATCAGTAATGAGAAGTGGCTATGTGGTAGCTAAATATGTATATCGATGAACGATAATAAGACAGTTAAGTACACGGTAAAGCTCCAATGTGGTGTCCAGTCGAACCACACAATTGTGTTGGTTTGACCGGAGAAGGACCACGCACAGAATACCAGCGTAGGTATCACAATGCTTCTGTGTTTTGCATGATGAGTGACGAGAACTGGAAACACTTTTTATTGATAACTGGAAGTTCTATCTCAGCGTTCAGGGTGTCAATGCATCAGCTTTTTGATTCTTAATCAAGGACATAATATGTGACTATGGTCTATTGTATCCACTTTCAATCCGGTGTTTCGTGTACGTTTGTCACCTTTATTTCCGTATTATAAAAATTTCAATAATCAGGTGAACAAATAATTTGTTAGAACCAGGCGTTACTTTGCGGCAATCCATTATATTAAAATTGTTAAAAATTACCTAGCCCATTTCTGTACAATAAAATAAAATGATGTGTCTTACCTAGATTCAAGAGCACCTCCGGCCCTCCCTCAATTGGGTGCACTAATCCCCGTGATGGACAACCATTTTTTTTGTCTTTTATTAGAGAGCGGGGTTAAAGATGGTTAATAGAGGTGATTTAGGTAGGTTTGGTCGTCCATCACCCTCACTGTGATCAGTGATTGGTTGCATGGAGCGGTTACGTCGGCGTGTTGTATAAATAACAGCTGTTTTGACATGCCGCTCACATAGCAGTCAGCTTCATTTTATTTTATTGAGCGGTTATGGGCGAGGTAATTCTTACCAACATTATTAAATTATTTGCAATTTTCCTAACTGTTTATTTTAAATATAGTTTAAAATTTAAAGACTGCACTAGAAAATCACATAATCTAATTCGGTTTAGTGTGCAAATCTGAATTAGTTGCTCATACATTCTTAAGACAGAGTACGGTGGCATCACGATAAAATTATTTAATATTGTACTTTGGTTTTGATATAATGGAAACGCACGTATAGCTTTTATAAAGTAATTTCCTAAAGTAAATTGAACTTTTCAACGTTTTTCCTTTTAATTTTTTCAATAAGTTCTACGGGAATATTGTTAAGAAAGTTAGACATAATGTTTTGAAATATATATGTCTTAAGATTTCGGAATATTTTTTTTTACAAATGAGCTCAAAAGAGTATAATACTCAGCGACAAAATTTAAATAAATTTACATTATGTTCGAAATGTCGTAAGGCTCAGATAGATAAATGAATTAGACAGGCATCTAACAATAGAAGGCGCTACCCTTACAGCAGCAATAAATGTTATTATTGTTCTCAATTCGTGACTCTAATTTATAATATGAAATGCATTTTCACTAGGGCCTTTATTTTCCGAAGTTGTTCAAAACAAATCAGTTGGTACCTTTTGTAGAATTGAAATGTTGAGATAAATCTCCAAATTTAGTAAGTTTTGTACAAAATGTGCGAAATTAGATGTTTTTTTAGGAAAGGGGGCAAACGAGCATACGGCTTTCCTGATTACTGCCGCTCATGAACAACTACCACACCAGGGGAATTTGAGATACGTTGCCTGCCTTTTAAAAAGGAGTAGGCTCTTTTCTTGAAGGTCACTATGTCGTATCAAATGTCGCTTAATATTGTATAATAGTGCTTTAGAAACAAGAGTATTACAAAATGTTTGTATGTTTATTTTAGGATAAAACGTTTCACAACAATTTCACTTATGTAAAACTGCGGTGAAGTATAAATCATGAGTGAAAGTCTTTAGAAAAAGGCACTTAAGTTTTAATTTTTTATATAAATCAAAATAACAAACACACTTACATCCATCCTAATAAAGGTAAATGGCTACGGAAGCCTATGGACACATGCAAGCAACTTCAAACAATGAAAACTACAATGCGTTGTCACCTCCAAGAACAAAAATGTAATTGCTCACAGCCTGTGTTACATACGACCCTCTATACTCCTTAAAGCGGAACACAAAAATAGGTAAGAGGGTGACTTACTCGGACGGGCTTTCAGGCAGAAAAGGAGACCCTAGTTATAAACATTCCGCTAACGATACCGTTACATACTTGTAAAAGTACTTTGCTGAACACAGGCCCCTCCCGTAGATTTTCTACTAGGGAGGGTTTTAGGCATTGTTGCCACGCGATGGGTGAATTGGCAACCACATTTTTTGTATTTAGAAACACGCTGCTGCTCATCTTCCGATTTCTTTTCCTCTGTCACCTCTCACAACACCAACGGCACGAAAGGGGGTAGTGGATATAGTGGATATATTTATACCGCCACTACAGGATCAAATAAAAATAAACCATGGAATAAGATGTACGTATACAGTGATACAATTGAGGTATGGCATTATTAAGAGCTGTGTTAAAGCTAACCCCACATAACTCAAAAACTATTAAACATGCGGGGTAGAGCCATACTTTTTTAGCTGTACTAGAGTCATTCTGCAATTATATTATTGTTATAACACAAATGGGTCGACTCGCCCAGGAAAGTACCACGTTCTCACAGAATTCCAGAGTAAAATGCCAGCTTTACGCTGCTGTATTTATTATGATGAGTGTTGAGAACGTTAGAGGATGGGAGAATCCGGTTATGGATCTTAGTATCGAGATTGACAATGTATCTGCATTTTGATTCTTATTCGAAAATGTAGAGGACACAAACCTATACGTTATTCATAAAGAGTTCATTTCGTAAGAATGTCACGTAAGAAATATGTAAAACAGTGAAACGAAGTGTAACAACATACATATGCTTACCCTGTTACCAGTTAAATGATTAAATCACGTAGCCTTTACGTAGTCTTATTAAATAACGTAGACAGGTATTGTCAGCTTATTACATTAAACGTTAAGATTCTCATAAAATGTAAATTAAACGCTAATTGTGAAAAAAAGACATTTTTGGTAATGACTTATTAAATTTAGGTACGCGAATCACCATCATCATGATCATCATCACCATTACAGCCCTTCACAAGTCCACAGCTGAATATAGGCCTGCCTGCCTGCATCCATCGACTTAATGCATGCCAGGTCGTTACTCCATATAGTGGGTACGCCAATACTACATATCAAATGAAAAAATTACAGATGTAATCGGTCATGGAGGGACGGTTTACAGCACATATGGATATGGGTGCTCCATGGATACTGTAAAGCGCCCGAAACGTCGAAAATTAATAAGTTAATGGCGAGGAAATCCGTAATTAGTTTCATTTAAGGCACTTTTATGGTTTATGATATTATTAGACTCAAGTTGTGATGGAGAATACTTAATTATTTTTAATTTCTGAAATATTATACATATTTTTAATTTTTAAAGTTCATGATGCTTTACAGCCTTGGTTGCTGTAGAATTTATTGTTAAAAATTGGCAACCGCAGTTTTTTTTATTATTTTGAGTTATTATAGGAAAGATGCTGCTACCCATTTTTTGTAATATCTCTCTTTTCCGCCTCTTACGACGCCACGAGTGAGAAATCATTTACAACTACTAATTTATTTAAGCTATTTGTGATAAATTGTTTAAAATTCATCATATTTCAACCTCAATTACCAAACGTGTTGAGAAGTAAGTTGGAATACCTCTTACTCAATTAAAAGGTCTCCAACTCTCTTCACACACCGTTCGAAACACAGCAGCTTTATGCTATTGTTTTACGATGGTAGTTTAGGAGAACATGTTTCTTCCTTAATCGAATTGGATTAGGGAAGAAACAGGACTCTCAGGATCCTTGGTGTCCTGGGTTGGAATCCCGGTTCTGGACAAAATCGGTTATTGCGTTTTTATTACAAGAAATTCTCGTAGCAGCCTAGAGTCGCCGCCGTCCTATGAGATCTATAAGTCTGACCACGTAACGAAGTGTTCAGTGATGAAATTGTTGAGAAAATGAAAACTTGATTTCAGCCTCTACAGCTGCATTTAACTTTTTCCTTCCTGCCGACTAGGGTCAAACTCGGTTCCCTCGCATGCTGTCACATTTTACAGCAATCGTTTAAGCCATTGGCTACCACAGCTGCTACATTACTATGAATAGTAATCTGCATTACTTAATATTTTAAACAAATGACATGCATATAATACTTGTAAATCTCCCAAGTTAACATATATACCACACTTTTAAAAAGAAAGTTTCATACGTGGTAAATCTACGTTGCTTTAATCGTAGCTATTATTATGGTTTGTAGAAAGAATAGGTTGTTCCGACCGAGGAATGATTACACTCTCACATAATTTTCGTGAAAGAAAGCGGAGAACCGGAGACTTTTATAGTGGAAACGAGGCATTCCATCTTTGTTCGCAGATGTGCAACCAATTTCTGCATTTTGATTCTTAATAAAGGTTAGATGTAGATATCTATAAGTAACAGCATCCACTGTCACTGACTAGGTGAACTATGTGCTCGTTAGTTAACTCTACTCCATAAAAAAGTAAGTTGTCGAATGATGCTAAATCTTCCGTTCTAGTATTATAAATCTAGCATAGTGTGTATGTCAATCAAGTTATACACGAAATTAAAACTTGAAAAACTTCAATGGAAATACTATATTTACGCGTATATTGACTTTGTTTGTACCATCTCTCTTTGTTTTCGCTAGCGCGTAAGCTTTCTGTTGCTGAGTATAAGCCTCTTCTTTTAAAAGTCAATTTTTGAATTAGCTATTGTGATACAATACCTCTTACGTGTAGTGACGTTGGAAGAATACCCAATAACCCATATTACTCATTGGATTTCGTAACAGGCGACAGAGGGAAACAAATAGGAAGATGGGTAGCACCGCCTTCCTAATAACTACTAAAACTAAAATAAAAACTGCGGTTGTATTATTGTCGATGGTGTGTCTTTCCTAGAATAGTGGTGTTGGGGGTAGTGGTGTTGGGAGTAGTGTTGTTGGGAGTAGTGTTGTTGGGAGTAGTGGTGCTGGGATTGGTGGTGACGAGATTAGTGCATGTAATTGAGGGAAGGCGGGAGGTGCTCTTCAAACTAGGTAAGACCATTTTAAAGATCATTTTAGTTGATTGAGCGGATTATTGCAAAGTAACTATTAATATCTTTATTATAATGTATATACGTAAAGTAACGCCTGAAACTATCAAAACTGCAGTTACCATCACGCTTGCCAAATATCCCGTCTATGAGACAATCTATGGGCTAGGCCTATGTTCAGCAGTCGAATTTAACAGGCTATAACGGCAGCGGTAACCTCTCTCGCCTTGGATTATGCTTCCTGAACGCAGGATTTCATCATCATCATTACAGCCTATCAAAGTTTCCTGTTTAATATAGGCCTCCCTCGTAAGGGGGATACATGCTATAGCTGACACATTTGGCAGGCGGGTTGGCAAGCCCAGTTTATTTTTTTATTTATCAGGAAGACCGCCGCATATATCATTGTTTGCTTCTCTCTGTCGCCTCTTTCGATATTCACGAAAATATACAGGGCATTGGATATTCTTACAAAGTTACTACACGGTCAAACCAGTACTTAACTAATGACGGTTAACTTTTATGGCAAAGTGTATATCCACAATCAAAAGATTTGTATTTGTTTATAATGTACGTATGTAATTAACATCCATGGGATTAAATGGGTTGGTGGATGGATACTCTTACACCGTCATCACACGGCGTATATTGCTTTAGAAAAATAAAATGATCACTTCTACAGCTCAATTATTAGTGTACTTGATATTACAAATAAAGTTAATTTATTAAATTGATATTAAAAATTAAAAATAAGTTAAACTATTAAAATATTGTATCATATTGTAAGCGCCTATAAAAAAGGAATAGGATACCATAAAGGTTTAATCACTTCACTATCCTTTTAATTAATGTGTACAAAAATTTCATTCGAATTTCATCCAAAATCAAACTTGAGTAGTTCCCAAATAAACAATGCTGTGATCTCTTCGCATAAGTAAAATGCTTACAGCAATCTTACAATGAGAACGTATCTAATTTAATCCGCAGATATTATTGTTGTTAAACTATCGAATACTAATTGGAACTTATAACCATAGTTGAATTATATAATTATATGATTATAATATTGTTTAGGTAATTGAATGCTTCAGTTCTAATATTGATTCAGTTTAGAAGATCTGGCACAAATAATCACATTATTAATAATCGACTGATAATTTTCTCGGTATACCGTGTTGAGATGGCGAAGGAAATTTGACTAACCCATAACGATCTCGTGATGCCGTAAGATGTAAGGTGATGATGTAAAAGTAGACAGGCAGCAGCATCTTCTTCATAACTACTCAAAATAACAAAAAATGCGGTTGCCAACCTGCTGGTAAAAGGTGGTAACAATGACAAAATCCACCCTAAAAAGGAATCTTTGGGGAAGACCTATTTTCAGCTGTGGATTTGTGACGAGCTCTAATGAATGATGAAAAAATAATTGCATAGATTTTTACATTATGTTCAAACAATTGCATATTATTTTGTTTTATTATATATAAGAATTAAATATTTGAATTTATCAAACATAATAAAACAGGCTTTGTGAAAAAAATCTGATTTACAGTTATTCTATATTACATAAAATATTCATTACTTTATTATTTAAATATATCTAGTAGTTTCGTGAAAACTACTAGATATATTAAATAGATCTATACTTTAATTTTATTTTTAATTATGTTATTCTTAAGCTTATGAGTATAAAATGAAATTATATATAAAAAACTTACAATTAACGCTGGTCCATAACTTTTTTTCAGGTCCAGATTGGCACAAAAATCAATACACTGGAAAAATAAAATAGAGATACACTTTTCTAAACCCAGTTCCATTTATTTTTCGATTCAAGTTTCTCATCCAATTTTTGCATGAAAAATATTGAGGAAGGAAACGTGCGCCAGACGCGAAAGCTAAGGAGGGACTGAGGTGTCACGTAGCGCGGTTATATAGAGACAATATCACATCTATCTATATTATGTCCTCGCTAACGAGTGAGAAGCGAAGGTTCGATAAACTCTTTACAGATAGGGTATTAAAGATATAACTAGAGATGAATATATGAGTTATCTGCTGCAAATGAAATGGATAATTCAGAAATTTTCACACGCTTAAACCAACTCTGATTTTTAGTTTTGAATCCATGTTTATAAATTATGTTTATTTAAATAATATTTAAAGTTAAAGTTACGGGAGAGGACGGAAAAGGAGGGGTTTTCTTGGGCAAAGGAGTGTCCGTGACGTTGCCCCAATAAGTTCTTTTCCTAAAACAAGGATTAAATACGAGTACACAGTCCACCTGATGCTGGGTGGATGCTGAGGCAAATGCGTTGTCACCCCTGAAGACTTAAATGAAATACCTCGTTTCCAATAAAAAGAGTTTCTAGTTCTCTCATTATACGAAACAAGACTTCTCATATCACCTAAAAACTAACAATCAATAATAGATTAATTTTATAAGGTCAAAAATTTGATATTTTTGTGATGTTTTAAATAGTTTAAAATAACTACATTACATAGTTCGTAAATATCATAATTATCATTATCATCATCATCATCATCATTACAGTCTATAAAATTTATTAGTCGGGAGAACAAAAAAAATTAAATAAATTTTATATTTCATTACTTTAAATCTAAATATCGTCACGTAATAGATTTTCCTTCCCCAGGCGAAGTCGGGGCGGATCACATGTGTGTTTTATAAAAGGAATTAATTTATTACTTTTATTATTCTCTAATAAAAAAGTAAAGTGCTTTTTTCTCTCTCCGTGATTTATATTATATTGCTCTGCGTGAATATTTGTCCTATTATATTTTACGCGCGAATGAAATTTAATTAGCGTCCTCTCATCCCCATATTAAATCTTTGATGAATTTTACGATTATTTCACTGTTCGTGAATTGAATATGCATGTAAATTATCGGATTAATCTTTTGGCAATTGAGGTTCGCGACAAACATGTTGTTACCTTGATTCTACATAACACTTTTTTTACAGGTAATGATTGTTATTTTAACACACAACAAATGAGAACTTAATGAGCTTTATGTTAATAATATTGCTTAATACATTTACAAATTGAAATAATTAAAATAAACGGAGCCTTTGTGCCAAATTAACTTTAGCTTTCACTACGGTACAGGGCAGAATTGCATGGACTCAAACAGATTTTTACTTTTTTTAAAGTGTCCAGTAAATAATCAAATGGGGAAGATGGGAGTTCTCATTTTTCAAAAATATCGTGGTTATTTCATAATGTTGTCCTATAATTATAAGAATATATGTACACAGTTTTACTAAAAAAGATATAAAGTAAATTTTATTATAAAAATATTCTTAGGTATTACAAATCAACAATTTTAGTTTCTTGTGATGGACTGCAATAATGAAGTATGACGATGAGCTTCACAGTCAAAAATGATCTGTAACGTTTTGTATTTAAAATAATGATGTTGTAAAAGTTTGAAAGAATTTTTAAAATATACTCTGAAATCTATTGCACACGTATATATAAACAAACTCACACTCTCGCCTCACAAATTTCATACATAAGTATATTATTGAAAGTCTGTTTTTTTCACTTCATTTGTTTCAGCGCGAATAATCTAAACGTTTATCTTGCATCGAAACATCTTTCTTCAGATAAATAGAAATACTTGGACAAAAGCCAGATCACACAATTTCATGTCTTGTATGATGAGTCCGAAACCTTCTGTACTAAATGTTTGTTTCCACAAACTGTTTACTCACTTATCTTTGTCAATATACTTTTGTTTAAAAAAATGTTTGATGAGATGACTGAGATTAATAGTGACAGGAAGATGTATTGGCGAAAAAATTCAAGTGTAGAAAAATTAACAGGAAATATGACCTTGTCTCAATTATCACACTTAAATAAAGAAAAATCTTTTTTACGTTCCCGTAAATGTGCACTGCTGGAGAAATGCATCTCCTATTTTAGGTACGTATTTTCCTTAATTATAGTGCTTGGCAGATGGAATGAAAATCACAGTGCCAGACGTCTCGTACCTTTGAAGCTGCTGACCGTCGCCGATTTGGGTATTACGTCTGAAATGAAAATAACATGATTAAGAGTTATCCTTCCACGACGGTTACTGCCTTCTGAGAAGCCATAAAAATTTTGGCATCAGCTTCATTAAAATGTACGTAATTTTCTGTCCATTTCTTGTCGGTCTGACGTTATAGTATATTAATATTTCAAATATTGCGTTTACAATTTTCACCTAAGATTAGATTATTTTAAAATGTTGCAACGTCGACAAGTCTTTCCAAATTATAGTCGTTGCAGCCACGACACCATCGCAATATATATATATATATATATATATATATATATATATATATATATATATATATATATATATATATATATATATATATATATATATATATATATATATATACAGGGTGTCCCAGAACTCAACGTCAAGCCGAAACAGGGTGACAGGAATGATTGTTACGATCATGAGAAAAATCAGAAAAAAAATCTATCCCATGCAGTTCGGAAATTATGGGCATTTAAGAAAAATCTAGAATTTTGGTGAAACTGTAACCATTTTTTGGTTTTTTGTGGTTAATTTTCATTATTTTTGTTCATTTAAACTTTGGAACCGTAACCCTAAATAACATTTCTAGAACAACAGTCAAAAATAATGACACAACTGCCCCAAGTTTTCTAGAATTAAGACTGTTTGCTAAACTATGAATTTAAAATTTTCAACATTTGTCGACTTTCCAAGGTCCTCCTTTAAAAAAAATGTACTAAAGTGCCTTGGCAAGTGCCATTAAAAGTTTGCGCATTTAATCAGGATTGTAAAATGGTACAATACTTCTTGGTTTTATTCTAAAAAAAAACAAGTAAATAAATAAAAACCTCCAGTAACCCGATTTTTGGTAACCCATTTTACTTAGTTCAAATGTTTTTATTGATTTGAGAGATGGATAGTGGAGATGTTTGCCACGAGCGAGCAAGACAGATAGTCACGCCAATTTTACAAAAGTCAACAAAAGTAAGTAAAATTAACAAAATAATGAAAAATCTTGACCTAGTTTAGTTTAGGTTTATTGGAATAAAAGTCAGATAGGGAAATAACATTTTTTTATTACAATAAGTGTTCAAATGGTTTACCATCAGCCTCAATACACGCCCTACATCTTCTTAAAAAAGATCTATTATTAGTCGGGCATATCCTCGAGAGTTGATGTCCTCAGCAGCTTGAGAAATTCGTTCACGCAGCTCGGCTACCCTGTCAATGGGCTTTGAATAAACTTTTTCTTTGAGAACGCCCCAATAAAAAAAATCCAGGGGATTTAAATCTGTGGAACGGGCTGGCCACGAGATAGTGCCTGAACGTCCAATGCACCTTCCCGGATATTCCTGGTCAAGAAAATCTCTTACTTGCACCGCGTAATGCGCTGGGCAGCCATCTTGTTGATACCACATGTGGCGACGATCTGCTAGTGGTACGTCCTCTAACAAAGTTGGTAAATTTTCTCGTAAAAAATGTAAGTAATTCGTGCCATTAAAGTTCTCAGGCAGCTCAAAAGGTCTAACAATTTTGCCGTTTAAAATTCCGGTCCACAGGTTTACTTTAAAGCGATACTGGGATCTGTCTTCTCGCATTAAATGTGGATTCGCCACATGCCACTCGTGAAAATTGTGTAAGTTTATGTAACCATCTTTTTTAAATGTAGATTCATCTGACCAGAGAATTTTTTGGATGAATTGTGGATTTTCGTTATGCCTCTGTAGCATTGTTCTACAAAATGAAATCCTTTCAGGATAATCTCGATGAAGAAGACTTTGAACGCGTTGTACGTGAAACGGATGCATGTCGGCTCTTTGTAAAATACGATGTGATGTGCTTTTGGGTATTCCCGTTCTTTCTTCAATTCCACGAACGGAAATACTTGGATCATCTGCGACCTCTTGCAACACTTCTTCCTCGTAAGGAAAGCGAGCTCTACCTCCAGCCCTTATTTGATTCGGGAAATGGCCGCCCTCCGTAAGTGAACGGTGCACATTAACAAACACGCGGTGATCCGGATAGCGCTCTAAAGTTGGATATCTTTCACGATAAAGTCTAGCGGCGGCACTTGCATTGCATCTGCATTCCCCATAAATGAGGTGCATGTTGGCATATTCTTGTGAAGTGTAGCGCGTAGGCATGGTAGATAACAAGGATGCCAACACAAAAGTGCAATTCCAAAAGAGAGAAGCCAAAGTTGCCCGGTATGTAATCAACAAGTCCAATTCACAATAATCTAAGTCCAAAAAGAGAAGCCAAGTTGTCAGTACTAAATAAACACAATGTCTCATTGCGTGGCGTCACTATCTGTCTCGGTCGCTCACGGCAATCATGTCTATTATCCATCTCTCTCATCATTTTTCCGTAAAATTAAGAACCTACCAAGAGCTTGTGTGAATAAAAAACATTTTAACTGAGTAAAATGGGTTAACAAAAATCGGGTTACTCGATGTTTTTATTTTTTAACTAGTTTTTTTTAATATGAAACTAACAAGTATTATACCATTTTACAATGCTGGTTAAATGCGCAAACTTTTAATGGCACTTGCCAACACACTTTAGTATTTTTTTTAAAGGAGGACCTTTCAAAGTCGACAAATGTAAAAAATTTTAAATTCATAGTTTAACAAATAGTCTTAATTCTAGAAAACTTGGGGCAGTTGTGTCATTATTTTTGACTGTTGTTCTAGAAATGTTATTTAGGTTTACGGTTCCAAAGTTTAAATGAACAAAAATAATGAAAATTAACCACAAAAACCGAAAAATGGTTACAGTTTCACCAAAATTCTAGATTTTTCTTAAATGCCCATAATTTCCGAACTGCATGGGATAGATTTTTTTTTTCTGATTTTTCTCATGATCGTAACAATCATTCCTGTCACCCTGTTTCGGCTTGACGTTGAGTTCTGGGACACCCTGTATATTAATATATAGGTAAGGTAACAAATAAGTAACTACTACACAATTTTATTTCTTGAAAACTAAACTTAAAAAAACTCCTGCAGTTTCAAGTTAAAGAAAGACTTTGTGATGTTACATTTATTGCAATTCACGAATGCGGTTGACCTTTGATTTGGTTCGACATGTGCGGGGATCCACTCACGACTGACCTTTCTGCCAGGCAAGCACAATCTCACACTGTGCATGTAAAAGTCGAACAACATCCAAAGGTCGACCGCACTCGTAAATTGTAAGAACTATACATGTGTAAAAATTTTGGCAGCATCTCATCTCAGAGGTATCCCTTTTGGGTGCCAAGTGCCATCAGATACCCAAAAGAAATATGCCCAAAAGAATAATGGCGTTAGTAAATTTTTACCATTAGCTGTATAGTTGGTTCATGGGCTTCACGTAAGGTGACTTTTCCTAAGGGAAATTTATACGTAACTAGTTGTCACCGGTATGGACAAGAGATGGTTTAAAGGTTATTTTCTCGACTAAAGGCCATATAGCCATTTAGCGAGAAAACACAGTTAACGTTCTTGGCACTAAACCTTATTTATTCCTATTATTAGTAGTGTATTATTTATTCATTATTTCTTTGCTTTTAGGTGGTAGAAACATGCTAAAAATGACTACAATTGTATCATAAATAGGTTGTCCCGACTGGCGAAGGATTACGCTCCCAAAAATACCTGCGTGGAATAGCAGCCTAATGCTGCTATCTTCCGTATGGTGAGTGTGGAAAACTGAATACCATCTTTTGCTCACACGAAAACGAATCTTACGAAGTTAGTCCTTAGGGATGACTAGTGATAACGCATCTGCATTTTGATTCTTGGTCGATCATATGTAAAATGTACATGAACCACTGCATCCTCATACCAACGTATTGACTGCTTGTTTGTTTGGGCCATAAAATGAAGTTTTATTGAATGTCAAAATAAATCCATAATTTTTTAATAATAATTATTTCACATGTCTCTCATAAAATGGCATTTTAAAAACTGAATTTTGAAGTAAAATCAGTCGAATGAACTTTTTTAATTTCGAGGCTAGTTTTGGATGTATGCTAAGAAATAAAATATTCTACAACTTTTAAATTACTTGAAACTTGAAAGACGATGAGAGACTTGAAAGTTAAAGCAAGATGTGTTATAAGCCAAAAATTGTATACCAGAATTCTTAATGGCAGTAAAACTTGAAGTCTGTTTTGAAAATAAGCAACTTTTGCAACTTATTATGAAGTAAATTACAAAAGTAACGAATTAAAACCCGATTCCTGCCTTACCATTTTACAAATTTTGCAGTGGTATAAGTATATCACAAATTGCATTGTGCAGGTATTAAATACACATACATACAAAATAATGAATATTTAATTTAATGATTTATTTAAATACACCATTTTTGCGTAGATTTAAAAATGAGCTGGAAGTCCCGTTAGTATGTCAATGTAATTCATAAAACAGCATCTGTAGTCCTGATCCTTAAAATGATGATAATTTAAATAAGACATAGAAATGGAGGGACAATTCTAACATGTCCAGACGCGGTAACTAGAAATGTAGAGAGTAGTTTTCTACGAAGAAGTTTGGCATTATAGAATCTATCTATTGTTTGTCAAGAATTATTTTTAAATTTTGACACAAGATAAAGAATAAATAAATAATTATGACTATCCTATCCAATAACATATTTACATTTGGATAAATTATAACCACAATACATAATACACTATAGGATAGAATAGAATATGCTTTATGAACACCAATTTTTTAAAATAAGCTTAACAACATTTTAGATATTTTGCTTTTTATTGGCACTTTGTAATTATGACTTTAAAACACACATGTAAGGTTGAATTTGTTTTGATATAGGTTGGCCAGCGAGTATCCGTCATAAAAATTTATTGCTTTTTGTACACATCTTTGTGAACACAATTATGGGCTCTGAATTTTGAATTTACACGAATGTATATTTATTTCAACTATAATCACGTCAAAACAATTGGCGAAACTTTTTAGAGAACTTTTGCATGGGATTGTGTATCTATTTTTTATTAATGATCGATGCTTATACGTGTTGGACTTAATGAAGTGACCCCAAGGTGTACTTTGATGAATGCAAAATTAAAATACTGCTTATAATGGTTAGTTGCGAGGAAAAAGAAACGGATATTCTCACATTTTGTTCGGTTGGTTATTGTTTGCCAGTATCTGGTTCTGTCCTATCCACGCATTCCATTCCACACGCACTGAAAGGGGGAGGGGGCGATAAAAAGGACCACCCCTGCCGCCGCTTCTCTTCTTGCATCGTGATTGAAGACCAACGCTAGTTGTGTTCGCACTTCCATGGCAGTCGTGCCACAGAACATTCTAGAAGTAACCGCATCGCACATGCCACATCAGATTGATTTCTATTTTTCGCCACAATAACGGGGTTCTTTCTGCACGTAATTTGATTTGCAATCGGGTGCACAGATGTATAGCTTGTTTTCAAGTTCGTCCTAGGCTGTCATTCCCAGAAATGGCGGACCCTTAGGTCTTGTCTTGTAACACAAACTGCAAATCCTTTTATGCACACCAGGTCAGACTTTGCTGGTTCATTTAAGATCACGCTCACTCGCGGGCGTGGTATAAGATCCACGAAGGCATATGTTTGTATTTTCGTATGTTTGACTACACACGCTGTGCATATAGAACTCGCTGGTGATCTGAGCACAGCTAGCTTCATAAGTACATTTAAAAAGTTCCTTTCTTGCTGTGGCCCTGTAAGTAAAATAAACTCGGATAACGTTACGAACTACGTACTACTCGGATAATGTATTTTATGGATTTCACTCACATCTTAGCTGAGAACCGCATCGAGTAGTCTCTGAAAATCCCCGTCGCGAGTCATGTTAGGGGAATTGGGAGACTAATATCAAGAGTCCAAAGAGTCGTTTATACCGATTAATTGGAGATCAAATTTTGTCTTTCAAAGAACCGTACTCGCACAAGTCGAGTGCGTCATAAATAGGCGCCCCTTTTGTCGTACGTTGTCAAGTGACCCTTCGGTGCCGCTGGCTCCAACGCCAGTGCATTTTTGAAGAATTTACCCGCTATAGACGTAGACGAGGACAAACTTAATATTCTTTCACGCCATAACTTATTAGACCGGCTGGTGCAGTAATTTTGGAAGCGATGGAAAACGGAATATTAACATACGTTGCAATCTCGGTATAAATGGAACACAACAACCAAACCATTAATTGGCGAAACGGTGATTACGCCGCCTCTTCATTAGCCATTGGGGGTCGTCGAGATTTTTCCCGGATCCGACGGGGTAAGTAGGGTAGCGCGCGTTAGGACCACGGCTTGGTCATATATGCGTCCTGTTGTCCGTCTATGCCCTTTGCTCAATCAATAGTTTCAAATTGGCTTTCTAGGCTAGATTAGTACTTTAAATTAGTTTTAGTATTAGCGTAAGAAACGGGTACTTTCACATTTTGTTCGGTTGGTTCTTGTTTGCCAGTATATCTTTCCGTCCTATCCAAGGATTCCATTCCACACGCACTGAAGGGGGGGGGGGGACGTCTAATAAGAAACGCGCCCCACCGAGATGGAGGTGGTAGATATGGCCGACCAATAAAAAGGATCACCACTGCCGCCGCTCATTCTTATTGCATGGTAATTGAAGACCCATGCTAGTTGTGTTCTCACCTCTGTTGCAGTCGCGCCATAAAACAATCTAGGAGGAACCGCCTCGCATGGTGCAAGTTATTGTCTATGCGAAGCGAACACCAGGAGCGTCGTCCTGGAGGCCGCCAGCAGAAGGAACCCCACCCTGGTAGGTGTGCACTAGCACACACAGTTTCGAGATTTAAAAAAATAATAATGGTAACAATGCACTGCTGAATGAACAAATAAATGTTTCTAATTCACCTTTGTTAAACATCAAACAAAGGCTAATCTCTAAATTAATAATAATAAATAACTATAATAGTGGTAGTGAAAAACCATAATAATAATAATGATATTTAAAAGATTAAAAATATTAAAAATTAATAATAATAATAATGATAATTATTCATAGGTTTATTGTCGCACGACGCGGTCACTCGCTACTTTGGTGAGGAGCGGTTGTGTTGGCGTGTATAAATAGCAGCCCTTTTTGCTCGCCGCTCACTTAGCGGTCAGCCACCGTAGAGTCTTCATCACCTGAAGATGCCTCCTGCAGAGGCGAAACACGTGTCGTTTTGTCGTCGATGGTGTCCTGGAATAGTGGTGTTGGGAGTAGTGGTGCTGGGATTAGTGGTGACGGGATTAGTGCATGCAATTGAGGGAGGACGGGAGGTGCTCTTCAATCCAGGTAAGATACATCATTGTATTTTTAAGCACAAGGTTGCGAATTAATTAATATCTTTATTGTAATGGATTTCCGCAAAGTAACGCCTGATTCTATCGATCACATGAGCATTACAGCCGTGAAATTTTAGATTACCAAAACTTTTTCTTTATTGACGTTTAACATAAAATAAAATAATCGAATAATTAGAAATGATAGGAATCATGTGATACATAATTTTTTTAAGTAACAGGTAAAATACTTTAAAAAATTGACGTATCACAAGAGCGTTTAAGGCATGTGGTAGAGCGATGGCGTTCCTGGGTTCGAATCCGGAAAACGGGGATAGTCGCAAAATGGTAATAACTAAAAGTGGACTGTATTCAGCGTGGCTGGCCACAACACAACTCGACTTAACTTCTAGTTTCCGAGATAAGTGGTACGTTTGCACATTAAGGGTCCACAACCAGTTAGAATGTGCAGATGCGTTTCTTCCGTTATTGAAGAAAACCGGCTCACCCTTGAGTTACTTAGTCCCAGGATGGACATGTGCTTTTTAAGACAACAGTGTCGAGCCAGGGCTCTTGCCAGAATGCGCAGTTTATTTTTACATAATCCCAGGGCTTCTAAAGAGAATAAAGCCCGGATAAAGGTTTTAAAATGTTTTAATTCTGGTTTATCAGACCAGATCTTTAGTTATTTATTGTGATAAAGAATTTCAAGGGTTAATCGGGCTAGGCTGTTTGAGATTCCACAAAATGGTCCTTATTCTTTCCAGTACAAGCTCATCAGCAAGTTCATTGCCTACAATACCCGCGTGAAATGGAACCCATCTTAAAACGACTCTGTTGTTATATTTCAAGGCGTTAGACGGTTCACACAGTCTACAATTAGTTTCGAGTTCACTAAGTTTGATCCAGCACTGCGCTAGCAGTGCTGCGTGATTATCGGTTTATATAGGTTATATGATTGACGTAGTATTTTTGCATATTGATTTCCGCATACTGAAATATGACGAAAATGTCTAACTTGAAGATAGAGATGAATCTACTCTAGTTTATATTAAGTTTTAATTTGGGGCCACCATTACCAACATTACAGCCCTTCACAAGTCCACTGCTGAACATAGTCCTCCCCCAAGTAACGCCACAAAGCACGGTCCTGAGCCACCTGCATCCATCGACTTCCTGCATGTCTTACCAGGTCGTCACTCCATCTAGTGGGGGGTCGCTCTACACTACGCCTACCGGTACGAGGCTGCCACTCGAGAACCTTTCTTCCCCATCGGTTATCGGTTCTTCAAGTTATATGGCCGGCCCATTTCCACTTCAGCTTACTAATCCGTTGGGCTATGTCGGTCACTCTGGTTTTACTGCGGATATCCTCATTTCTGAGTCTATCACGCAGAGAAACTCCGAGCGTAACCCTCTCCATAGCTCGCTGAGCGACCTTGAGCGTACTCATACGGCCAGCAGTGAAGGACCACGTCTCTGATCCGTAAGTCATCACTGGCAACACGTACTGGTTGAACACTTTAGTTTTCAGAGATTGAGGTATACCTGACGAGAAGATGTGTCGTAATTTCCCGAGCGCTGCCCAGTCCTCTCGGTCGAATTATCAGATTGACCTCTCGGTCGAAGTTGGACTTACCTAGTCGGACTATTTTTCCCAGGTAAATGTACTCGTCAACAACTTCGAGCATAGTGCTCCCCACAATTACCGGCATAGGTGTGACATGGACATTGAACATAATCTTTGTTTTGTCCATGTTCATCTTAAGACCTATCCGTTGGGAGACACTATTGAGGTCATTGAGCATAGTGTTAAAGGTCCTCCAGCGATTCTGCCATAAGGACTCTATCGTCGGCAAATCGAAGGTGAGTGATGTACTCGCCATTGATGTTAATACCGTATCCTTTCCAGTCCAGTAGCTTGAAAACATCTTCCAACGCAGCGGTGAAGAGTTTCGGGGATATAACGTCACCCTGTCTTACACCTCTCTGCTGTTGGATAGGTTTCGAACTCTGTTTCTGTACTCGGATAGCCATCGTAGCCCTACTGTACAAATACTTCAGCACATCGATATACCGACGGTCAACTTAGCACCGCTGTGGGGACTGTAGCACCGCCCAAATTTCGACGGAATTAAAGGCTTTCTCATAGTCCACATACGCCAGGCAAAGTGGCAGATTGTACTCCTTGGTCTTCTATACAATCTGCCGCAGGGTATGTATGTGGTCTATGGTACTGAAGCCTTTTCGGAAATCGGTTTGTTCGGGAATTTGGGGCATTCTCTATAAAATCCAAAGCCTACGTCTATGCGCATTTTTGACCCACTAGTGTACCATATAAAGCTACCGACCTCACAAATAACCTGTCCATTTAGTCAGGCTTCTCTGGAGGGTAGTTTCACTATATACTTTTAATTAAAAGTGTATATAGTATATAGTAGACGCATGATATCTGAGATATGCATAAGACCCGTGTTTCCTTAATTGAGTCGAGCATGGAACTCAATTTTTAGGAAAGCAAGCGCAGACCGCTCTGGGTGTAAATCCTAAAGAAACTAGCAATCGCTTCCTGGTCCAAATACATGGAGCAGCTTTTAATGCACAGGAGTGTATTAAGAGCTACTCCAGGTGATGAACGCATCTCTCCAGTTGCCACTTAGCGCGCAGTCCTTTGTAGACTATATAGTTCGTCCACAGTCGTCTTTAGTTAGCCTTACTAAACCAGACAATTTTAGCCATATGACATGCTATGCCAAGGTGAAAGTTTCACGTTAGATTTTGGTCGATTATTACGCCCAAATACTTAGCTGTTTCGATTATCAAAAGAATCAGGCTTTATTTTGTGGAAATCCATTTTATTGAAGTTGTTAGAACTTAATTTGCTCATTTCCGCGTAACTAAAGACAATGATGTGTCCTGTCCGGTCTGAAGAGCACCCACCTCCCACCATCCCTCAGTTGCGTGCATTACCCCCCTTCATCACCACTTTCAGCACCACTACTCCCAGCGCCACCCCTTCTAGCACCACCACACTAGGAACGACACACTCTCGATAATCCGACATGTGTTTCGCCTCTATACGGTGCATTCTCATATGAAGTAGAATCCGCGGAGGCTGACTATCTTTATCACCACTAATCCCATTACCACCAATCCTAGCACTTTCTCCGCTCTCCACACGCTGCTATTTATACAACTATTTGATCTCACTTAGTCTTCAGCCACCGCAAAGACTATTTCACTTAATGATTTCTTATATTTACGCGAACACTACACATTCAAATAATACTAGTTTTTACGGAATTTATCGGGTATATTTAACTTTTTAAATACCCGACGTTTCGAGAGCTTTACAGCACCCATGGTCACGGGAAGGACTGAGATGTTCAACGTCCAGATGTCATAGTTAACCGCGGTTACCATAGATTAAAATTCAACTTTTGTTCCAATCTACACAGTATGAACTTATGGTATCATGAAGTCTTGCAGTTGTATGCTTGGGTTGGGATTTAATTTTATTTATTATAGGATCCCAAGCAGATGGTAGCACCCAGCCATCTTCTCTATTGAAATTAGGATGTTTTTTGATTTCAATAGCCTCGCAAATCATTCTTCGCAGGAATCGGTGTCCTTTAGCGAGGATTTGTTGTCTATCAAATCTGATGTAGTAACGGGGGTGATCCTGTACGTGTTCACAGACTGCAGACTTCCCGGAGCGTCGATTCTTTACATCAGCTATATGTTCTTTAACGCGGGTTTTAATTGATCTTTTAGTTTGTCCTATGTAGAAGAGATAACATTCACAATCAAGCTTGTACACTTCTGCATCTTGCAGAGGGACGTTACACTTGACTGATGGTAAAAACTGACCTATCTTCTTCGGCGGTTTGAAGTATGTTTTGATGGAAGTGCGCCTCTAATATATGGCAGTACAGCAGGTACACGCTCGACTGTGTCCGGCTTCACTCGTTCTCTGTGACGTTGGCGCGGGACCCGAAGCTTGTTGTCATGCAAAACTTGCTTGACGTGTTGGAGCTCGGCAGCCAGGTGTTTACTGTCACAAATCCCTCGTGCTCTCTGAAACAAAGATTTACCCACGGTAGCTAACTGTGAAGGATGGTGGTGAGAATCACCGTTTAAATATCTATCTGTATGGGTCTTTTTTCTATACACAGTATGGCTCAAGGTGTTATCAGGATTCCGAATTACTAACACTTCTAGAAAAGCTAAGGAATTGTTTGCCTCTAACTCCATTGTGAACTGAATTTTAGAATTTATAGAGTTAAGATGGTCTAAAAATGCAGTAACTTTATCTAAAGGTAGAACTACTTCACTTGTGGATGCCTCGTGTAGAGGCGAAACACGTATCATATTATCAAGAGTGGTGTTTTGTCCCTAGTGTGTTGGTGTTGGGTGTGTTCGTACTGTGAGTGGTGGCTAAGAGGTAGTACATGCAATTGAAGGGGGTTGGGAGGTATTTCTCAGACTGGGTAGGACGCATCATTTTATTAGTTACTCGAATATGAGCAAATTAAGTTCCAATAACTTCAACCATATGGATTTAAAAATGCCCGAAAATATTGAGTCAAATTATGGTTTGAAAATCTTTAATTTTCCTGCCATATTAGCACCTTTAGTGCACTCCTAACCTCGACAATTATTCATGTCTAAGCCCAACACTTGTACAATTGCATCAAGAAAGAGGCTAGTAAGTCCTTTTTCCGAAGAGTCACTTACTGTCTTGTAATCAACAAAATGCTCGTGCTTTGACTACCTGATTAGCGTCAATAAAACGGAATGTTATAGAAAAGCGTGAGTGAATTGGGGTAGCCGGTGGTAGCATTTCAGTTGATTTTGGCGCACCCCCGATGATGGCGCCCAGTATCGTGGCACCGCTTGCATCGCTCTAGTGCCGCCACTGACCTTGTCAGCCAATTGTGCCACGGCGTCTAAACTGGTACCTGTCTGTGTTGCGATAATAGTCTGGATGTGGTTAGGCAATCGGTTTGTCCAAAGTGATCTTAGAAATTCGTCCGGAACGTCGTTACTCGCTTAATTTCTGAGATGCCGTTAGAAAGTTTCCAGTCTCCAAGTTCTTTGTGAGCCAATAGTTGTCAAACTCGTTGTTCCTTGGACGTTATAATATAGCTATGAGCTCGGTAATAATATTTTCGTATTTGTTTCCGACGGCGGGTTAGTTATCACATATTTCACTTCCATTACATATACATAGTCTAAATTAGAGATCACATGATTGAAATTTGAAATATTTGTCAGTTAAAATTATGCCACTAATTGCACGAACCACAACGCTGGTTCGTCAGGCCAAAATGGCGGTGGTTTTACGACAACATGCTTATACTCGATTCCGGCAGCGACGACGCTGATGCATCATATTTACTATTGGTAACGACGATAATAACGAATAGCAAAATGAAAGTCTTAACAGCGTCCTAAGTAACACTCGCGTGTATGGGGTCACCAAATATATGTGAGAGATGGTGAACCAAAACACACATATACAGTTAAAACCTTATTACAATATAAAGAAGAGTAAAAGTAAAAATAAGAGTAAAAATAGTAAATATAGTCAAGGACAGTCACATTAGGATATCACAGTAGGATATTATGAGATGCATATAAAACAATTAATAGGGAACAATAATCGTGTCGCGTAATCGTGAGCAGGGGGTGATGGGCCAACGCTTTCGTCGCGCCACAAGCAAAACACGTCGAAGCCTAAATCGCACTATTAAAGTTTCGAAGTAAAAACAGATCAGTTCACATAAAAACTTTTATTACAATTTTATAATAAAACATTATACTAAAAGATAATAAAAATAGAATAAAACACTATAAAAATCCAAAAATCCACACAATAACATTGACACGAAAATGGTGAACGAAATGAACGTAGATTATAAATAAATGTTCAATGATAGAAAATTTCATATTGAGTGATTCTATTATGCCAAACTTCTTTATAGAAAAGTAGTCTCTAAACATAGGTTATGATGAGTTAAATTGCTGTGGGTGGGTGCGGTCACATTTGACCTCTTGAATTTTGTCGGAATATCGAAGCGGTCAAATTTGGACGCTTGTCGTTTGAGAGGTTAAAAAGATACTTATAGATTTTTTTTTGATGTCATCGGGAAAGGAGTTTCAATGACGTATAACATGAAGTATAAATAAGAGTAGAACTCAATGAAGTAATCAGGAATACAGATTCTGTTGAGAGAAGAACATATAACTCTAAAATGCCAGTTCACCCAAATTTACGTGAGCAGCTTACTACGGCTACGTACTGGCCTATATGAGGCCGCCGTCACTCGCTTAAGGCCAAGCGTTATATGCCTATCGCTCCGCGTGAACAAGGATCTCCCAGGTGTGTGTTGTTTATAGCAGTGGTTGCATACAAGCGCTGGTACGACTTACTCCGCCGATCGTCGAGTCCGTATACTCCGAGCCCCCCCCCCCCACCTCAAGCAAAAAAACCACCGGACTGTCCAGGCGTTTTGGACCGGCCAATTACACAGTAGTAGTAGGCCAAGTACAGGAACCTCTCCAATCCTGAACGGTTCACGGAAGTACAGTCGTACTCCCAAATACTCACCCGGAAGCCATCGTCTTCACCTAGAAAGGAGTCCGCACCGAGTGCAGCGCTCACGCCTGCCATGTCTAAGTATACGGCTGGGCAGGAACCGACGCCCCAACCCCAGCGGGCTATGAAAACGGCAAGACGCCATACCCCACCGGAGACCAATGCCTCCGTTCATGAGAAGAGTCAGCGTCTTTTCTTTTTAGATTCTTCAGCACCAACATCATCATCATCATCATCGGATGATGAGGAGCCCCAACGCGTGACAAGGAAGAAGGTTCGTACCTCGACTCCGAAGTCGCCAACGCCACGGCAAACACCCCCCTCAGTCTTGCTGGACCGACGCAGCCACGACTCGGCCCAGTACGAGCAAAGAGGCGAGGAATCTTACAGCTGGGGGCCTACGACCTACGCGACCCTAGCTGCATCCGCCGGACGACCATTACCGGTGCAGACCACCAAACCGTTGGGGTTACCACGAGATGACGGACAACGGCCGTCAACGAGTTATGCACACATGGCAGCAGATCCAGTAATACCACGACCACAAGCGGCAGAAAAGCCCAAGAAGCTCGAAAAAGAGATGGCTAGGTACCCACCAATCGTAGTGGAATGTCTCCCGGACTGGACTAAGCATTTTGAGGAGCTCAACAGAAAGTTGGGCCACCCTCCTAATAGCCGTCCGTTCGGGAAGGGTGTAAGGTTCGTACCCCAGAGCCCGGAATAGTTCAGAACTAATCCAGCTATATATGGTTGAACCCTCCAAGGAACTTCCTGGAATGTCGTGGTATTGCTATACCCCGGCGGAGGAGAAGCCCACTAAAGTGGGCATCCGGGGACTGCCAATGAGCACCGATACCAAAAGGATCGAGGAGGTTATCCAGGCAAAAGGCTTCCCCATCAACTACGTGAAGGCCATTCCACCACGTAGAGGCAGACCTGGTTGTCTCTACTACGCACAGCTGACCCATCTGAGCCTGGAGCGGCTACAAGAACTGTACCAGATCGACGAGCTCCTCTATATGGGAGGAGTCGTCATCGGAGCCTGGCAAAGGAAAGCGGGACTGGCACAATACCACCGTTGCCAGACTTTCGGACACGCCTCCGCGAATTGCTTCAGGCCAGTGAAATTTGTTCGCTATGCTGGGGAGCACATCGCTAGCCTTTGCCCAAGGGGTAGAGAGGAGGAACAAAAGTGCGCAAATTGTGCAAAGAATGACACGGTTAACGATCGCCGCTGCCCAGTCCTAAGGAGGATTGCTAGTGTGACGGCCCAATATTATTATTAATAATTAAATTCAAATAAAGGGGAATCAAAAATTGACTTAATTTTTATATATATATACTTTATATATATATATATATATATATATATATATATATATATATATATATATATATATATATTAAGCAATAAAATTACATTAATAAGCATAAAGTTAATATAAATACATTTCAGACATTAGACTAATAACATAGTAAATTAAAGGCAAAATATTGTCTTTCATAATAAATAAATTTATTTAAAAAACTTGTAAAAATATTTAAAATATAATAAATAATAGAAATACAACTCGAAAATATAAAAATAAAGATAAATAAAATTTATAAAATAATTAGAAAATTTGTTAAAAATTGTCTAACTCATGGAAGGAGTTCATGTATAAAAGAAAATTTTCCTAAGTTGTGGAAGATGTTCATGTATAGATAGATGTCTTGCATGGAGGAGCTGCCGGAGATACATATCTGCAGTTGTACATATATATGGGGTGGTCGGGTGCCCGACTGCTTGAAGTACTGTAGCACAATGACTAGTCCTATATTAGGGACTTATGATAATAAACTCAATGATACAAAAGCAATACTATAGAAGGTCTCTATGATAAATTTGCATTACAATAGTGGGGTCGTGGGTTGAAGTCCTATATATTAATGACTTATGAAAGTAAGGTCTATGATACAAAAGCAATACTATAGAAGGTCTCTATGATGAATTTGCATTACAATAGTAGGGTCGTGGGTTAAAATCCTATATATTAATGACTTATGAAAGTAAGGTCTATGATACAAAAGCAATACTATGGAAGGTTTCTCTGATGAATTAGCACTACAATAGTAGAGTCGTGGGTTGAAGTCCTATATATTAATGACTTATGAAAGTAAGGTCTATGATACAAAAGCATTATTATAGAAGGTCTCCTTGATGCATAAGCATTGCTGCTCCTAGTACTGTAGCAAAATGACTACTCCTTATTAGGGACTCAAAAAGGATGATTATAGTGGCGTGTATGCTACTTCACGAGCAATTGGTCCGAGGTAAACTTGGACTCGCTAACCGATGTGTCCTAGACATATCATCTTAGTGTCGGTGGTGAGCGGGTTTGTTGTAGCAATACGGCTTTCTCGTGGACATCGCACACACATACCGTTTGTGGGCGGCGTCGTAACGCATAGCGATGCGTCGTCTATCTTTCGGATTGGGATGAGTGTGTTTGGTAGCACTTTTAAGTGTAACAAGTATACCGGAACTTCATGTCTTAGTGCATTAGCGCGTGGAGTTTTGTCCACTGGCGTCTTAGTAGCATGCTATTATGATACGTTGGTGATATTTTTTAGTTTAAAACAATACAAACTTTGTTACCAAAGTCGATAGGGATCATGTGGGTGTGTTGTGAGGGGGCGCTACCCGTATGATAGTTGCATTGATGCTTACTGCTGCTTGCGGTATTGTGTCTTGTGATGGATCTGCGGGTGTGCTGCGCCTGATTCGACGCATTCTTGTGGTTCTGGTCGATGGAGGTATGCGGGTTTATGGATCTGCGGATGTGCTGCGCCTGATTCGACACATTTTTGTGGTTCTGGTCGATGGAAGTATGCGGGTGGTGATGTCTACTGGAATGTATGGAGGACCTTGAGCCCGACGATAATTGTATTGATGCTTGTTGCGTTCTGCAGCATTGCGTCTCTGCGATGGTTGTTTGGTAGGACGCTATTCTCAATAGCGCTCTCTGCGTCTTGGTTTGACTCACAACTAAGTAGCTTTGCCCAAGACGGGTCCCTTCATTACGGGGCTGCAGACTGTCTGCCCTCCACGATGTTTTATATAATAACATAATAATATATCTCTGTAACTTTCCCACCTTTGAATGATTGAAGGCAGGCAACTTGTTGGTGGGTGAGACAAATATGATCGAAAATGCATTTACTCAACGTCAGTGACACAAAACCTTTCTGATGGCAAATTATTACTAACATCTTATAACTGCCTTTTGGCTATATCTGCCGTTGTATTGGTTGGTGGAGCATATGTGTCGACCTCATGTGGGTGGTAGCTGGCGGGAGGATCTGAGGAGACTCTCAAGGCTGCGGCCGAAAGCCGCACAACGCGGGACCCCATTCCCTTGAGATGAGCGGTAGACTCATGACACGCTCTGGGGCTAGTAGCCGTGCTGATCATGCAATTGGTGATGATGCCATACACTTAGATCTGCAGGAGCGGCGGTCTGGCAGGTGGTGGCGCTCACGGAGGGTTTACGGCCAGTGTGCCTATTTGCCTGAACCGTGTGACGTATATTCACTGTGGCTGGATTCCTTCGTATCCTGTATGGCGTTTACAAGCATTGACATGTGCGACTTCGTTCGATGTTTGTGCTTACGCACTAACAAGGAGCCAAGCCTCTTTTACTGGTTCGCCAGTTATTTTGCTGTGGTCTACGGTCCAGTTCTCGAATTAGCGTTCCCTTCGGGGGGAGTGCATCAAAATGGTTGGCGCTCACCACGCACGGCGTGTGTGAAGCCGCGTGCCTCCCCTACATTTTTTTAAATAAATGTAGGAGAGCGAAGCCCTTGTATCGGGTATTTTGTATACATATATTGTGAGCCTTTTCCAAGCGGGAAGGGATAAATAATAATAAATTTATAATGTAAACCTGGTACAAGTGGAGTAGGGACGTTTTATGTTCTTAACCTTTCTCGAGCCCTGTCTTCGTGAATGGGGTTCACTTAGCTTATAAGGCACTACCAACAGCATTCAATTACTCTAGTGAAAATTCATTCTTCCAAAAGGCACTTAAAATAAATAAGTTACTTAACAAACACAACGTAAATAAAGGTCCTAACTAAGACGATCACACCAAAAATATTACAAACAGCCTATTATTAAACCTTTTGAAAGGTCATTTAGAATGATCAAAACACATCTTATTTATTTATCTTGGTTACGTATATATAATTTTATTGAAAAGGGTAAATTAATTATATATAATATATTTAATATATATTTATATATAAGCGAACAGGGGGGAGCGTTACACTAGGAAGCAGCTGATCGTTCTGCCGAGGCTACTCGCTACAGGACTGGAAGAAAGGCAAAATGATCGTCTTGCCGAAACCCACGGCCGATCACATCCGATCCGATCACACTGCTACCGCACATAGCTAAACTGTTCGAAAGATTGCTGCTAAAACGCCTCCGCCCGTGCATCCAACTTCAGGCGGAGCAGCACGGATTCTGGAGGGACCACTCAACAGTTACACAGCTGACTAGAGTGCTGCACCTGTTGAGCACAAACGCGGCCGCACATTGTTGGGCGTCTTTCTCGATATCTAGAAGGCGTTCGACAGAGTGTGGCACTCTGGATTACTCTACAAGCTAGAAGACCATACCAGTGTCTCCCCCGCTATGTTGTGACTAGTGGCGTCATTCCTCTCAGACAGGTTGTTCTACGTCTGTGTAGAGGACGCCCAGTCCGCAATAAGAGCAATAAAAGATTGTATGCCACAGGGCAGCTGTCTGTCTCAAATCCTGTACGCGGCTTACACCAATGACATCCCCACCCTGGCAGGTCACCTGCGCGAACGGGAGGACGACGTAGAGCTGGCGCTATTTACGGACGATAGCGCCTATTTCCTATTACCACGTCCAGCAGAGCCCATATCGCCACTGCCAGGATGCACCGTCCGCTGGACCTGCTGCCACCATGGCTGGATGAGTGGAGGATGGCCGTCAATGTTGGCAAGACGACTGCTCTGCTCACTCGCCGCTTCAGAAGATTTCCAATACCGTTAACCATCAGAGGCCAGGAGATCGAATACGAGAACCTTGGGTGCCGGATGTACAGGATGCTGCGCATGACTGCGCACGTCAACTTCGTCGTCCGCAAAGCCAGATGTGCGCGGGAAATGCTCCGTCCAGTCCTGGCATCCAAGTTACTGAATAAGTCGAAGATCACTACATACAAAAAGTACATATGACCGTTGCTAACATACGCTGCTCCGGCCTGGTATGTGCTCCTGAGCGATCGACAGAAGCGGCGACTACAGGCCCAGCAGAATTTGACATTACTGACCATAGTCTGTGCGGGTCACTACGTTCGGAATGACATCATAGCGGCCAACCTAAAGATAGAGAGCCTTGACGAATTTGTGGTCCGACTGGCGCGCGGTTAGTTCAACCACGCCGACAACGGGCCACATAAACACCTAAACGTCTTCGCGTCGTTACACACACGGCCCCTGGACGGGTGACCCTATCCAAGAGAACTCCTCCCTATATAGATTAGGGAGTCGAGTAAACCCCGCAATACCGCAGATAGGCCAACTCTGACAGAATATTTTGTAATCAAATACAAAATACTGATAACCTCCTTTTTTATTATATTTTACCCAACTACGGCTAAAGCCGCTTTTAAGAACAAAAACCGCCTTTAATACGAAAAGGCGCCCAGGACCGACACACTGTAGTGTGCCGTGAAGAATGCCCGGGTAAAGGGGTATACCCTGAGGCCCGAAACCTGCTGGACAGAAAGCCCACGCAGAGGACAACACGGTAGCTCCGCGTATCGCCCACGATACAACCGAGTTTAGGCTGCCACACGCCCACCTGGGCGTGTGGCAGCCTAAACTCGCAACACGCACGTTTCCCGCGCTTACTCGTCGAAATGCCGAAACCACGTAATTATTGTGCAGTGGATGGGTGTCAAATTCAAAAAGGGTATTTATTATATATGATGTGTAGCAAAAAAACATAACTGCACTAGCTTCAATGCTTTGTTACGGGAGAAAATTAACGTTGACGAAAGAACATTGTATGCTCACACGAATGTTGTAGCACGAATGGGTCGGCTCGACCGGGGAAGGACCACGCTCTCACAGAATACCAGCGTGAAATAGTAGCTTAATGCTGCTGTATTTCGTATGGTGAGTGTAGAGAACCGGATACCCTATTTACTGGAAATGAGGCATTCCATCTTAGTCCTCACGGGTTACAACGCATCTGCATTTTGTTTTGTAATCGAGGGTACATGTAGATGTCTATGGACCGCAGCAACCACCATCAGGTGGACTGTGTGCTCCTTTGTTATCCTATCATATAAAAATATTTCAAAGCCTATAATAAATATTCATCTTTTTATGGTGGGCTAAAAGCCCAACCAGAAACGTTCAATAATTATATTGAAGAATTAGAAAGAGCATTCTTAAATAATTTTGACAACGTCATAATGAATTGGCCTGATAGCATTTTGTTGCAAATCATATAAAATATTGATTTTCCTCGCCTTTGCTCCTGTTTTCCTGATTATTTATAATATTATTTACGCGATTTAGGATATTTTCAACGATAAAATTTAATAACCGAGAATTCAAAAAAGGAAAAAAATGTATAAATCATTTTTTATATATACCTATACCCTATAGCCTACACCCTACCTATAATCCTATTTTCCTATTCGTGCGATGACGCGCTTGCACGTGAGTCGCACGGCGGGCAACACAATCTCGACTCTTTTGTACGCGTACTTACGGTACATTTTCTTCTCGCTGCGAACAGTAGATATTATTATTAAGATTTTGTAGGCTATTATAGCGTAGGTATTTTCGCTTTTGCATGGGAGTGATGTATCTGTTGGTAAACTATTTACTAATCTGTGCCTATATAGAATGGCAAGCCTGAATAATATTATGGTCATGAGTTTTTTAAAGTACTCGAAACACACCACATGTACAATGAAATCCGTAATATTATAATTTCATGGTAATTAACAAAATCATTCAGAAATAAATTTACCACATTTAATATAATATTTTTTTAATATTCGGTACGCGTCCAACTATATAATTCACATAAATCTTAATTAACGGTCAAAATGTGGATTGTTTTGTAGGTCAAATCAATATTATCCTCATTAATGTAAAGGAGGTACTTTTTTATTGAAGAAACGAGCATGCGGCTCACCTGATAGTAAGTAATTACCGCCACCCATGAACAACCGCAACACCAGGGAATGTGCAAGTAAGTTGCCGGCTTTAGTGGCGTACAATGTCCCTTAGTTATGTTGGTTTTTGGTGAAGTTCGTGCTGTTAGCCAGGCAGCTTTTATAGCTTTATCGGACTTAATTTTGTAAGTTTCATTGATGCGTGCCTTAATTTTAAAATTATTTATTTAATCTTTATTATACAGAATGTCCAAGAAACAATTGATAATCCTAGAGAGCCTAGTAGTACAGATATTAGGCACTCGAATAAAAATACAAAAAAAAATCCAAGTGGTTTAAAAAAATATTCTTATTGACCTTACTGTACTTTCATGTACACCACTGCCGCAAATTGATGAAATTTGTTGCCTTTTTTTGTTTTCTTATTCCACACAGACTATTCTATTAGAAATACAGTAAAGAGTATGAGATAGTATTTAGTGTACTTTTTTGCAAAAAGAAAATAAATGAAAACTTCAATTTTTGGTATGAAATTTTATAAAAAAATTATGGTGTCAAAAGTTTGAGAGGCATTTGTGAAAAAAATATGGAGACCTAAGTGGCCAACTTTAAAAAATATGCGCAGTTAATACAGTTTACATAAATATATAATGCATAATTTTATCCAAAGATAGAAAATTAAAAAAATCTTATCTTTCCTTTAACGGTAAAAATGACAAAAACGCTCTTGAGTGAAAGAGTCCTTTTTTTGTAAAGATCGTATAATATCCGCATTTACTACCTGAGTGTGGCCCACGCTACCAATTTTTTGTTCAATACGATTTACAAGACATGGATAGGAGAAGTGTGAGTGAGTGATAGAAGAGTATAATGTTAATACATTGTACCTTTTCTCGCGCGACTGAGCATATAAAAATAAAAGTATTTAGTAGGCATGTCGATTCACTCTTAAGAGAATCGATCTCTGAATCGATTTGAATCGAAGATACTAGAATCGATTATCGATTAAATCGAGGATTAAAAGATCGATTTTCGATTAATCGCGACATTTTGAAACATGAAATTTGAAGAATTTGCGATTTTTTCTTTATTTCTTATTAACTAACATTACTAATATTTCTTTTAACCACTACTGGTAAGCTTGAAACGCTTGTGTTAGGAGTGGTTCGCACATACGCTACTCGATCCCTTTTTTTTTACAAAATTACAAAGTGAATCCATGATCAATTCTATTTGACATTTTAGGCTAAAAACAACAACAATACTTTAACAAAAATGCAAACTGCAACGTACATTTCTCGATAAATCTGTTTCAATCTAATAACCCACTATTTATCAAATTGAAATAATTGCTACACGAACACAATACTGGTTATTTCCTTACTATAAACATCTATAAACTTCAACACGTAATATTTATTTACAGTATCTAGTTATTTAAAAAGTACTCTGTCTGTACTTACAGCTCACAGTATGTTTTAATAATAAATAAAGTAAATTCACAAGTTCACAGTTCAAACAGGTTCACAGCTATCATATTATATTGTAGTACTAGCTTGCCAGGCAGACGTTGTTCTGCCCTTTTCGACGACCCTTTGTCATGTCCTATTAAAAATCCTTAAATTCGCAAAAAAAAATAAGTGTGGGTCACACATGGGCAAAAAACTATCCTATCTCTCAAGTTGGACCAAACTGCACACGGTGTGCAAATTTGATTGAAATCGGTTAAGTAGTTTAGGAGTCCATTACGGACACACAACGTGATTTATATGTATTAAGATATATATGTAGCGTAGGCAGAGAAACCTATAGACAAATTGACGCCGTCTTTCGCATTCGCACATGAAAAAGATAGATAATGCATACGTCTTGGATAGAAATGAGACAGAGCGGTGTGATTCTTTGTCCCTTTCTCCGTGCCGGTTTTTTCGCTTAGCAAACTACACTTTGCAAAACAATGTTGACAGTTCGTAGCGATCTAAGGAGTTAACAAGTTGGTTTAAGTGAGAAAAAAGTGTTTTGTGATTGGTGAATCTTGTTCACTTCAGTTCTTGAACAATTAAAATTTTTATCTAAATATGTTTAAAAGTCATAAAGATTATTGTATAACCTAAAACTACGTTATCGTCCTTTCTCACTCGAGGCCACGCTAATCATTAGTCTATAGGTTTCTCTGTCTACAATATGTAGTCTTGGTCACAGCACAGATTAAGTTAGATCAACATTCCATAGGTAAGATTAGAATTAGAATTTTAGAAATGAAAATGAAATGACAACTTTTCGATATTGTTGGATGCGTTCATAAATATTTATTTTATTCAAATATATATTGCATTCAAATTATCAACAAAGTACGACCGGTTGTTTTTGCGTCCCCCAACAGCAAAAAATTAAATCTTACCCCAGCCAGTTTGGGAATTTTATCGCTAGTTTTTGAATCAAATGAATCAGCCCCCGATTCGAGAGGTTTTTGGATCGATTCAGTGAATCGATGCGGTGCTCCGAATCGATCTAAATAATCGATTATTTTACTCCTAAGAATCGATTTTCCGATTAATCGATTTTAGATCGACATGCCTACTATTTAGTGCGTCTCTCGACTTGTTGGATATCGCATGTGTGCATTCCTTTTGGAGTTATCTGTAATTTTAAAATCAGTGTTATAACGACGACTCCTGGCTATTTGAGTGGACTCTTAGTTTTACTATGTGATTTGAACTTTGGTAATTTTACGACGACTTGACTTGTATCTGCATTGATATTGTGTATTAATATGCCACGTATTCAATATACGGCACAGAATACTCAAACATGCATTTCATTTATTGAGAAAACAGGAGAAAAAATGAAAAAAAAATATCATCTTTACCACATTAGATGCATTTAAACTCTACAACCGAGAGATTACAACCCGCAATTCTTTTTTTGTCGATAAATGCTTGCAAAAATGAAACAAGATCCACAATTCTTTGGCAAAATTCTGTGGAGCGATGAATTCACTCTTCAAAAAGGCGGATACGTTAACATGCATATTCTGCACAGCAAGCAACTCTCAAATCTGCATCTAATGCGAGAAGAAAGATCACAATACCAGTTTAAAATACATTTTTGGACTGGTATATTAAACGTAAAAATCATTGAGCCATTTGAACTGCCTGGAAAATTATCTGGACAAAGTTATTTGAATTTTCTACAAAATGATCTGCTAAATTTAATGGAAGAAATGTCTGAGGAGGTAAGACAATCTCATTGGATACAAAATGATGGTTGTTCTGCACATTATGCTGCAAATGTCCGTGTATATTTAAATGCCACGTATCCAAGCAAATGGATTGTTCGTTCAGGTTCCATTTTGTGATCTCCGCGATCCCCGGACTGAAGTACACTAGATTTTTTTACTGGGGCTTTCTAAAAGAACAGGTGTACTTCAAGCCTATTTCAAGTATGGTGGAATTGCAGACTCGTGTGCAGGAGGCTGCTTCAAAAATAACTGAACGGAGGTACGGACAACTTCTTAGTAGAGCATTCATTAGAAGATGTCGAGCTTGTATCAGAGTTGCTAGCAAACAATTGAACACTTTTTATGAAATAAAGATTGATTTATGTACAAGTTAACGCTTTTACAATGACAATTTAAGACAAGATTCTGTTTTTATTTCTTTAGTCGATTTTTGTGCATCTTAGCGTTAATTAAAATTATGTATTATACCATTTTGTATACTATATTAACTGCGCATATTTTTAAATTAGTTGGCCACTTAGATTTGTATCCTTTTTTTCACGAATGCCGCTCAAACCTTTGTCAAAATTATTTTTTTTTTAAATTTCATGCCAAAAATTGAAGCTATTATTTTTTTTCTGCAAAAAAATACAATAGATACCCATACTCCTTACTGGATTTATAATAGAATGGTCTGTAGCAAATAAGAGAACACCAAAAACGCAACGAATTTCATTAATTTGCGGCAATGATGTACATGAAAGTATAGTAAGGTAAATAAAAACATTATTGTTTTTAAAACGTTCATATTTTTGGCACCACTTTTAATATATTTTTTATGTATTTATTTTTATTTGAACACCTGTACTATTAGGCGCTCCAGGATTATCCATTCTTTCTGGGATACACTATCTAATACTATAATATATCTAATACTATGTTTGATATACACTAAGGAAGGGGGACTTAATACTTTTTAGTCAATCTTGGATGAAGATTGCCTTGGATGAGACTTGCTTACGATTACTGATTATATATTGAAGTAATAAATAACATAAAATTTTACTGCGTTATAATCAGGAATGGTGCAAAAACAAATTGCTTGATATTACGTCTGTTAGAATCGTCCCTCTATTTTTAGAACTTATTTAGGTTACCACAACTTTTAGAATAAGAATTATAGTCGCTGCTTAACGTATTGGAATCGCATATGAATTGGGCAAACAAGGTTATATAGTTTTAAATAGAGATTTCAACTCTTTGAATACTAATCCTGACGGGTTGAGCAGTAACGAGACTTTTGAAAGCATAACTCCTTTAAATGTTACGTTAGACTCGTACTTTTCAGATGTTCATAAAATTTTTAACATTCTTTACATTAATAATCAAATTATTCCTGCTCATTACCCTGATATCACGTAAAGTTTCGAAATAAAAACATACATGCTGTCCCTGGTTTGGAGCCATGGTTATAACCTTGAATTCCATCCACTTACTACTCGTTTTCAGGCTTCACTTTAATTCGTAACGACCGCACCAAGCGCAGCAGGGGCGTTGTTGCTATTTATTTACGATCTCATATACTTTATTCTATTATTCAAGTGTCAAAAATATCCCAAATTGGTAGCGTAGAATTCTTCTTTATCGAAATCTTTCTCCGCCCCATAAATTTATTAATTGGAGTCTTTATATAATCATATACCTTATAAAACCATATACTTGTTTATAGTCATACCGTAATTTTAAAACGTATCTACTCAAAAACAACAACAGATCCATTAAACTTATATTTGTTATTGAGGCGACAAACTTGAACTTTCTACTTCTGTAACATTTTTTTCCTAATTGTGTTCTGTAACACATTTTTTTTTAAATTCCCTTCTTGATTTAATGTTTGTATCTTCTCTTGACCATGTTGAAAAACACGATCAATGTTTATAATGATTTCTTATATTTACGCGAACACTACACATTTAAATAATATTGGGTAAAATTAACAGTTTAATAGTGGTGCAAGCCATAATTGATGCCGCTAGCGCCATCTAGTTTCGGGGAACAGAGCGAGGAGAGCTTTCGTGAAAATGCCATGCCTGAACTTTCCATCGAATAGAAGAATTAAGCTTTCTGGAAAAGTCCACACGCGAATTTTCTGCATCTAGTCAGTCGGGACCGGTATTTTCTGGAGCATTTTAGATGTTTTGGTAGAAAAGGCCTATATAAAGCCGTTTAGGGCCGAAACCGGGGCAGTTTTGAATTGGCGATACAAGCGAATAAGGAATAAGGAGGTGATGGCGATAGGCCTATAATTTGACGGATAGGATCGGTTACCTTTTTTGGGAATCGGGTGCAAGAAAGCTGTCTTCCATGATATCGGGACTACTCATAGGGCGTAAGAGTATCCGAAAAGACGCGTTAAAACTGGTGCTAACTCCAGAGCACACATCTTCAGTATAATAGGAGGACGCCATCAGGCCCACTCGAATTGTTGATGTCTAGGGAGAGGAGAGTTCTGCTTACCGAGCGTTGGGTAAACAGCACATCTTGCATAGAGTACTCACACCCGGTGATGGTCGGTGGTGTGTTCCCCATTCCCTCTGCAGAGATGGGAGAGATGGCTGACAGAAATTACCGTAGACAGTTTTAGCGAGAAACCAGAATGCACGTATTCCCGACGGAAAACGAACTAGTTTCTCGCCAATTCTGCCAATGTGCTCTGACTTTGCTTTTAAAATGACACTTTTCAAGGACTTGGAGCCGGAATTATACTTCTTTTTTAGAGCGCTGCTATTTGCGTCCTGACACGTCGATGCGTGAGCCCAGATCTGGTTGCACTCCTGCTTATGGCGTAATGCAATTTTGAAGAAACGACCAAACCATGGCGCATTTTCAAACATGCTGTACGCAAGTTCGATTGCGTGAATGATTATAAATGCCAATAAATGGTTAACCAATAAGAGAGTAAAAAAAATATTAATAATAGGTATGGTCTGGGCCACCCAACGAGAATGGAACAAAGTATGACATAAATTGAATAAAATGAAAGTGTATAAGAAATAATTGAAAAATAAGGCCAGCATTGCAAATGCATTGCAAATACACATTGTGTTGAAAACAGTCGAGATTGTAATTTGAAGTTACGACATGTTTACTGAATTGACAAAAAGAAGAGAAACAAGAATCACCTTGTTTCTGAAGATCAATCTAAATGGAAATCTACTTAAATGAGACTCAAAAAAAACTTTTTATTTTTTTAACAGCGCTATGTTATTGCATATTTTAGTTACTATTTATTAATATTTTATTTTAAGTAATTTGTGTAATTTTTATTAATATTTTATTTTAAGGTCGAAGATTGTTTTATTGTATTTTTTTAAGTGGCTTAGAATATTCCATAATAAGATAGAATTTTCTTTTTATAATTTGTAAACTACTTCACATTTTGAATGAATTCTGGGTCTACAATTTAAATTGGAAAAGTTAAATTTAATATGTATTCGATTTGTTTGTACACATTATTAATTTGATACAGTGGCGGCCCTAGCAAAATTTTAGGTGGTGCGAGATCTTATAGTGGCGCCCCTCTAAATACAAAACCTTAGTGTTCCTATACTATGCAGTTGCTTTTTCGTGATTTTAAATAGTATAATACCTATCAAATATCTACAGGTGTATATGCGGGGCAAGCACAGCTGTGTCAGTCGCTCTTGCCATAGCAGTTGTTCTGCTTATGGTGTTAAAGAAATGTTGTCCATTCCGCTTACACGACAACGCCCCAATGCTTGCTACTACGATGACTATGTATTTGTACAGAGTATTCCTCATAATAAGAGTTAATAATCTTGTTTGACAACTTTTATTTAAACTGTTGCTCTGCGTACAGAGTTAAAAAAGATAAAAGAACTACCATCAACAAACTTATTGAAAAGCCTAGATGGCCAGCTTTCTGGCTTACCCGCTTGAAATTTCTGGGCAGTAGAATTTTCTATGGAAAATATTCCAAGATATGACAGTCTTTCCTGACACATAGTAGAAACATAGGTAAATTTTTAAATGTTTTAATGAACTAAAATTTTGTTTCCGTTTAGCGATAGTTGTAGTCCTGGTATAGTCCACAACTTGTGGAATCAACTACCACTAGAGATTTTTCCGGACCGATACGACTTAGGGACCTTCAAGAAAATAACCTATTCCTTTTTAAGAGGCCGGCAACGCATCTGCTATTCCCGTGGTGTTGCAGTTGTTCATGGGCAGCGGTAATCACTTACCATCAGGTGAGCCATATGCTCGTTTACCCCCACCCTATAAAAATATTTAAGCCATGTGAATCGGACCATATCTTAAGTGATTTATTGTGATAAAGAATTTCAAGGGTCAATCGGGCTAGACATTTTTAGATTACGCAAAATGGCTCGGTCCCAAATTTCATGCTCTTTATGCCCTCCCCTGCGAACTCATCGGCAAGTTCATTATCTACAATACTCGCGTGGCACGGAATCCTTCTTAAAACGACCCTGTTGTTCTATTCCAAGGCGTTTAGACGGTTACGCAGTCTTCAACTAGCTTCGATTTTACTAACTTTGATCTCAGTGCTAGCAGTGCTGCTTGAATATTAGAGTTTATATAGATAATATGATTAACGTAATGTTTTTGCAGATTGATTTCCGCACACTGAAGTATGACGAAAATTTCTTCCTGGAAGATGGAGTTGTGAAAACTTAGTATGAATTAGGGTGGATACCCTAATTCATACTTAGTTTGAATTTGGGGCATTCCCCGTAAATTCCAAAGCCTACTTATGGGCCCATTTTGACCCATCATCGCACCATGTACGGTTACCGATCTTACATAGAACCTGTCCATTCAGCCAGTTTTCTCTGGAGGGTAGTTCCATTATATTTTTTTAATAAAAGTGTATAGCGGGACAAGACCCGTGTTTACTTGAGTCGAACACGGATCTAAATTTTTAGAAAGCAAGCGCAAACCGCCGTGGACCTAAATCCTATACAAAGTAGCTCTCGCATCCTAGTCTAAATAAATATCAAGGGGTGTTAGGCACAGAAGTTCATTAAGAGCTGCTCCAGGCGATGATTGCATCGCTTCAGTTGGCATTAATCAGGCAGTAATTTGTAGACCATTTAGTCTGTCCGCAGTCGTCTTTTGGTTGGCCGTATTACACCATACAGTGGAGGCGTAGGTGATAAACGGTTTCACGATGCTGCATTACAGCCATAGGATCATACTAAGACGCAGGCTCCAGTTGTTCCCAACCATACGACTGCACGTACCTAAAATAGTATTAGCCGTATGACATACGTTGCTAAGATGAAAGTTCCACGTTAGTTTTTAATCGATTGTTACGCCCAAATATTTAACTTTTTTGATAATTAAAAGAATCAGGTGTTACTTTGCGGAAACCCATTATATTGAAATTGTTAGAACTTAATTTGCTTACTTCCGCGTAATAAAATACAATGATTTGTCCTGCCAGTCTGAAGAGTACCCATTTCTCACTTTCCCTCAGTTGCGTGCACTATCTCCTTCACCATCACTTCCAGCAACAACACACTAGGTACGACACCACCCTTAATAATACGACATGTGTTTCGCATCTACACGAGGCATCCTCTGATGAAGTAGACTCTGTGGAGGCTGGCACTATCTTCGTCACCACTAATCCCATCACCACCACTCCTAGCACTCTCTCCCCTTTACATATGCTGCTATTTATACAACTCGTTGATCAGCGAGTTTTATAAATAACAGCTGTTTCGGCTTGCTGTTCACTTAGCCTTCAGCCACCGCAGATACTACTTCACCTTTCAATGCTTCGTGTAGAGGCAAAACACCTATCGGGAGCACTGGGAGTAGTGGCTACGGGGATAGTGCATGAAATTGCAATCGGTTGGGAGGCGCTCTTGAGACTGAGGAGAACACATCATTTAATTTTATTACGTGAATATGAGCAAATTAAGTTCTAATGACCTAGGGGAATATCAAATCATTCTGTCTGAACCATTATCTAATGTTGCTCAAATTGTATATAACTTAGTAAAAATTTTGTGTAAATAATTTAAGGATGGGACAATGGGACTGACATGTTTAAAATAACCTGTCCCTAAATTTGAAAAAAAAAAGAATTAAAAAAAAGTTCTAATAACTTCAATCACATGGATTAAAAAATGCTCGAGAATGTTGAGTCATATTCTGGTTTGAACACCTTTAATTTTCCTGCCATGTTTGCACCATTATACCCTTGACCTCGACAATCATTCATGTCTCAGTAAAACACTTGTACAATTGCATTAAGAAAGAGGCCAGTAAGTCATTTTTTCGAAGAGTCACTTTCTGTCTTGTAAGCAATAAAATACTCGTGCTTTGACTTCTTTAGCATCAACATAATGGAATGTTATTGATAAGAGTTAGTTAATTGGTGACCGGTGCCCAGTGGTAGCATTTGGGTTGATTTCGGCGTCCCCCACAGATCACGGCGCCCGGTGTGGTGGCACCGCTCGCACCGCCCAAGGTCCACCATTGATTTGATATATGTAGTAATTATTAGTATTTCTATGGTACAGATATTGGTAAAAACATGTTATTTATACCTTTTTTTTTTCAAAATGCTCTGGGAAGTGTAGTGTGGCTAACGGTATCTGCTAATGTTATACCTCTTATAAACTTAATACAGTAATGAACGGGACTTGAAACATAACGGTTGTCTCATTTAATAACATCATTACTATACCTTCAATTTCCTCTTTAATTGAGTGGTAGTGTTGCTAATTCTAAGTCCGGAATGAAAGGTCACAAAATTGTGACGCTAATGATACCTGGGTTTGAATTCGGGAAACGGATTTTCACTAAATGTTTAGGGTGACTAGGTTGCTCTTCGTACCCGGAAATAAGTAACCACACATGGTTGGGCCATAGGGTCACGGGTTTGATTCTGGGAATAATGAGCACGAGATTTGTATGCGAGTTTAACGATAGGTGGAGTGTATGTACGTAGTTTGTTATAACCAAAACAAGATGTTTCTGATATGATAAAGCTTGATGGTTGGCGCATTTTTTGCGTCCTGTTTGGTATTTGATGAAAGCTGTGTTACCTTGATTTGGTTTTTTCAAACATTTCGAACAAAAGATGCCAAAACCTCAAACGATGGTTGTTCGGAGCTATGGTTCTCTATTTCGAATGAGCGCATGGTGTTCATTTCTAGGGTCTTTAACACAATCCGTAAAACTATAAAGTTCACAAGGTCATTAAATTTAAGATTTTTTGCTACCGATTTCATGAATTTATCCAAAAATTGTTCGAGGATATTGATATTCGCGGACGACATAGCATTAAGATCGAAAATTTGTTCTAAGTGTGCAGAAGCCAACATTCGCTTACATTCATATTTATTTCTAAGCGTTTCGAAAATTAACGAATAGTTGTTTGCTGTCGATGTGAGAGCGTACACGCAGATTGAACATTGCCACTCAGCTTGCAAATAAAATGTATAATTTTTCGGCATCTTATAAAGAGGGATTATTATGTATTATCTCGAAAACTAGTTATGAATAACGGCCAAGTTTTAATATCACCATTAAATATTGGGATATTAATAGGTGGTAATCTAAGTTATTCGCGTGAGTGTACCTGAACGGCTTTACACGGCTTTACGTCGCTCTGGGCTGCAAGTTGTAGCTGCTGGGCCGCTCGCTTTACGCAACACAATAAATCCTCGAAGACCATAAGCGATTGGTAATTCACTACGAAATCGCATACTTTCATAATCTAATGTCAATGAATCCACTGTTTCAATTTCACACAGCAATATGATTCCCGAACTGATTCTGCAAATATTTTTTATATGATCACTGATGTGTTGTATACGAGAAAACAACATGTCTCTTTTAGCCGTTTATTTTCGTACCCGGCACAGAACGGTAGCTTGACTATCACAATTATTTCTATATATTACTCGAAACTTTTTACAAAAAAAGATAAACTGTATTCACACAAAAACTTTTATAACAATTTTATAATAAAACACTATAATAAACACTAATAAAACATTAGAAAAATCCAAAAATCAACACAATAACACGCCTCACGATATATTCGTACGAAATGAACGTAGTTTATAAATAAAAAACCTTAAACTAAGTACTTTTTATTGCATTAGAGGATAGTAAATTTCACATTGAGCCTATAATGCCAAACTTCTTCATAGAAAAGTAGTCTGTAAATATAAGTTTTTATGGGTTAAAGTGCTGTGGGTAGGTGCGGTCTCATGAGACCGATAGGGATTTGACGGAATATGGCCGCGGTCGCATGCGACTGCTTGGGGCTTGAGAGGTTAAGTTAAACCAAAACAAAAAACAAATTGCATAGTGACTGAATACGGAAGTTTCACAGCGTACGAGAGGTTAATTATTAAAATCAGGCAATGTTTTGCTAGTGACGCATCACTTTTTCACGAAATGACATTAAATCAAATGCTTTGTCACGATTAAATTTCCTAAGCGGGCAGGCTACAACGAGATGTAATAATTTATTTCCTACGTTGTGGATGGACGAAAAATTCTCATATGAACTAAACAATTTATGTGTAAACGAGTTTTATATACAATAAGTAACAAAATCCCTGTGGTTCCCGTTAAGTGTATTATCAGAATCTATTTCAAACGTATAGGAATAACTTTACTTCACAAAATTCGACATAAAATAATCAAATTAAATTTTAATTAAATAATATTTGTAAATTGTATGTGGATTGATTACCTCTGCCTGGAATTATCGACAGCGGCGGGCGGCGGCCGGCGGTGACGGACATCAAAGACGGGGGGCGCGCGCGCGCGTCTTAACTACACAACAGAATAAATAATAGTACTAAGTACCTACACTAATTGCCACTCAAGTCGTGACCTCGTCACATCACACCTGTTATAGTCAAACACTAATTTATCACTATGTCTACTTGACGACAACGAAGATGTTGTTCAATATGAGTATGTCCACCTTATACCTCTGCAGATTTGCGACACCGGCTTATAACGTCTGAATGCACGCGTAGCATAACAGACATTTCGGACTTTATTTTTTCAAAGGCTGCGACTATACGCATACGCATTTCTGCCTCGGTATGGCATGTTTTTTGGAATAAAGTCTGCTTAATCGTAGCCCAGAGATAAAAGTCTAAAGGTGTGAGATCAGATGATCGCGCCGGCCAGTTGAACGGTCCACCGTGGCCAATCCATCTTTCACCGAGTTCAGTATCCAAACAACTTCTACACAACGGGAGAAATGCGGTAGTACACCGTTGTGTGTCGTTAAAATCACATGCGACGAACGAGATCTAATTTATTTTGTCAAGTTCATTGCTTAGTTCTTCTCGCAAAAAACGTCCGTATTTTTCACCGCTCATTATATGGTCAAGAAAATACGGACCAGTAATATTGTCATCTATAATTCTCGCCCACACATTAATTTTCCATTAATTTAAAATTAATAATAATAAATAAATAAAATATGTGTTGAAAGTGGCTTGGTTTATACAAATGCGGATTTGTCGTTGATTATACGTGTTCATTATGAGCGTTAAATACACCTGTTCTAACAAAAGAGTATTCATCCGTAAAAAGTACGCGGTTCAAAAACTCAGGATCTCCTTCAACCTTATCGATTAACCATCTACAGTAATCCATTCTCGGCTCGTAGTCGTTGGGAAGAAGACACTGAACTCGATGATACGGGTGCTGATTATCATCTTTGAGGGCTCTCCAAACGCGCTTATGGTTCACACCTAGTTTACGTGCCAACGAGCATGTGCTTTGCGTCGCATCTTCCTTAATCATATCGAGAATGTACTCCTCCATGTAGTAGTCGTACAACCTCGGTCTTCCTGAATCTGTACGTTGTTTATCACGGCCATACACACTACCAGTATTGTACATACGAATGTGAAGTCGTTGGAACGTCATCGCCGACGGCAATTATATAATTCGTGGAGTAACAAAGCACTCGTAAATTCTTCGTGCTGCTGCATTATTGCATTCATATTTCCCGAGACACATCAACATATTAAAATATAGCTCGTTTGAGTAAGACATCGCACAAAAGTTACTCACGGCGGAATATTAATTTCGCAATATAACACACAACCGTCAATATCAGTGCTAACGCGCTACTTGTGCTTGTTTGTTTATGTACATGGACATGGCAAAGCTATTGTTCTCTATAACATAATTTTGATATTTTCTAAATCGATAAAAAATTTGGTGATTTTTGGTGTTATTTTTTCTAATAATAGTTATTATTTATTTATTTACTTCAGACAGCGTCCGTAAGTGTTATTAAGAAATTAAATTATAGCTAGGATTAGTAAAAATACATTAAAACACTTTTATAACAAGACACACTTAACAATTGTGGTATAAATCCACACAATAATAAATACTTAAACCGTTATGCTGCTGTGTTTTTCAAAGTCTAATAATTAGCATTTTTTTATCGACCGACGATAAACAATACTTATTTTTATTCCTATTATTGACCACTGAATTGTGACAAAATTTTATGTTCATAAAACTTCCCATGTTTTTAAATATTACTACTAAATAATAATAAATAATCCTAATAAGCATAGAATGAATAATGTATATTGGATCAAAATTAGTTAGTCGACATAAAGTGGACGCTATTTTTATCTCTCGAAGAGTGGAGTTTTTTGGGTTTTTCCTAGTACCTAAGTCCTTCATCGGCTTTCGGTTTTGAGTTTGAAGAGCGCGCAAAACGCCGCGTATATTACCTATATTATTTTGTTTTGTTTATTATATTCTATCAGTAAACGACAATATGAATGTATTTAAAAAAATAATGACTACTACATATTATACTACATATTTTGGCTTGTTCCAAATCCGGGGCAAATAGACCACAAAATGGTGGAGCGCTTGGGCGTTGATCTTCTGATTGCCTCCTCCTCAGGTCTCGAGGTTGATAGTGCTACCTTGCTGCTGCGGTGGTGCGGTACAACAAATTATTCGCACTAGTGCACGACGATAAATGCACCTGCGCTAACAGTCACTACTAAGTTATTCTGTGGCTGACTGCCACAGAAGTGCTATCATATCTAATATCTAGCTGCAACGGCTCATAAGTGGCGGCACGTCGACGACTCTGACCATATGCTGGTGTGTTTTCACTTTCACTTTTTGCGTAGCCCCTTCTCATTGGGTGTGCGAAATGACGCCACTATGTCTAGCCTTACATTGGTGTGCCCATGCAGGAAGGAAGCGAAAGTGAAGAGGAAAGAAATATTGCCAGCTAATATATTCAAATAAATGTGCGTTTTGGCGCAAGCACTCTCTAATATTGCCACTCCGGACGCTTCTGCTTTTTATTTTGTTCAATTTGACAGCTTCGATGTTAAGACAGACATTCTCTTCATCCATTAGAATTCAGTAAGTGGTGACAGTATTATACGTAAAATGATCATTTCTCTCCTGGATCTTCTTACCCCTGTAATTACTACCATATTAAATAAGTCCGTAAAAACTGCATTTTTTCCTCCGTTTGAAAAGACGCCAATATGATTCCAATTCCTAAAAAGACCCATCATTGGCCAATTTCCTTACTTATTTTCTTTCTAAAGTGTTAGAAAGAAAATAAGTTAGGAATTCGTCTGGTGTCTAAGCAACCAAACTCTTTGATACAAGAACGTAACTGTGGTTTCAACCCTGGTCATAGTACGACTACAGTACCTCTACAAATTACTGGCGACATTCGTTAGAGTATGGAAAATCAAAAATTTACAACACTAACTTGGTTACGTTACAGCAATGCGCATAATACAGGCGAATTTGATATTTTGTTAAATATATTGTGCTGAATTAATATGTATGTATATATGCTGTAGTTAACTGGTTTCGTAGTTACTTGTTTAGGCACCAACAGCTTATTCACGTCCGGGTGTGTATTTCTCTTGGTCTGTTAATTTTGCCGACGTCTCGCAAGGTAGTGTGTTGCCTCCTCTATTTTAAAATTCTATAAGTATTAACTGTCTTCTTTTTACCACTTGTACACTAAATATCTCCAAATTTTCACTCAATCTTCTCTAAATGATTTAATGTATACACATACACTTGATACAACGAACGCTGATCTGACTTGTTTTTGGACTGGTGTAAATCTTATGGATTATACATTAATTCCACAAAAACTCAAGCAATAATTTTCTATTGTCTTTATTTATTCTTTTAATAGCATTCACGTCCCTTACAGTAACAATGTTAAGAATTTAGGAATAAATATCGACTTCTGTCTAACATGTTAACTAAGTTCACTGCGGAGACTAAGAAATTTTCTTCCTACTGCCACTAAAGTTGTGCTTGCTCAATCCCTACTTCTAGATTCTTGATATTGCTGATGTCTACTATCTGTACTTTTCCGAAGCGCAGTTAAATAAACTTGAACGGCTTCAAAATTTATGCTTACTATTAATTCTGGACTTCGTAAATTTTAATAAAATATCGTGGCCAAATGGCCAAAAAAGCTTTTCAAATATAAAACTATTGCTATTACTTAAAAAAACATAGAATATTGATTAACAATTAACATTTCATAGCAGCTGTTGAAAAGTATTCGTGTTTAAAAAGTATTTAAAATGGTTTCTTCTGTTGGAAGTCACTCTATAATATTAAAGTACCTTTAATATGGCCATATAATATTAAAAAAGATCAGACAGGGAAGAAACAATAACTAACCTGATAAAAATATTTTTCTATGATATGTTATCTATAAAAGAACCTTCTATTAATGAATTAATAGATTAAAGTAATCAAAATACACTGACGGATAGGATTTTATTTATTTATTTCATACAGCAACAGCATATACATAGAGCATTACATAGTAGGATATGAATATTTTACTTTAGTACTTGCAACACTGAATCTTTCCATCAAGTGTCAAAACAGTTAAAGTGTCAAACAATATAAATATAAATATTTTCAGACAAACAATATAAATATTTTCATACTAAAAAAACTGCTGTCCCGGTTTTTTTCTAAACGTCTGGAACAAATGCATACACATTCAACTATATAACACACATTGTATAATAATTTTAAAACTGAGTGACAAAACCAATATTTTCAAACATTCGTAACTTTTGTTTTCTCCTGTCTAGCTACATGCATTTTACTAATTCTTTATATAGAAGGTCTGAACTTTCAAACGACATAGATTTCATCTCTGTATATTGTCTATCTGTGTACTGTCTGGGGCACAGGCTCATACAATTCTTCGCCATCTCCTTTTATAATTTCGTAAAAGTTTCAAGTGTCTGCTTATCTGCTTTTCAGGAATGCCCACACCCTTTCTACTTTATACAGCATACTTTTTAATCCCTCCACTCGACGTTACCTGAAATACTACCTTGAATTCACCTCCTCCTCTCACGATCGTCATCCATGTTCCACTAACAATTTTTTTCTGTGTATTCCAGCAGTATAATTCATCGCTACTTAAATGAAATTAATTTTATGGATTTTATAGCGTTTAATTTTGACTTATTCTCATCAAATAATTAAAACCAGTAATTAAATTTAAAACCGAACATACTACTGAAAGATTTCAATATACTGTAACTCATTCTGCGTGGATTGGATAAAAATTTAAATTATAAAACTAAGGCTGCCTCTACTTACTACTTACTTACTATTTGAATAAAACTATTATTTACGGATTTTATCGCGTTTAATTACTTTACTACTTACTATTTTACAAATTTTGGAGTGTAATAAGCATAGAATTAATGACATTGCGCAGGTTTTTAATATATCGTTTACAATTAACCATCCGCAGAATCCGGAACCAAAGTTTTACACGGCAACCTTTTCTTTTGAATTGAATTTTTACATTAATACATACACCATTTTAGCGTAGATTTACAAAATGGACTGAATGCCCAATTCATATGCGATTCCAGTACGTTAAGCAGCATCTATAGTTCTCGTTCTAAAATTTATGGAAAACTAAATAAGTTATAGAAATATAGGGGCAAATCTAACAAATCCAGACGCGTACCCGTCACCCTTAAGGTACCGTGGACATGTTAACATGTCCACGTTTTGTGACCGCTGAGTACCGAGGACATGTATACATGTCCGCATTACGTGCTGCTATTTTCATCATTAATTGATATAAAAATACAGTATATTTTCGATTGAACACTATTTCATTCGATTATGAACGAACTAAAGAATATTCTGAAGAATTATATTCACTCGGTTACATAGACAAAATCAAATATAACAGCTATTCGCCTTTGCATACCGGTACAGTTAGTTGCGTAATCGTTGAAGTTTTGTGATTGTGATTTTAGTTGGATTTTCTTTCAAAAAAAAACTGTAAGTAATGTTATTTATCTTTACTACGTAATGTTTTTGAATGATTTAAGTTACAACAACAGTAACTTTTTATGTTTCAATTGATAAAAAAGTAGAAATATAAAACCTCTACGCGAGCAATTCATAACGGTCAAGATTTCTAATAAGATTCTAATAAAATAATAATAGTATATTTCTTATTGGAATACCACAGTAAATACTTTGACTAGGAATTGCTAAATGTTATATCTATATGATTGTATAAGAAAAATAAAGGAAGACGATATAAAATATATACACAAAAAGTAAATAGTAGAGTAAAAAAGTAAGTGTAAACTCATTTTCAAAGCAAGCGCTAACTATTGTCGAATTTTTAGCAAATGTTTGCAAGTGAAAAAGTAGAATTATTATAATTATTACATGCATAATTTCGGTTCATTTAGGAAGAATATGTTGCATTGATTGTAAGGACATAAAAATAAAATAAAAACTTACGATGTTTGCCATTCACTTTTGCAACATAAATTTTCTTTGTCACTTTTTCCTCATTCATTCTTTCCACATGAACAAACCACCGAAGCATTCCCTTCTTAATCCTAGTCATAACATCATCTTGCAAACAACACTCTTCTCTTATCACTTTCTCACCCTGTCATACTAATTCAGCCCTAACAGACTCCTTAACGACCGCATTTTTACTGCGTTTATTCTACTCTCGTGCTTTTTCTGCCACACCCAACTTTAACGTATGGTACGTTAAAGTAAGGACCAACACAGCATTGTGAGTTGCCATACGTGCCTTTTTTGACACATTCTGACTCTTCACAATAGAGTGTACGGCCCCATTTACTCTATTTTCTGCGTTCACTCATCGTTTTATACCTATTTTTTTATTGAAACAAAATCTACAGCTTGTACATTTACCAATATATATAAACAAGTTTTGAACATATTATGCAATATAGAAGCCTTTATAGATTTACATTTAGCATCATCATGTCAGTTACACATCTACGATCTTGTAATGTTAATAAGTTGTGATGCATACAAGAGCACACAGGAGCGAAGAATACCATATTCTTCGCTCCTGTGTCTGCACCGGTAATTGAGGTACCGCAGGAATCTACTCCGTATACCCTCTAATACTATACTAACTAATAGAGCAATATTCCAACACGCTGCGGACATATGCAAAATAAAGTGCTTTAATGCAACTTAAATCGCATGATAAATCCAAGATTTTTCTAGGCTTTCGTGGTTATTAATGTAATGTGTTCTGAAAAGGTTAGTTTGCTATCTAAAGTTACTCCCAAGATTTTAACGCTGTTTGCTTTTGTTATGGGATGACTGTCAATGTGGTAAGAATACTGTATAGGTTTTATTTTACGGCTAAACATGATTGATATACATTTTTCAATATTAGCTGTTATGCGGTTATTTTTATAGTATAGAGCAAGTCTATTTAAGTCGTCTTGGAGGAGCTGACAGTCCCTTTCTGAGTTTTTATTCATATATATTTTCTTGTCGTCTGCATATGGAAGAAAATTAGCGTGTTGTAAACATGTTCCTATATCATACAGTTAGGCTATATACAGGAGAGGATCAAGCAGAGATCCCTGTGGAACACCTGAAGGGACGTTTATGTAATCAGATCTGAAACCACCAATAATTACAACTTGGCTGCGGTTAAAAAATATAAGCTTGGAACCACCTTAACAAATCACCACAAATCCCAAGCGCTTGTAGTTTTTGGAGCAGGATGACATGATTCACACGGTTTAATGCTTTTTCGAAGTCCATATAGATCACATCACCTTGCAAACCTCCGTCCATCCCACGTAGGACGTCATTCATAAATATACATAGATTGGTAGTTTTCGAGCGACCTTTAACGAAGCCGTGTTGTTCGGGTGGAATGGAAGGTATCAATAGTGGATACACGTTATTAATACTATTTTCTCTAAAACTTTAGTAAAGGTATTTAATATTGAGATTGGTCTATAGTTTTCGATTTTGTTTTTCTGTCCTTTTTTGTGTAGGTATTATAGTATAGGTATTATATGTGCTTGCTTCCATAGTATTGGGAGGCTTCCTTCTTTTAAAGATCTATTATATAAAATACATAGAGGTACATAAAGAGCCGCTGCGCAATTAACTATAAATACTGGTGGTATGTTGTATATCCTTATATATACACAACGCAAATATACAAACTTATCTACTTGCTCGATGAACTCCACTTCTATTCTTATTACACATGTCTTACTTTCTTTTCTTTCAAAAACCATAACTTTCGTCTTACTTGCGTTTACTTTCATACCTCATTCTTTTAATGATCTGTTCATTAATGTAACCATCATTTGAAACTCGGCCGCCAACGACGTAAATATGACTTGATCATCGGCGTACAAGAGGCATTTGACGGTTAACTCACCCATTCTTAATCCGCATTCTTCAACTTTCAAATTTTCCAAACAACTGTCCATAAATAGATTTAACAACCACGGAAAAGCCACACTGCCTTGTCTGACACCTTTATGGTTGCCAAACGAGTCCGAGTAGACCCCGTTTGTCCTTACACAAGTACTAGAGTCCCTATAAAGAAACTCCAATGCCTGTATTAAGCCAGTGCTCAACCCAAATGAGTTCAGTGTTTGCCGAAGCACATCCCTTTCCACTCTCTCATAGGCCTTTTCCAAGTCCATGAACGCACAAAAACTATTTGGTTTTTGGCCAAAAACTTTTCCGAGATCGTGCGCATGGAAAAGGCTTGATCTGTACATCCCTATCCCTTTCCAAATCTTGCTTGCACATCCCAAATTTTTCCATCAGTTTCTTTCATGACCCTTTTAATTTGTACCTTAGCATACAGTTTTCCAACAATGCTAAGAAAGCTGGTACCACGGTAGTTTTTACAGTCCCGCTGCGACCCTTTTCCTTTATATATTGGGATTATCACGGCTTTGCACCAGTCTACCGGTACCCGCTTCAGTCCCTGCATAAATTAAACAGGGTGTGCAGCAGGCCTGCCACCACTTACTCTCCAGCCCTTAGAATTTCGAGTGAAACGCTATCATATCCGGCAGCTTTACCCGTTTCCATGCTTTTCATTGCTTTATTATTTCATTTATACTTGTCTCGCTACCTCTTTCCTCTTCTTTCGGAGTTTCTATTTTAATAAGTTCGTATGTCGTCTCCTCACTCATAAACACGCTTTCAAAATATTCCTTCTATCTGCTTAAACTCAAAACTTCATCATTCAGAATATCGCTATTCCCATCTCTTATAGCATTTATTATAGACTGTTTTGAATGTCCCCTGGCAGTTCTTACGAGTTTTCAGAACATTTTAATATTTGCCTGGAAGTTATCCGATATCCTTCTATCATTCTTATCCTTTCTTTTTTGCATTTTCCTTTCAACTACTTTTTTATTCTCTTATTTAGATGTCTAAAGACTTCCATTTTTTCTTTCAATATTATCATTTGTAGCACTAGAATTACAAGTGTTTGTTGCTAGTAAATCTAGCCATGCTCATTGAAATAATACTACTTTTACGGAATTTCCCGCGTATATTTAACTTTTTAAATACCCGACGTTCCGAAAGCTTTACAGCACCCATTGTCACGGGGGGGGGGGGACTGAGATGTTCAACGCTTAGATGTCATAGTTAACCGTGGTTACCATAGATTAAAATTTAACTTTTGTTTCGATCTACACAGTATGAACTTATGGTATCTTAAAGTCTTGCAGTTGTATGCTTGGGTTGGGATTTAATTTTATTTATTATAGGATCCCGAGCAGATGGTAGCACCCAGCCATCTTCTCTATTGAAATTAGGATGTTTTTTGATTTCAATAGCCTTGCGAATCATCCTTGGAAGGAATCGGTGTTCTTTAGAGATGATTTGTGGTCTATCAAATCTGATATAGTGACGGGGGCGATCCTGTACGTGTTCACAGACTGCAGACTCCCTGGAGCGTCGATTCTTCACATCAGCTATATGTTCTTTAACGCGGGTTTTGATTGATATTTTAGTTTGTCCTATGTAGAAGAGAACGTATTCACAATCAAGCTTGTACACTCCTGCATCTTGCAGAGGGACGATACACTTGACTGATGGTAAAAACTGATCAATCTTCTTCGGCGGTTTGAAGTATGTTTTGTTGGAAGCGCATTTCAAGATGTAGCCAATCTTGTCAGTGACTCCTCTAACATAGGGCAGTACAGCAGGTACACGCTCGACTGTGGCCGGCTTCACTCGTTCACTGTGACGCAGGCGCGGGACCCGAAGCTTGTTGTCATGCAAAACTTGCTTGACATGGTGGAGCTCGGCAGTCAGGTGCCTACTGTCACAGATCGCTAGTGCTCTCTGAAACAAAAATTTACCCACGGTAGCTTACTGTGAATGATTGTGGTGAGAATCACCGTTTAAATATCTATCTGTATGGGTCTTTTTTTATACACAGTATGGCTCAAGGTGTTATCAGGATTTCGAATTACTAACACATCTCGAAAAGCTAAAGAATTGTTTGCCTCTAACTCTATTTTGAAGTGAATTTTAGAATTTATAGAGTTAAGATTGTCTAAAAATGCAGTAACTTTATCTAAAGGTAGACACTTTCACAATTCTACCTGTGAACACGTACAGGATCGCCCCTATCCCTACATCAGATTTGATAGACCACAAATCCTCGCTAAAGAACACCGATTCCTTCCAAGGATGATTCGCGAGGCTATTGAAATCAAAAAACATCCTAATTTCAATAGAGAAGATGGCTGGTTGCTACCATCTGCTTGGGATCCTATAATAAATAAAATTAAATCCCAACCCAAGCATACAACTGCAAGACTTCAAGATACCATAAGTTCATACTGTGTAGATCGGAACAAAAGTTAAATTTTTATCTATGATAACCACGGTTAGCTATGACATCTGGACGTTGGACATCTCAGTCCCTCCCGTGACCATGGGTGCTGTAAAGCTCTCGGAACGTCGGGTATTTAAAAAGTTAAATATACGCCAAAAAATCCGTAAAACTAGTATTATTTCAATGTGTAGTGTTCGCGTAAATATAATAAATCGTTATCAAGCCATGCTCTCTTCTTTGCTTGAAATTTCATACGTACCTCACCATCCCACCATAACGTATTATTTTTCCTTTCATTCTTTTTCATACTAACACCACATACTTCGGTAGCTGCACCCATTAAACCTTTCTTAACATTTTTCCACACATTCTCCACAAGTATAACTCATTCATACTTAATTGATCCAAATAAAAAAAATATTTTCTTTCAGTCTACATTTGTACTCGTTTTTCTCACCTTCATCTTGTAACCTTTCTGTTCTAATACGCTGGAACAGTGGTAGACACAGATGACCGATGGCGCCAACGTCTGAATTGGCACCATATGTCATCTGTGTCTGACCATTAATTCGGCATAAAACCAAATAATGATCCTTCCCTACGATAGACCCCCGGTAAACCCTTGTATCTACCACTGCGACCCTCATCCTTTCATCCACAATTATGTAATCTATCATGCTTCTATCATGACTCCTTTCCCAAGTATACATGTGAATCCTCTTGTGGCGAAAGAAGTGTTTGTCACAAAAAAGATTATTTTTCAAACATACGTTAAGGAGGCTTTCACCATTCTCATTTATACTTTTATCACCAAACGTTCCCAATATCCTTTCATAAGCACTCTTCTTGTCTTGGGCTTACACATTCACACTCTTTCACACATTGGCCCATTCTTCCTGAAAGGATGATACATACTCCCTGGCATGCCCGCTCGATCTCGTCTACACCAGACCAGTATGCGGTATACATGCCATGTGTAGTGAAATTCTTCCCCTTCCGTTTCGTCTCATTTACACATAACACATCTATTCCTCTATCAACATCATATCTCATATAAAATGAATGACATTTTATCATTAATTGCTCCACATACATTCAACTTAGCCAGACGGACCTCTGCAAACCACTTTTCGCCCCACCGGGAGACAGAACGTGACGGGTGGCGAACCTCGTCGCCGGTTTTCCTTCCGGAGATTCTTCGCACCCCTGCCCCATTAAAGGGACGCCGGGAATTCGGAGCCATTTCTTTTAGGTGGTGCCTCATGTACGAAATATGGGGTGGTATATTTTACGCCGCTATCACGGCGAGGAGCCGAGTCTGTGCTATCGGGTTGTCGCTCATTAAGCACCACCCGGGGGACACGAATATTTGATTTTTTTAAATAAAATTTTCTTCACCATCCGCTTATATTGCGACATTCCATAATGAATTAAGTCTTAGTTAGTTATTGTTAGGAAGTGCCATATTTTCAACCAGGGTTGACTAAATTGCATTAAATCCCCCATTTTTCTCTGGTGTTTACAATAAATATTAAATAAATAAACTCAAAATAAAGGCACGTTTCAATGAAATTTACAAAATTAAGTCCGATAAAGCTACAGCAGGAACGTCACCGAAAAACAACATAATTAAGGGACATTGTACGCCATTAAAGTACCTACTCGTATATTAAATGAGGGTAATATCGATTTGACCTAAAACAACAATCCACGTTTTGACTGATAATTAACATATATGTGAATTATATAGGAGTAGTTGGATGTATGTGACGTGATTTTAATTTATTTTATTTTTTTGCTGATGTTATTATGTTGTTACAGTTTCACGCGCAGTATCTTGCTAATAATAAAGTATTTAATTCGATCCTGTCATATATTATATACATATTTTATTAATCGTTTATTACATAAGTAATTATATATGTTTTTTTTTCATAGAGTTCACGTATACTGATTGTTCTTGCGGAAGGACGGTAACTGGTTCCGGAGGTGAAGACGAGTGCAATTTAGGGGGCCAATAGAAAATCAGCGTTAGGTTTCTAACCTGATATAATGCTGAATTGGTTGCTATCTTTTGGCATCACCCTGAGGCACTAGTTTTAAGAATATATATTATGTATAATTTTTTTTCTCTAATTTTAACTGGCTGTTTGTTTGTTCATAAATTGTTACTTTTTTGTTTTGATTGTTTCTGTGTTCTGGTGCCTTGTGTGTGTCAAAAATAAATATTTTTTCTTTCTTTCTTTTATTCTTTAATATGCAATATTAAAAATTTAATATTAAATGTAGTAAAATTATTTCCGACTGATTGTATTAATAAAAATAAAATTATTATATTATGGATTTCATTGCATATTATTTTTTTATAGGATAATAGTGAAAATTGAGCACACCGTCCACCGGATGGAAAGTTGTTGCTGTAGCACGTATACATCACATCTCGATGGCGAATCCACATGCGTTGTCAGCCGCGAGTAGGTACTAAGATGGAATGCCTTTTTTTCCAGTAAAAGGGGCCTCCGGTTCTTTTCACTCACCATACGAAACACAGCAACATTAAGCCGTTATTTTACGCTTGTATTCTGTGAGAGTGTGGTTCTTCCGTGGTCAAACTGACCCATTTGCGCTACAACTATACAATTAAAGCTGCAACATAGCTCTACCACGTTAAACATGTTTTTTTTTTGTACTTATATTTAGTTCCCCAGTGTTTCGAACGCTTTATAGCTTTGATTAATAGCCATAATATTCATGATATACATTATGAGTATACATAATACTAATAATGTATATCATGAATATTATGTATATTAGTAATATTATTCAGGTTTGTCGTTCTAGACAGACCTGTCCGTAACCGTGGTAAGCTAACGTATTTTTGGGTGAACTAGCACATTAGAGTTGTATGTGATTCTTACAACAAAATCTGTATTCCTGATCATTTCACTGAGTTATATCAATTCCTTCACAGTTCCGCCTAAAAGTTTTTGGAACTCCTTGCTCGATGACATCAAGAAAATACCCAATAAGTTTCTTTTTAAAAAGTTGTTGGTAAACACCTATTAAAGACAATGCCTGTTGCCTGTCATCCAAGTATATTATATGTAATGCAAAACAGGGGGATATATTCAGAGTCCTTTGTATATTTACATGGTATTATTTCACTTTCTTTTCTAATTGTTACGTTATATTTTTACGCACGAAAAATATGTCATAAAAATCAAATTTTATGAAAATAAATTAAAATATCTGCAGGTGCAGTTTTTTGTCTTTTTAATATCATCGTGTTGGTATTCGTTGAATTATTTAGAGGTGTTTCTCATTTATAAAGGAAGAGAGTCAGTTTAATTATAGTTAAGATACTTCATCTAAACACTCATGGTTAACAACACTTTTGTGTATTTCTTTGTTCATAGTTGGTTACAACTATAGGCCGCACTGGACACATACCGCCAGATGGAGTGTTAATTCGTTTTTGAAAGAGAAAATAGGTAAGAAATAAATATCTTTATTTCAAGTTGCATCATGTGTATAATATAACATCATCATTATCACAGCAACAAATAAACACCCGACTCAACATTGTCTGTAGTATAATATTCACAGCGCTGATATTCTGCCAGTGACTTTGAACTCAAGAGCAATCGTCAAACACGTCACGTCAAAAATAGGAAATGATAATACTAATAATATAACTAAGACAGAGTGTGTGAAACTAAACACTGCTAAACTAGGTTTCTACCTCCAGTGCATGTACAAAGGAATTTTAAGCGTATCGTGGTGCCCGAGCCGCACAACAGCTCTGACCTCAATGTCGCGGATGCCGTCGTTGAATGTCTGCACCAGATTCCCTTTAATGAGCACAGGTACAGACCGGTATGCTTTTCGAACCTGCTTCTCCACCTCATGGGCCCACTGCTGCGGGTTTTCATTGATGTGTTGCGAGCGATCTTTAAGCTGCTCATGAAAGACGTGATCCAGGTGAGCTTCGCCAAATCTCGTCTCTGATGCTTAAAGGAGCTGCTCGTAAGTCAATTCCTTACAGAGAGCTTCCAGAACACTTGAAGCCTAGTCGCGCAGGCCTAGTGTGAGAGCAGTCATGGCCTGAATTTTATTCCAGCTGTTCGCCTTCATGACAGATTCGAACTGGATTTTGTAGGCCGACAAGAAAGAAGTCCCGTCAAACGGTTGCACTTTGAATTCACGTAGCCAAGGTGTTGTAGCTACCACGAGAGCTGTTGTTCCATTCCCAAGTTTGAGGTTGTCCAGCGTTTTCTTCATATCAGCCATCACTCTGTCAACTCGATCATTCACTTGCCCCATTCGGATCACTGCTTCCAACTGGCGGTTTTCATGTTGAGCAACCATATCCTTCACCTCTCTTATCTCTTTCTTGAAGGTGGCGTGAAGGTCCTTCATGAGGAGTATCTGCTCTTCCAACCATCGGGCCTATTCCTCCTGTCTGCCCCGCAGCTGCTTGTCTGTTGATCTTCCAACCGACGGGCCTGTTCTTCCTTTCGGTGGGCCTGTTCTACCTACTGATCTTCTAACCGACGGGGCTGTTCCTGTAGCATCATCATCAGATCACCTTAGTTAGGTGCTGCAGATGTAGTAACATCGGAGGGCCAGCTGCCGGCCTCCGTGGCCCTTCGATGTTTGTGGCGTTGCACCACCGAATCGTCTCTGATCCGTCTCCTGCAGGCGTTGACTTTGGATATGTATACACTCTCCGTGTCGTCCTTAGGTAAAATTGGCGTAATGTTATCCAACTTCTGACACCAATTGTGACGAGCTTAGGTTTCATGACAATAAAAAATACGTGTGGCACTCGGTGACTGCCGCGGTAAAGCTATTGCATAGAATTTTTATCAACTTATGCAATTATAATTATTTATTTATTTTATTTATGCAGTTAAGTCTTTGATATTAAATTAAGTTACACTTTTTGAGCGTGGTGACCGATAAGAAAACAATTTTTTTTCTCTTATTGAATAAATGAGAAGTTAATATTGTTTAAAATATTTTTAATATCTTACAATACATGTAAGTTATTCAGGAATTTTTATCATTGAGTTAGCAGCTAGTGTACACGCATACGTCTAGTCGCACGCACACAAACACCGTGCCGAAATCTGCCGAGTGCCGAAGTCTGCCGAACTGAAACGACGTTAGGTGATGCACGGCTTTCAACGCCACACCTCCATGCCCGTCGGAGTGGGGAGCGTGAGGTTTTTTCGTTACGGAATTTCTGGATTCGGTCCCCGCGCTCAAGGCCCGCGATAGAAGCTATGCAATAGCTTAAAACTACCGATTGAATTACCAAAATTGACACTTTAATTACCGAAGACCAACTTCAACTTAAAACACTAATAATTAATCACACCGAATACTTCAGTTTACAGTTATATCGCTTCGAAGTATTCGAAGGTCACGGTGTTTACTGGCTTGATATAGGCCTTTCCACTGAAATGAAATGAAATGAATTGAAATTAAATTAAATTAAATGAAGATTTATTTTGCTCTTAAAACATCTAGAATATTCGAACACATAGCGGTCCCAACCGGCTAAGTGCAGAAAGTTCTCTTCTAGTTCTGCCACTCGATACTAGATCGCGCTAGTGGTAAAATTCTAGCATGGCATGCCCGTCAACGAATTATAGACCAATAATCATATTACCTACCATAGACAAAATAGTCAAAAAATAAATAAGCTGACAAATCCACAGGTTTTATGAAAGGAATAATATATTAACTATCAAACAACATATGGTTTCTAACCTCAAAAGAATACCTCGCAACTACTTTTCTACATTCACCGATAGTTTGTACACGCATGTTGACAGTAAAAAAGCACATTCTAGTCGTTTTTATTGAGCATAGTAAGGGTATTTGAGATGAGATATGATAAAAAAATGTTATATTCAGTTAACTCTTACTGAATACTAGTTACACTTAAACGAACTTCTCGTTCTATGTTATTGCTTTACATTACGATTATATTATGTTATTATAAATTTATGAAAATACACGAGATAATCATTCTGTATCACAACTATTGTGAAACATACTACAAAATGTAACAAGTTTTACTACGTTATATTACGCCCATTGCCTACAACTATTCTTTATTTATATACACACAAGTAGTTTGTAAAATACATACATAATATATAATGCACCTAATTTTAGTTGATAATAATATTAAATTTAACTTCGGTAATGTTTTAATTAGAATAACAAAAAAACATAGTGTTGACAGCAATGGTGTACGGAAAAACTCTAATAAGTTTATGTTTACAATAAAACTATCTGTCTTTGTTATCATATCTTAAATAAGTAAAAAAAAAAAAAACTGTTGGCTAGTGCTGCTTAATTTCACGTTGCTGCATTGAACTCAGTAAAAAGATGTAAAAAAAAAGGCTTACTGATAATCTTGATTCAGTTGAAACCGATCTTGTCAGTCTCGAGCACAGGTGTAGAGTAGCCAGTCTCTCAGTATTCTATTGAATGCATTTCGAAAAATGTACATAGTAATTGAATGTTTTAATTTCTCCCTCTCCTTTCCACCATCCAACAGCTAAGTTGGCCGGTGGATCTTTAACCCTTTGTTGTTGATATCCTACGAATTCGAACCAAACAGTTTGCTTAGTCTGTCGTAGTACGTTAAGCAAAGGCGTGAAATTATCTGTCGATGACTGTTTTCCCGTTCGATTTTAATCGGAAAAATAAGTGAACAGGCTTTTGTTATACTAAGACAGTGCGATCTAAAATCTAGGGATTCACCACTTACCACCAGCTAGAATTATAGTACACAAAAACCTGCTTATAATTAGTAAAAAACACTGGTTTGCGTCATACCTAAAACCACTTTCACATAAAGACGTAATTAGTGTACAACCACTGCTCGTTGTCAGTGATGACATTTGAATCTGAGACGTGGTCCTTCACTGCTGACCGTATGAAGAAGATCAAAGTGGCTCGACGAGCTATGGAAAGACAAGGGCTACGCAATTGCCGTTCTACAGTACTGGCCATTTCAATGAAAATAATTTTTGTATGGCTAAGGAATCTAATTTCAAGTTAACTTTATTTTAAAAAACGTGGAATTATTTTTTCAAAATTAATCATTTGTTTATTGATAAGCGTAATGCCTTCATCCCATTTGAGTAATTTTCGTCATCATCATCATGTTGTTTGCTCGCTTTCTTTCTGGAAATTTTGACCAGAAAACTGAGCTCTTCTTCTGAAAACTTTGGTCGAAAAAGACGAACTAAAGGTGATTTTGGAAGCTGAAATACTCTATCTACGGCTGAATTAGCAGCAGTTTTCGACGTTAGCATCTTAGCAATTTTGGTCCGTTTGTGTCAAATTGGCAAGTACGTGTAAAGACGTTCCTTGCACTGCTCAACAGGCACACTAACAAAGGAATTTTGAAACGCATTATTACCTGCTACGAAAATTGTAAACAGTTTGACAGTTGTACGTGCTCAGGAGGTTTGTTTATTCCTGGTTCAATACCTCAACAATGCCTTAAACGAAAACTTACCCCTAGAAAAGTGATGGTCACTGGTTGGTGGTTAAGCGCCAGTGTGGATTATCAGGGCTTTTTCCTAAACGGGATGAGCATTACTCCAGGTGTGTACTTTGAAGAACTGAACACAATGATGTAGAAGCTCACATGTCTGCGACAAGTTCTGGTAAATCAATCGTCCCCGCTGCTCCTTCACGTCAACGCGCGACCTCATACTGCACTACAGATGGTCTCCAAGGTGTAAAGAGCTGGGGTTAAAAGATGTATGTTATTCGCCGTACTCACCAGAACTTGCGCCTACAAACTTCTTCTTTTTCCAGAATTTGGATAACTTTTAGGTGTAGAGGAAATTCAATACCAGAGAGACAAAATACCTTTGAAAAATTTATTGCTTTCCGTTCGGCTGATTTCGTCTAGTAGGTCATCAATAAACTACCAATACGTTGTAAAAGATGCAAAGATGCATAGATTGCGTAGGTGATTACTTTGATTAAACTTAAAAGTTAAAATGTACAACTTATGTAGGTCACACTGCTGGGCATAGGCCTCCTCTCATTTCTGAGACGGCTTTAGGGCAAAAAAGTGTCCGCTGTGCTTCCCCAATGCCTGTTGGCGAACTTCACATGTCTTCAAATTATTTTTCTTATTTTTTAGACACGCAGGTTTTCTCACGATGTTTTAATCCTTCACAGCCAATCACGTGGTAAACCAGCACTTAAAATTTAATTTAACAATTTCATTGCCGCTGGCGGGGATCGTATTCGGGTTGCACGCGTACTATGAAATTTACGGCGAGCGCTAACCATCTGAGATACGACTCTTTATTAATAAATAAAAATAAATATGTCTCTGCTTAGTACATAAAAAAATTATTTTCATAAGCCTTAAATCCATTACAGCCTATAAAAGTTCACTGCTTTACATAGGCCTCCGTCGTAGATTGCTTCATACGGGGATTTTGCCATAGTTGTCCCGTTTTTATTACTTTGAGTTGTTGTCAGGTGGGCACAAAGGGAAAATAAAACAGGAGGTTCTCTCTAATTTCCTGTTACGACACCCTCGGGACGATATGGGTTAATAAATATTCTTATACCGCCACTACACGGTAGGACCATGCGTTGTGGCATTTGTGGTGATACCATAGGCCATGTTAAACTGAATTTTAATTACTATGATGATAAGAATAAGAATAAGAATAATCTTTATTGACATAAAATTTGTTAAAATATTATTTAAGCCTCTGACTCCCGAGCTAGGTCAGAAAACTGTGTTACGAGAGTCAGCGATCTCCCCTAATATATTCCCCCTAATATACTCCCCTAATATAATGACAACTACTTATCTTATGTAAATAAATCAATTTTAAAATCTGTGTGTGCGTATGTGTACGTGTGTGTGCGTGTGTGCATGTACGTGTGTGTACATGTGTGCGTGCATGTATGTGTGTGTGTGTGTGTGCTTGCTTGCGGCTGGGTGCGTGTATGGGCATGCATGTGTGAGTGCGCGTGAGTGTGCGTGCGTTGCGTGTGTTCGTGTGTGTGGTTGACATTTAAGATTTAAACAATTGTTTTTGCATGTTTGTTAATTTTTTATACTAATATCGATTCAGTTTGTTCATAAATCCTAATAGCCAATTCTTAATTCTAATTTTCACGATGATTATGATAACGATATAAATAGTATCTTAACAATTTTACTTTTAGAAACAACTATAATGGAAGATTATTGATTACTCATTAATAATATTGTAGAAATCATTAGCACTGCAAGGTAATTACCCCATCACTTTGACTACTTGTTAACCGTCACGCCATCTAAAGACTCTATTAAACTTTTGTAATTTGAAACTTCTAGATTAGAAATTCGAAGGAATTTTACTTTATAAAGTTGAAGATTTCAGAGCATACCATTTTGAGAGCGAAACCCTTTAACTTAGTTATTTATTAAGACATCAACAAGACTTGAATGAAAAAATTTTATGTTTTTAAATTTGTCGACGATACAAAATAAAGTTTGTAAAAGTAACATTTTTTGTACAAGTAACTTAAAACATTGTTTAGTTAATATGAAAGCAGTACATAAGAGAACAAATTTTAAATTTTTTACTTACTGCCACTGTTAACTTCACATTTAGAGAATAATTGTAAATTCTACTTATTATTTTCATTATTTCAGCTAAGGAATCGATTATATTGAAAGCTTATTCTTGTGTTCATTAGGTAATGAATCGTCGTACGAAACTGGTTTAATATCAAATAAATCACGTCTTCTTTAAATATTTGTAACAAAAATGTTACTACTACATTAATGTATGAACATACAAACGTTCGTAACTTACACTCCCAAACTGAAATCCTAATAAATATTGAATTATATATACACAATATCAAAGGGATATAATTCAAAGTATTATATATATATATATAAAATATATATATATATATATATATCATCATCATCATCATTACAGCCCTTCACAAGTCCACTGCTGAACATAGGCCTCCCCCAAGTAATGCCACAAAGCACGGTCCTGAGCCACCTGCATCCATCGACTTCCTGCATATCTTACCAGGTCGTCACTCCATCTAGTGGGGGGTCGCCCTACACTACGCCTACCGGTACGAGGCTGCCACTCGAGAACCTTTCTTCCCCATCGGTTATCGGTTCTTCGAGCTATATGGCCGGCCCATTGCCACTTCAGCTTACTAATATATATATATATATATATATATATATATATATATATATATATATATATATATATAAGGTCTCAGATACAAATCCCTAAATGACTGAAAAAGGTTAATTACAGCCTGTCAATAAAATAGAACCCAAAATTTTAGAGGAATTTCCATAATATTATGTTTGTAATGAAAATCCATTTAATACTTCAATGTGCTCAAAAGGAATGTAAATATATTCTAAAGGCTTCCACTGTACTCGCCTGAGACTTTTCTTGTAAAGACCTATTCAAATGCAGTTCAAACAGAGGATTTGAATACATTATTACACCTCTTCTTTTCTCTAGATCTATAAACTTAAAAGGGCTTTAAAGAACAAATTAGCATAACGGTTGTTACGTTTTGAACGTGGATAAAGTACTCTAACTGTAAACGTGTTTATTTTAAATTCATATTTATTTTGAGGTTTAGAATTTTGAACGTGAATGTACATACTTCATATGAAACAATTTTTAATTTTTATTAGGCTAGGACATATCACAAAAATAACTTATTAAGTAAAACGATTGTAAAAACGAAAAAAAACTTTTGGCTTCGTTGTCAATATCATCATAATCAACCTGGGGCAGCCCATTGTTAGTCATAAGCCTCTCCCAAGGCGCGCCAGTTAGCCCGACCTTCAGCTTCTTGCATCAAGTGCTAAAAGTCGCCTTGCGCAGATCGTTTCTACATTGATTCGGGGGACGTCCCAGACTAAGTTTTCCTAAACTCGGTCTCCACTCTATGACAAGCCTACTCCAACGGTTATCGCTTTTGTGACAGATGTGACCAGCCCCTTGCCATTTCATCATACAAATATGAAAGGCTACGTCTGTGACCTTGGTTCTTCAGCGGATTTCTTCGTTACGAATCTTGTCTACTAGAGAAACCCCGAGCGTAGCTCTTTCCATCGCCGATTGGGCGATTTTGAGTTTGTAAAGTGGTTGTATCCGCTAGTGGTCACGTTTCGACACTATATGTGAGTGCAGGCAGGGCGGCACTGAAAATTAATCTTCGAATATTTTTTTCTTATTTCTCAGACATGCAAGTTTCTTCAAGATGTTTGCCTTCACAGCTAAGCACGTGGTAAATCAGCACTTAAAACTGCAAATAACAATTTCATTGGTGCCGGCGGTTTATTGTGAAATTTACAGCAAGCGCTAACCATCTGAGCTATCACGTCTCTAAAAAGGGAATACTAGGTACTAATGGACGCGTCGTGCGTTTGTGGTTTATTTGTCTCCGTAGTCAGCTTCTCTGAGCTGCTACGTACAAATAAGCCATAAGTGGACCGGAAGTTGTAGTCAGTAAATATATTGCTGGAGATGGTGAAATGCATTTTAAAATATAAACAATATTAAGCCCGCGTAATGAATAATAATTCTAGCTATACCTAAAAAATGGGATCAATTTTCATGAGATAGCAAATTTTGGTAATATTTCGTCCGGAAGCCTCAATAACACATAAAACCGTTAGCCCTGCATCTGATCTCTCTCCGGTAATGTTGGGTTGCCGTACCACAAAACTAAGAGAGTCACTCAGTTTGGAACTCGAGATTGCGCTAGCAGCCGGTCACGTCCGTCGGTCGTCGGCTCCTGCCCGGGTGGGAGAAGTGCAGCACGTCGCTTCGCAGTGGCTGCACCTGCTGTGGGGCCAACTCGGCTTGCGTCGAGCCTCGAGGACGCCCCTGACCCCTCCTGGGACGTTACATACCCAACGCTGCGTATAACCTACTATGCTGGGAAGCGAACTCCGAAGGCCCGGCGTGCTGCTAGGAGAGCGCGCGCCTGTTGGTGACTTCGGCTCCGCGTTGAGATGCGTCTCCGCGGGACCTGGAGGTTGATGACCCTTCGGCAGATCTTCGGCAGGCCTTCCCAGAGGCGCGAGATACGCCAACTTCTGCCTAGGAAACCACCAGGCCTTAACCTAGAGCCAAGGAGGAGCACTGGAGCGCACACCTGTCGGCAGGATTGGCCCTGCGTCGACTCCCAGTCCGCGGGACTCCGCGGGGCTTCGAGACTGCTGACCCTCCGGAAGCACCTACCTGGCGGCGCGCAATACGCCAAAGCAGATTGCCTACAATGTCGTACAACGTACGGCTCCCGGGACCGGCCCATAGAAATGGGCTTTGAGGATTACCCGGGTAATGGAGAATACTCCGAGGCTCGAAACTTTACCAAGTAAAGTGGTAAATATATAAAAATAGTGTAATTTCTTAGTCCATGAGCGTGTGAGTAGGTATGTGCATGCGTATGCGTAACGTATTGTCCGTACTCGCGTCGCGTGTCCGTTTGTATAGACTGTGTGTGATGCTTGTATAAAAATTGTAAAAAAAAAACACTTATAATATGTCCTTAACGGGCGTTAAGGACATATTATAAGTGTTTTTTTTTAATTTGGTTCATACCGACAAATCACAAAAATCTCTGTCGGACTGATTATTTCTTTTTTAATAATAATTTACTTGTTTCACCCATGAACTTAATAAAATGAGGCGATGTATTATTTTACTTCCGGTTGCGTTTAAATCTAAAAGAAGTTTATAGATATTTCACAGGCGAGACGAATATTTATGTATATTAGAACTGCAGTACTACTCGTACAACTTGCACACTATTCAGCTTTGTACTTAATCTGAGAGACAAACAGCATTAAAAGTAAAAGTTCTTAAAAGGAATGCTGAATATTGAAACTATCTTCGCAAACTTTAAGCCAGATACTTTATTACCTTTAAAACATTGTCCGCTATGTAATGGAACGTAATATAAGTAAATAACAGAGAATTTAGTTTTAAATAAGTATTCGTGTATTTGTTAAATTAGATACATAGTTTAAGAAGCGAAAAAACCGTAAGATTGTTTTATTATTCGATTCCAAATATTTTTTACATCTTATTATTTGTATATTTTCAATGATTTCTTCCGTTGCTGTACTCCAATAATCATAAACAAAACGTAAGGTATATATGTATATCTATTTTAAAATAAAAAATTTAAATAAATCTTTGGTACGGGTTTTGTAAACTCATTCATTAAATTTTGTCAACAAATTACATAAATATGGAAGTAAATATGTACCAACTTACATTATTACTATTCTACAATTATAATTAGTACTCATTCGTAATAATCTTAATTACCTAGGTCAAACTATCTGACTATGTAATTACTTTAGATTTAGTGCAGTAAACTACAATGCAGCTGTAAATCTTTCAGTTGTTTTTAGTGCATTTGGATCTACAATAGAATATTTAAGTAGTAAATAAATACTTAATTCTGGTTTATTAATATAAACATGAAATATTATAATTCTACGTAAGTCCGCTATACAGCTTTCAGTTGTTTTAGTGCCTTAGTGTCTACAACTGCATTTTAATTAATATGATAGTGTCTAATGCTGCCTAATAGCATAAACTTGTACTAGCTACTTGTTTGAGCAGTTTTTTAATGTCCTTTGTTGTGTAATGTCACTTAAGTGGTAAGCCTAGTTCTGCTGAACAGCATAAGCGTGAGTCAATGTAATGCTTGCCTTTTTAAATATCAACTGAGTTCTGTTGTACAACTAACAGTTCTTTAATCAAATACACTGAGTTACTTTAATGCGTAAAGCTGTATATACATTCATTTTACTGTATTCTTAATACCATTTTTCAGCCACAATGCGGGGAAAAGCAACATATACGCGTGTTTTGTTGATCACATAACATTTTTAGCATAGCGTTCAAGTAGTGGCCCTATTTCAGTTTACATCAACACTACTAGCGTACCGATAAATCCATATAGAATTACTATATAGAACACTACTCTGCAGTGGGTCATAAAAAGGCTTGTCTCTTAACGGCATATATTTTCATGGCATTAATTATCGTTTTTAGAGACTTACCTGGCTGCTATAGATCGATATCATTTTGCAAATATTTTCTTACTTAAAAATATAAATACTCAGACCTATTTATAAAATCAATAAACCTATTTAATAATGATAAAAAATAAGGTAGTACTGCGCAACCAACGCCATTATGTTAAATATACAAAATTCGTTCTATAGTCGGAATACGCAATTGTTTTGGTTATTTCACATATATCTTTAAATAACATTTTATATCAAAACCACAAAATATCGAAGGTGCGTGAAACTTTTCAATTAAACAATGTTGACATTTTCAGTAAACTACATTGCGCTGTAATATTCGAAGGCATGAAATAACAAAAGGGTAAAACTCTTTATAAATTTTGTTTAGATGCAAACAAATATGGTCGTGTCACTTAACTTAATTTTGACCGTCTTCCCTTGTTCGTATATTATATTGCGAGACATATTAAGTAGTAAATTACGACGTTAATTGTATCATAACATTTAGTAACGCGTAATAGAGATTTTTTGCAACGATGTAGGGTTTTTTAATCTCTAACTATGAACAATTATATAGCTTCAATCATTCTTTTACTGCTTTCTAATGCTAGTCAAAAGCTTTTGTAGTGCAACTAAAAGATTTATTATTTTATTGCTAGTATAATGCTTCCATAATGCTATTGGCAACTTCTTTGACCATACTAATGCCTTTTTTTAATGCGATTGGCGACATTGACCACAATAATACTAAAATAATGCGCTTGTAATGCAATTAAACAATGATTGTGAACCTATTTAAGATCTAAAGCTGTATAATTTTTGTACAAATAAGGATTACAGTAGCCGTAAAAACGTTTTAATGCTACTGTAGTCGGTCGTTATACTTTTTTTTGCTTTGCGGTGTTACTTGGGAGTGAACTGGTAGTCTAGAGACAACTCAACGAACATCCCTGATATGCTGCAAAATCGGAGCAAGTCATGTCAGCATTATGAATGTATAATTACACTTTTTACGTGGTACAGCCACGCTGCAGTTATATTACTGGTATAGTTGTTGCAAGGATGGGTCGGCTCGACCGGGGAAGGACCTAGCTCGCACAGAGTACCGTGGTCTAACGCTGTTTCGTTTGTTAGAGAGATCCTTATTACTAGAAACGAGGCATATCATCTTAGTTCTTTCGGGTGACAACGCATCTGTGTTTGATTCTTTACCGAGGATAGATGTTGATGTCTATGAGCCACAGCAACCACTTACCATCAGGTGAACTGTATGCTCGTTTGTCACACTTATACTATAAAAAAGTAATAATGCGCTATATCGTTTCTGTGTGTTATTGGCCCACAGACTGCACGTGTAGAATGACCTGGAATATGTTCAGAAAAGAGTGCCTGAGGACGATCGTGTTCGCCCTAACAGACAACGGCCTGTTCTCTCTCTATATCTACGTCGTTTCAGGTCACTCTGTATACGACATGCCTGAGATATTTAGACCGTGTCAGTGTTGTTAAAGGAATTAAACTTAGTATATATCAAGTATGATGGGAAATATTTTCTAACATAAGATTTTATTGGAAATTGATGAAACATAGAATGTTAACGTTCTCACTGCCAATTTGTTCAAGTAAATTAAACCGTTTGTGGATGTTCATACCAAAGAGTAGATAAATAGTTCATACTGGTAGTGTCACGGAGTAAGCACTACTCGTTTGTAGTGCTTACTCCTATGCATTTATGTTATTAACTTTAAGGCCAACAAATAATTACTGACACGTCGACTGAATGAATTAACTTAACATATGAATGAGCTGAATGGTTTAATTTAGAACCCTGTGCGACCATTAGTTAGATATTTATATAAAAGGAGGTACATGCTTGAAATCGATAATAGTATGCTTCACACAATACAAGAAACTAAAGATCAAACGTCCAAACGAAGCCCTTCACGACCTCTACCAAAGATATATGACCACACTTTAGACTCATTTTTCACTCATTCAAATGTTCTTTATCTAAAAGTCAAACAGCTTTGGTGATGAATTACGATAACCCTTAGGAACTGCGACAAAACTAAGTTTATTGTGTAAACTGTTACAATACGCCAAGATCCCATTAAACTTTAACAATTTGTAACTTTCCCCATTAAGTATAGTAACAAATTTTGTCTCGGATTAGTAAGAATTCTTAATCGCCTGCCCACGCTCATACTTTTAAGTGAACTAGTTAAAATTACACAAACTTTTCAAATTTTGAAGTTTTCGTTATATAGACATTAAAGTTCTCTGCCAATGTCAAGAACACACTGAGTATTACGCTACTTTCATACTGACTGTAGTGGCCAAGTGTATGCGCAAGCACAGGTGCACCCTCTATTCCCATATTCTTATAGTCCGATGGGACGGTAAACCGACATAACCGGAGAGAGATCAGGCGCAGGACCAATGCCTTTACGTGCTTTCCGAGGGTGAAACACTGCTGGCTTCATCACCAATCTTGTTTCTAAATTCGTACTACGCAGGTGATGGCTACCTCGATTTTCTTATAGTATATCCAGTGCGACTTCTGTTCATGTGGTCCCGGGTGGAAATTCCGGATCGGACCAAAATCAATTATTGGATCTATCTGTCAAGAAATTCTCAGTAGCAGCCAGGAACCAGGAAATTTGCATTGTTTCACAGAAAGTTAATGAAGCCGTAGTTCTGATGGTAACAATGTTTATTATTACTTAGGTATATAAAATTTATTTTCCGAAAGTATACCTATTAAGTTTTTGGTTCGATTGCGCTGTATGTCGACAACGATGGGTTAAAGACCAGCCCAAAATCTCATCGCACACTGATTGGTATATTGGTGCTACCTATATTAGTCCGTGGATGTATGTACTTGTGCAATGTATATATGTAAACTGCCTTCACAATACAGGAGAAAATCCTAGTGTGGTGGTAACGTTTTTTTTTATTTTAAAAAAAAGAAAGAAATAATTATTCCTCCAGACTTTCGATCACTGCGGCTTTTTCCGACGGAGACTAGCAATCGACGCAGGACAGGATTGTAGTGGCCAAGTGTATGCGCAAGCACAGGTGCCCCCTTTATCCCATATTCTTATAGTCCGATGGGACAGTAAACTGACACAACCGAAAAGAGATCAGGCGCAGGACCAAAGGCTTTACGTGCTTTCCGAGGTACGAGGGTGAGATACTGCCAACTTTCTTCATTCCGGGCGGCTACTAAGAATTTTTTGATGGAAACACTCAATAGTCGATATTTTTGGCCCGACCCGGGATTCGAACCCAGGACCTTATGTTCAGTAGTCGAACTACTACAACCAATAGACCAACGAGGCAGAATGGTTAACTATAATTGGTGTCAACAATAATACACTTATCATGCCTTTCTATTAAGTCCAAAATCTCGAGGAGGCATTTTGCAGCACTAGTCTATGAGGCAGTATGCCATAATGGAATACTCCATGCACCAATAGACTTGTGGTTTATAGAGTAAGCAACTGTCCGTCGTAAAGTATTCATATAAACACCTTTACAAGGAAACCGAAATTATTGATCCTAACAAGTCAACAAAGAAAACGTCAACCCTAATCAACTAACGACGATCGATGAATTAAAATGATACATTTCAGAAAGTAGGAACCAAGATGAGCTGGCTCCTTTTGCGGTAAAGTGATTTTCTTTATAGAAATAACGAATATAATGACTTTTACTTTTTCTATTATCAATCCATTACTACCTATAAAATTCGACTGCTGAACAGAGGTTTGCCCCGTAGATTGTCTCATAGGAGGGATTTTGCCATTGCAACGCTTGGCAAGCGGTGGAGCAATTGCAGTTTTTTTAAGTTGTTTTCAGGAAACCGCTGCTGCCTATCTCCTGTTTTAGTTTCCCTCTGTCACCTCTTACAGCACCTACTGAATGATATGAGGTAGTGGCTATTCTAACACCGTCGGTATACGGTTATTTTTTTATTAAAAGTAAATTTTCAGTTAAACCTAACGTAGTAACTAGCAGTCTAAGTAATATAACAATAATAATATCATCTAATTTAAATTAAAGTTACATTAAAACTTGTGATAATATTTAGTAACCATTTGTTGTTATATCTGTTTTATTTCCTTTCATTGCTAATGCATTTTTTTGCATCTGCCATTATATTTCACCACTCCCGGGGTTGACTTGGAGAGAATGCTAAAAAGCGTTAAGGTCCGCCCCTTGTAAACCTTATTTTAAGTGTCCTATAGTCCTTATAAGCTCTTAAAACTAATTTTAAAAGTTGAACTTTTAGAGACGAAGGAACAAATCAGCATGCGGTTCATCTCAGAGAGTGTTGACCGTCGCCCATGAATAATTGGGATACGTAAAAACCATGTACCGAAGAATACAGATTGCAGAAAAACAAGGCGGCAATTTACTTCTATTTGATTCTCCCACGGCAATATTCAATTAGAGTCGAATAATCTTTACAGCACCATACAGTTACCTATCGCTACGTCTCTTCTTGTGTGGCAAGAGAAACTTAGGGAGAAAATGCTACTGCCATTATTGTAGTCACATAAAAGTAAAATTGAAGCTCAACTGATGAGGACATTAGCTTGCTCAAGCTGAAGTTTCCTTCTTGTAGATGTCTTCATTAATTATTTTTATTATTATTGTTTTCTGTATGTTGTTTATTAAGCACTAGTAAAGTCAACGTTACATTATGGATTAGTAGCATATGGAAGGAAATTTAAATAATATTTAGAAAAATTAAAGCAATTTCAAATTAGAGTTATGAAAATATTAGGAGACCAAAAGCTAAAAATAAATTTAGGCTTAATTACTCCAGGAGTGTAATTTAATACTGATACATGAGCAACTTAAGAAATAAAAAATATAATAAAGATATTACTTATTTTAGTTTTTTTAGCGGAAGGTTGCAAATTAATTAATATCTTTATTATAATGGATTTCCGCAAAGTAACGCCTGATTCTATCAATTTAAAATATTATTTATGGCATGTGATAAGTATTATAAAATCTGATGTGACGTATTGCATAGTTTTATACCCACAAATAAGAATAGGCGCAGACCACATAAAGTAATAACATTGCAATATAAATAGGCTAATTATTATGTTAACGTTCCAACATTTAATAACAAAAATTTATAACAATTTACCGCAAAAATGCCTTACGCATAAATCAAAAGAACAGTTTAAAAATCTCATAAGTTAAAAAAGCTGGCATCCTTCCCCATCCCTTCTATTTTCTTCCCGGCACGGGTACGCCTCCAATAGGAGGCCAGATATGGTGGGCTTATTTTGGGCGACCAATACGACGCGCTGGTCGAAAGTGAAAGGTCGAAAACACGCCACGGGCCGGCCAGTTGCTGTCGACGTGCCGCCGCCGAGCCAAGTACATCAACAAAGCTTTCCTCCATCTAAACTGAATGAAATTTGGGCAATACGTTTAGCTGATTCTAAGAGTATTTGAAAGATTTTATCATAGCCAGTAACTTGTGGTTGAAAGACGCAAACTTAGGGAGAAGTAAACGCCTGACGAAAGTTATTAGCAACTACATGCAGATTAAAGTATTGAGAACTAAGCGTAGTCCTCCCACATAGATTGCCTCATAGGAGTGACATTTGTCACGTTTTCGCTTGGCAAACTGGCTGGCAACCGCAGCTTTTTATTTTAAGTCGTTACTAGGAAGACTACCTCCTAAATTGATTCCCTCTGTTGCCTCATACAACACCCACTAAGTGATACGGGGTAGTGGATATTATTACACGGTGTATTATATACGTTACAGCTACTTTAAATTAAATTAAACTATACATCAATTGTTTACGTTCATAGTGTCAATTTTAATTGTCAAACATATAATAGCGTACATATAACTACTGCAAAGAGTAGGGAGGGATTGGAGCCGAAGAATTTTAAAGCGTTGCAAACAAGATAATTACTGACAGGTAGATTGAATGAGCCGTAAATTTTGTGTGATTTATAATGTTCTGTTTTCAGTTGTGGAGTGTAAGGGCAAAAAAGCATTTTTTTCTATATTTAGATAATTCATATATTATTACACTGAGAGTTGAGGGTGATTACAATATAAACTTGATATACAAACTTAAAAATTTAATTAATTTCCACCTATAAAGACCACTGGTCTGAATTAATACGAAGTTTTTTTTTTAATATATTTAAAATACTTGAAACTAACACCAATAACTTATTCATCACCTATCGACTCTGAATATCGGTAAATGTAATAAAGTTATATCAATAAAATTTATTTAAATTCGTATCGTGTTAAAAAGAAATATTTCAGACCTTAATAGCTTATTTATTATAATATGTTGACTCATAAATCATAATGTGTAAAAACATTAGGTACATAAGATTACAAATGTGTAGGTCAAATCATTATTTTAGTTATGAGGGAATCAAAGTGACTCGAAGTAGTTCATGTAAACACACTGTCCGGTACGTCGGCATTTTCTTCTCCGAACTTAGCCGACACAGTACCGTGCGTAATATTAAGACGAGCTCTTAGCACGATTTCAAATTCGTTTTTCACCCGCGCGTCCCGCAGTGGGCGGAGCGCAACCGGCTGTCGGAGAGCGCCGCGTGAACACAGTATGCGCAAAGCAAGCAGACAATTCACCTCCAAACAAAAACTTTTCCGTGAGGTTTACTGTTCTCAACACCACTAGGTATTAGTAATCATATTTTGAGAACCTACTCACTAAAATCAAAACTGTTTACAATATAGTTAGTCTGGACATCAACTACATTTTAATTATCAATATTTTTTTAAAGTCAGTTTTATGATATGAGCAGGTAGGTACTTAGTCTACTATTTACATACATAAACATTTAAAACGCCACCTCACAAATTCTAAAAAAAACCAAGCTTCGTTTGCAAAATAGCTAAAATAAGAGAAAAAGAATAGTTTCAAATAAAACCATTAGAAAATTCAAATTTATTTTACTGTTTTCTATTACCTTACCTCCGGAATTGATGGAGTGACCTGAAGGTGTACTTTGGTAATCGGTATTGGAACAGGTCGCCGAGTACTACTAGGTGTGCCGAGTTTGGTCTCGTTTTATTAGGTATGACGAGCCCTTACCTTCGGACTTGATGGAGTGACCTGAAGGTGTACTTTGGCAATCGGCATTGGAATAGGTTGCTAAATACTACTAGGTGTGCCGAGTTTGGTCTCGTTTTGTTAGGTATGACGAGCCCTTACCTCCGGACTTGATGGAGTGACCTGAAGGTGTACTTTGGTAATCGGTATTGGAACTGGTCGCTAAGTACTACTAGTTGTGTCGAGTTTGATCTCGTTTTGTTAGGTATGACGAGCCCTTACCTCCGGACTTGATGGAGTGACCTGAAGGTGTACTCTATTAATCGGCATTGGAACAGGTCGCCGAGTACTACCAGGTGTGCCAAGTTTGTGCTCGTTTTGTTAGGTATGACGAGCCCTTACCTCCGGACTTGACGGAGTGACCTGAAGGTGTACTTTGGTAATCGGTATTGGAACAGGTCGCCGAGTACTACTAGGTGTGCCGAGTTTGGTCTCGTTTTATTAGGTATGACGAGCCCTTACCTTCGGACTTGATGGAGTGACCTGAAGGTGTACTTTGGCAATCGGCATTGGAACAGGTTGCTAAATACTACTAGGTGTGCCGAGTTTGGTCTCGTTTTGTTAGGTATGACGAGCCCTTACCTCCGGACTTGATGGAGTGACCTGAAGGTGTACTTTGGCAATCGGCATTGGAACAGGTCGCTAAGTACTACTAGGTGTGCCGAGGTTGGGCTCGTTTTGTTAGGTATGATGAGTCCTTACCTCCGGACTTGATGGAGTGACCTGAAGGTGTACTTTGGTAATCGGTATTGGAACTGGTCGCTAAGTACTACTAGTTGTGTCGAGTTTGATCTCGTTTTGTTAGGTATGACGAGCCCTTACCTCCGGACTTGATGGAGTGACCTGAAGGTGTACTTTGGTAATCGGCATTGGAACAGGTCGCCGAGTAGGTATTACTAGGTGTGCCGAGTTTGTGCTCGTTTTGTTCGGTACGACGAGCTCCCGGATCGACGGACCCAAAAGTCGGTGGAACAGGAGCGGGAGTTTGTGCTCGTTTTGTTAGGTATGACGAGCCCTTACCTCCGGACTTGACGGAGTGACCTGAAGGTGTACTTTGGTAATCGGCATTGGAACAGGTCGCCGAGTACCACTAGGTGGGCCGAGTTTGGGCTCGTTTTGTTAGGTATGACGAGCCCTTACCTCCGGACGTGAGGGAGTGACCTGAAGGTGTACTTTGGTAATCGGCATTGGAACAGGTCGCCGAGTACTAGTACTAGTACTAGTACTAGTACTAGTAGTAGAGTAGAGTAAGGGCTCGTCATAGCTAACAAAACGAGCCCAACCTCGACACACCTAATAGTACTCGGCGACCTGTTCCAATGCCGATTACCAAAGTACACCTTCAGGTCACTCCATCAAGTCCGGAGGTAAGGGCTCGTCATACCTAACAAAACGAGCCCAAACTCGGCACACCTAGTAGTACTCGGCGACCTGTTCCAATACCGACTACCAAAGTACACCTTCAGGTCACTCCATCAAGTCCGGAGGTAAGGACTCGTCATACCTAACAAAACGAGCCCAAACTCGGTCCACCTAGTAGTACTCGGCGACCAGTTCCAATAGCGATTACCAAAGTACACCTTCAGGTCACTCCGTCAAGTCCGGAGGTAAGGGCTCGTCATACCTAACAAAACGAGCCCAAACTCGGCACACCTAGTAATACCTACTCGGCGACCTGCTCCAATACCGATTACTAAAGTACACCTTCAGGTCACTCCGTCAAGTCCGGAGGTAAGGGCTCGTCATACCTAACAAAACGAGTCCAAACTCGGCACACCTAGTAATACCTACTCGGCGACCTGCTCCAATACCGATTACTAAAGTACACCTTCAGGTCACTCCGTCAAGTCCGGAGGTAAGGGCTCGTCATACCTAATAAAACGAGCCCAAAGTCGGCACACCTAGTTCTACTAGTCCAGGTGTTCCAGTATTAGTTACTGAAGTTCACTTTCAGGTCACTCCATCAAGTCCGGAGGTAAGGTCTTATCATAACTGACAAAATCAGCCCAAAGTCCACAGCTAACTTCTCAGTGCCAGCAGAGGACTCCCAGTGCAAAGCAGTCTCTATAGTAGGTATTCGTACCTCGTAACTAAGTCTTATTACTCTATGTATCTAAGTATATTTTTGTGGTGTAAGAAATCAAAAACAAATTTGATCTTTCAAATTATTAAAATAATTTTATTTGACTACGATTCCCGCAGCCAACCGTGCGTACACTTGTGTGCGTGACTCATGTCAATGTAATAGTTCGATTCTATACCTATATCAATTTTGTAAACGCGTCCTTAAAAAATCTTAACGTAAATACTGCGGCAAAAAAGAGCGACACGTCTCTACAGCACCAGGCCTCGGCCGGCAGTGACTGCACAGGCGTTTACGCAAACATCCGTACGTATTATTTCAGAAATAAGAATATGTGATTTTAAAAAAAAAACTATTAGTTGGACTAAAAAATTGAAACACTATAACGATAATATGTTCAATGTATAAAAATCTGACAAAAAATCAGAATGATTGAATGTATACTAGTATGGTTTTTACTAGTTAAAAGAAATTTTTGGAGGTATGTTTGTGATTTTTTTCTATCGTATTAAATTAGTAGTATCATGTTTTCAACACACTATCTAACTAGGATATATCCTGGACAATATCATACATTTTTCTGGGTTTGTTTACTGCAGTGGATCATTTACTTTGAGGCATTATAAAACTTGCATTTAGGGTCATGCCTCGTCTTAAAAAAAAACCTTCTAATGGACTATTATTTATTTTTTAACTTTACCTAATGCCTGCATCTTTTAAGATATTTGTTACTAGATGATCTCTTTATATATTGTATTTTTGTTTTTCATGCACCTCTTTCACAGTACCCAAAGAATAATTTGCTGTGATCGCAACGCTTCAGATTTAGATTTGGATTATCTATGACTTATCTCATTTATCCTTAATGAAGATTATATAGGCAATAAAATATAAGTTTTGGACTAGGTGGTAAGTAAGACTGCTTTTTTGTCTAGGAGTTTGCCTTTGTAGGTACGACGATCTTACATATCCTTGCCGCCATGTCAGTGCATACAAATACTGTGTTGCGGTCTAAGGTGTATAAAGAGCAGTATAGTAGTACAGGCAACGAGGCATTTTGTCTTAGTCCTCGGAGGTAACAATGCATCTATGCCGTTTTTTATTTGCATTTGATAGCCTTACCATCGAGTGGACCGTAAGTTTGTTATTCACTCAAATTTTATAAGCAGCTACCCTTTCGGCAGTCTTAAAGGATACATTTTAGATAGGGTACACAGAAATAACATGATTTATTCCTCTCCCTCTATTCCATCACCGATCCAGATGCTGGACGGATTTCCACCTATTTTTTGCATACCGTGCATTCGATGCATTACTCTGTCGTTCTCCATGCTCACAGCAAAAGAGTAAATAACTTCAGCCAGCACTTGTCTTTCCATCTGATTATAATTTAGGAGTCGTCAAAGCAAAATTTACTTATCATCTCATCTTATTTACATATTTTTGGCAATATATATTTAAGTTTATTAATTTTAATATAAAAATAAAAGATTTACGATCTCAATAAATAAAAAGAGATTGGAATAAAACGTCTATCTAGGAAAATATCTATGCCGCAAATGCTTTAGATAAATTATAAAGCGATGGTTAGTCATCAAATCTAATTTATTGAATGGAATCTTAAAATAAGTTTTCACTTACTGAAATTTTTGGCACTCTAATCCAAGAAGCAAGCCAAATGTGAAAATGAAATATTTATCATGTCTAGTTCATCTCTAATGAAAATCGAATAAACGTAAATCTTGAGTTTGATAGTTGTGCTTTATTTTAGGGTTTCGCGGTCACTTACGCAACATCAGTACCGTTACAACTACAGCCTAACATAGGATTCCCATATACCTTATAGGAGTAGCGTAGTTGCCACGCTAGGCAAAAGGGTTGGCAACCGCAGTTGAAAAGGAACACAGGTTCGGGCGTCCCTCTTGATCCTGAAAAGGACCAATTGAAAAGGACCTAGCGGATCGGGTACTAAGAAACAGGAATCAAGGCTTCTCTCGATCCGGCCTCCTATCACGCCTACGTTGGGTTCGGGAACAACGTATGTGATCTCCGCAACGGAGTAACACACTAGGGCGATAACCTCTTCCTTTTCAGCAAGTAGGTTCAGACGGGGATTACGGGTCTTCCGAAGTCGTCCCGGTCCCGACGCCTTAATTCTTCGATGTGGACTGTATAACTTAAAGGATCTTGGGAATGAAACAGCAATTATCTTCAAACCGTTCCGTGAGAGAGTAATCACTTTTCCCTATACTGCTGGTTTTTCACTTTTCTTGAACTTTTCCCGGATTTTCTTATTTATTTCCGAACTATTTCCGAACTTCCCCGAAGGATTCCCGAACGATTTCCCGAACGAATTGCAATAAAACCCGTTCACTAAGCTACCCCAGAGCTATACGCGAAAGTGAGCCGCGCCATTCGCGCGCTTGCGCAACTCAATTACATGAATTTGTTCTATTACTCTCTCACGTTTCACTCAATATCTTTATTTATTCAAATCATATACAAATACAATTTATCAATATAGGTAGTACAAAACAATATCTACACCATGATATACATCATATCTTCATATCATAAAAAACCTTTTATTTATTAAACGAAAACTGCCTATTTTACTCACAAGTTCGAAATCGAAATTTCTTAAATATTTAACACAGAAAGTTAAAACAATGTTTCTCACTTGAATTTATATATAAGCTAACCAATACAATAGTTTAATTTACATTTTTTCTATTTATTTCACTATTTAAAACACTTTTAAATTTCTTATACAAAACTATCATTATTTCACTTATACACAGGAATTTTCACATGAAAATAACACAGAATTTACCTTTTTTAGCACGTACAATTAACCTGAAATATTTTACAAGTAATTTTTACATAAATCACTGAATTACAAACATTTTAAATTTTTACATATTCGGCCTCCTAAGGGCGTGGCCAGCGTGCTTCCATGTACTCGCGCTAGGTGAACAACTAACTTTGCACGGCTCTCGGCTATCAGAAAAAATCAAAGTCTGATATACACCAATTTTGACCATATTAGGCAAATTAAATGCTTTTATACAATTTTCGAACTGTATGAAACTATCTTTAATCAGATAACAATATAAATGAATGTTCTCATTAATCAATCATAACAAATAGGCATTTGTTTTCGTACAAAACGTATCAAACTTATACAAAACAACATTTATGCAATTAATATCCATTAATTCTGCCTATGCACAGAGTGATTATCTCGACCGGGGAACAAATCCGATCTTTAACTTCACTTTAATATTCTTATGAATTTACATCATTTGAAAGATGATTTCAACCGGGGAACAAATCCGGTAACATAATTTATATCTTAAATTCCTTACGAATTTATTAAGCGATATTACTTAGGAAAACAAACAACTAGTCCGGCCTGGGAGTCGAACCCAAGACCTTCATATCATTAAATCGACGTTTCTTAAAGATTTAACTAAGCATTCTCTTATCAGAGCGTCGTTGCTCGTGACTGCCCCTTTTTTCATAGCAACGTCATCGGTTGATTTAATAAACTGAAACATTTTTATAGGCGCGTCGCCAACAATCTCCCCCCGTGCGTTAGCACCATCATTTGGGAGGCGTCGCGGGTACCAGGACTATTATTCTGGATGTAGGTCTCCTCAAGATACCTGTGCTAGTAATGACGTCAACCACTCTGGTGTGACCGTCTGGTCCCGGTAACGTTCTACTAATTTTACCTTTTGGCCACGTATTTCGTGGCAACGAATGATCTGTTATCAAAACAATATCGCCTTCTTTAGGTTCCATGAACTTGCCGTTATCACCTGTTCGAGGTATTAACGTAGGCATGTATTCTTTCAGCCATCTTGTCCAAAAATGGTCGGCTAACCTCTGTGCAGCTTTCCAATTGAGTTGACCCGTCAGATGTCGCTCTAAAAATAATCCAGGTGGTCGATCACCACATGAGCGTCCCAGAAGAAAATGATTGGGTGTCAAACCCTCTTCAGGACTATCCATACTGAATGTTACCAGAGGTCTGGAATTTACCGTACGCTCTGCTTCTAAAAGTAACGTATGTAGAACCTCCTCTCGTGGGCTCTTCTCCTTAAGCGTAGCGGTCAACGCAATTTTAATCGATCTTACTAACCTCTCCCAGGCGCCACCCATGTGCGGTGCTCCCGGAGGTATAAATTTCCATTTAATATATTTCTTAAATGACTCGTTTTTCATGCCCTCATAGCATTCTTCGCATGCTTTCAATAATTCTTTATTTGCAGCTTTGAAATTTGTCCCGTTATCGCTGTATATAACGGCTGGTTTTCCTCTTCTGGCGATAAATCGCCTTAACGCCATTATCATTGACGCTGGTGTCAATGAGGCTGCTAATTCCAGATGTACTGCTCTGGTGGTCAGACACGTGAATAAAACGCCCCAACGTTTTTCGTGTCGCCTTCCTATAGTCACACTCATAGGACCAAAATAATCTACAGCTGAGCATGTAAAAGGTGGCTCATGATGAGCTATTCTTTCCAGAGGAATATTTCCTTGTGGCACGTTTTGCGGCTTTGACCTGTATGTCCTGCACCACTGACAATGGTGTGACACACTTCGTACTACATTACGCAAGTTCAAGACGTAAAATTTCTGGTTCACCTCATTCATCACCGTCTGGTGATTGGCGTGTCCAAAATGATGATGAACTTCTCTAATCATCATTTTAACGATTTCGTGTTTACCGTCTAATATGACAGGTTTTCTACTTTCGTCGGTCAAATTAGACTTGAAAGGTAAACGTCCATTTAAACGGAGTAAGTTATCCTCTCCTATTTCCATAGATAATTTACTTAAGCGTGAACTTCTTTCAACGCTTTTGCCTGCTTTCAAACATTTTATTTCCGAATGAAAACACTCGTCTTGAATGAATCTCCAAATTAATATTTCCGCCTTTTTCAAGAGCGCTGTGTCCAACGCGCTATCGGGTCCTTTAACCGACTTTGCTAAAACTTTGTTGGAACACATAACCGACTTTTCGGTTGCGTCGTCGGGTCCTTTAACCGACTTTCTTAAACTCTTGAATTTTTCTACCGCTTGTAAGGTGCGTGTAGTTGCTCCAAGGAATTTCTTAAAGCTGCTAAATCGTCCGTAGTCGGGTAGACTTAACGGTTCTTGCTTTCTCAACGTATTTACGCCCTTTGGCGATTTTTCTTGCTTTCATATCCTTTTTCAACTCGCTATTTTTGTCGAGCTTTTTCTCAATATTAAACAGGCGACTTTCAACCTGTGCCCTATTCGATGGCAAGCACTCATTGTCTGTGCGCCATAACAAAGCAGTCTCGTACCTATTATTAGGTATACGACGTACCGTTTTGTTCAAAATATTTAAAGCTCGTTCTTCTGGGTCGTTCACGGGCTTTCTAGCCGATACTCCCAGAGATTCCAAACTAAAATAATCCTTGATTAATTTATCCATATCTTCCTCCTTCTTGGTGGAAATGTGGTTAACAATCTTGATTGGTTTAATGCCACCCGATATGTGACCATGCAAAACCCACCCCAGTTTGGTGAGCGATGCTACAGGTAGGTTCTTACCTCCCGAAACCAATTCACGAGTAACTATGAGATGCCAATTGTCCTGACCAATCAATATGGTAGGCTTGGACCTCTCATACATCAACTCATCCTTGATCGGTGTCAAATGAGAACACCGTTGCAATAATTCTCGGCTTACCGACTGAGGAGCGAGGTTAAGTGACTTAATTGTTTGTACACTTATCTCTTCTAAGTCGCTCGAATAAATGCCTTTTATTTTAACGTTTAAGCGATACGAACTATCGTCGTTAATTCGCTTACCTCCCACGGCTTCGATACGTAATCCCTCTTTACGTCCGCGAGGCGCTAACTTCTGAGCCATCCACTCCTCTATGAGTGTCATGGTCGATCCCTCATCCAGAAGAGCTGTTGTCCTGACCTTTCCTCTAGGCCCATGCAACTCGCCCGGTATGATCTTTAAATATGCACATGCCAGTGCATTTACTGTGCTAACAGTTGTAATCTGAGCATCTTTACCCCCCTCGTCCCCTTGTGGCGAGGTATTTTCATTGGGGTATCGGTGTAGCATTCGATGATGTGACATTCTACATCCTTCTACACCACATTTTTTTCGCTTTGCACTCTAACCTCCTATGGTTAGGTGACAAACATTGGAAACATACTTTGGCCTTTTTGACGGCTTCCCATTTCTCGCGAATATTCATGTCCTTAAACTTGTAACAACTCACTATAGAGTGCTCCTTGTTGCATATAACACACTTATGTGTTACCCGACTTACAGGCTTGTCCTGGGTTATCATAACCACTTGTCGGTTGTGCCTTTTATTATTTCGGCGTTCTAAACGCTCGCTCATATTACTTCGGCGCATATAGCGCTCGCTCTCGGCACAGCTGCGTACACCTCCCTTTGCAGTGTGTACAGTTTGCTTCCTGAATTCAGGACGCTTCCTTTTTTCAGGCGCATTTTCATTGCTTAAGGACGTTCCAAATTGTTCACTCAATAAATTTAAAAACTTGGCCATCTTCTGTAACTCTGGCTCCAAAGGATATTGAGCTCGATATTCAAACCATTTAAATTTAATCATAGTTCCAAGTTTCTCCACTATGCGGCTCACTAACTCCGGTGAGTATAAATACTGTGGTTGATTCAACGCTTGTATTGTGGCAACCACGTTCGTAATACGACTTGCAAAAGATCCTATATTTCGGCAATCTTCTGCCAATCTTGGCATACGCTTTACATTCTCGATTTCGGCTAGAATGAGCATCTCAACCCTACCGAATCTTCTTTCGAGAGCGTTCATTATTTCTTCAGGTTCACACAAGGTAAATAACAGCGACTTAACCGTCTCTTTAGCAGTGCCCTTTAATGCCCTCCTAAGGCGTGCGACATTTTGCACCCCTGAAAATTGGCCTTTTGTGTCTTCAAACACCGTTTTGAAAATTATCCATTCACCCGGGTCTCCATCGAACACCGGTAATTCCTGGAGGAAATGAAGCTGGGAAGATTTATCTTTACCAGCTATTTTTATTGCACTCACAATCGCTTCGGTCAATTCTGACACCTCACTCGCGTGTGTTTTCTGTGCATTTCCTAGGTTGCGCTCGACCTCCGCCCCTTTGCGGCGTGATCCTTTACACGCTTCCTTATCAGTAATATCGGGTTGTGCTACACTAACCGGCGCGCTCATTATGGTTTGCTGAACCCAACTCCTTACGAAAGGTTCCACCTGAGTATTCCGCTCTTCATCATCCTCACTCGAGTCGATTTCCTCTTCTCGGTTGAGTCGTGCCAACTCCAATTGAGACTTGGCTAAGGCAGCAGCTGCCTGTGCTCGTTCGAGCTCTGAGCGTTCGAATTTAATCCGCGCCTCTAATTCGGCTTTCAGCCTCGCCGATCGCGATGACCTACTACCTCTCTGTGACCCTTTATCACTAGTGTGCCCGATTACTGTCCTTGACGATGCCGCTTCTTCGGTCCTTTGACCTACTTTTTCGACCACCGTTTCACTCCTGGATATAACGGATTGTTGTGCGGTGCTGGCCTGCGTACCACTGGTGTCCGTCCTGTTGCTCGTCGTTGCCATGGACGTCCCTGAGTCCCACGTGCATGTGGACGTGTCTGTGGTGGCTCCACTTGAAGGAGTTGCTCCATTTGACGCAGTAGCTGTGGTCGCTCCAGATGATTCCGCTTCTTTAGCTTTTCTTGAGAGCCCTGTCCTTGTCCTGCTCCCTTCGCTTCTCCCTGTCTGGTCTTGTGCCTTCTTCATCTTGCAGGAAGGTGATTGTTGGCCTACGGTCCCTAACTGTCCCTACAGTCCCTACGGTCCCTACAACCCCTTACCTACAACCCTTCTACACCCCAACCTAACACCACTACCCCTCCCCCCTTTATCTCCCAACCCTACAACCCTACTACCACCCTAACAGCCCTATCAGCCCTATCAATCATGAACGGGGCCTACCGAGGTGAGCCGTCCAGGGATGGAGTCGTGCAGGAATGGAATGGAGGAAAGGTTTAGGAACTGTCCCGCCAAGGAATATGACGAAACAGTCGAGCGGTAGTGCAAGCGCAGTCTCGCTCGAGAGAACTGCTCCACCCGAAGGTGTTATGCCAGAGCCCAACCGTTTGGCACCGTTAGGTGGTCGGGATGTATGCTGTGCTCGCCGCCCAGTTGCCGGTGACGCCTCGTCCAAGCGCCCTCCTCCGGCCGCGATGCAGTCAGGTGCCCACGCGCACCCTCGCCCGGCAGCAGCAGCGGTGGATGCTTTTTGCACCCTGATGACCCGACGGGAAATGCCGGACACGGTCGTCCGACAGGAAATGCCAGACACGATCGTCTGACAGGAAATGCCGAGCACGCTTGCCCGACAGGAAAAATGCCAAGCCCTGCTTGGCCACGATGAGTGCCTTCACAAGACACCTGCGCCCGGCTGCGATATGTGCCCCATGCGAGCACACGCCCCAAGCTGCAATCCCGGTTTTCTTTCTTCCGGTAGTTCCAGGTCCAGCCCTTCAGTGCTGCCGTCCTGGTCTTCAGGCCTTTGGTCCTATTGCTTCAGCTCAAACCTCTGGCTTCCTTCGGTTGCTGATCTTCACTCGGCTTCCGAAGGTCTTCTTCTTCCACAACCAGCAGTCCACAGCTGGTTCCTTGATCCAGCTGGCGGGGTTCGGGTGGTCTTCAATCCGGCTCCGAAGGTCCAATTGAAAAGGAACACAGGTTCGGGCGTCCCTCTTGATCCTGAAAAGGACCAATTGAAAAGGACCTAGCGGATCGGGTACTAAGAAACAGGAATCGAGGCTTCTCTCGATCCGGCCTCCTATCACGCCTACGTTGGGTTCGGGAACAACGTATGTGATCTCCGCAACGGAGTAACACACTAGGGCGATAACCTCTTCCTTTTCAGCAAGTAGGTTCAGACGGGGATTACGGGTCTTCCGAAGTCGTCCCGGTCCCGACGCCTTAATTCTTCGATGTGGACTGTATAACTTAAAGGATCTTGGGAATGAAACAGCAATTATCTTCAAACCGTTCCGTGAGAGAGTAATCACTTTTCCCTATACTGCTGGTTTTTCACTTTTCTTGAACTTTTTCTCGGATTTTCTTATTTATTTCCGAACTATTTCCGAACTTCCCCGAAGGATTCCCGAACTTTCCCGAACGAATTGCAATAAAACCCGTTCACTAAGCTACCCCAGAGCTATACGCGAAAGTGAGCCGCGCCATTCGCGCGCTTGCGCAACTCAATTACATGAATTTGTTCTATTACTCTCTCACGTTTCACTCAATATCTTTATTTATTCAAATCATATACAAATACAATTTATCAATATAGGTAGTACAAAACAATATCTACACCATGATATACATCATATCTTCATATCATAAAAAACCTTTTATTTATTAAACGAAAACTGCCTATTTTACTCACAAGTTCGAAATCGAAATTTCTTAAATATTTAACACAGAAAGTTAAAACAATGTTTCTCACTTGAATTTATATATAAGCTAACCAATACAATAGTTTAATTTACATTTTTTCTATTTATTTCACTATTTAAAACACTTTTAAATTTCTTATACAAAACTATCATTATTTCACTTATACACAGGAATTTTCACATGAAAATAACACAGAATTTACCTTTTTAGCACGTACAATTAACCTGAAATATTTTACAAGTAATTTTTACATAAATCACTGAATTACAAACATTTTAAATTTTTACATATTCGGCCTCCTAAGGGCGTGGCCAGCGTGCTTCCGTGTACTCGCGCTATGTGAACAACTAACTTTGCACGGCTCTCGGCTATCAGAAAAAATCAAAGTCTGATATACACCAATTTTGACCATATTAGGCAAATTAAATGCTTTTATACAATTTTCGAACTGTATGAAACTATCTTTAATCAGATAACAATATAAATGAATGTTCTCATTAATCAATCATAACAAATAGGCATTTGTTTTCGTACAAAACGTATCAAACTTATACAAAACAACATTTATGCAATTAATATCCATTAATTCTGCCTATGCACAGAGTGATTATCTCGACCGGGGAACAAATCCGATCTTTAACTTCACTTTAATATTCTTATGAATTTACATCATTTGAAAGATGATTTCAACCGGGGAACAAATCCGGTAACATAATTTATATCTTAAATTCCTTACGAATTTATTAAGCGATATTACTTAGGAAAACAAACAACTAGTCCGGCCTGGGAGTCGAACCCAAGACCTTCATATCATTAAATCGACGTTTCTTAAAGATTTAACTAAGCATTCTCTTATCAGAGCGTCGTTGCTCGTGACTGCCCCTTTTTTCATAGCAACGTCATCGGTTGATTTAATAAACTGAAACATTTTTATAGGCGCGTCGCCAACAGACAGTTTTTATCTTAAGTTGTTAGTAGGAAGACGCTGCTGTCAATCTCCTGATTTGTTTCCCACTGTTACCTATTTAGACACCCACGGGATGTTAGATAGGGGGTAGTGGATATTCTTACTTGGACTTGGAAGGAAAGTTCGCAGTAGTCTTATTAACAAGGTAACAAGGATACTAGTTAGAATATTTAGTAAGAATACTGGTAATACAACGTAATATTGGGTTCTTTCATAGTGCAAAAAATTTTGCCAACTCTTGTATTTGAAGTTATTTAGATTTAGGTTTTGTTAAAATTTTTGCTTTGCTTGCCTTGTTCATGTTAAGTGTGAATTGTTACTGCAAATAAACTGAAAATGTGACTCAAGTTGCTAGGGCTGCTATTTTAATTGACTTGACACATCTACAAACATGTGGCCCAAACATTACGAGTATCAAAATCTGGTAAAAGGCTGTTCGGATAGCATACTAACCTCGAAGGAGATGGACGTAAACGGAAACCTGTGGCCAGAGTGTTACGAAACAAACACAGAATGTATAAAATATATTTCATTGCGTCCGTATGCCTAATGCGTTGCAGCATCATAACTACCAAATTATGTAAAAAATGAAAATATGTTTTCAAATAAAGATCTCATTGTTTATATAAAAATATACACTATGAGATCTTTATTTGAAACCAACCACCTCAACTAATCGCGGCTGAGTACTAGATGGTACAATTTTCTTTTACATAATTTTAATCTAATAATATGCCATCTAATTACTGCTAAATAAACTAATAATAAATAACTGAATAAATTAAACACAATTCTATTAAACACTTGTTGTCAGACTTAAAATATTCACTATATGAAACTTGGAAGTAAATAAATTTTATTTGTTTACGTAGTATAAACCATTGCTTGACCACAATCCCACCTGGTGGTAGGATGTTATTAAGCCCTAGGTTTTATATCAGTCTGCCTTAGCGTAACAAAAACCTATTCCCTTTCACCTTGAAGACGCTCAGATTGTATTTGGACGGAAAGTCAGATGCCGCAAATAATTCCATCCTATGCTGTGCGAAAAGAATTGGAATAATTCGCAGCCGTCTGTGGTCGCGGGGTTACGGGAATATTGCAGGCAATTGAGAGAGGACGGGAGGTGTCCCTCAAACTAGGTAAGACTCATCATTTTATTTTATATCCCGTATCCATAGTAATCAATTTTTTACATATTTGATTCTTAATCCATTATAAACGCTTATTTATCTTTCGTAAATATTTTTAGACAATACAGCTCAAATCAACGGAAACACGAAAAGATTAATTTCTGAATATTTTAAGAAATTCATTAACAACATTTCGAATTAACTGATGAATAGTGAGGTGTGTTCTCCATCTCACTCCCTGCAGCAGTGATCAACCAATTATTGACTTCCTATTCTATACCACACTACTATGAGTTTTTGAGTAAGATATTTAACTCAGAACATTTCCTTCTCAAAATAAAGGCTGATGACTAAGATTAAGGGTCATCAAGAAATGGTCCTGGTTTTGACATCAGTCTTGTATCTAATGGACCGCATTTTCCCTTACTTCCCTACTATTAGGGCGAACACTGAAGGATTCATCAAATAAAACATCAATTATTTGTAAATTCCCTTGGAAATGCGATACTGAAACTTTCAAACATAACACATAAAATATACGTACTCACGCCTGTCACCCAAAAGGGTAGGTAGAGACTACAGACTTCCATTTGGCACGATCCTGACACACCTCTCTCGCCTCCTGCACATCCAAATACCTACGCATACATGATCGTCAGGATACTCCTAATTTGGCCCATTTTCAATATATCGCCAATTTGGTCGACAAACTTTCGCCTAGGATGTTCCTCTTCGACTCTTACATTCAGTTCCGCTAAATAAATTTGCTTTGCCACTCATTTTTTTACTTGACCAAATATCGAATCATTCCTTTCTTAATCTTGGTCACAGCATCATCTTGCAAACCACACTCTTCTTTTATCAAACAATTTTGTCGCCCCGTCACTCAGACTGAGCCCTAACATACTCCTTAAAGACCGCATTTCTACTGCATTTATTCTACTCTCGTGCTTCTTCTGCCACACCCAACTCTCAATACCATACGTTAATGTAGGGTCTAACACAGTTTATTTCTTGCGTTCTCTCGTCGTTCTATATCCTTATCATATCTCCCATCCCTACTGAATGTACATCCCAAATATACAAACTCAACTACTTGCTCAACCAACTCCCTTTCTATTTTTATTTCGCATATCGTTTTACTTTATGCCCTTTAAAAACCAAAACCTTCGTCTTACTTGCGTTCACTTTCATAACCCTTCCTTTTAAAACCTGTTAATTAATGTAACCATCATTTGATAAAAAAACTTGATCATCGGCGTACAAAAGGCATTTGACGGTTGCTTCACCCATTCTTAATGCCCATTCTTCAACTTTAAAATTTTCCTAACAACTGTCCATAAATAGGTTTAACAGTCACGGGGAGCCACGCAGCGCTATCTTACACCTTAATGGATGCTAAACCAATCCGAGTAGACCCCTTTCATCCTAACACAAGCACTAGAGTCCCTATAAAGAGACTTTTATGCTTGTATCAACCGAGTATTCAACCCAAATGACTTCAGTGTTTGCCATAATACATACCTGTCCACTCTGCCATAAGCCTTTTTTAAGTCCATGAACGCACAAAACCTCTTTGGTTTTTGGCCAAAATAACTTCTCCGCAATCATGCGCATAATCTAAATAATATCGCATGCGCTAAATCCCGCTTTCTTCAAATTTTCCATCAGTTACTTTCGTTTAGTACCTTAGCATAAAGTTTACCCTCAATGCTAAGAACGCTGATACCACGGTAGCTTTTACAGACTTGCTGTGATTCTTTTTCCCTATATATTGGGACTACCACGGATTTGCACCAGTCCTCCGATACCCGCTTCAGTTTCCTACATAAGTTAAACAAGGTGTAAAGCATTCCTGCCACCACTTTCTCTCCAGCCCTTATCATTTCGAGAGAAACCCTATCATTTCCGGCTGCCCTAGCTACTTTCATGTTTTTTATTGCTTTTATTATTTCATCTATACTTACCTCCCTAATTTTGTCGTCTTCTTTCGGAATTTCTATTTAATTTAGTTCATATGTCGTCTTCTCATTCATAAACATGCTTTCAAAATGTTCCTTCCATTCTTTATACTTTAAATTTCGTCTTTCAAAATACATCACTTCTCGTCCTTATAGCATTCATTATAGGCTGTTTTGAACATTCCCTCGCAGTTCTTACAAGTTCACGGAACAATTTAATATTTTCCTAGAAGTTATCTGATGTTCTTCTATCATTCTTATCCGTTATTTCTTGATTGTTCCATTCAACTACTTCTTTTACTCTCTTATTTAGATGTCTAAAGACCACCTTTTTCTTTCAATATCATCATTCGTACCTTCAGAATTACCAGCCTTTTTTGCTAGTAAATCTAGCAATGCTCTCTTCGTTGCTTCAACTTTTATACGTACCTCATCATCCCACCATAACGTATTATTTTTTCTATCATTCGTTCTCTTAATAACACTACATACTTTGGTAGCTGCATTCACTAAACCATTCTTAACATTTTACATTCTCCAAGTATAACTCATTCATGCACAATTTATCCCAACCACTGTTTTTTTTAGTCTACATTTGTACTTGTTTTCCTGACCTTTAAAATTTATTAACACCATACTTAACATCTCCCAAAACTGCCTTCAGTTATAAGTGGACTTAAACATGTCTGAGGCGTAGCACAAACAACTACTTTAAAGACCACTTTCAATAGTATCCATAGCAATATCTCGCTAACACATTCATACTTTTTCACACATTGACCCATTCTTTCTGAAAGGATGATACCTACTCCGTGGCATACCCGCTCGGTCTCGTCTATACCAGAACAGTATGCGGTATATACGTACCATGTGTAGTGACATCCTTTCCTTTCTGTTTCATCTCATTTACACATAACACATTTCCTCTATCATACATCATATCGCATATTTCATCCATCTTATCATCCATTGCTTCACATACGTTCAACGTAACCAGACGGGCTTCTGTAATCCACTTTTCGCCCCTCCGAGAGATCGAACGTGATGGGTGGCGAACCTCGTCGCCGTTTTTCCTCCCGGAAACTTTTACTACTTGATATAACCTTCACTTTACTTTTCTTAGTTTCTTTTTATTTCTTCCTTTAGCATTGTTAATTGTAGCTGGTCCTAAAATTTCAGAATGAATTGCAAATTGAGCGATCTTTTAACTTACCCCGGAAGCTATACTGTGAGAAAAACAGCGCGCAAAACGCCATTTTTCGATTCAAGATAATCGATAATTTTCACTATCAGATATCCGTTTATCACCCCATATCTTTTTTGCCTATAAAATATCATAAAACTTATATTTCTTACAAAAACCAAAAAAGACGTATTACGAAAATATTTAAAACATTAACATTATATAAAGAATTAATAAAATATTAAACAATTCATCACAATTTTACAAGCAATTTCTTAGAGTTAAAAATATTAAATACTGAATACAAATTTTATTAATACAATTTCTAGCATTGGTCTTGAATACTTTACACAATAAAACAATTTCAATTACGTTATTAAATATTGTAATTAAAAATAAATTGACTTTAATTTTCTTATATCAAATTTTGTTACTATTTAATTATTATATCAATAAAATTAAATACTTTTAACATATTTCTTTTCTTATTATTTTATGAAATCTTTGTAAAACATTTATTAAATACATTTTCACATTTTTTATGATAAAATATAATATAATATGAAAAATCACCTTAAACAATTAAATTTTATATTTTTATATAGCTGTCCCGTTATCTAACTTATTATCGTTATCTCATAACAGTTATCACTTATCATAACACAAACTTTCAAACTAAATGAACATTAATTTTTTTAATCGTATGACATAGCCAATTGCTAAGTAATGCACGAATCTAAGCTAAATCAAAATATATTTATCTTTCAGAAAGTGACGTCTTATAAAATTAATATAAACTTGACATTTATTTTAATAAACAATGAATGATTTAAAGAGATGTTATCTCGCGTCGCTGACACTAAGAATTTAACTCTGATTAGTATTAATAGGAAACTTCAATGGGAACAGAAACACAGTGGGTGGAATTGAAAAATGTCTTCACTCGAGCCTACTTAAAATTTAATTAATTTTATTGTTCGCTTATTGTTCACAGTTTTAAATATTTGGTGAAGCAAAATAAATGTGTAAATATATTACCTGTTTTTTTATATAAACACGTATTTATTGAAAGCTAACAAGAGAATGCAACCAGTGCTTATTACAAATAATGATATAGATTTAAAAAAGTCGTCCGTCACTCCTGGCCGGATAAAGAAGTTTAGCGACCTGTATAGAGGGCCATGTTCGAAATTTCCTTGCGTGATGGCATTCGTAATGATTGTGTGCGTAGTACTCAGCAGAGTAACCGACAAAATCTAACAGATCAGTTAGATGAAGTAACAATGGAATACAAGATATATAGTATGAAGAAATGGCAGCCGATTGGGACGTAAGATAAGCAGTTCCAAGAACGTTATACATTCCTATAAAGATTATGATTAAAGCAACTATTATGTAGGTTGACGTTCAATTTGACCTCTACTCTCTTATCGATGAAGTCAGAACCGGACCTTTTTACATTTATGATTTGATGATATATCATTAATTTTTGGAAAACAAATATCTTTCTAAATATTAAAACGTGACGAGAAAACTTTGTATCCTACACGCAGAAAGGAGTAAAAAATTTGAAATTGCTAAAGTTTATATGGAGAAGGAGATCAGGAAGCTAAAATTAATATAAAATTTAAGATACCGTTACCGATATAGCATATTAAATTCCTCTGCTGAACACAGGACTCCCCATCTACTGATGTGTTTCTCTCTGTATTCTGTTAGAACATCCACTGTACGATATGGGGTAGTGGATATTCTTACACGGTATTACATGCGTTATAAATACATAAAATTAACTAAAATTAAAATTATTTGTTTACGTTCATAATGCCAATTTTATTTGTCAAACATATGAAGGCGTAGTAACAGCCGCATAGAGTAGAGATTGGCGCGAAACAATTTTAAAGTGTTACAAACGGGTGGGGACAGTGCCCTGTACACCTTGTGATAGAAAGTACTGTCTACCCTGATGAGAATAAATTAAAGTTGGACTGTACTGAATTAGTTTTATTCGTGCTACAGAGGTAACCCGACAATGTATCCGCGCGATCATTAACTTAAACTGAGTCGTTCCGTGCGACCGGCGAACCGTTACGGTATCCTCCGTACCACTCCCCCGTCCTGCCGCTGTTAAAACTACGTAACGCATGTTCATGCAGTGATGTCTCGTACAACCTTGTTTTCACCACAAACAAAATAATTACAGACAGGTAAACGTAATGAGCTGTAAATTTCGTGTGATCTAATGTTCCCTTTCAGTAGTCATTTGATTTTAATTTTTTCAATAAGAGTGTTGGACTGTGAAATCTTACGTTATGAGCGTAACCCTGAGCTGGTACAAATTATTTGATATTAAAATTACAACAAATACACGATAATGTCATTAGATTTCGAAGATTTTACTCCATCGAATAGTAGTAATTTTTTCGTTGCAAAATAACTTTCTTAGAAAAATAAACGGTTGTTAAGCTTAACAGGGAATATAAAACACGCTATACGAACTTCTTCAAGGAAGTAAGAAGTAACTTGATCAAAATTTTTGGACTGGACGGTGCGATGAAAATGTTTTTAAACACCAACAAAAATGAAATCGCGATGCCTTCCTCATCTGAAACTGAATTTTGAGCAATTGTTTTATTGGTTCTAAGAGCATCTATACGGTTTGTTCATAGCCAGTTCCGGTTGAAAGAAGTAAACTAAAGAAGAAGTAAACGCTTTACGAAAATTATTAGCAACTACATGCAGATTAAAGTTTTGAGAACAAAGCATTAGGAATTCGTTCCTGCCTAGGAGTCCGTCTGAGTATTAACCATTCTCGCACCTTTTTCCTTACTCAATTAGTAGTGCTTACACTATTCAAGCCAGAAAGGTATAAAACGCAAGTATAAGTACAGTTAGTAAGGCATTCCATCTTAATTTTCAGTGATAAGTCGTCATAGTAATAGTTTCTTAGAGGCTCTCTACTATGCGACTGTTACTACGACGACTTGGCGCCAAAGAATTTTAAAATGTTACAAATACAAACATAATTACAGACCGCTAAATTGATTGAACTGTAAGTATAGTGTGATTTCTAATGTTCCTTTTTCAGTAGTCGTGGGAGTTCATGTCAGGGCAAATAAGCGTTTTTTATATTTAGATAATTCATATAAATATTATTTTGAGAATTGAAGGTGATTATAATACAGACTTGATAAACAAATTGAATGAAACTATATTTACGGATTTTATCACGTTTAACTAACTATTTTAGCTTATTTTTAATTCCCGATGTTTCGGGTACTTTACAGTATCCATGATCACGGGGGACTGAGATATTTGACTTCCAAATGTCGTAGATAGCCCGGCTTCCTTCAGTTTTTGAATATTTTTTTGGTCAGATCTATGCAGAACGATCTTACAGTATCTTAAATTCTTGCGGTGGTATGCTTGGATTTGGGTTTAATTTTATTAATTATAGGATCCTAAGCAGATGGCAGCACCCATCCATCTTCTCTATTGAAGTTGAAGATGTTCTTTTTTAAATTTCATTAGCCTCGCACTGGTTTTAACGCGTCTTTTCTGATACTCCTACTCCTTCGGCGTAGTCCCGAAATCATGTAAGGATAGCCCTCGTGCACCCGATCCCTAAAAAAGGTAACCGTTCGGATCCGTCCAACTATAGGTCTATCGCCATCACCTCCTTGTTCTCTAAAATAATGGAATCCATTATTAACAACCAACTGATGCAGTACCTTGAAGTTCACCAGCTGATTAGTGACCGCCAGTACGGTTTCCGTCGCGGTCACTCGGCTGGTGATCTTCTGGGTTACCTAACTCATAAATAGGAGGAGTAGTCCAACGGGGAGGCGTTGGCTGTTAGTTTGGACATAGCGAAGGCCTTCGATCGGGTTTGGCACAAAACGCTTCTTACGATGCTTCCTTCCTACGGGCTTCCCGAGAAATTGTGCAATTGGATCACCAGTTTTCTTGCTAATCGGGGTATCAAGTAAATGGTGCATGCTCTGATTACAAGCCCATTAACGCTGGTATTCCAAAAGGCTGCGCGCTATCACCAACGCTGTTTTATCTGCATATCAATGACATGTTGCAAACCGGAAACATTCATTGCTATACAGACGACAGCACTTATGATGGTTTATACACAGACCGTGTCAATATTTCTCGGGAAAACGTCACTGAATACCTGTAAAAACTTGTGTCTGAAGTCGAAACTTTGTTGAACAAAGTCTGGGACTGGGGGCGACTAAATCTAGTCCAGTTTAATCCCCAGAAGACACAACTTTGCGCGTTTACCGCTAAAAACCCCCTTCATCGTATCTCCTCAGTTTCATGGAACCCTTGTTGCCTCAGCCCAACAAGTACACAGCCTCAGCCAGTATTGGAATCCTCGGCGTCGACATATCGAGTGACGTGCAGTTTAGTGGTCACTTGGAAGAGAAGGCCAAATTGGTCTCTAAAAAGCTTGGCGTGTTCAAAAGAGCGGGACAGTATTTCATGCCGGCTCACGGCGCATATTCGGCCACACATGGAATACTGTTCCCATCTCTGGGCCTCCCCAGTGCCATCTCCTTCTATTTGATCGCATTAAGCGCAGAGCTGTTCGAATCGTCGGTGACCGAGCTCTTTCCGATCGGCTTGACTCACTGGCACTGCGAGGAGATGTTGCATCTCTTTGCGTATTTTATCGCCTCTACCACGGGGAGTGCTGTGAGGAAATTTTTAGACTAATTCCAGCCGCACAATTTCACCATTGCACATGGCGACAAAACTCACGATATCATCCATACCATCTGAATGACTGGTGGTCCACCACCGTGCGATTTAAAAGAAGTTTTCTTCCTCGCACAACTTCTTTGTGGAATCGACTACCACCAGAGATTTTCCGGACCGATACGACCTAGGTACCTTCAAGAAAAGAGCCTACTCCTTTTTAAAAGGCCGGCAACACATCTGCAATTCCCCTTGTGTTGCAGTTTCTCATAGGGGGCGGTAATCACTTACCATCAGGCTTGCCCCCTCTCCTATGTAAAAAAATGTTGTTGACGAGGGACTTGTGGACGATAAATCCGAAACATGCTTGGGACAGATGGTCGCCCTCCCGATGATTGAACAAGTTACCAGATTGGAGGATTACCGTTTCCTTCCCCTCTCTTCGGACATCGGATAACCCTACTGTATGCTAGCGCAACTTGTCTACCTCTTCTTCCAGCTCCAGTATCTTCTCGACAGTCATCAGGGTGCGTGCGTTATATGTTGCCAGGTCGAGTCATCGTAGGTGGCAACCGAACATCCACCGGAGATTTTTAGCACCCCCTGCCCCGCCGTTGCCATGGTCGCTACCTTGGTCAGAAATAGCGGGGCCGCCGGGGCCTAAAGGCCGTTTGTTTGTGTCGTTCCTCATGGGGGGATATTTACCATAGTTGCCACGCTTGGCAACCGCAAGTTTTTTATTATATAGTAGTTTGATATCAGGAAGATGCTGCTGCGCATCTCCTGCTCTTTTCTCTTAGGATATATCGTAAAATAATTTTATTAAATACCACTGGAAGCGCTGATTGCGTTTTCTTGACAGAAGCAGAATTTATAATAGATTCTTCATAACTTTATGCCTTATTTATTTATCATATAAATGCTCGCGGCTTTGTTGTGGGATCGAGCTAACCCAGTTGCAATTCAACTAATTGTGGCTCAGTACTAGAGGGTACAGTTTTCGTTTTCATAGTTTTAGTCTAATAATAAGCCATCTACTTACTGCTTAATAAACTTATAATAGGTAACTGAACAAACTAAACACATTTCTATTAAATATTTATTGTTGCAGTTACAAAAATTGTCAGACTTAAAATATCCAAACCACCGTCCGCATAATTTATGATAATTATAAATTTTAGCAAAATTACTTTCAAAACTGTGTACATAAAACTTTAATTAGGAGAGAAGGATAATAGTTGAATATGTTGTGTGTTTATCGGCATAGTAACATTTCACTAATTTTTTTTGTATCAAGTCCGATATAAGTAATTGAAAATTAAGTTTACAGTGAATTTTTATACATAACTGATGAAATAGTTCTTGATGCAGCCTTTTTTACTTTTAATGAGACTTTTAAAACAGTTTGTTATATTTTAAAATAGCTTTCTTACTTTCATGCATAACTATTAAACATTTTGTTACAGTCCCAGTTTTATAGCTCACGTGAGTAAAAGAACCGGCTCTTGCAATAAAGTATTATAAATATCAAAGACAGCAAATTTTAAATACAGGTTTAATTTTATTTTAACTATGAGTAGAACTGCATTGATACAATCTGGAAAGTCGTCTGTCAAAGCCGGTAATCTAACCGATCTTAACGTAAATTTCGTAGTTGGCACGTAAGCAACCATAATTCGATCCGCACCGCCTCCACTCATATTTTTATTGCAATTTGAAGTTTCGATTTCCTCTGTGGTAAAGAAAAATATCACAATGAAACCTGAATATCTGAGAAATAAACAAAAATATTTCAGAAATCATTTTTAGGTATGGGTATGTAAAGTTGGTCATCCCGCGTGGGATTCAACTTCTTTTTGTCCTAAAACTTGCTGAGGCCTGTGCCCAGTAATGGGATGTATCTAAACTGCTACTTTTTTACTTGTATCAGGGCTATCCACTGCTGATGACAAGATATTTGTAGTTTATTTGTAAATTGTTAGTATTCACGCTTGGAAAGCGGGTTGGCAACCGCAGCTTTTTGTTACTTTGCACTGTTATCAGGAAGATGCTGCCACCATCTCCTGTTTCAGTTTCTCTCTTTCCCCTCTTACAACACTCATGGGACTATATGGAATATTGGTATTTCTTTTTCGTCACCGCTACGTGGCTAATATATTTCTACTCCCGTTCATTAATTGGATTCCTCCCATAGATTGCCAAATAAGTTGGATATTTACCGTTGTTGTCACGCTTGGCATGCGAGTTGCTAACTGCATATTTTTATTATTTTGAGATATAATCAGGAAGACGCTGCTGCTCAGCTGTATATTTCTACTCCCGTTCATGAATATAGTTCTTCTCACACGTACACCGGGAATAGAACTTAAAAAATACTGGCATGTATTTTATGGTGCCAAGCAATATTCAATGGGGCCAATATTAATAAAGGTTCATTAATTTAAAGAAATGCAACATTATTTTGTATATACACATATATATATATATATATATATATATATATATATATATATATACATATATATATATATATATATACATATATATATATATATATATACATAACTATATCAAGATAAGTCGTAAATAATATTTAAATAATGCATTTCTGATACCAGAGTAATTTTCACTTCAAGACACAGCGGAATAATACAGTTCTGATAAACTCACTTATGTGTTTCTATAGCATAATATATTGCCAAAGTTTAATCATTTTCCACGTCCAATATGGACACAGGTACTGAGGTGTTTCTACAAGTAATCCAGTTTTGCTAATTTTAGAACGAAATAGTATTATTGATGTTTCTAAATACAAGCCCACGCGAGCGAAGCAGCGGATAAAAAGCTCGGAGATAATAATGTAATAATAAGGAATTGAGATCGAATAATTTCGATGTTTGTACACCAATAATGGCTTTATGTAGAATGAAACCGCAAACGACTCGTATCATTAAAACTACTACTAATTAACGCATCGTGCGTTTGTGGTTTATCTATCTCCGTAGTCTACTGCTTTGAGCTGCTACGTACAAATAAGCCATAGGTGGACCGCAAGTTGTAGTCAGTAAATATATTGCTAAAGATAGTGATATGCATTTTAAAATATGAACAATATTAAGCCTGCATAATGAGTAATATTTCTAGCTATACCTAATAAAACGCGATCACTTTTCATGCGGTAGCTAATGTTGGTGTGTTTCATCCCAAAGCCTCAAAAAACACGTAAAACAGTTAGTCCTGCATCTCTCTCCGGTAATATTTGGTTGCCATACCACAAAATGAAGAGAGTCGCTCAATTTGAGAAAATGTGAACGTGGAGTGAATATACTCCACCTTCGATAATATTATGCCCATAGGTAAAAAGTACTTTGCGGTAGCTAACTGCCAAGTAAAGTGTTATATGTAAAATATAGTGTAATATCTTAGTATATGTATACGCATGTCCATCGCATATATCGCATACGCATATCTAGGCGTGTCCGTGCTCGTTTGCGTCTCTGACTGTGTATGATGCTTGTAAGCGCGTTGAGGACATACCTATTATAAGGGTTTTTTTTTAAATTGGCCTATTCAAATAAATCACATAAATCACAATCAAGCTAGTTATTTCTTCTTTAATAATAATTTACTTGTTTCTTTTTTGCGATGTATTATTTTGCTTCCGGTTGCATTTAAAGTTTATAAAAGAAGTTTAAAGATTTTTTACAGACGATGCGAATATTTTTGTATATTTGAACTTCAATACAATGCACTATCTCAAACTTTGTACTTAAGCTGGGAGACAGACAGCATTGAAAATAAAAGTTCTTAAATAAAAAGCTGAAAGGACACTATATTCGCAAATTCAAAGCCCGCTACTTAATTAACATTAAAACATTTTCCTTTGTGTAACGAAACATAATGTAAGTAAATAACGAAAAATTTAGTTCTAAATAAGCATTCGTGTATTTTTTTAAAGATACATTGTTTAGGATATAAAAATCCATATGATTGTTTTTATTCAATTCCAAGCATTTTTGCAACTTATTATTTGTATATTTTTAATAATTTCGTCCGTTGCTCTAATAATCTTGAACAAAACGTTTTTTTTAATAGTATAAGGATGACATACGAGCACACAGTTCACCTGATGTTAAGTGGATGCTGTGGTCCATAGACATCTACCTTTATCTTTAATTAAAAATCAGATCGCAGATACGTTGCCAGCCCTGAGGACTGAGATGGAATGCTTCGTTTCCAGTAAAAAGGGTCTCCGATTCTCTACACTCACCGAAACACAGCACCATTAAATAGCTATTTTACGCTGGTATTCTGTGAGAACGTGGCCCTACCCCGATCGAGTCGACCCATTAGAGCTGCAACCACAATAAAGCTGCAGCATTTCTTTACCACGTTGAAAATATATAATAAGGTATATACTTTGAATGTATAATTACACTGTAGAAGTAGAGCGCTATACAGTTTCTGTGTGTAATTAGCCCACAGACTGCGTGTATTGTAAGAGGTGCAGTATGCTCTGAAAAGAGTGCTTGCGGACGATCGCGTTCGCCCTAATAAACAACGACGTCTTCTCTCTATATATCTACTTCGTCTTTCAGGTCACTCTGGATACGAAGTGCCTGATATACTTACACCGCTCCATTTTTGTTAAGGAAATTAGAGTTAGTATTTATCAAGTTAAATTTCTTGGTATATACTAAGGTTAATTCCTTGTTATATACCAAGTTTCATAGAAAATACTTTGTAATGTAAGATGTTATTAGAAATTTGACGAACCATACAATGACACTGAAAACACCGCCAATTTTACATACATACTGCCAATGTCACTGAGTAAGCATTACTTGTATGTATGTTATTACCTTTTAGGCCAACAAATAATGACAGATCGACTGAATGAGTTTTAACATAACATGTGAATGAGTCACATGTTATGTTAACTCATTCAGTCTAAGTGGTTGAATTTAGACCCCTGAGCTACTAATAGTAGGATAATAATATAAAAGGAGGTGCTTGCTTGTAATCGGTATTAAAACACTACACACAATATAAGAAACCAAAGATTAAACGTCAAAACGAAGCCCACTACGATCCCTCTCAACGTTACATGACCGCACTTTAGACTAATTTTTCACTCATTCAAATGTTCCAAATTTAAAAGCCAAACAGCTTTGGTGACGAATTACGATAACCCTTAGTAATTGCGACAAAACCAAGTTTTGTGTGTAAACTGTTACAATACGCCAAGATCCCATTAAACTTTAACAATTTGGAACTTTCCCCATTAAGAGTAGTAACAAATTTTGTCTCAGAGTAGTAGGAATTCTTAATCGCCTGCCCACGCTCATAATCGTGAGTGAACTAGTCAAAATTAAACAAACATTTCATATTTTAAAGTTATCTTAACAAAGAAATTAAAATCTTTTTTCATACTGTAAGCTATACGACTAAACCTGTTTCTAAATACGTATTAAGTAGGTGATGACTGCCTTATTTTTCTTATAGTCACAAGTGCAACTGCTGATCATGCATTCTTTGGTAGGAATTCCTGGTCAGACCAAAATAAATTAATGGATAGTTCTGTCAAGGAATTCTCAATAGCAGCCAGGAAACAGGGAATTTGTAGTGTTCCAACCTCGTGTCTCAAAAACTTAATGAAGCCGTAGTTCTGATGGTAACAATGTATATTATTACGTAAATATATGAAACTTATTTCCCACTGGTATACCTATTAATTTTTTGGTTCGAATGTGTTGTATATTGACAACGAAGGGTTGGAGGCCAGCCGGACGTATTATCACACATTCTGCGAAATGCGTCCTGTAAAACACCAAAACGATGGCTACTTGGCGCCAATGCTCGGGACTGGTATATTGGTACTAACTATAATTGGTGTCACCAATAATCCTTTTAGCATGCCTTTCTATTGAGTCCAAAATGGCTAGGGGTATTTTGCAGCACTAGCCTACATATAGCACAATACGCACGATGCTTATAGTCCACCCAACTGTTTGGCGTGAATTATTTAAATAAACCTTTGCAAGCAAACCTAACTTAATGATACTGACTTGTTGACAGTCAACAACGAAAACGTCAACTCTCAGCAACTAAAGCGATCAGTGAATCAGAATGATACATATCTATCATGTGAAATATATATAACATATATACATAAATAAGTGAAAGCCCAACCAGATGGAGGCCCTCGGCAGTGCAGACCAAACGGCCCAGGGTTAGGGTGAAAGAGAAAGAAACCGGCGGACGATGCGGGCGGTATCAAGGAGCACCACCTTCTGCATTTGACCCCTGAGCGGTCCGTCACGGAGTCCCAACCACCTCAGATGACCCGAGAGGCTGGCTGGGATTAACCCGTTTGTAGACACGACTACAGGATTAATTATGAACGAGATAAAATCTGTAAAAACTGGTTTCATTTAATGTGTAGCATTAGCGTAGAAACAAGAAATAATTACTGTCCATGCACTTCACAACTATACTGATTTTTTAGAATTTAAAATAAATAACTGTTAATTATTGGCTTTCGGTGAGCTCAAGGTGAGGAAAACCATATAATGAATAATCCGATATTGATACATTGTTTAATGGATTCCGCAAAATGACCATTTTACCTTTTTGAAAACTTATCGCGAATTACTTAGTACTTACTTAGAAAAAGTAACAAGCCAATTTCAATTTTGTATATTAGATATACATTTTGGGGGTGCCAGTTTCAAGCCATTCAATGTTTTCAATAAGAGTGTTGGACAGTGAAATCTTACGTGTTATGAGCGTGACATAGCGCTGGTTCAAATTTAAGTGATATTAAAATTAGATGCAATTCACGATAACATCCTTAGCTTTAGAAGATTTACGACTAGTAATTTTTTCGTTGCAAAATCAACTTACCCAGAAAAGTACATGGCAGTTAAGTTTAATCAGAAATTTAAAACACGCTTTATTTTATTTATTACACACTTATTATATAAACGCGGATTCGACCAAACTTATCATAAGTCTTATCCTGCGAATAAAATAACTAATTACTCTAGATTGGTTAAAACTACTTTTACGGATTTTATCGCGTTTATGTTTTAATTATTTTTAATTCCCGACGTTTCGGGTGCTTTCCAGCACCCATTGTTACGAGGGACTCAGATGACTGACGTCCTGATGTCATTGTTAAACCCGGAGTACCTTTAGCTTTTTTAACTATTGTTTATGGTTCGATCTATGCAAAATGAACTGACAGTATTTTGAAATCTTGCAGTGGTATGCTTGGGTTTAATTTTAATTTTATTGATTATAGGATCCCAAGCAGGTGGTAGCACCCAGCATCCCTCCCTATTGAAATAAGGATGTTTTTTTAATTTCAATAAGCTCACATATCATCCTTGGTAGGAATAGGTGTTCTTTCGCGAGGATTTGTGGTCTATCAAATCCGATGTAATGGTTGGGGCCGTCTAGGATATGATCGCAAACTGCAGACTTCCCGGAACGTTGATGCTTCACATCAACTATATATGCTTTTACGCGGGTTCTAATTGATCTTTTTGTTTGACCTATATAAGAGAGACCACAGTTACAATCAAGCTTATATACTCCTGCATCTTGTAGAGGAATATGACACTTGACTGATGGTAAGAACTGACTAATCATCTTCGGCGGCTTGTAGAATGTTCTAATAGAAGCTCGCTTCAAGATGTAGCCAATCTTGTCTGTGACACCTCTGACATATGGTAGTACAGCAGGCACACGCTCGACTGTGGCCGGCTTCACTCGGTCACTGTGACGTAGGCGCGAGACCCGAAGCTTGTTGTCGTACAGAACTTGCTTGACCTGCTGAAGCTCGGCGGCCAAGTGTTTGCTGTCATAGATCCCTCGTGCTCTCTGTAACAAAGATTTGCCCACGGTAGCTAACTGTGAAGGATGGTGGTGAGATCCACCGTTTAAATATCGGTTTATATGGATCTTTTTTCTATACACAGTGCGACCAATGGTGTTGTTAGGATTTCGGATGACTAACACATCTAGAAAAGGTAAGGAATTATTTGCCTCCAACTCCATAGTAAATTGAATTTTGGAGTTTATGGAATTAAGATGTTCTAAAAATGCAGTTACTTTGTCTGATGGTAAAATTGTGAAAGTATCTTCTACGTACCGCTTGTAGATCCTTGGTGTAACAGGTGCAGTAAGGAGGGATTGCTTCTCAAAGTCTTCCATGAATATATCGGCGACAATGGGAGATACAGGTGAGCCCATCGCAACAACATCCACTTGCTTGTAAAACTCTTACATTCCACAACAGATAGCCAGATGTAAGGCAATGTCTGAGTAGTACTGCATATTCTACTGGCATGTTATTTCCCTCTAGTTTCCTAGTTATAATTGAGATGCAGTATTCAACAGGTAGGCATATAAATAGAGACTGAACATCAAAACTGACCATTGTTTCACTGTCAGTAAGACGTAGATATTTTATCTCACTGACAAATTGGTATGAATCCTTAGTGTGTGCTCTTGTGTGTCCTCTGAGTTGTGATACTATTTTAGCTAAGTGTTTGGCCAATCTGTAAGTTGATGAATCAATTTGACTCACTATTGGACGTAATGGAGCGTTCGGTTTGTGTATTTTTGGTAACCCATATAACTTCGATGGTTTGGCTCATGAAGGTATTATTGAATTAACGTCCAGATTCAATTTATAAAATATATAACAAAAAGATTTAAAATTAATAAAAAAATTAAACGCGATAAAATCCGTAAAATCAGCTTGCCAGCCGTAAAAGCAGCGTGATGATTATAGGGTTTATTTTTAAATAATGCAACGTTTACGAAATATGATCGAAGATTCTGACAGTGATGAAGAATACATTCCACGGCGTCCACGATGGATAAGAGAAAGGAACAATTACTTCGATAACTATGATGACCGTGACTTCGTAATAAGGTTTCGATTGTCCAAAGAAGCTACTTTGTGTATTTTATCCAAAATCGAGCATCAACTGGAATGTACATCAAACCGGTATGTACACACCTTTCATTATATATTTGTCTACATAAACAGTGGTCTAGGTAGGTGACCTAGATATATTTTTCCTAAGAGCTATGTGTATCGCTCAAAGATTTAAAACTAAAATGTTATATTAAGTGTAGTAGTAGTAGTAGTAGTAGTAAGGTACCTATGTTATGTAAAGTTCCTTTTTTTTTCAGCAATGTTTCAATATCTCTAGTATATCAGTTGTAAGCCACTTTCAGATATTACGCAACAAACTGGACACAAACAAGCATTGGAGACTACTGTAGTCTAAGTACACCGACGGCAAACAAAATTGTACACAGAGTTAGTGCTGCAATAGCTGCATTACATACAGAATACATACTTCTGCAGCTCCTTCAATATTTTTGGACAAGGCGGTGTGAAGGTAATATTTTCGAACACCAGCGAAAATGAAATCGCGAAGCAGCAAAGATGACTTATAATTGCATACGCTGGTTATTAATCAACGAATCCTTCCTCCTCTTAAACTCAATTTTGGGCAATACGCTTCGCTGATTCTAAGAGCATTTAAAGGATTTGTTTATAGCCAGTATCTTTCGGTTGAAAAACGCAAACTCTTCTTCTTCTTCTCAGTCGATACGCTCTTGACAGAGCGGTCGTGGTCGTCACTTGGGTGTTGTGGCACGCTTTACAATACGCCTCCACTCCTCCCTAACAGCTGCCTTTCTTGTGCACTCATGCAACGGGACATCCACCGCAGCCCTCACCTGGTCTGTCCATCTCATAGGCGATCTGCCACGCGCTCTAGTGCCCTCTACTCTTCCCTGGACCACTAGACATTCAATCGAGATATCATTACGTCTAGACACGTGACCAAAGAAAGTGAGTATGCGAGCTTGCACAATAGATGACAGACGTTGCTTGATGCGGAGTTCTTCGAGAATGGACTTATTGGTCCGGAATTCGGTCCAGGACACTCTCAGCATTCTTCTCCAGCACCACATCTCGAGAGCGTCTATTCTCTTCTTCTCACTTTCTCGCAGGGTCCATGTTTCCGAAGCGTAGAGGAATATGGGGAACACAAGCGCTCTAACTAACCGGGTCTTAGTGGATTTTGTTATGTTACGGTTCCTCCATATCTTCCGCAACTTATCCATGGCTGTCTAGATATCGCCATCCGTCGTTTTATTTCATCTATGCAGCCCCCGTTGCTCGAAATTAGCGCTCCTAAATAAATGTATGATTGGACTACTTGACAGTTCGCGATTTGTGTCACTTCCGGCGAGTTATTGTTGATGCGATCGACAATCATAACTTTAGTTTTGCTGCGATTGATCAAGACTGACGTTTTCCATCCTTTGTAGGAGTTCTTCCATATGGCCGATACTAGTCGCAAATAGGGTAGTGTCATCCGCGTATCGTAAGTTCGAGATTTTCAGCCCTCCAATTGAGATTCCATCAGTCCAGTTCTCGAGAGTGCGTCTCATTATTAGCTCTGTGTAGATGTTAAATAGAAGTGGGGAGATTATACATCCTTGACGAACGCCAGCACTAGGATGAAAGTGATCTGACAGCTTGTCGTCTGTTCTTACGGATGCAGTACCACCTTCGTAAAGACACCTGAGCAGATGTACCAGATGTTTTGGTGTGCCCATTCTCAGCAGGGTGTCCCAAAGTTTAGGCCACTTGACGGAATCAAATGCCTTGGAAAAATCCACAAAGCAGATGTATGTTGCCTTATTGTACTCGCGGGATTTCTCAATAATTTGTCGCACGATAAGTATTTGCTCCCTGGTACCCCTCCCTCTAACAAAGCCAGCTTGCTCTGGAGCAATCTCCTTGGACAGGTAGGATTTCAGGCGCTCGTTTAAAATGTGCAGCAAAATTTTACTTGCATGAGGAATTAGCGCAATAAGGCGATAGTTGCTACACACTTTCGTAGAACCCTTCTTGTGAAGTGGAACGCAAACTCAGGGAGAAATAAATGCCTGACGAAAGTTATTAGCAAAACTACATGCAGATGAGAACTGGGCTTTAGAAGTTTTTTCCTGCCTAGAAGTCCGTCTGAGTATTAACCTTCCTTATACCAGTTTCCGTCGATAAGTATAAATACAGGCAATAAGGCATTCGATCTTAATTTTCAGAGCTAAAATATCTGTAGCCTTTGTTTGAAATTGGCTACATGCATTCAAAGACTGCAATAGCCTTTAGGGGTACTGTTAGTTTATTTATTACCTCAGTTTTATAACTAAACATTTAATCTTTTGTACTGCTTAGATCACTAACAGCTCTTATTACGTCTAACATATATTATCATCACCAATAAAATCGCTTTATTTATTTAAAGTTTCGATTTAATTCTACGCAGAAATCTTAATGAACAGCCATTGTATGAAACTGGGAAGTAAATAAATTTTATTTTTTTAATTATCTGTTTGGTGCTTGACCGCAAACATACCTGGTGGTAAATGATGATGAAGTCCTAGATGGTATATCACTCTATCTTAGCATAAAAAAACTATTTCATCTTACCTTGAAGACGCTCTGATTTTATTTGGACGGAAAGTCCGAGGCTGGCAAATTATTTCATCCTTTGCTGTACGTACAGTCGTGGAACAATTTGCCGACGTCTATGGTATGTTTACGGGGATATTGCGGGCAATCGAGAGGGCGGAAGGTGTCCCTCAAACAAGGTAAATTTTATTTTATGACGCCGATCTATGCCAATTAATCTTTAAAATCTTTTATTATTTATCATTATACGCGCGTATTTTTCTTTCGTAAATATTTTTAGATAATACAGCAAAAATCGACAGTAAACAGGAAAAGTTTAATTCCCGAACATCTTAAGAAATTCATTAACGCCATTTCGAATTTACTGAGAATACGAGTATAGCCCCGATCTTAAGTGTTAATAAGTATCTTAGCTAACTTAAATGGGAACAGAAACACAGTGGGTGGAATTGAAAAAGTTTCCTTGTTCGAGCCTACTTGTGCACATGTGTATTTCTAACAATTCGGAACATACGAGTGGGTGAAATTTAATTAATTTTATTGTTCGCTTATTGTACCCATTTTCAAACATTTGTTTAAGTAAACGTGTTGAAATATAACTTGTTTATTTTATATAAACACGTATTTCTCGAAATCTAAAAAAACAAGAAACCGAGGAATTACACAAAGCACGGTCCTGAGTCACCTGCATCTAATTACTTCCTGCATGTCTTACCAGGTCGTCACTCCATCAAATGGGGGGTCGCCCTACACTACGCCTACCGGTACGAGGCTTCCATTCGAGAACCTTTCTTCCCCATCGGTTATCGGTTCTCCGAGCTGTATGGCCGGCCCATTGCCACTTCAACTTACTAATCCGTTGGGCTATGTCGGGCATTCTGGTTTTACTGCGAATATGCCCATTTCTGAGTCTATCACGCAGAGAAACTCCGAGCATAGCCCTCTCCATAGCTCACTGAGCGACCTCGAGCGTCCTCATACGGCCAGCAGCGAAAGACTACGTCTCAGATCCGTATGTCATCACTGGCAACACGCACTGATTGTACAATCTAGTTTTCAGAGTTTGAGGTATACCTGACGAGAAGATGTTACGACAATTTCCCTAACGCTGCCCAGCCGAGTTGAATCCGTCGATTGACTTCTCGGTCGCAGTTGGACTTACCTAGTCGGACTATTTGTCCCAGGTAAACGTACTCGTCAACAACTTCGAGTACAGTACTCCCAACAACTACCGGCATAGGTGTGACATGGACATTACACATGATCTTTGTTTCGACAACGTTCATCTTAAACCTATCCGTTGGGAGGCACTTTTGAGGTCATTAAGCATAGTGCTTAGGTCCTCCAGCGATTCTATTATAAGGACTATATCGTCGGAAAATCGAAGGTGAGTGATGTACGCGCCATTGATGTTAATACCGTATCCTTTCCAGTCCAGTAGCTTGAAAACGCAGCGGTGAAGAGTTTCAGGGAAATAACATCATCCTGCCTTACAGCTCTCTGCAGTTGGAGTACTCTGGTTCTGTACTTGGATAGCCATCGTAGCCCTACTGTACAAACACTTCAGCACTTCGATATATCGACAGTTAACTTAGCACCGCTGAAGAGACTGTAGCACTGCCCAAATTTCGACGGAAACAAGGGATTTCGTATAGTCTACATACGCAAGACACAGTGGCAGATTGTACTATTCAGTCTTCTGTACAATTTCCTGAAGGGTATGTATGTGGTCTATGGTGCTAAAACCTATTCCGAAACTGGCTAACGTCCATGTCATACCTATGCCAATAATGGTTGTAACCACTAAGCTTGAAGTTGTTGACTAGTATGTTTACCTGGAACAAATAGTCCGACTAGCTAAGTTCAATTTCGGCGAATTCAACTTGGCTGGGCAGTGTTCGGGAGATTATGACACATCTTTTCGTCAAGCATACCTAGAAAACGAGATTGTACAACCAGTACATGTTGCCAGTGATGACCTATGGATCTGAGACGTAGCCCTTCACTGCTGGCCGTATGAGATAGATCTAGAACGATCAGCGAGGTGTACAGTCTATGCTCGGGATTTCATTGCGTAATAAACTTAGAATGAGAATATCCAACGTAGAGTCAATGGGCCAACCATATACCTCGAGGAACCGACAACCGAAGGGGAAAATGTTTTCGAGTGGCAGCCTGGTAACGGTAGGCGAAGTATGGGACAGCTTAGAAATGGCCCCCACTAGATGGAGTGATGACCATGTAAGACATGCAGGAAGTTGATGGATGCAGGTACCTCCGGACCGTGCTTTCTGGCATTCTTTGGAGGAGGCCTTTATTCAGCATTTGCTGTCATAAGTCCACTACTGAACATGGGCCTCCTCCAAGGAATGTTACAAAGCACGCTCCTGAGCCAACTGCATGTCCAGCATTTGTGAAGTGCTATAATGATGATGATAATGATCATTAATAATTATGCACCATTACAATGGACAGCAACGCCAAAGGTGCGGGTCTGCTTTTTCACTCAACAACCTCTGAGTTGTGGTAAGAAAACTGTTAGGAAAGCCGCTCTGAAGGTGTTTTTGAAAAAAACAAACTTTTACACCCAATCCCGGAAGTTCTTTTTCTTTATTTCTCCATTATTAAAATAATACAAAATATGTTCAAAAGACGCAAACATAACAAAACTTCAGTTGTTTTTTTTTCAATAGCTTACAATGATTTTAATAACGTAAAAGAAGAGAATAAAAATTATAAATTATGATATGATAAATAAGAATTAATGTCAAGAATTTATCAATAAAGCATATTATTCATTTTTTCGTTACGTTATATTTTCGAAATTATAAAAAAAAAAAACATCGTAAATAATTAAACAATTAATTCACATTTATAACTAAAGAACTACTGGCGAAAAAGAGAACATAAAATAAGAATCCAAAAAATATTAATATTAATGTTTATTTCAAATACCAATAGACTCTAGGTATATTAAGCCCTGTTTTACAATGTTTTGACCCCACACTCGGTTGTCATTCAAATATTACTCTATACTTGTAAAAAAAATATATTTTTTTTCTTAAATAATAGCAAGTGGTAAAATTAAAAATTTTGTACAACCGAATTCAATATAAATAAAATGTGAACGTCATCAATGTAGTAGAAGACAGTTAAATACGCATAATAATGCGTATTTAATTGACTGAAGGATAAAAAAAGAATCATCAAACTCGGTTTACCTAGGCAAAAGTTCTGAGGTAACACATAAAAATACATACAGTCGAAATGAGTGCCTCCTCCTATTTTGAAGTCAATTAAAAATTTCACTGAAAAACCTATTAATTTATAATAATTAATAATATAATATAGGTACATAAATCTTATTTCATCGCGTAATCAATCGTTTGGTCAGTGCAAGACAATATTTTTACTGAGCACTAGCGATTTTCGTCCGATTTTTCCACGCAACACATACTCGTAAAGCGTGCGCAAAGCAGTTTTAAAAGAATACATAATATTTTAATTGTGAGCTGATTTAAATAAAATAAACAATAAATGTTAGCCCAAGCTAATCTAAATACATCACTGAAAATCACTTTCAATTCATTTAACCATAGTGGAGATAAGCGTGAACGCACACACAAACAGAAAAAATCCGTTTACGGTTTTATTATATTTGCAGATTACATTCAATGTTGTCTCATTTATTAAATAATAAATTATATAAAATAAATTATTTTTACTATCATACAAAATTTTGTTGTAAAAGCTTGAATATGCTTTAAAAATTTACAAACATACGTTATTCAGTAAAGGCACCAAGCTACTTAAAGATTCCGTGTAAAAATCCGGCTTCAAATGTGGATGCGCCATCATATCTGCACGCGTGTTGTTTGGAAGTAATAAAAGGGTTTTGAAACCAGCTACCTTGCCCAAGCCAACATCCTGTTTTATCCTGAAATTACAAAAATACATCATCTTCTATATAATATGTGTACGTAATATTGTACGAGGTAGAACCATGCTGCAGTTATATTAGGAGTATAGTTGTAGCACGAGTGGGTCGGCTTCACCGGGGACGGACCACGCTCTCACAGAATACCAGCGGGAAATAGTAGCTTAATGCTGCTTCATTTCGTATGGTAAGTGTAGAAAACCCGAGACCCTTTTTACTGGAAACGAGACATTTCATCTTAGTCCTCACGGGTGACAACGCGTCTGCATGTCGTCCGCATATTGTTACCAAGGGCTTTTTGAAAAAAAAAAAGAGTAACCGCCGACTAACAAAAATCTACCCAAAAAATAGGGAAACAAAAAAAAAAACTTTGTTTTGTGATCGAGGATACATGTATATGTCTATAGGCCGCAGCAACCACTTACCATCAGGTGGACTGAGCTCATTTGTCACCCTATCCTATAAAAAATACCAGCAGTGAAACCCTATTTCACCCTTAATTTTCCAAATTCTTTCCTTAGTGGGTGTTTATGTCGAGAAATGCGCATATATGCCAATTTCGAGTCAATCGGGCAAATAGTTTTGTAGGTCTCATTATGAGTGAGTGAGTTAGTGGCATTTCGCTTATAGTCTTCCATCCATCCATACATTGAAGCCTATAAATGTCCACCACTGGATATAGGCTTACCAAACAGATTGGACTAGATTCTCATAAGGGGGTATTTTGCCGATAATCGCAAGCCCGTCAACCGCAGTTTTTTTTATTATTTAGAGTTGTTATCAGGAAGATGCTGCTACTCGTCACCTGTTTCATTTTCCTTCTGTCGCCTCTAAGGACACCCACGGGACGATATGGGGTAGTGGGTATAAATGCCGTAGTTTATTAATGCCTTAGTGCTTACACCGCCACTACACGGCATATAATATACGTACGAATATAGACTATGGTAAGTTGACGGATACACATTGCTCTGAACCATGATTTGAGGAGTTTCTTAGGTGAGGCTTATGTACAGCTGTGGATAAGTAAGGAGGGCTGTATTGATAATGATTATATCAAATAAGAAGAAAAATAGATGCTGGAAAATTAATACATTTCTTTGCTGTACGCATTAAAAAGCAAACTAATTTGACCACCTGTTCTAATATGACCACCTGGTGGTCCGATGGTGGAAAAGAGAGGGAGCAATTATAGCTTGTACTTCTGCGCACACTCCACGCACCGAAATGCATCCTATAAAATGCTAAGCGGCTGGCTACTCTGCGCCTGTGCTCCAGGCTGATAAGATTGGTTTCAACCAAACCAAGGTCAATAATGAGCTTCTTAGCACGTTTCTCTACTGAGTCGAACGCTAATATGTGGCATAATGCAGCAGCAGCCCATATATGACAGCGGTACTTCATGCAAGACCGGACTTTCGCTTTATGTAAGGTAAGAAAATGCGCCAGCGTGAAGGACCGTCACACCCTTGAGAGGACACCTAGTTTCCTTGTGGCTGCTTTGGCTCTGGACTCAATGAATCGCCCATAGTTGAGGTTCGGAAAAAATTCAACCCGTAACAACTGAAGGCAGTCAGTGTATTTCAATCCTTTAAACATTCCAAAAAGTAGTAGTCAGTTTGAGCGGGCTCTTTTTAGCGGTTAAAAGACACGCTTGGGCTTTGAACGCTTTGAATCTCACAAAATTGGCATCGCCCCATTTGAAAACTGTCTGCATTAAGAGATTCGCACGCTCAACCATAGCTTCTCTTTCGGATTGGATTTGATCTCGACTGGTTAGAGCATTTGGCTGGCAGTTGAAGAAAGTTATGGAGAGATCGGATCTCTGAGTAACTCGAACGTTTGTCGCAATAGGACTAGCTGAGCAGCCATCCGTGACGACTCGGAGAGATCGTTGTCTTAGAAAGTCCTCCACCCAGTTAATCACGCCAATGGATAAGTCATACGCTATAAGCTTGCACAAAAGGCTAACGTGCCAAACCTCGTCAAAGGCCTTCGATACATTAAGGGATGGGATGCCCTAAACTTTGCCTGTTGGAACATGACTGCCACGCGAGAACCTTTCTTCCCTATCGGTTGTCGGATCTTTGAGCCATATGGCCGGCCCATTGCCATTTCAGCTTACTAACCCGTTGGGCTACGTCGGTTACTCTGGTTCTACTGCGGATATCCTCATTAATAAGTTTATCACTCAGAGAAACCCCGAACATGGCCCTCTCCATAGCTCACTGAGCAACCTTGAGCTTTCTCATACGGCCAGCAGTGAAGGACCACGTCTCAGATCCATAGGTCCTCAGATCCACTGGCAACATGCATTGGTTGTGCAATCTAGTTTTGAGGTTTTGAGGTATGCCTAATGAGAAGATGTTTCGTAATCTCCCGAACGCTGCCCAGCTGAGTTGAATCCGCCGATTGACCTCTCGGTCGAAGTTGGACTTATCTAGTCAGATTATTTGTCCCGGGTAAACACACTCGTCAACAACTTCGAGCTTAGTGCTCCCAACAACTACCGGCATATGTGTGACATGGACATTACACATGACTATTGTTTTGTCTATATTTATCTTAAGACCTATCCGCTGGGACACACTTATAAGGTCATTGAGCATAGTGCTTAGGTCCTCCAGCGATTCTGCTATAAGTATTATATCGTCTTCAAATCAAAAGTGAGTGATGTACTCGCCTTGATATAAATACCGAATCCTTTCCAGTCCAGTAGCTTGAAAACGTCTTCCAATGCAGCGGTGAAGTGTTTCGGGGATATTACGTCACCCTGCATTACACCTCTCTGCAAATGGTTAGGTTTCTTACTCTGGTCGTGTACTCGGAGTCACCGTTGCCCTACTATTCAAATACTTCAGCACTGCCACAAATAATTAAACATAATATATCGTAATATTTAATAAAATAGTGGCAAATATGACAGAAAATCAACAAAAGTTTATCTACCTACCCATGATATAGGCCATTTTTTTATAGAATAAGGGTATCAACCAAGCACATAGTCTACCTAATAGTAAGTGGAAATTGCGGCTTATAAAATTCTACATTTATCTTGGATAAATAAACTCCTGTCAAGTGGTTGATTGAAGCACATACGCTTCTCAAATTTTATTTGTGTAAAGTGCAAATACTGTGATTCTGTGCTCTAAAATAAATTTATTCTGCAGTGAAAGTGCCTAAGACTCCACATTAATGTTTTTCAATATCGAAACTAACTGTGAACCGTGTAAAAACAGTATCTAAAACTAAAAATTCTTTTCGGCGAATAATTGAATATTTTCTACCCACGAATACAAAAGTTATATTTATGTCGTATTAAAATCTGTGGACACTGTTTATATAATTGACATCCGCTGTCATTGTAAACTCATCAAATCACTTCATTTATAAATGTTGCCATAATATAAGAGTTGTCGTTCTACCAATAAAAATAAAATAATTCTACCAAATTACATCTTCGGATTTCTCGTAAGTTTTTCATATATTTGTAACCAACAACGTACAATTGAACTCGACAGCTGGCAGCCGATAGAACTAATAACCCACAGTGATTAAGATCACCTCCACTGAAGTCTTCTGCCTCTCGCTCATTATTAGCATAACAGCTGTTGTTGCAAACAATAATCGCTATATAAGGCATTAGGGTGTAAGCAGGAGTATTAATTCCTAAAAAGTATAATAAAATGTCACTCGTGCAACGTACTCCGCCACCTGTATCCGAGAGTGGATTACTACAAGTGCCATGCGTTACGAGGATGAAATTGAAAACTCCAACGTTTCTACACGCAAAAAGCGCCCACGTCTTGATGGATCACCATAAGACGAATATTCTAGGCTGAAAAAAGATATACAACAGATGTTTAAGAACTGGGCAGCTGAACAAAAATCCGATTTGACAGCAAAATAGCGTTATACAAGAGACTTTTGGAGATATACAAATTTAAAAAGATAACTAAATTAGAATAAAAACCTTCCGAGTACACTGAAAATTTAATGAAAAGGGAAAGAAAAATACACGCCATCTACATGTTAAATCCCGCACGGCATCAATAGAAATCAGAAATATGGGATATCCCTATGCAAGATAGGGAGATGACCGACGACCTGCTTTCCATAGGAAGCGGCGTATCTAATGCTCCGCATATTCCCATCAAACACGATTAAATCCGAATCCATTGGAACGATAAAATATCGTGGAGCGTGTAACAGGCGCACAAAACAATATATTCATAGATACTTCATAAAAAGAAAAAAGAAATATATATCCATTATTGTAATATACCTATATATATGTCTAAGAATATTTACCTCCAAGCTCCAAAGCCCCATTTCGTAAAGCTAGAATGTACGCCAAAGACAATAATTACCAATATTACTGGACGACTAATGGCCAAGTTTTTATCCGAAAATTGACTGGTGAAAGGGCTATTAGAATTGATTCTGATATTTGTTTTTCTCTCTAAGCCAACTGAAGCGGAGAATACAGAACCCAATCCAGAAATTTCATTCCAGAGCGATTTGGGGAAATTTAGTCAGCAGAATTAAATTAGGCATATATGAATTTAGAATATGTCTTCCAAAACATGTTCTGTTACTCATTTTTTACAGTAAATTTAAGTATGTGTAGGAAATCTTGTAAGTTAATTTTAAGAACAACTTTTAAAACAATTTATGATACTGTGGATACACTTCACTACTATACTCACACTCACCTGGACATCCTCACTTTACTCACCCCAAATATCATCGTGCAAATACTATTCAAACACATAAACTCAATTATAACCTCACTCTTACTCATAAAAATCAAAGTAATAGCTCTTTTACTCTCATTTCACAATAATATAAACCAAGTACGTATAACAATAATAAGTGCCAATCTATCAACCTGTTCGCAGTAGTTGATGCAAATGAAAATATCTTAACAGAGTTAGACAACATAGATGTAGCATTGGCTTATGAGTGCGACACTGAAACATGTAACTCGCTCATTAAAAATAAGTCTACTTCCCTGAAAATATTCTGTCTAAATATCTCCGTCGACTCAATGTATTTACAGTTTTTTGAATTCCATAGAAAATATAGGTCGTCCACTGGACTCCACTAAAATCTTTATACTAATTGGTGATATTAATATTATAAAGTTATCAACGATCGAAGAAGTGAAGCGTATTTAAACCTAACAGCGGAGCTAGGTTTGCTTCCAGGTCACATTTATCCTACTAGGTTACACAGCTGTCTAGATCATGTCATGCTGAAAACTAGTTTGGCAGCTTCGGAATTTGTGATTAACAGTACTAGTAGCCGGTTGACCGAGCTTTGCTCGGTATTTTTCGCTCGGTTTTTTTTTTTAATTCGTGTGTTTTGGAAATTATATTTAGATACAAATTACATACTGATGAAATACGAATAATATTTTTTGATCTTAGCGACATAATTGAAAAAAACTGAACTGGTTATTTGAATAAAAAATCATGAGTGCAATTAATTTAATTTAAATTTTCGTGTTTTTAAAAAAATACTAAAAAAGGGCTCGAAAAAAATTGAATTTCTCAAAAAAAGAAAGGAACTTGAAAAAAAATTAAAAAAAGTCGGTCGGTCGGTCTGGGCTCGAACCATGGTATTACGATTTTGTGACCGCCCAATATACCAATTAAGCTATTTGTAATCATTAATAAATTGTCAAAATTTACCTTCTTATTCTAACGATATTGTAGCAGTTTTTCATTGCCTAAAAACACAGACAAAAAGACATTTTCTAAAAATAAATCTATTTATTGCCCCCGAAACTCCCTGCACACAAAATTTTATGAAAATCGTTGGAGCCGTTTCCGAGATTCCGAATTTAAGAAAAATTACTTAAATTAATTTAATTAAAATACAAGAATAGCTGGTTTAAAGGTATAGGATATGATAGGATAACAGACCATTCTTCAATCCTACACAGCATGTGCCCTGGCCAGCAAAGACCAAAAGGAACCAAAGCTTTTTACTAGAATCAACTACGATGCTTGTTTAAAATATTTAGAGACAGTAGACTTTTCATTAATAAACACTTCACCTGATGCAAAACTGCCCCTAATAAACAAAGAACGCTAAAATCATGGCTAACTCTTGGTCTTTTACATTGTATTCGACACAGAGACAAACTCGTAAACTTAAAAAAGTTCTGAAAATAAAATTCTTGAATTCACTTATAAGCGTTACCGAAATTATTGTAACTCTTTGTTGAGAAATCTTATACGAAACTACGAAAAGTCACTATTACGTAATGCAAAAACTAATAAAGAGCAACAGAAGAATGCAATTAAAACTATAATAAATTACACAAAACCAAAGACGAGTGCTGATAACCTTTTGAGTTCTAATGAAAATACTGTTCGTGACGTAGAAAACATAAATAAATTCTCTAATAGTAAACTACCTCATATTTAAAATCAAAATAGCTCTTCATATAATTTCACAATTCCATCAGTTCCTAACTCTTTTGTGCTACTTCCACCAGATGAGTGAGAGGTAGAATCGATTATCAGAAGCTTAAAAACTAACTCTGCTACTGTATGAACTCTATACCTTTGCAACTTCTCAAATTATCAGTACATCTAGTAGTTCCACGAGCTCTGTTATGCGTAAGGAATCTTTCCAAAAGTTTTTACAAAAACCGCTGATCACTCCTGTTCATAAGGATGGATCCCGAGACGAAATATCCAATTACAGGCCTATTTCAGTACTTTCGTCTATGTCTAAAATCTTGGAAAAATAATTAAATTATAAAGTTATATCCTCTTCACAATTTGGATTTAGGTCGGGGAAGTCCACTCAAGACGCGGTAATTCAATTGACAGAATTTGTAACATCAAAAGTTGATGCAAAGCAAAAATGTTTGGGGATTTTCCTCGACCTAGCCAAGGCATTTGACATTATCTCGATTCCTATCCTTGTGAGCAAATTAGAACGCGTTGGTATTCCTTTATGATTTTTAAGGACTTCCTATGTGACCGTAAACAACATGTTAAAGTGGGTGAATATGTCAGCCCCGAGGAACCGATTGTATTCCGCGTTCCACAGGGAAATATAGTAGGAAGGGAAGTATTCTAGGACCTAGTCTCTTCCTTATCTATATAAATTATGTATGTCAGCAACCTCTAGTGAATGGCAAATATTACCTATGCTGATGATACAGCTTTAGTCTTCCATGGTAAGACTTGGGATGAGGCTCGACATAACGCTCATCTGGGACTTTGGCTATTGTCTCGGCGCTATTCTCCTAACCTTAAATATTTCGAAAACTACATACATGCAGTTTTTCTTGGGAAAGACTGGATCCGTAAACCTTGATATTAAGGTCCACTAGTGTACTAACCCTTTCAATACTACCCCCCCCCCCCATGTTCATGGCTCGCAATTACTAAATCCAATAGTGTCAAATATCTTGGTGTAATACTGGACGCCAAACTCAACTGGCACTCACACATAGAGCTTACAACTGAACGTACTAGAAAGCTTATTTGGGTGTTTAAAAAGTTAAGATACGCTGTTGACTTATCTCTCTTGCGTTCAATTTACTATGCTTTAGTTCAGTCCGTAACGGGATACGGTATAAACGTCTGAGTAGGAGCCTGTAAGACCTTTCTAATCTGCCTGGAAAGGGCACAAAGATCCCTCTTACAAGTCATGACCTTTAGGCCATACAGATTTTCCACTAAAGAATTGTATGAGATATGTCGAGTATTAATTGTGAGGCAACTTTACATTTTGAAATTAATTACTAAACAGCATATGGTTTACCATTTATAATGCCACTGATTATAAAAAAACGGGTTATAAAAAATTTATGTTTACCAATAACATGTCGAACAGCCTTTGCTAGACGGTAACATGCATATAAGGCTATATATTTATACAACAAAATTAATAAATTAACAAATATACAACATGTAACATAATTAACGCACTTTGAGAAAGTAGTTTATTCAGAATCGTTTAATGAATCGATTCCTATCACTTTTAATAGAGGTAATTTTTTAGCCCAAATATAATTAAAACTACGTAAATTACAGCCACACTAAATCTGTACAGTCAAAACAAACTGAAATGGACCGTAACATAAGGCAATAATACTTTTAAGAGTCCACAGTTTTATTTGTATTATTACTAATTCTGTCATTCAATAAAAATAATGAAAAATTAACTATATTTCAAGCACGTTAAAGTTTTTGCGTTCGTGGATTTGTACTGTGACCACAACATCTTCCGGAATTAGTATAACTAATTTGATAAATAATCAGTGCAAAAAAAGTTTAACTAACAATTCAGTGTATGTATTATGATTATAACATAATATACTAATTGGGGTGTCTGAGGGTGTGCGTTAATTACGTTACAGTATATTGTATATCCCTTAACTAGTAGAAAAGCGAAAATTAAAATTAAGAGTTGGCTATTAGGATTAGATTATGAACAAACCGAATCGATATTATTATAAAAAATTAACAAACATGCAAAAAAAATTGTTTAAATCTTAAATTTCGAACCAAACACACGCAAACCCACGCACACTCACGCGCACTCACACACACATGCCCATACACGCACCCAGCTGCAAGCAAGCACACGCACACACACACACATACACAGACCCACACGCACACACAGATTTTAAAATTGCTTTATTTACATAAAATAAGTAGCTGTCATTATATTAGGGAGATTGCGGACTCTCGTAACACAGGTTTTCTAACCTAGCTCGGGAGTCAGAGGCTTAATTAATATTGTAACAAATTTTATGTCAATAAAGATTATTATTATTATTATAATGAAAATGCAGATGCGTTGCCTCATTTCCAGTAAGAAGGTTCTCCGGTTCTCTTCACTCACCATACGAAACGCAGCCGCATTGCTATTTCTTGCTTGTGTTCTGTGAGAACAAAAGAGGTAAGCCCAACCATAGCTACAAGCATAATATACGAGTTGCTGTAGCACGGCTCTACCACGTAAAACCATGTAAATTTTCGAACGAATATTGAATTTATTAATTTCAACTTTCAATAGGTATTATTTATTGAATTATAATTTTAAGAACAACTCGTAAATATTCTTCTGCCTTAGCGACGAGTACATCTTTTATCTCATTTAAATATTATGTAAAATAATATCATAGAAGGTTACTGAATATAAAAACGATTGTAAGGACTCCTTTTAGGGATTAAAATCATATTTTATCATCTTGGTATAACATATAATTTACACTTAAATCTCTTACATATATAAATCAATTGCTGTCTGAACTCGAAACTCGCTAAAGCTAGAACGATCTTATGAATTTTTTGTGTGTATTTGAGTGCGTCCCTGGATGTTTTAAAAACTCAATTGGACTCGGTAAGTGGAGCTGTTGTCGGATCCAGAAATTACCCGTGCGAAGCCCGGGCGGCTCGCAAGTATTTAATAAAGTTAGTGAATAGAGTTCTAACGTGTTCTGAACAATTTGATAATGAATATATAGTACTGACATTGATCTTTAACTCTGCTATTGTTATGCAAGTAAGTTTTTTTTTGCTTGACTTTTTTAATAAAATATTTATTACAGATTGCATAAAACCGTTTTTCATATAATTGTCACTTAATTAGCATGCAATTGCCACTTAATCAGCGGTAATCATCCTGGAGATTACGGCATATCTTTTCGTCATGTATAACTCAAAGCTTGAAAAAAAATGTAGAATAAGGTGCATATTGCCAGTGATGACATATGAATTTAAGCCGTAGTCTTTCACTGATGGCTGTATGAGGTAGATCATGTTATCACTGGCAACGGGCACCAGATTTTCCTACTTGTTTTAAGCCTTGAAGAATGTGTGACGAGAGTGTCCCAATCTCCCTAACGCTGCTTGGATGAGTAAGATGCATCGATTTCCCACTTGATCGAAGTTGAACAGATAATTTGTCTTGGGTATTCATACCGTCAGTCATTCAATCTATTAAATAAAGCTACTTCAAGAGTATCAGTTCAGGTTGTGCATAGCCATCATCATTATTACAGTCCTTCGCAAGTCCACTGCTGAACATAGGCCTTCCCCAAGAAATTCCACAAAGCACATTCCTGAGCCACCTGCATCCCTCGATTTCATGCATGTCTTACCATCATCATCTACCGGGACTAGCCAGCCACTTGAGCACCGTGTCATTAGCTCATAAATCTTTTTTGTCTATGTATCTCCCTCATAGTCACTAATAGCGAGTGTTTTTTTTCCATTGGTATCTCATTTTTATGCTACTAATCTCATTCATAATGCTTTATAATAAAAATAAAGCTTACATATCACCAATAAAAAGTACTCTGCTAGGATCAGTTACGCCTACACGTTTCATTGCATAATCCCCAAGCAACTTTCCTGGCTTGCCGAAGACAATAGGAACACGATTTGTTTCTTTGTTAAGTACATCATTGAATAGGCCAGGTCCTGTAAAGTTGAATTTTATATTATTACGTTATTTACAAAAAAAAAAAACTACATGATAATGCCGTATGGTGGTGGCCTAATGGAATCCACTGACCCGTGTGTGCCGTAAGAGGTGACTATGGGAAATATTAGAAAAAAAGATACAATAAAACAATTGCCGCAATTGACAGAAACACGAAGAGAATCGCAGAATGACTGATACAAGCTCCTAAAGCGTACTAAATGCTACTCGAACGAGTGGTAGTTTAGAGTTTTACCCTGACTTCCTTTATCTCTATTCTCATACATAATAATTTTTTATTTATTTATCATTTTAAACACTTTTTATTGATAGTCAAGGCTTTTAAGAGGATCTTTTACCTCGAAAGTATTTAAACTTTTTTCTTTTTTTATTTATTTATATATTATAAATTTATTATTTATTTATATATTATAAACCACTTTTTGTAATAAGCTGTAAAACATTATCTTTTATTGCTGCTCCGGTTTCATTGTTTAAATAATGGTTTGAAATGGATTTTCATAAGTGTTGCAATTTTTAGTGAAGTGGAGATTTATTCGTGAAAATAATGAAATAAGTGCCTTGAGATTTGAGATACTATCCTCATCGACTTCTCATCAACATGTAAAGAAGTTTTTAAACAAATTATTACAACTGACAATTTCTTAATTTTTAAAAGTGACAAAATACAATCATACGAGTCCATAACCAACGAAAAATATATTATAGTATATACGAAAAAGCGTCCAGCACATGAACTACCACGACTTACCAATAATTCTTATTCTACATTCATGAAATCTAGCCGAATTAAAAAAAATAGATAATATACTGATACACAGATTACCTAAAGATAAATATCCTTGTTTTAAAGACACGTAATTATATAATGCACCACTAATGTAAATCACTTCGGATCTTCTTAAGTAAGTAATAGCTCTGTACATTTTTGCAAGATTGACATTGAAGTCGTTGTCGAAAACTACGGCTCCTATTTCATCGTCGTCGTCAAAATAATCCAGGTAGTTTGTGTATAGTTCTGAGCCGTCTTCGGGCTGAAATAGGTGGAGAATTATTAGTTATTTAAGCGGTCTTAGGGGTTAGTCACCGCAGAGTCTACTACACCTGAAGATGCTTAGAATAGAGGCGACGTACGTGTCGTGTTATCGACAGTGGTGTGTCTTTCCTAGTTTATTGGTGTTGAGAGTAGTGGTACTGGGGTAAATGGTGACTGGAGATGCTACACGGAGGTAAGACAAATCATTTTATTTGATTACGCTGATCTAAGTAAGTTATTTCTTCTATTCATTGATATAATGGATTTCCGCAAAGTAACGCCTCATTCTATTAATTATTTTTTATCGAGTTCCGTCCCATAATATTTGAAAACATCTTTTCATATTTGTCGTTATAAGTATTAAGACGTCCTAATCAAATATTAGCATCAACAACAACTTCCACATCTAATTGTATATCGATAGAAAATATTTAACGATAGTGTAGTAATATTATATTACTTTTTAAATACAGCAAATAAAACTCAACAAAAATATCCCTGAAGGAAGGAAATAAATAAGTGGCAATAAAATTTTTAAATCTCTTTGTCTTAAAGATGGAAAGCAGGCGTTTACTTTTGAATAATCAATAATTATTATAAAATACGCATTTAGCTTGAGCGCTGGTTTAATAAAGGCATTAAGGTCTCTGTATATGGACTCGAGTGCTTGTGTTAGAATCAACGGGGTCTACTCGGACTGGTTTGGCATCCATAAAGGTGTCAGACAGGGCTGTGTAGCTTCCCCGTGGCTGTTCAACCTATTTATGGACAGCTTGTTTGGAAAATTTGAAAGTTGAAGAATGCGGGTTAAGAATGGGTGAGTTAACCATCAAATGCCTTTTGTACGCCGATGATCAAGTCATACTTGCGTCGTCGGCGGCCGAGTTGCAAATGATGGTTACATTAATGAACAGGTCATTAAAAGAAAGGGGAATGAAAGTGGAACGCAAGTAAGACGAAAGTAATGGTTTTTAAAAGAGAAGAAAGCAAAACGGTATGTGAAATAAGAATAGAAGGAGAGTTAACTGAGCAAGTGGATGAGTTCGTATATTTGGGATGTGTATTTAGCAGGGATGGGAGATATATGGATATTGAACGACGAGTGAATGCAGAAATAAAGTAAATGGGGCTCTACACTCTATTGTAAAAAGTCAGAATGTGTCAAAAAAAGGCACGTATGGCAATTCACAATGCTGTGTTTGTCCCTACTTTAACATATGGTAATGAAAGTTGGGTGTGGCAGAAGAAGCACGAGAGTAGAATAAATGCAGTAAAAATGCGGTCGCTAAGGAGTATGTTAGGGACGTCCTAGGCGGAAGTTTGTCGACCAAATTGGCGATATACTAAAAATGGGCCTAATTAAGAGTACTCTTAACCGACGAGCATGTATGCGTAGGTATATGGATGTGGAAGAGGCGAGAGAGGTAAGTCAGGATCGTGCTAAATGGAAGTCTGTAGTCTCTGCCTACCCCTCTGGGTAACAGGCGTGAGTGTTTATGTTATATATTAATATTTTAATATTATGGTAAAAGAGGTATTAAAAGCCAATAATTTTTTTTCTTGCGAATGTAGACTATATCCACCCACCAGATCCACGACTTTTGAATGAACACGCTAACGACTTACACAATTATTTGTTTTTATGCTTTGCGTATTTACAATTATTGCAATAGAATTGACACTTAAAAATCCCGTAAACAATACTTTAAAAAGTTGCGCCACTAATATTATATAATCATATTCGCTGTTTATTTTTTATCATAGGCAATTCAGTTAATAATGCTAATGATTATAGTTCAATTACAACAAAATATTTTTACGCATTACAAGATATGACATTTAACCTATATATGTTATATCATAATAAATAATTAGTTACTTTTTGCACGGCCTGTTTTTGTAACTGGCAGGTAAATAAATTAATTTTAAAATAAAGTTTACGAAACAAGTGTCAACTGCCACAAGTATTTAAAAATACTTAAAAGGAGAACTCTAATATACTGCTATGATTGTAAATTTATTGTTACAGAATAAACATTTTGAATTTTGAAAAAAAAAAAGTGTATTTCATAAAATTTATTTTAAATTTTATTTGCGTTGACACTTTGGCGGCCTCTCATCTCAAGGGTACCTCTTTTAGAGCCGGGGCGGCATCAGAGGCAGCCGAATTTAGTAAATGGCGCAAATATGAGTCTTTGAGAAATGACTTTAACAGTGGTAGAGCCAAGCGGCAGCTTTGCTGTCGCACGTATGGGCCGGCTCAAACCGGGGTGGTACCACGACCTCACAGAATACCGGCGTGAAGTGGAAGCTCTGCTTCCGCGTTTCGTCTGGTGAGTGCAGGTGGCCGGAGGCCCAAATCCCCCCCCCCCCCCATCAACATGGTAGCGGAATTAAACGATAGACTACCCCAGGAGGGTACCAGCACCCCTAGAGAATCCCTCGCTGAGCATCCACGACCATGTTTCTCCACTTCTGAACGTGGGTGCTCAGACTGCCCCGCGTATTCTGGGGGGGGGGGGCAATATTCCGCTCAAGACTAAAACTGCTCGGGGCAAACGGAGCAACAAGACCAAGGCGACCCCTGCCACGCTGTCCGTGAATTTCTGCAATATCAGGGGACTTCACTCTAACCTAAACGCCGTCCACTACCATCTCGAGACGGCAAGGTCGGCTTTGCTCTTTCTGACCGAGACGCAGGTGTCCTCTCCGGCTGATGTCTCGTATCTCTCCTGCCCGGGGTACAAACTGGAACACTCCTTTGTGCCTCGGGCTGGAGTTTGCGTTTACGTCAGAGAGGACATCTGTTCTCGACGCCTCGGCAGACTTGAAGGTTCGGACCTGTCCATCCTTTGGCTACGAGTAGACAGCGACGACCATCCGCGCGTCTACGGGTGCCTCTATAGGTCCCATAGCGGTAATGCCGAAACAGACCGACTCTTCGACCACGTCCAAATGGCTGCAGATTCGTTACTACAGCAGATCCCCTTCGCAGAGATCGTGATCCTCGGCGACTTTAACGCCCATCACGCCGAATGGCTCGGTTCACGTTTAACCGATCATGCGGGGAGATCTGTTCATGATTTTGCCTTGGAATATGGTCTGACACAACTGGTTACTTCGCCTACGCGGATTCCAGATGTGGAGGATCATGCACCTTCCCTGTTGGACCTTTTGCTGACCTCTCACCCGGACGGATATCAGATTTCCGTCGACGCCCCTTTAGGCTCCTCGGACCATTGTCTTGTCCGGAGTGTGGTGCCACTCACGCTGAAATCGCGGTTGCATTCTGCAGGCTGCCGCCGTGTTTGGCACTATAGGTCAGCCGATTGGGATGGGATGCGGTCTTTCTTTGCATCCTACCCTTGGGGGCGGGTTTGCTTCTCGCCAGACGATCCCAACGTTGTTGCGGATTCTGTCGCTGATGTGGTACTTCAGGGTATGGAACTTTTTATTCCTTCCTCTGTGGTGCCCATTGGAGGCAAATCTCAGCCATGGTTTGGTCGCTCCTGTAAAATAGCATCATGCTATAAGTAGGAGTGCTACCGAGCCTGGGCTGACGCATCAGCGTCCAGGGATGTAAACACCAGCGCTCTAAAAAAGAAGTATAATTCCGCCTCTAGGTCCTTCAAAAGAGTCATTGCCAAGGCAAAGTCAGAGCACATAGGCAGAATTGGCGAGAGACTAGTTCGTTTTCCTTCTGGAACCCGTGCATTCTGGTCTCTCGCCAAGGCTGTCCAGGGGAATTTCTGTCAGCCATCTCTTCCATCTCCGCACAGGGAGGACGACTCACTGGCCCACACCGCAAAGGAGAAAGCAGATCTTCTAGGCTCTTTCTTTGCGTCTAACTCGACTCTCGATGACGGGGGGAGTACGCCGCCAACCATCCCGCGGTGTCAGTGCTCCATGCCGGAAGTGCACTTCACACAGCGCTCGGTTCGCAAAGCACTCCTCTCCCTGGACATCCATAAGTCGAGTGGGCCTGATGGAATCCCCCCAATTGTGCTGAGGACGTGTGCTCCAGAGTTGGCACCGGTTTTAACGCGTCTTTTCCGGTACTCCTACTCCCTAGGCGTAGTCCCAAAATCATGGAAGACGGCTTTCGTCCACCCGATCCCTAAAAAAGGCAACCACTCAGACCCGTCCAACTACCGGCCTATCGCCATCACCTCCTTGTTCTCCAAAACAATGGAGTCCATTGTAAACTGCCAGCTCATGAGGTACCTTGAGGATCACCAGCTGATTAGTGACCGCCAATACAGTTTTCGCCGTGGTAGGTCAGCTGGTGATCTTCTGGTCTACCTAACTCACAGATGGGCGGAGGCAGTAGAGTCCAAGGGGGAGGCATTGGCCGTTAGTTTGGACATTGCGAAGGCCTTCGATCGGGTTTGGCACAAAGCGCTTCTTTCGAAGCTCCCTTTCTATGGGCTTCTCGAGAAATTGTGCGATTGGATCACCAGTTTTCTTGCGGATCGGAGCATCAAGGTCGTTGTAGACGGTGGAAGCTCCGATTGCAAGCTTATTAATGCTGGTGTTCCACAGGGCTGCGTGCTATCGCCAACGCTGTTTCTTCTGCATACCAATGATATGTTGCAAACCCGTAGCATTCATTGCTATGCAGATGACAGCACTGGTGATGCTCTTTACACCGGCCGAGCCAATATTTCTCGGGAAAACGTCTCTGAGTGCCGGGACAAACTTGTGTCTGAAGTCGAGTCTCTGCTGGACAGAGTCTCGGATTGGGGGCGACTGAATCTAGTCCAGTTTAACCCCCAGAAGACACAAGTTTGCGCGTTAACCGCTAAAAAGAACCCCTTTGTCGTATCCCCTCAGTTTCAAGGCACTCCCCTTGTTGCCTCAGCCAGTATCGGAATCCTCGGCGTCGACATATCGAGTGACGTGCAGTTTCGTGGTCACTTGGAAGGGAAGGCCAAATTGGCCTCTAAAAAGCTTGGCGTGCTCAGCAGAGCGGGACAGTATTTCATGCCGGCACACCGCCTGCAACTTTACAAGGCGCAGGTTCGGCCGCTCATGGAATACTGTTCCCATCTCTGGGCTGGGGCTCCCCAGTACCAGCTTCTTCCACTTGACCGCATCCAGCGCAGAGCGGCTCGAATCGTCGACGACCGAGTGCTTTCCGATCGGCTCGATTCACTGGCGCTGCGAAGAGATGTTGCATCTCTTTGCGTATTTTATCGCATCTATCACGGGGAGTGCTCTGAGGAATTGTTCGGATTAATCCCAGCCGCCAAATTTCGTGAACGCACTACACGGCAAACGTCCCGATACCATCCACACCATCTGGATGCTTGGCGGTCCACCACAGTACGTTTCAAAAGGAGTTTTCTTCCGCGTACAACCTCTGTGTGGAATAATTTACCACCAGTGATTTTTCCGGACCGATACGACCTGGGGACCTTCAAGAAAAGAGCTTACTCCTTTCTAAAGTGCGGGCAAAGCACCTGCAATTCCCCTGGTGTTGCGGTTGATCATGGGCGGCGGTAGTCACTTAACATCAGGTGAGCCACATGCTCGTTTGCCCCCTCTTCTATAAAAAAAAAAACTACATCTTTGTGCCATTTGCTGTAGAGACTATCGGTCCGTGGGGTCCGCGTGCAGTGAAATTTCTAAAGGAACTGTATCCACGACTGGTCGTCGCTGCTGGTGATAAGAGGGCTGGTTCTTTCCTCGCTCAAAGGCTAAGTATAGCTATTCAGCGAGGAAACGCAGCCAGCGTTCTTGGCACTATACCACGGGGAGCAGGTCTTTTTGAGTATTAAAAATTTTAGTTTTAGATTTTCTATATTATAGTTTATTCTTTTAAAATTAATTTATTTACCTGCCAATTAACTATCAAAAGTCAACTGCTGAACATAGGCCCACAGATTGGGTATATTCGCTTGCCATAGTTGCCACCATGTATATAATAATGAAGTTTTTAATATTTCTATGGTTGCCACGCTTGGCAAGAGTTGACAACCGCAATTTTTCTGTTGCTTTTAGAAAGGCGCTGCATTTCATCTCATTTTTGTTTCCTTCTGTCGTCTCTTACGACGCCCACAAGACGATATGGGTTAGTTGATGTTTATGTAACGCCACTAAGTACGTGGTGTTCGTCACTCTTATTTAATTTCATTCTGGAGAAGTCAACATTTAGAATACAGAAATTAATTTGTATGTGCTGTTGGTTCTTAGGCAAACAATGTTATAAATTAATGCTAACCCGTAGTAATTGTTGTATGCCGTAGCATGTTTGAATAATAAACATAATTAAGGTTAATTTAAGTTGTATAACTTACACCATGTTTACACTTTATCCCGTGAGCTAGTAATGTGTTTATTGTTTCTGGGCATGTCATGCAATACACTGTCTTATTAAACTTAATTGATTTCAAATATTTTGCTATTGCAATAGAAGGTATAGTCAAGTTTTCCTGAAAGTGTAAAAATCTATAAAAGCATATAAACTCAGACGATATGTAAAGTAAAGCAAAGAAAAAGCAACAAGAACACTACAAATGTTCCAAGGAAATAGTTCGTTCACCACCACCATGCATTTCGGAGACAATAAAGAAAGGTAGCCAAATTACTTTACAAACATGCAACAAGTAATACATTTTTGAAATTAAACATTCTTTAGGCACATTAGGCACTTTTGGAATGGGGAGAAAGCACTGAACTTACGTAACCGTCACGCTCAGATACATAACATTTACACACAGATGTATTTATAAATTTGCTTGTATCATATAATTGATTTGTATCATATATTATCTAGTAAAAATTTTTTCCTAAAAATATTTCTTATCAACCCAAAAATAAACATTTACAAGTTTGTGAAGCTAAGAAGTTTTCACTACTGACGTGCAGTCCTACAACTGACAGTTTTTTTTAAATTAAATTAGTACCAAATTCAGGTGTTACAAAGAAAATCTATGAAGTAATTTAAAAGCAAAAAAATACTCAAACTCGAAACTTACAAAACCATATTTAATATCAGCAGCGTCGAATAAGTCTTCATATTTTTTTCGAGATCGTACGCTATTATTAGAGACAAAATGCACAGTCTTTCCCAACTGTTTTATTCTATGGAAAAATTCGCCTACACCTGGGTAAGGTACATCAGACCAAATAACACCTAAAAATGAATACATATTGTTAACGTTACAGTTAAAAACATTTCAAAGGCGTGTGGAATCCAACAATACACAATGGGGCACCAAAGTAGAGTCCTTCTTGGAAACTCCCCAAGCATGAGAAAAAAATATGTTGCACCCAGCGATGTTACGTAGATGTCCTTGAATTTCAAATGCTATTCTTTAACTTGGGAGTAAATCGTTACAGCCTATCAAAGTTCATTGTTGAACATAGGAATCTCCCATTAATTGGTTATATTTGTCATAGTTGCCACCCATGGCAGATTTTTATTTTTAAGTTGTTTTTAGGAACACGCTGCTGCCCATCTCCTGGTTTGCTTTCCTTTGTCGCCTCTTACGATACACGTGGGACGATATTGGGTGGTGGATACACCACCACTACAGGAGCTCTATTAGAAGTATAATATATCCAAATATGAAATAAACATTATATCTAAGAATAGTAACTTTACAGTCTTTATACGGCACTGACTCCAGGTATAAGTACTCTGTGGTGGGTACATCATTATACTTACTGATATTACATTTCTAATATTTATAAAATATTTAAAATGACATACTCCAAATCCAAATCCATACTATCACTTAGTTTTGTATGAGCCTTTACACAAGAAAACTACTCGATCTAGACAGGAAATTAGATTAAAATGTTCAACTGATAAGTACTTCAGTTTCCAACAGCCCTACAACAGTTTACTTCTGCACTGTTATTAGAAGTGACATGAAATGAACAATAACTTAATCATCTAACTTATTATATTTCTATAATACACGAAAAACCTTTTTTACAAAACGGAAGTAAGAAACGTAATTTACAGCCACCTTATGATATGTAGCTACTACTATCTCTAGACACCTTTAACGAACAACAAACAACGAGGGTCACAGATGCATTTTCACCTCTAAGGCATAGAGCAATACAGCTCACCGCCGGACCGGAAGGGATCCATATGCAGGCGTTTCCCTCTGTCAAATTATAAGTCCATGCGGTCCTATGCAAAATCAGTCAAGTTTACAGAAAGATGGCGTTAAATTTCATATAAATAACTGTTAGTCACATTTTTGCTATTTCTTTTTAAACCTATAAATTACAAGAAAAACAAAAAACACGGGTCGCTCGCCCTCGTACAATATACTGATATGAGCCTCTGATCCGAGTCTGTATCAGAGTTGTCGCTTTCACCGAGCGATACTGTTATAATGTGTCTACTTGGGCGTAAATTTGTCACTTTATTTTTTTCATTGTTAGGTGTAAGATTTGTAGTAACAGACAGTTGTTTTGTGTGCACAGATTTCCCCCGTAAAAAATGACAGACAGTTCTGTATCGGGGAAAAACACTATGGCTACTTCTTACGGTCCGCCGGTGGCATGTGCTCTATGCATATAGGAAGTAAATGAAATGCCTCATAGCTTGTTTTTTTTACTCGTTCTAATACCATTCAGACCGAAATAAAGCAGTGCACGCACTGATGCTTGTGTTTTTCTTTTTTTTATAGGATAGGTGACAAACGAGCACACAGTCCACATGATGGTAACTGGTTGCTGCGATCCACAGACATCTACGTTTATTCTCGATTACGAATCAAAATGCAGATGCGTTGTCACCCATGAGGACTTCGATGAAATGCCTCGTTTCTAGTAAAAAGGGTCTCCGGTTCTCTACAGTCACCATACGAAACACTTCACCATTAAGCTTCTATTTTACGATGGTATTCTGTGAGAGAGTGGTCCTTCCCCGGTCGAGCCGACCCATTCGTGCTATAACTATACTACCTACTTATATATCTGCAGCATGGCTCAATTATAAAGAATTAGTATAGAAATTATAAAGACAAATTTACACGTTTTATACATGATAAAACGTGTAAATTTGTCTTTATAATTAAACATCAGCGGCAGGACTAACAACAAATACGTTGTTTATTCCAACTTAATCCTAGGGCCTATGAAGCTAGCTTAGGATTACGAACATGGATATAATGTAGGTTTAAAAGAAAAAACAAATTGATAATAGATACTACTTTGAAATATTAATTATCTTTACTAATGATTTGGCCCTACTTAGTTCATCGGCGAAATATAATGACGATTTGAAAGTAATCTTAAGTCATCTATCCATGCGTAAAATGTACCTCGTTTATTTGCCACATATTTACACCACGATGAATTACATATAAACAACTTTTTCATAACAATGATTAAACGTGGTTTTAACACAGTCTGAGTTTTAAGCCGTCGTTGTAACGGAAAGTATAACTGAGTCACATTTTGTGATACTATGGATTATGTACATGTTAATTAATGATGTAGTAAGGTATGCTTATGGGGCATTGATAATGTGTAATCAGTTTTGTAAAAAAATATATATTTATCCACTAAATCATTTCATCCAGTGTCGTAAGTGGCGACAAATCGGACGGACAATCACTGTAAGAGGAACCTTCGAATAAACAATAATAAAAAAATTGCGTTTCTCAACCCACCCGCTAATATCGGCGAGTATGGCAAATACGATTAATTATAACGAAATATATGGTGTCAAGGTAAGCTTTATATTAAGCAATGGATTTTTGATGGACTGTAAAGACTGATAATTACAAACACTTTCAAATTACATAATATACTTAAAACTTAACTTCTTACTCACCATCACAGTCAGAAAATACATAATCTAAAGAATCGAGGGTATTTTTAAATTCAGTACAATTTAAAGAATTCAGATATATAGGCTCCATATTAACTGAGTTTTCACTGCTTACGAACTAATAGCAATTGCAATTAGAGAGACGCGTCTGACCGTTGTCTAGGAGAATACTACACTGGACTGGAGGTTTAGTATGCATTTATAACTTATATTTAAATAAACGCAATGCCTATTTTCAGTCGACTTTTTCAGATTTATCGGACTCAGAGATCGTAGTCAATAACCTTATATATGTATATGTGATGATGATCATTCTGATGTAATAAGGTCGTATAGTGGTATCAACACTTGTGTCGCAGCCTTGTGCCCCGCTGTGTTCATGAGGTTGTGGAAGCCCTTAACCATCCGAGTGTTATCAAAAATATATTCAATTCCCGCAAAACTTTTAAGAAAGGCTTTAACTAAAGGAAAAGTAGGTACCTACGAGAACAAGAAGAAAGGTTTCGCCTTGAAATAGCACCTTGATGGCACATTTAAATAATAATTTACTTTAACATAATAATGTACACTTAAATATATTTTTAAATGTATACATTATTTTTGATGGCACGTTTGGCACAGTGGCTGAACCACCATTTTTTGTCATCACTGACTTAAATATATTACAAGTTGACGCAACTTACGGAGGCGCTACACACCACAGTTTTATTTTTAATAATAGTGTGATTCAACCTAAACTTAATAGTTTAGTTGAAGCTGGTTAAACAATATATTTGCTAGGTAAGCTAAAATAATCAGTTATATATTTACGTAAAAATAGTATAACTTTAAGAACCTTCCCATAATATATTTACAACCACCCTACATAAAGATCACGTCGATTAGTTGGAACGCAATTAAGTATTGAGTTTTGAATTCATTAAAAATACTACTAACAAAACATTTTATATTGCAGGTGATTCCGGATGTGCACAACGCACTTATCTGATGGTATCAATACCTAACACTTTAGAAGGATCACCAGAAGAGCACTACAATAAATTACATGCTACAGCACATAATACTGAGGAGAGAGCGATTGGCAGACTAAAGGGACGATTTAGGTGTTTATTGATACACAGGGTGAGCACCCTGTGCCTGACACTATGACCCTGAAATGGTTGCAAAAATTGTGATAGCTTATTGTGTGCTACATAATATTTTCAACCGTGTATGGCTTCCTGCTATAGCTATGAGCGAGTATGTCCTACAAGAATAAATTTGTTTTCAGACAGTAATGCGTGCACGAGGCTCTAGTGTTGATGGTGTATCTAGAGAAGCTATTTTGGAGCAATCAAGTCGACAAGACTTACTAAATAGACTATGGCATGCAAGAAACATAATGCATTAAACGACATTTTTACAAAATATTTTATTTTTATTTTTTTAATTTTTCTGCCAACAACTTCAACCCATCCCCAATGACCTGCCTCTTCTCCCTTCTATCTGATTATCCAGGTAAGATTGCAATATTGCAAGGCTCTGCCGTTGGATTTCAGTTAACTGTTCTTCCACTCGTAGGAACCACTCAGCTAGACTAGTCAAATGAGGCTGTTACTGTGATGGTGGCGACAGTGGCCTGTGATGTTTACCACGACAACTTGAAGTTGCTATAAAGAGACCAAAATCAAATTGAAATCTACATGTATAATTATAAGTCTGTAGGTAACACAGACATACTGAACAGATTCTGATGAAATTAGGTATGAAAACAGCTTGGACCCTGTAGATGAATATAGGCTACTTTCCTCTCCATACCAAATTACATAAAAATCTGTTCAGTGGTTAAACCATGAAAATGTAAGAAACAGACAGAGCTACTTTCGCATTTATACGTAATATTAGTGTGGATATGAATTATTAGGGGAATAAAACATATAGAATTTTCCATTTCTGTTGGAACTTCTAAAAAATATATAAAAATAATTCTTGTTCAATGTAATCATATGTAAAGTTATGGGTCATAAACTACTTTTCGAGATTTGTAGACAGAAACATACAGAACCTTATTTTTTATATAAAAATATTGAATATCATACACATAGGAATTTTTGTACTAAAGAGTATATTCAAAAAGCTAGCACTTTGACCGAGGCGTCCCCCCCGTAAAACCACATCAATCTGTCACTCTACTTCATATGTTTGTAATATTACTCCAAAAATATAATTACTGGCATTGTGGGAGGATCAAGCCAGCTGACGATGAACATTTAGTATACCTCGCTGTAGGTGTCTGCTTGAACTAGAAGGTGTTGTAGGCATCAGACTTACTGGCGAACCAACTATTGGAGGGGAGCTGGGCACAGCCTGTGCTTATTGCATGGGAGCTTTGAGACACCTGAAACCATGATTTTTATAGTAATATGCAATTACACAAGTATTCTAAAATAAACCTTTACATGAGTTACATACTATGCGTACTTCACTTGGCCGTGAATACAAATGCGATGTCCCAGGAACACATTTAAGTCTGGGTCGTTGTGGAGTCTGAAAATGTAAGACATTGCTGAAAAAACACATAACATATAAATGTCCCAATTCTATTTCACATAATCACAAAATAACTTTTTGAAGTAAAACCTATATATTTAAATAGATTTTGTAATTACATTTATTAACTTTAAAAATATAAAATACCGCTATTGTAGCAATATCAGTAACATCTGATTCCGTTTATAGAATATTCATTGAAGTATCTTGTACCTGAAACACATTGAAACATAAGTAAGCACACATAAGTATTGCCGTGTAATGGCGGTTGAGAATATCCACTACCCCATATCTTCTCGTGTGTGTCGTAAGAGGCGACAGAGGTAGACAGGCAGGAGATGGGCAGCAGCATCTTCCTGATAACAGCAATGATATAATAAAAAACTGCGGTTGCCAACCCGCTTGCCAAGCGTGGCAACTATGGCAAATGATGAGTAACCACGCAAACAAACGGCCCCCATTCCCCGGCGGCCCCGCTATTTCTGGCTACGGTGGCAACCATGGTAATGACGGGCAGGGGTGCTAAGAATCTCAGGTGGAGGTTCGGTTGCCACCTACGACGACTCGACCTGGCAACATATAACGCACGCACCCTGAGGACTGACGAGAAGATACTGGAGTTGGAAGAAGAGGTAGACAAGTTGCGCTGGCATATTATAGGGTTATCCGACGTCCGAAGAGTGGGGGAGGACACGGTAATCCTCGGGTCCGGCAACTTGTTCTATCACCAGGAGAGCGACCATCTGGCCCAAGGAGGTGTCGGATATATCGTCCACAAGTCTCTCGTCAACAACGTTGTAAAGATTGGGAGTGTGTCGACGAGGGTAGCATACCTGATACTCAGAATCACCAAACGGTATTCGCTGAAGATCATACAGATTTACGCACCAACCTAGGCACATCCCGATGAGAAGGTGGAGGAAATGTATGAGGATATTTCTAGAGCCATTCATTCCTCCCAAACCCACTACACGGTGTTGATGGGAGACTTCAACGCAAAACTAGGCACAAGAGAAAGCGGTGAGCTGAAGTTAGGTAAATTTGGAGAGGGGCAATGGAACCGTTGGGGCCAGCAGCTGGCCGACTTCATGGAGAAAGAGGGACTCTTTATGATGAATAGTGTATCGAATAGTGATCGCAGGGGTGACTGGCAGCGATCACCGAATGGTTAGAGGCACACTGAACCTAAACGTTAAGTTGGAGAGGTCTCGTCTTATGAAGTCAACGGTCCGTCCCCCTCGTGCTCTAATCCAGGATCAAGAATCTCGAAACCTTTCAGCTCGAGTTACGTAGCCGCTTTCAGTGCCTAGAAGATTGCAGTGGACGATATGAATGACAAGCTCGTGGAAACTGTCCATACGGTCGGAGCTAAGTTTTGCAAGACCCGCCGCAGAAGAACAAAAAAACTCTCCGATCACACTCTTAATCTCATGGCTGTTAAACGGGGGGTGAGGCTGCAATCGTCAACAGATTTGACAGCATACAGGCAACTGAACAGACAGATCTCCAAATGCATGCGGCGAGACTTACGCAAATTTAATACTGCTCGTATTGAAGAAGCCATTGAGCGGAACCAGGGCTCCAAAGTCTTTGCCAGAGATCTGCCTGCCAGTAAGAGCCAACTGTCAAAGCTGAAGACTGAGCATCGTTTCTGGGACACCTGAGATTCTGAGTGAGATTGAGAGGTTCTATGGACAGCTGTACACATCATCGTTGGAGCCACACGCAAGTGTGAGTAACGATCCAAGAGCGGGTCTTATCCGACACTATTCCGATGATATCCCGGACGTCAGTCTGAGCGAGATTAGAATGGCTCTCCAGCACCTAAAAAACGGCAAGTCCCCGGGCGAGAATTGAATTACAGCGGAGCTTCTGAAAGCGGGTGGAAAATTGGTACTTGAAGTCCTTCAAAAGCTCTTTAATTTAGTCCTCCACGGTGGCACTACTCCAGGGGCGTGGAGCAGAAGTGCGATGGTCGTGTTCTTCAAGAAAGGAGACAACATCCTCTTGAAGAACTACAGACCGATATCCTTTCTGAGCCGCATCTACCTGCTGTTTTCGAGAGTCACTACTAATCGTCTTGCACGCAGACTCGATGACTTCCAGCCTCCCGAACAAGCTGGTTTACGAAAAGGCTTTAGCACCGTAGACCACATACATACCCTTCGGAAAATTGTACAGAAGTCCGAAGAGTACAATCTGCCACTTTGCCTGGCGTATGTGGACTATGAGAAAGCCTTTGATTCCGTCGAAATTTGGGCGGTGCTACAGTCTCTTCAGCGGTGCCAAGTTGACTGTCGGTATATCGAAGTGCTGAAGTGTTTGTGCAGTAGGGCTACGATGGCTATCCAAGTACAGAACCAGAGTACAAAACCTATCCAACTGCAGAGAGGTGTAAGACAGGGTTACGTTATTTCCCCGAAACTCTTCACCGCTGTATTGGAAGATGTTTTCAGTACATCACTCACCATCGATTTGCCGACGACTATATCGTCGACAAATCTGCCTCGGTCGGCAAGTCTGCCTTATGGCAGAATCGCTGGAGGATTTAAGCACTATGCTCAACGACCTCAATAGTGCCTCCCAACAGATAGATCTTTTGGGTGAACATGTACAAAATAAAGATCATGTTTAATGTCCATGTCAAACCTATGCCTATGTTGGGAGCACTAAGCTCGAAGTTGTTGACGAGTTTACCTGGGACAAATAGTCCGGCTAGGTAAGTCCAACTTCGACCGAGAGGTCAATCGACGGATTCAACTCGGCTGGGCAGCGTTCGGGAAATTACGACACATCTTCTCGTCAGGTATACCTCAAAACCTGAAAATTAAGTTGTACAACCAGTGCGTGTTGCCAGTGATGACATATGGAACTGAGACGTGGTCCTTCACTGCTGGCCGTATGAGGACGCTCAAAGTCGCTCAGCGAGCTATGGAGAGGGCTATGCTCGGAGTTTCTCTGCGTGATAAACTTAGAAATGAGGATATCCGCAGTAGAACCAGAGTGACCGACATAGCCCAACGGATTAGTAAGCTTCAGCTATGCATGCAGGCACTGGGCCGGCCATATAGCTCGAAGAACCGACAACCGTTGGGGAAAAAAGGTTCTCGATTGGCAGCCTCGAAAAAACTCTCTAAAAACTATTTTGTTCTCTGTGCGGTGTGAGAACTCGCATTGTCGTGATGGAGGATAATGCGGCGGTTGCAGTTCTCTTTACGGAGTTCAGAATCGACCTGTGGCAAACAAATCCTAGCACACCATTCTGCATTAAACGTTCTTTGTCCCTCAACAGGAATAGTCGTAACATGGCCGGTTATGGAGACAAACGTGTCCACCATTTTTTTTGCAACACTCCGTGAACGAACAATTTTTGTTGACTTTATCTTATTTTCAAACACCCAAACTCGTGACTGGTTTTTGTTTCAGGTTCGTACGCGTATATCCAGTATTCGTCACCTGATACGATGTTGTATACAGCATTTGAGGATCCTGCGTGGAATCCTTCGAGAGTTCTGACGCACCAAGTAACGCGAGCCGCTTTTTACTCTTCACAGATCGGATGCGGTATCCATCGGGAAAACAACTTTTTACACCTATTCGTTCATGCAAGATTATTTGTATTTGACTCATGCCAATGTCTAAAGTTGCCTGAATTTCGCGGTATGTCACATGTCGATCTTCCTCAATCAGCTTACGCACAGCATCAACGTTTTCTTGGGTGACTGCAGTTTTTGGACGACCTTGACGAGGATCATCACTGAGCTTGTCACGTCCACGTTGAAATTCAGCAAATCAGCGATAAATTGTGGTTGTCGATGGGGCTTCATCACCAAATTCAGAAATCATCCGGTCAACACACTGTTTTTGTGTTAAACCACTTCGAAAGTCATAATAAATCATCGCTCTCGAATTTTCTCGAGTCAATTCCATTTTCTCAACGACTAAACAAGTTTGACAAAACCTTGTGACAAGACCGAGAATCTTTTTTTAAATAAATAAATGGTATTCGATTTTTAAAACCAAGGAGTTTTCAATTAAAAAGATTTTAATATGACAGGAACAGTAGAAATATTCCATTCCCGATACTTTAGTGCAGCCTAGTACACGAACTCTCTCCATGACATGGCATGGCAATTTTAGACCAATTTTCCAATTATTTTATAAATCTTATAGTATCTGTATAGTTTAGCCGTCGACGGGGAGAACAAGCAGCCGATGGTTAAGGGGAAAGGGAAAGAAACCGGCGGATGATGCAGGCGGTATCGAGGAACACCGCCTTATTTCTCTTAACTGTTATAATATTTTCGACTTGTATTTCTATTATTTAACATATTCTGAATATTTTAACAAAGTTTTTAATAAATTTATTAATTTTAAAGGCAGCTGTATGGTTGTTGTATGGTTTGTAAGGCCACAAACTTTTTAGAAGTAGAGTTACAGTTAGTTGATGAGCACGTCAAAAGGAAAAGATCACCAAATATATATATTTATATATATACAAATATGTGTACCAATATGAATATGTACATATAATATGGGCATTGAAATCGATGATCCCTATTGGAAATTTTAGCCTGATTTTCTCCCACATTTCCGAGTGGCATCTTTTGCACTAGGCACTCTTGAAAATCCTTTTGACAAACTTGGATTTCTTTGTAGAAGGTCGTAAAGACTACTAAAGAGTATAAATTTGATCCCGAGATTGATGTGACGCTCTTTCTATCGGGCTACATTAAAAAATAAATTATTACAGTTAAGTAAAGTTCTGTTGAACATGAACTAAAGAATTTAAACAGTTGATTAACTAACTTCATGATTTTTTTAAATTAAATGAACACTTTTATTTATAAAAATCGTCGCAAAATATTTTTCACTTCGCACTGTCAGTCGGTTGTAAACACAGAGCACTTATTTATATGTTGTTAACATAGATTGATAATGCAGTGTAGAACACTTCTACACTCCATATAGATAACTGTGTAAAACAAACTTTGTTTATGTCATAAAGTTCCCAAATAACTGCGGCAAAGACACTGCACTATAGAGCCAAATTATTAAAAGTGTCGATATTTTAGACGTTAAAATATAATTACATATAAAGAATGTAGTTATATTGAATAATTAAATGTAACACCACACAAGAAATGGTCGTTTATTACTAGAAAAAGGGATAGGAAACTAATATCGACTGAGTTATTCTAAATGAGTCAATCCCTAGCTAAGCGATCTTCGATTCGAACCTCACTTCTATGGAGTGTAGAAGTAAGGAGTACCATATCCCATAGTAGAATAGTTGAAAAAGTTGGCTACTGTAAGCAGTAGATAACAGTTAAAAAGCTTTCCACAACAGCGCTGGAGTAGCTACTGGGATGAAATAAACTAGCAGTTGTCGACGGTTTGAAGTGTGCTGCTAAACGGCTTGTATATAATATTGTTGCGCGCCTAAGTTGACGGCGGGTACCTGGCACTAGCGCCATCTATTGTCGGGTAACAGAGCGAGAAGAGCATTCCAGGATATGCAATGACTAATCTTTCAACCAACAGCGCCATCTAGTATCGAATTGAGGAACTAAGCTTTCTAGAAGCCCCACACTCGATCTTTTTACGCCTGGTCGGTCGGGGCCCCCTATTTACTGGAATATTCTCGAAGTTTTCGTGCACGAGCTCTATATAAAGCTGTTGATAGCCGCGATCGGGGCAGTATTGAATTTGGCGTGACAAGCGAAGCTTTGGAACGAAATAAAGTGAATCAGTGTAATTAATTATTAGTGTCTTTTAAGTTAAGTGAATTAAAGTGTTAATTTTGGTAATTCAATCGGCAGTTTTTATTGTCACGAACCCTTAGCTCGTAACAATTGGTGAGGAAGTGGGATAAAATCATGCCGATTTTACCTAAGGAGGAAACAAGGGTGTCCTTACCCGAAGTCAACGCCAGCAGGAGACGGAACAAAGAAGATTTGGTGGTGCAACGCCGCAGACGTCGGAGGGCCAGCCGCCGGCTGCAGGCCCGTCAGTAGCTCCTACATCTGCAGCACCTGACTTAGGTGCTTTAATGGTGATGCTACAGGAGGAAGCTCGCCGACAAGAGGAACAGGCCTGCCAACAGGAGGAACAGGCCCGCCGTTTGGAAGAGAAACTCAAATGCGATAGGTAAGAGCAGATGCTCCTCATGAAGGACATCCACGCTACCTTCGGAAAAGAGATACGGGAGATGAAGGATAAGGTTGCTCAACATGACAACCGCCTGTCGGAAGCTGAAACCCGAATCGACCAAGTGAACAATCGGGTTGATTACGTAATAGCTGACGTGAAGAAAACGCTGAACGACCTCAAACTTGGGGATGGAACTACAGCTCTCGTAGTAGCTACAACACCTTCACTACGTGGATTCAAAGTGCCGCCATTCGACGGGACTTCTTCCTGGTCGGCCTACAAAATACAGTTCGAGGCCGTCATGGAGGCGAACGGCTGAAATAAAAGCCAGGCCATTACTGCACTCACTCTAGGCTTGCGCGGCCAAGCCTTAACTGTGTTGGAAGCTCTCGGTAAGAAAGTGACCTACGAGCAGCTCCTTAAGGCATTGGAGGTGAGATATGGCGACGCTCACCTGGAACACGTCTTTCGCGCGCAGCTTAAAGATCGCTTGCAACGCAGCAACAAAAACCTGCAGCAGTGGGCCCTTGAGGTGGAGAAGATGGTTCGAAAAGCATACCAGTCTGTACCTGCGCTCATTGAAGGGAACCTGGTGCAGACATTGATCGACGGCATCCGCGACCTTGAGGTCAGAGCTGCTGTGAGGCTCGGGCACCACGAGACGCTTAAGGACGCCTTGGCCCATGCACTGGAGGTGGAAGCCGTGCAGCAGGATCTTCGCTCTCATCGCGTCAAGGAGGTTGCAGCAGCTACGGTTCGCGACCGCAATAAAGAATACAGCCCTAGTTGCTATGGCTGTGGGGAAAGGTGCCATCTTCGATCCAGCTGCCCTAAGCAAATCGTAGAAAGGGAAGGTGAACGATATCAAGAGGGTGGTGCGGCTAATAGCCCCGCCCAGCAGCAGCAGGGAAACGAGTAAAAGCTAGAACTGCGGGGCGGGTGCTGGCCGATGTTAAAAGAGCCCCAAGGATCTTGATCTCACAAACCCATGATGGGAACAGCCTAATCATCAAGGGCGAGATCAACGGAATGCCGTATAAACTGACCATAGACACTGGAGCCTCTCGCACGGTTGTTAGTTCCCAACTTATAAGACAGTTCCTTGGGGACTCCGTATACAACCGAGAACGCAATAATTTGATAACAGCCACCGGTCAGCGTATACCCGTCCGTGGAGAGAAGGAGATAGAGTTGAAGCTAGGCAACATGATCTACCTGCATAATGTCATCGTGGCTAATATAATGGACTACCGAATAATTGTTGTGAGACCGACGTTAAGCAAGGTGTTTCGAAATGTGGACAGGAGGAACTTTTTATGGAAGGTGCGTTATCAGGGAACGTGTACAGCATTAAGAAGATTGTTCTTCCGCCGAGATCACAGCATCTCACCGTTGTGTACTTGTGGAAAGGGTAAACAATGACCTTCCATGGAAAGTAGCTCGAACATTGGTCAGAACCACATACATCTCAGGAGTACGTGTGCTGAACCTTTGTGACCAGGAACAGATTATAGAAAAAGGCACACTAGTTGGTACTTGTGAGGAAGTGGATTGGTTACGTCGGTGACAATATCTATCGAGTGGGACCCACAGCAAGGGTTCACAAACGAGAGTGACCACACTTTTGGATTCTCTCCCCTAACGAAATGGTCAAGGCGAAGAAGTTGTTACTCAAGTACGCTGATGTATTCTCATCAAACGATGCTGACATAGGAAAGACTGGCTTAGTGCAACACAAAATAAACACAGGAGAAGAATTGCCCATCCGTCAGCGTCCAAGAAGATTGCCGGTAGCATGTGAAAAGGAAGTGGAAACCATGATTGAAGGAATGGTGAAGGATGGTGTTATTGAACCTTCATCTAGTCCATGGTGTTCACCCGTGGTGCTGGTAAAGAAGAAGGTTTTGTGTTGACTACCGCCGTCCGAACGACGTTACAAAGAAGGACAGCTATCTCTCGCCAAGAATTGACGACACGCTGGACATGCTTACAGGAGTAAAGTGGTTTAGCATGCTGGATCTAAAAAGTGGCTACTGGTAAGTTGAAATTGACTCTAAGGATAAGGAGAAAACTGCGTTCTCGACGAGAAAGGGTCTATGGCAATTTAAAATAATGCCGTTGGGATTGTGCAATGCTCCAGCAACGTTTGAAAGGCTGATGGAGCTTGTACTTACCGAGCTAATTGGCGATGCCTGTCTGATCTACTTGGATGACATCTCATCGTGGGACGTACGTTTGAGGAACACCTTCAAAACTGAAACGCGTGCTCATAAAGATTCAGAGTGCCAACCTCAAATTGATTCCGAAGAATTGTTCACTATTCAAACGGCAAGTCAACTTTTTGGGGTATGTAGTATCGGAAGAAGGTATCCGCACGGATCCGGACAAATCGCCGCTTTCAAGGATTGGTCGGTTCCAAAAGACAAGACGCAAGTTAGAGCATTTTTGGGTTTGTGCTCCTATTACCAGCGATTTGTGAAGAACTTTGCAGATATAGCCAAACCTCTGCATAAGCTAACCGAGGAGAAGCGACATTTATTCTGGGGTGAAAGTTGCAATATCGCATTCCAGGAGCTCAAGGACCGTCTGTGCAATACACCTATTTTGGGATACCCTGATGCAAGCAAAGAATTTAAAGTTGACGCAGACGCAAGTGATATAGGACTTGGCCTTGTGTTGTCTCAACGGAATGGTGAACAAGAGGTCGTGATAGCGTACTTCAGCAAGTCGTTGTCAAAACCGGAAAGGAACTATTGTGTCACAAGACGCGAATTGCTAGCTGTGGTAAAGTCGTTGCAGCATTTTAGCAAATATATTCTGGGGCGAAAATTTCATTTACGAACTGACCATGCTGCACTAAAATGGCTATTGCAGTTCCGTAAGCTCAGAAAAGTCACGATAATTGATACTACTGTATGCTCGCGACGCGAATGGCGGGAATTGCAAATTTTTTGCTAACTTGCAAATTTTGCAATATTTTCACTTTGAGACAATATTTATGGATTAAACTTACAGTAATTCTTGTTGAATGTATAAACTATCAAACAAAATTATTTTTGGTTGCAAAATTTGGTTTTTATACTAGGTAAAAACACCAAGGAGTACGCATTACCAAAGAGTACGCACAGCTTTTAAATGGTACGAAATTTCAACACTTGGCAGCACTGCGCTAACTGTCAGTTGGCAGTGACGCTTGGAATCACTAGACACGCTTTCAAGTTGGTACCGTATTTATTAGTTTGATTATTGCAATTTAAAGGTTTTGAGTACTTTTAATATTATTTATCAACAATTTCAAAGACATACACGATTTGCATAAGGGTGCCACCTGAATATGTAAGTTATTCTTCAAATTTGGTTATTATATTTTGCTATTAATAAGGTTATAAATGCGATCTTGTTAGAATGATTGTAACTGTCATAGCCAATCGAATTAGCGTGAATCTTAAGAGTGCGCACCTAAAGAGTGCGCTTGCGCACTAGGTAATTATTTATACACACAAACTAATTATTTATATTTTGTTTTTTTATAGATCGCAAATATGTTAAGTTATAAAAGAAAATCAGATAGAAAATTGGTATTTACTGAAGAAATTTTAAAAGATGCAAAGGAAAGAATACGCCGTGGGCAAAGTCAAAGATCAGTTGCAGAGTCGTTGAATGTCCCAGAATCGACTCTAAGAAAAAGACTAAAAGCAGGTACTGTTCCTTGCTCTTTAGGTAGATTTTCAAATGTATTTACTCCTGAATTAGACAGTAACTTGGCAGAGCACTGCCGACGCTTGGATTCATATTTTTATGGTCTGACAAAGAAGGAGCTAGGAAGAGTCGCTTATGATTTAGCAAACAAAAACTGTCTTAATCATAGATTTAATAATGATAAAAAGGAAGCTAGCAAGAAATGGGTCGAAAATTTTGCCAGGCGGCATAACTTCAGTCTCCGTCAACCTGAAAAAACAAGTTTGGCACGTGCTGCAGTATTCAATCGCGTACAAGTGCAACGGTTTTATGATAATTTAAAACAAGTACTTACAACCTTCAAATTTGTTGGCAGACAAATTTTCAACATGGATGAAACTGGCCACCAGACAGTGCCAAACAAGCTACCTAAAGTTTATGCTAAAAAAGGCAAGAAAATTGTAGGAAAATTTGTTTCCGCAGAACGTGGACAAACAGTAACGGCTGTTTGCTGTATGGGTGCTACTGGAATATTCGTACCACCTGCATAAATTTTTCCTAGAAAGCGGCAAAAACCCGAATTGATGGATGGAGCTCCATGGGACCCCTACAGCTTGTATCCTATTCTGGTTATATGAACTCAGATCTATTTATAATCTGGCTAAATCATTTCATTAAGATGGTCAAGCCATCTAAAGATGAACCTGCTCTTTTGATTTTAGATAATCATTCATCTCATTTAAGTTTACAGGCTATTGAATTAGCTAGGGATCATGGAGTTGTTCTTTTGAGCTTAGCACCAAACACATGCAGAGTTTGGATACAGGATTTTTTGGACCATTAAAAAAAGCTTATGCAGTTGCATGTGACAATTGGCAAGTTTGAAATCCAGGTCGTGCTATAACTCAATATCAAGTTGCTCGACTATTTGGCACTGCATACCTTAAGGTTGGTTCAATCGATAGAGCTAAGAAATCATTCGAATCTTGTGGCATCTGGCCTTTTAACGATCAGATTTTTTCGAATGAAGATTTTGCTCCTGCAAATGTCACTGACCATCCCAATCCAACTGCAGAAACTTCAAGTGCAGGCAAAGCCCTTAATAGTTCAAATCTAGCTGTTGAATTGCCACTTACAACTACATAAACTGTTACCCAATTTGTCTCGTCACCTATACGATAATCAAATCAATATTAATATTTCAGCTCCAGATATAGCATTGTCTCAACTTGGAGGAACCGAAACCCTTGAATCAACTGATAATCACCAGGAAGTAATAACAATACCAGAAAATGACGAGTCAACACCATCCAAATCATCAATCTTACCATTACCAAAGTCAAACATTCAGAAAAAAAGAAACACAAAACGTAAGAAATCAGAAATCCTTACCAGTTCTCCTTATAAAAATCAAATAGAAGCAGAACAAAAAGAAAAAGAAGAAAAGGCCAAGAAGACAAAGAACACATCAAATAAAAATAAATCTGGGACACCAAATAGACCGACACTGCTGGAAACAAGTACGGGTACAGAAGTTGTTCGATGCCCCCTTTGTGCCGAAGTCTACGTAGAACCTCCTGATGAAGACTGGATCCAATGTAGTCAGTGTGGGGCTTGGTGGCACGATGAGTGCTCTGACTATCTAGGGTTCGGAGTTTTTAAGTGTGACGTTTGCCTTGGTTAAAGTAGATGTTCCACCATGGACAAAGCTTCCATTACCCTCATGCGTACTCTTAACTAGTACTAAGAGCCATGGATGCGCACTCTTTAAGTCATTGTACCTTAAGAGTGCGCGTGAGACACGTTCTTGTTTTTATTAATTATTAAATATTAATGGATGTTGATTAATAATAAGAGTAAAAAAAGTGTTCCTAAAGAACTAAAGCCTAATTATAAGTAAAATTGAAGACTGAACTCAAAGTCGATTATTTTAAAAATAAATCTGTAAAAACTGCGCACTCTTTGGCATTTTTACCCTAGTAGTAGTATATACTTCACTTTTAGTGCCAAAATTACTACTAATTTGAATTCTACACTTTTGTTTTTGGAGAAATTTATATGAAAATGTTTGGAAATATGTATATTTTTATGTTTTATGTGTTTCTATTCGTTACTCATACCAAAATATAAAAAAAAATATTTATCTGTATGACATTTCGAACAATATTTCTAATATGTTTTTGTGTGAATTTGAAATAAATACAACGTCAAGTCATTTGAAATATGTTATAAAACTATTTTTAGTTACATTTTACACTAAAAATAAATGAGAATTGGAAAAATAACACATTTTTGACCCAACCGCCAAAATGGGCCTTCTCGATTTCGAAGTACTTTTGGGCACTTACTTTTCACTTTTGTGCCACAAATTATATATCTACGTGTTTACTATATTACAAAGAATGTAAATAAGTATAATACTTTCGCTTTTGGTCCAGACACAAATATAAAATTCTATAAAAAAGACGGAGCACATTCTGCAATGCGACAGGTGGAACGTTGAAAGTTCAGAGTGATTTTTTTTTCTAAAAAACATTGCCAGGTTATGGTTTAAAATAAAAGAGCATATCTTCGTGTTTTACTATATTATTCATTGCATATTGTCTTTGGTTTTGTTTAAAACAAAAAAATTATTATTTCATAGGGCAGTATTTGGTATCAAATTCGATACCTTCCTGAGCCAGCCGTTTAGTAGATAGGTAGTTTCTATGATATCGAATAAGGGTATAGCCATGAGCTAACAGGTTAAAAATCCAGAAAGACAAGTTGCGAGGTGGATTGAACTACTGCAGGAATACGACTTTGAGATCGAACATCGCAGCGGGAAATCTCATGGCAACGCAGATGCATTGTCAAGAAGACCTTGTCCTGAAGATTGCAAACATTGTACTAGGCAAGAGAGTAAGGAAGTGGTATCCGTGAGGATACTCAGGACAGACCACCTCAGCAACGAGTGGAAGGACAGCTTACTACATGCACAGCAGGAAGATCCGGACTTCAAGCCGATTCTGGAATGGATAAACGCCAGTGCTCCCAAGCCCAAGTGGAGCGACGTCTCAGCGATGAGTTCGACCACTAAAAGCTATTGGGCTCAATGGGACAGCTTGCTGCTTCAGGATGGAGTTCTATGCCGTAAATGGGAAACTGTTCGGGGAGACAGCTGTCATTTACAAATGGTCGTCCCTAACGCCGGATAGAGTACCGGATGTTCTACAGCTGTACCATAATGATTGTTCAGGAGGCCATCTGTGAGTTAAACGAACTCTACTGAAGATCCGAGAACGGTTTTACTGGGTCCACTGTCGAAAAGATGTCGAGGACTGGTGTCGCAAATGTACAAGTTGTGCGGCTGTAAAGGGACCTCAGACTCGTAGTAGAGGTGCGTTCAAGTTGTATAATGTTGGTGCACCATGTGAGAGAATAGCCATTGACGTGGCGGGGCCGTTTCTGGAGAGTGAAAGCGGTAACAAGTATTTCATGGTTGTGATGGATTACTTCACTAAGTGGCCAGAAGTCTTCGCCATTCCAAATCAAGAAGCTTCAACAGTTGCAGATAAAGTAATTCATGAAGTCTTTTGTCGTTTTGGAGTAACTTTAGAGATTCACAGCGAAGGGAGGAATTTTGAGTCTCAAATATTCCAGGAAACTTGCCGAGTTATGAGTACTCATAAAACAAGAACGACTTCTTATCACCTGCAATCTGATGGAATGGTAGAAAGATTTAATCAGACATTGGAGAGGTACCTAGCAAAAGTTGTAGACAATTGGCAACGAGATTGGGACAAGCACATACAACCATTTTTGTCGTCATATCGAAGCGCTGTTCACGAAATTACATCAGTGACATCAGCTTTCGCGAACTTTGTAAGAGAATTACGGCTGCCTGCGGTCCTGATCACCGGGATACCACCTGATGTTACGCAGTATAACCGACTATGCAAATGACTTGCGGAACAACATGAATGACATTTATTAGCACGTCAGACAATCGGGCCAGCAAATGTCTGAAAATATGAAAACCTGGTATGATCGCAAAATTAACAACAAAGGGTTCGAAGAAGGTTCACTAGTGTGGTTGCAAAATCTAGTCCGCAGCAAAGGGAAATCTCCTAAGCTTCAAGCTAAAAGGGACGGCCCGTACCGGATTGTGACCAGGATCAACGATGTAACCTACCGGATACAGAAAGGCGCAAGAGGGACTCCAAATATCGTCCATGTGGATCGCCTGGCGCGTTATTATGGGGCCGATAATGCTCGAGACGAGCACGTCTTAGGAGGGGGCGGTGTTGCGCGCCTAAGTTGACGGCTGGTACCTGACACTAGCGCCATCTAGTGTCGGGTAATAGAGCAAGGAGAACTTTCCAGAAAATGCCATGACTAATCTTTCCACCAACAGCGCCATCTAGTATCGTATTGAATAAATAAGCTTTCTAGAATCCCCACACTCGATCTTTCTGCGCCTGGTCGGTCGGGGCCCCTTATTTACTGGAATATTCTGGATGTTTTCGTGGAAGAGCCCTATATAAGGCCGCGATCGGGGCAGTATTGAATTTGGCGAGACAAGCGAAGCTTCGGAGCGAAATAAAGTGAATCAGTGTGATTAATTATTAGTGTCTTTTAAGTAAAGTGAATTAAGATGTTAATTTTGATAATTCAATCGGCAGTTTTTATTATCACGAACCCTAAACTCGTAACAATATAAAATACCCGATACAAAAGTTACGCTCTCATCCTCCACATTTTTTTAAAACAATGTGGGGCAGGCACACAGCACCACACACGCTGTGTGCGGTAAGCGCCAACCAACTAACGCGCTCCCCCCGAAGAGGACGTTAAGTTGGGAACTGGACCGTAGTCCACTGCAAAATAACTGGCAAGCCAGTAAAAGTGGACTTGGCCCCTTGGTAGTGCGTAAGCACAAACATTTACCGAAGTCACGCATGTCGATGCGTGTAAATGCAATACATAATACGAACAAATCCAGCCACAGTGAATGTACGCCACACGGTTTAGGCAATTAAGCACACTGGCCATAAAAAACCTCCGTGAGTGCCACCACCTGCCAGACCGCCGTTGCTGCAGCCGTGATGTAATTGTATGGCATCACCAAGGATTGCATGATCGGCGCGGCTATTCTATTCGCTCGATTCGCTCGCTCACTCCACCCCACCATCCCCTTCCAACCTAACCTGGCCGAGTCGGGGTGCCCTAAGTCCCGAACTCACTTCGCTCGCTCTTGCACTTAACAAAACACCAAAATATTAGCTTTTATAATTACTTTAAATTATAAACATAATATATAATACAAGAATAACAACACTACGGCTCGCACAGGTGCCTACGATTTGCTACGACGAGCGGAGGCTGCTCTCCCTCCGCACCTACGGCTTTACAAAAACACTTTAGGAGTAGAGCAGACAAGACTACGTGGATTCCGGGCATGCTGATTTAATTTTAGTACAGATTCGATCAGATCAAATATTTATAGTCAGGTTGCCTATGCTCCCGCCACAGACACAAAATTCTGTATGCCATCCAGCTTTCTCAGTACTAATACGAGTATCGTATAATTTTTTTCTCAGAAGGGCTAGAACCCAGAGCCGTAAAGTCAGTTAATAATAACAAATGTATCATTTTCCATACTTTACGTATTTTAGGTTATAATAGTTTTTATTTATTTTTTTCGATAAGGGTGCATTACCTTTTAAATGTGAGTGGTATTATTATAACTGGGGACCAAACCTCTACCAAAAAACACCTTACTCCCCCAAATTCCTGCCAAACGATTTTAAATCCAATCCATGATTTGTATTGAATGTTTAAGAATCATCAATATTATAACAAAATTTTTGTGTTGGAACAAAAAGTGACAGGTAACCAACATTGTCTAAAATCTTTGCAATTCTTGTTTCATATCATTCTTTTTATTAGTTAAAGATCTATTCTACATATTATTGCTGGGCTTATTATATTCTTCTTGGGTTTCTTTTTGAATTATTCCAACGACAATTTGATTTGAGATCTATAAATATTAATAAAAAAAAAAACTCGACATTGGCTTGCACTGCTCCTTCTGTTTTCGATCTTTGTTTTCATTTGTATGTATGTGCCGTTGCGAGTATTCATTTAACTATGTATTTACAATAAATATTTAAATGAATACTCGCAACGGCAAGACGCGCCAGATGGAGAACCAACTCCAGTTGCCGCTCCAAGAACTTAAGGCGTCCACGGAGCAGTGTGAACCGTTGCATAAGGAAAGGGATCGTAATGAAAAGGAAATGCCAAAAATACACAATTAAAATGTGATATGGCTAAGACACACACTGATTACACTAGTATTATAAAAGAAATGGATCAGATACAGGGAACGGATTTGACGGAACGGATTAATGGATTTGACCAATGCAGCCGGGAATATGAGTAAGCTCTCAGGTTTATAGCTGCATTTCAGTTACGGTTGAATGACGCGAATGAGCAAATAGCATAACGTAAAAGATACATATATAACCTAAAAGCCTCCCACTTACATTGCACAATCTCAAAGCCTAAACATTACAGCAATCTGCAACAATAGATTTGATCGGTGAAAACTCTCCCATTTCAGGAAAAACCGTAAGGATAACCGCAGTAAAACCAACTTGAAGAAATATTTATAAGCTAATAAATACATAAATCAATAAAAAATAAGATCAATACCAAAAATTATGTAAATATAAAATGTAAAGAAAAGTAAGTATTGATATATGAACTTAAATTGTATTCAATTGTGGTGGATAATGTTAAAAAATGTTATGAGACTGACAGAAAGTGCCTTAAATCGGAAATTTTGCTACTTTTGACTCCCGTCAAACTGTGTCCAATAAACATAAATCAGCCCAAAATGAAATAAAAGTACAGATACTGACTATAGATAACCAGGTAAAGATAGAATGTAGAAGAAGTATAAATACAATGAGGAGTGTTTCGACTCCTTAGTAAAACATCAATGTGAGTGTCAGCGGTCAATACTGATTTCTTCAGAGTCGATGTGTGCTGATAATATTATACCACTATCAAAACTGTATGACAATACCATAGCAGAGGAGATAAAAATAAAATATATTACAAATATTATCAAAAAATAATATGATTGTGTATAGCGATGACATGTTTTCGCAAATTTAGGCATAATTTTAAATAACACTTTCAGGTGACAAAAAATAACAAATTGCTGGCATGTCTGGAGCATCTTTTAGTGATATTCTAAATAAAATTATTGTTACTCCAAATAGTACAATAATAATTTTGTTGGTAGAAGAGGCAGTGTAAACAACAAACATTTATTAAGATACACTGAACAACTAATAACCTAAATGCAAACAAAATTGTCTATTTCGGACTGCCTTATATACAGATGTTGCCTCATCAAGGTGTTAAAATCTGAAAGGTTGAAGAATCTTTAACCGGACGACAAGTGGGATGGATGGGACCACCTGTAAGACTATTGTGGCACATAAGCATTACGGCTGTTTCTGGGGAAAGGGAATATTAGATGAATATAATATTACTATTCTTTATTTAGAAAAAACTTGATTATTAAGTTTTAGGTTTTTTTTAAACTCTATCTTGTTTGCTATTACCAGTTGAACAGTTATTGTAGACCACCCTTTTCTTGTACTAAACCCCAGTCTGGAATGGTGGGCGGAATATATCAACATGGGTGCAGTCAATAGCCCCAAGAATATCAGGCAAAGTATGTTCTGCTACATTTTTCCTTGCTTGTTATACGCCCGGAAATTATATTCACTTCAGTATTAGTCAAAAATAAAATGAAAGAAATAGATGCACTGAAACTTGTATTTACCTACACAAGAGGCTAATTAAAGTATATGTTCCCCACATTCTAATGATGGCCCCAATAACTTGGGTCAAGTATTTGTACAAGTATTTGCAGATTACTTGTTGTTTGAACAACAGCCATTCCATGGTCTGGACTCGTACCTTTCTGGTAACTACCATCTGTCAAGGGACTGAAAGATTAAATTACCTACCTAAAAAAATATTAAGATAAGTTAGCAACATGTATTCTTTACAAATATACGATGTTTTTTGCACAAGGTGGTTGTAATAGATGTTTACTTTAATATGCACTGGTAGTCCATCCACATAATTAATAGGCTTTAAAGCCTCAAAGAGTTCTTTACACAAATACAAAACACAATCTTTGAGCATCAGAAATCGGCGTAGAAATTCGTTGTCGATTGTCGGGGAATTCCAATGGATTAAGTACTCTGAACACGTATCGATCGCCGATGTAATTTTCATCCTTGTTTTTCAATTTCTGATACGAAAATGTAGTTGCAGTAAGCTCGAGACATCCTTTTTGTATTAAAATGGTTTGAAGATAAACTTAAACCCATTTCAGTCATTTCAAGTTCATGAATGAGTATGAAATTGTCCCTTTCAAATGTCAAAAATGGACAACTTTTTCTCTTTCCTTTGTCCCCATGCTACGGACAGGAAGATATATGTCTACTCATTATGTCAAACGGGGATATACTATAGGGATAAGATAATTTTAACTCTTGTCAGTGAATATAATTTTTGTCTCCTGCCCATGCTCACAGGGTGGATAAAACTGAGCAAGGGATAAAAATTTTATCCTCTCCTCGTGGATATGTTGTCTCCTGCCCATGCTAGCTCGGCATAGTGATAATAATAGAGAGTGTTACGTAGAAAAGACGCTAGATGGCATTAACACAAAAAATAACATATATCGGTAAATTATAAAATCCGGTATTCTTATAAACGAAATTAAACCACAGATAATTTTTTAAATACATAAAATATGTAATAGTATTGAACAAAATTATCATGTTTGTCCAATGCATTCATAACAATCAACGATTTCATTACTTACTGATTTATATTGTTTTTTTGTGTTTATGTCATTAGCGTCTTTTCTACGTACCACCATGAGATGTAATCGAATTTAGGTAGACATAACTTATAGAATTGAGTAGATGGCGCTATTATAAAGCTTGTGTCACACGTGAACTGCACACGTTTTTTTTTGTTTATGTATTAGTTAATTAATAACACAAGGTACACGAGCCGTGGTAGCTCAGTGGTTAACGCTCGCTGTAAATACAACAGAACGCGAGTAACCCGGGTTCGATCCCCGCCGGCACCAATGAAATTGTTAATTGCAATTTTAAGTGTTGATTTACCACGTGCTCGGCGGTGAAGGAAAACATCGTGAGGAAAGCTGCATGTCTGAGGAATAAGAAAAAAAAATATTTTGAAGACATGTGAAGTTCGTCAACACGCATTTGGGCAGCGCGGCGGACACTTCCTTGCCCTAAACCCTCTCAGAAATGAGGGGGAGGCCTGAGCCCAGCAGTGGGACGTATATAGGCTGTAACTTTACTTTACTTTTTTTTACTTTAATTAATATTGTGTCAAATGCGATCACTTTTCACTATTTCTATAATAAAAAGACGCACGTGTACCTTGGTAACAGTTTTAAATAAAATTCATATAAGATTAGTATATAATGTGAGGCAAGAGACATGCAGGTGGAAAAAATACTGCAGACACGTTTGTATGTGATTTTGAGATAATCATGAAAATTACTTACAAGTTACAACTTTATAAAACTATTTTGTCTTTAATGGCACATGTTTATGAAATACGAAAACAGCCAAATAATTATTTTTTATTTATTGAACGGAAATGAGTAACGTATTTGTTTGTGTTTGAAAGGAAGACCGTTGTAATAGTAATTGAATTTCTATTTATACTTTATGGTATGAAATGACCTGCACTCACGATCGAATGAACGAATCGACGAAAATTAGAATAAATATGAAACGGTAGAGGAGAGCGGGTCCGGATGAGTCTCACAGATCAGAGAGTAGTGAAGCCCGAAATGATCCTTTTCAATGATCGAACTGAATGACCCGGTACCTATGACGAATAAATACTTTGATGATCTGATCACCAGAAATGAATAAATGACACATGTCTTACCAAGTCCAATGCAAATAACTCCCAACCTCAGATCTTTATTCGATTTGAACGCCCACCATGCCGAATGGCTCGGTTTACATTTAACCGATCATGCGAGATCTGTTTATCAATTTGTCTTGGCATATGGTCTGATACAATTGGTTACTTCGTCTGCGCGGATTCTAGCCTGTAAGCCAAGGCATGCACACTTTTGATCGTACAATACCATTCCTACAAAAATTATGCTCGCACAGTCTCTTCTCCTTCCGATTCTCGACTACGCCGACGCAAGCTATGTAGACATAACTAAAGACCAGCTGACTAAACTTGAGAGACTTCAAAATACTAGTATTCGATTCATATTTGGATTGCGCAAATTTGACCACATTTCCCAATTTCGCTCACGTCTCAAGTAGTTACCTATCCAATTTCGCCGGAACATGCATATTCTTTCTATTCAGTACTGTGTCTTATTTCACCCTTCTACTCCTCCTTATCTTCAGGAGAAATTTAGTTTTGTTGGGCTTCCAGGGGAACCTTTACGCTCTTCAAGAAAACTCATTCTAAGGGTACCAACTCACAATACATCTTTCTTTAATAAATCTTTTACTGTACAGTCTATTAAGCTCTGGAATGCCCTACCTTTGTATTTACGCGAAGCTCAGACTATTGTAGTCTTTAAGCGACTTCTTAAAGAGCATTACTTGTCTCAATCGTTCGAAAATCATTAGGATAAATTATGTGATTATGTAGTTTTGTATTTATTTGTTTATGTTATTGTTAGTGGTATATATTTGAAGATATATGTATGTATATATGTGTATGTGTGTATATGTATGTATGTATATGTATGTATATGTATATATATGTAAATATGTGTGTGTGTATGTTTATGTATATACCTATGTATATGTGTATCATATTTTTTTAATGTATTAGTTATTTACTTATATGTTATTTTATTGCATGTATTGATATTATATTAGGTATATTTATATTGCACCACCTACCTAGTACTCACTGTTTTATTCCTTTACACCTTTGGTTGCCTGGAAGAGATCGCTATGTAGCGATAAGGCCGCCAAATTGTACATGTAATCTGCTCTCTGTTATGTTCTTTGTAAATTTGTTTGTGGTGTGCAATAAAGTATATTCATTCATTCATTCATACAATACCTACCTTACGTCCGCCAAGCAGTGATCTAATTTGATCAGAATTATGTAAACATGTGTACCTATGAAAAAACTATTTTTTCGTTTTAAACAAAACCAAAGATATGCAATAGATAATAGTATCAAAGAAAAAGATATGGTCTTTTATTTTAAACCATAACCTGGCAATGTTTCTTAGAAAAAAAAAAGAAATCACTCTGAACTTTCGGCGTTCCACGTGTCGTTTTGATGAAGGTGCTCCGTCTTTTTTATAGAATTTTATATTTGTGTCTGGACTAAAAACGAAAGTATTATACTTTTTTATATTCCTTGTAATATAGTGAACACATTTATATATATATAATTTGTGGTATAAAAAAGTGAAAAGTAAATTGCCAAAGGTGCTTCAAAATCTGGAAGGCCCATTATGGCGGCTGGGTCATAAATATATTTTTCAAATTCTCATTTATTTTTAGTGTAAAATGTAAGTAAAAATAGTTTTCTTACATATTTCAAATAACTTGACGTTGTATTTATTTCAAATTCACACAAAACTATTTTAGAAATATTGTTCTAAATGTCACACAGATAAAATATTATTTTTTTTTTAATTTTTTAATATTTTAATATTTTGGTATGAGTAACGAATGGAAACACATAAAACATAAAAATATACATATTTCCAAACATTTTCATATAAATTTCTCTAAAAACAAAAGTGTAGAATTCAAATTAGTAGTAATTTTGTCACTAAAATTGAAGTATATACCACTACTATGCTATACAGGGTAATTTACGTATTTTATTACAATTTCTAGCCAACCAAAAATAATTTTATTCGATAGTTTATACATTCAACAAGAATTCCTGTAAGTTTTATTCATAAATATTGTCTCAAAGTGAAAATATAGCAAAATTTGCAATATAGCAAAAAATTTGCTAATTTTCAAATTTTCCTGCCATTACGGTCCCGAGCGAACGGGAGTATAACATGTCGCGCGCTCGCTTGGCGAACAGGCTAGGAGGATCATTTCCCTGTTAGACCTTCTGCTGACATTCATCAGGATGGATATCAGGTTTCCGTCGACCACTCTCTTGGCTCCTCGGACCATAGTCAGCCACTACACACTAGCTAATATCGCGGTTGCATCCTGCAGGCTGCCGCCGTGTTTGGCACTATAGGTCGGCCGATTTGGATAGGATGCGGTCCTTTTTTGCATTCTACCTTGGTTTTGCTTCTCGCCGGACGACCCCAACATTGTTGCTGATTCTATCGCTGATATAGTACTTCATAATATGAATCTTTTTATTCCATCTTCTGTGGTGACAATCGTAGGCAAATCCGAGCGTTGGTTTGGTCGTTCTTGTAAACGTCCTGAAGACGTGTCTTCCCGAATTAGTACAGGACTTAACGCGATTTTCCGGTACTCCCATTAAAGGCATACTCTCAAATTCATGGAAGGCAGATCTGGTCCACCCGATGCCTACAAAAGGTGACCGCTCAGAATCGTCAAACTACAGACCCATTGCCATCACCTCCGTGTTCTCCAAAATAATGGAATCCATTATAAACTGCCAACTCATGAGGTACCTTGAGCGTCACCAGCTGATTACGCCAATACCGTTTTCATTGGGGTCGATCATCTGGTGATCTTCTGGCCTACCCGACTCACAGATGGGCGGACGCAGTAGAGTCAAAGTGGGAGGTATTGGCCGTTAGTTTTGACAAAGCAAAGGCTTTCGATATTGTTTGGCACAAAGCGCTGATTTCAAAGCTGTCCTATGGGTTTATATTCTATGTATGCCAGCCACTAGCTTTCTTGCTGATTGAAGCATCATGGTCGTAATAGACGGTACATGCTCCGATTACAAGCCTGTCAATGCTAGTGTAAACCTAGTGAAGGTTGTGTGCTGTCACTTACGCTGTTCCTTCTGCTTATAAATGATATGTTGCAAACCGGTAGCATTCATTGCTATAAAGGCGACAGCGCAGATGATGCTTTTTACACCGGCCGTGTCAATAATTCTCGGAAACAAACTTGTGTCTGAAGTTGAGTCGTTGCTAAACAAAGTCTCGGATTGGGCACGACTAAATCTATTCCAATAAAACCCCCAGAAGACACAGGTTTGCGCGTTTACTGCTAAAGATAACCCTTTTTATCGTTTCTTTTAAATTTCAATTTCAGGGCACTCATGTTACTACCCTAGAATCGGAATTTTCAAAAATTTACAAGGCGTACGGTCTCACATGGAATGTGTTTTTATCTGTGGGTTAGGGCACTCAGGTGCCAGCTGTCTTCACTTGACCGTATCCAGCACAGAGCGGCTCGAATCCTTGATGACCGAGTCCTTTCTGATCAGTTCGATTCACTTGCGCTGCGAAGGGATGAAGCACCCCTTTACATTTTATATCACACCTACCATGGAGATTGCTCTGAGGAACTGTTCGGATTAATTTCAGCCGCAAAATTTCACGAACACACATCGTGACCAAACCCACGATACTATCCAAAACTAATGCTTGGCACTACTGTACGTTTTACTAGGAGTTTTCTTTTTCGCACAAACTCTTTGTGGAATCGTTTATCACCAGCGATTTTTGTGGACTGATAAGATTTAGGGACGTTTATTCGTTTTTAAATGGACGGCTACGCACCTGTGATTCCCGCTGTGTTGCGATTTTTCATGGGCGGTGGTAGTCACATACCATCAGGTGAGACGCATGCCTGTTTACCCCCTCTTCTATAAAAAGGGGATTAAAATAATTATTACGTAAATAACACATATCTTAATATTATTAACAATCATCATCATCATCACAGCCCATCAAAATCCACTGCTGAACATAGACTCTATTCGTGGATTTTCTCAAAGGGCCATATATGCCAATATTGGGATTTTGAAGGCAGTTTGACTAACGCAGTTATTTAAGTTGTTATCAGAAAGATGCTGCTACCTCATATTTTGTCGCAACAATACACGAATAACAAAGTATCTTTATAAAAATAAAGACAATATATTAAGCAGGTATCATTTATTTAAACAATTTCAATACACAATACACTTTGTTGTAATTTCGACTCCTTTCAGAAACCACATAAGTTTTCATTTTAACCGCCCATGCAAGCTTGTATTTTTTTCTCTATTTATATAACAAACAAAGGCAGTATATGCTGCTTCGTATTAAGAGAACCAACCTTAGCCAATAACTTCATAGTTAGGAATGTCATTTGCATTATACAGGATGTTAGTGTAAACACCGTTATTCTTGAAACTAGCGGTTTGGTTTCACTTATAGGACGTAAATTCAATGAATTTAAAAAAGCGCTATTTTCTTTCATCAAATTTAAAAAGTTTATGTCCGACACCGTCCGAAAATTTATGGATACCCTATGCGCCCGAGTGACGTAATCACTGTAAAGATCAGCGACCGCGCTAGCTACCTACACTACATTCCAATAAAAACAATAGGTACATATAACCTGTGATGTAACTTTTCCTTCGTACTTTCATACTGGCTTAGGATAGGCAAAAATTGAGGAATTAAGGAAAAATTGAGATTTTACTAAAAAATGTTATTTTTCATTGAATTTATGTTATATAAGTGAAACCAAATCACTGTTTTTGAGGATAATGGTATTTACACAAACACTGTATTAGTTTCCTTGCTCCTTAACAAGCAATTATCCGTCATATTTATTTGATATTTAAATATATCTGTTTTGATAAAATTCAGACAAATTTCTGTGACCTTAAATATGAATTCACTATCACAATGTCTATGAACATTTATGGTGTAATTAAAATGACGAGTGTGAAATATGTACTAGTTGAAAAAAAATTAAATAAATGAATCGTAGGTAAGCATCCTGTGGAGTAGTTTCAGGAAAATAGTCGTCCAATCCTACTTTGTTTAATAAACCTCAGTAAAGCAATATGCTACAAAAAGTCTCATACTTTATTTAGAAGAGGTACTAAACTGCCTAAAGAATCCGCATAATAATCCGGTTTCAGACGCGGATGCGCCATCATATCTTCACGCGTATTGTTTGTTAGTACTAAAAGAGTTTTAAAACCAGTTGCTCTACCTAAGCCGACGTCTTGTTCGATCCTGAAATTAGAAAGAAATCGTAAGTTTAGAATCTATAATGAATTAGATGAAGCTTCCCAACGAAATCATTGTAGTTGAAGGAAAAATGTGTAGAGGGAAAAGTGTGTTAATAATTTTTATATACATTTAATGTATTATACTAACTGGCTCGGCGGACGTTATTGTAAGTTCACAACGAAATTACTCCAAAATATTGACATAACTACAACAGCGCCACCTATCGAGTCAAGATTTCTTGATTTTCTCATAACCGTTACATTAAATTGTGAATATTTTATGTAGAATAAGAGTGATAAACTAGCACACTGTCAATCTGATGGTAAATGGATGCTGAGACCCATAGACTTCTACATCTAACCTAGATCAAGAATCAGAATGCATAATGCCTCACCCCTGAGGATTAAGTATGAATGCCTTGTTTTTAGTAAAAAGGAGTTATTTTGGTCCACAAATATAAGTCATTTTGACCCATAAATATAGAATAGCGTCAAGTCCTACAGCTTTACAACTTTTCAAAGTGCTCTGGTAACATTATTCTGTATTTGAACTAACTATAGGTTCAATATATATATATATATATATATATATATATATATATATATATATATGGCAATAATAAACAAATAATTGTAAGTTATGGATATAAAAACAAATATTTTAGGAGCAGTTAACATATTAAAAAACTCTCTTACTTTACCAGCCTTTCTAAGTAAGCTTTAAGTGAATATCGCATAATTAATGAAGGGAATGTTTTAACTTTTCACGTTACTAGCTTGTTATGACTTCCAACCTTGAAAATTTTGCTCCGTTTCGGCCCACGGCCATGCCGATTATTACCTTTTTGTTAAATTAAAAAAGAAAACAAAGCTTTTTGAAGTTCGCTCTAGAAATCTGAAATTTTGTAGGCTTTAAATACGTTAATTATGTATCGGACAAACAGTTAGATCCGAAATAATTATTTTAGACTGAAGATACCCTTATCCCGTGCGGGATTTTAACTAACAGCTATGTAGCGTAACAATATAACTTTCACATTAGGTAAAAGGTACTCCCCAACCATCAGAATATTGATAATTACTACCTATTTCATCTTTATTACAAACTAGTAACTCGCCCCGGATACTCCAGGGTGGGATCTATATCTACGATTCCAGGAATGATGTTACCGAGATTTATATGCGAGATTAACGATGGGTGTTCTAGATTGAACCAAAACAGAGGAATTTATGTGCGTGGTTAGTTATAGCTTAAACAAAATGGCGAACGTAGCACGTAGCTGGGTTTGGAGAATGCACATGCTATGACTTAATTTACTCTATTTAGCCGGTACATTTGGACAGGAACAAAAATATGAGCTGCTAGGAAATAAGACACAATAAAGAACAAAAACAACAGCTCATTAATTATATATAGGAGAACACTTACTGGAGTGGGTCTTCTGACTGCCTTTTTTCATTGGATGCAAAAATGACGCCACATATCTTAGCCTAGTCCTCCTCCTATCCCCCCTTTCATTGCGTGCGGAAGGGAAAACGGTTGGGTTGGGAAAATATAACGGCTAATTACTAGCTAACAGAACAAAAAATGCAAGGGTATTTGTTTTTGATATATGCACGATGGATTTTTTTTTTATTATAATAAGGGTAACAAACTAACACACAGTTTACCTGATGGTAAATGGATGCTGTAGCCCATAGACAGCTATATTTGTGTTCAATTAAAAATCAAAATGCAGATGCGTTGTCACCCATGAGAACTTAGATGGAATGCCGTATTTTCGGTAAAAAAGGGCTTCCGGCTCTCTACACTGACCATACGAAGCACAGCAGCATTAAGCTGCTATTTCACACTGGTATTCCGTGAGAGCGTGGTCCTACCCCGGTCGAGCCGACCCATTCGTGCTACAGCTATAATATAGCTGCAGTGTGGTTCTACCACTTAGGATAGGTTAGAATAGGTGGCTCTGGGAAATTTTTCACGAAATAATACCACGGAGGGGGAGGCATTTGTACAGAAATAGATTTGTGAACAGGCTGTAGTGATAATGATGATGACTTAACGTACAAACCTATACTGTACTTCGTAGCAATCTATGGGAGTCCAATGTTCAGTAGTGGACTTAAGATGGGCTATAGTGATAGTGATAAAACAAAGATAGGAAAGAGCCGGCTTTGACTTGAGTGCCGGAAGTATTATATTAAATATTTTTTTATAAAACTCACATATCACCAATAAAAAGAACTCTGCTTGGATCAGTAACGCCTGCACGTTTCATAGCAAACTCCCCGAATAGTTTTCCTGGTTTACCAAGCAAAATAGGTACTCGATTTGCCTCATCGCTCACGATGTCAGTAAATACACCAGTTCCTGCGAAATATGTACTAAGTTTTATTAATTATGTTTTTAACCGATTTTACGTAAATAATAATAATAATACATTTTTAAGTTTATAGATTTATTCAATATCTTCTCTATTTGTTTGTTTTTTTTGTCATCCGTTTCTGTTATGTTTGTAGTTTCAATCAACGTTATTGGGAAGTTAGCTTAAATGGATTCCAAAATTTGCATCGAACACACAAATAAACGAACAGACAGACAAGAAATCAACTTCATACTGCATTATCTTACTTCGCTCATCACGAAGTTAGCTTAATATTGATTTCAGAACTTGTTCCAATGATAAATATTCTTAAACAGTTAGCATATTATTTTTGATGTCAGAAAACCACCGTGTTATAGTCTTGCATACTGTTCCTCCTGTCGTCTCACTAAGTTTTATTGTCGAACCTAAATTCTCTAAAGATATTTCAATAAATTTTGTACTTCGAACAGCCACAACAATTGTTAAAGCACTACGCACACACCACAAAACACACACGCGCGCGCACACACACGAACAAACACACACACACACACACACACACACACACACACACACACACACACACACACACACACACACTGTGTAGATTAATTGTCAACTATGACATTTTTAAGTCGAACACCTCAGTCCCTGTGATCATGGATGGTGTAGAGTACTCGAAACGTCGGGAACAGAAAATAATTTAATAAAACGCGATAAAATCTGTAAATCTGGCGTAAAGATAGAAAAGCTAAAGCTGATATTAAGAGAGTCTCGAGTTTACCTGAGAGTCCATCTGATATTTAAAGGCAATTCATGCACTACGTAATAAATATTTGTAAGCTGAAGAAACTACTTATTATGTGCTATAGTATCGCCAGTCACTTAGCTACTGCACTAACAAATCGTCTAAACAAATTACATGCATCTTTTTCTTCATCATCAAAATGCACTATCGGAGTAGGGCCTCCAGTCCAACAGTGCCCTTTGTGATGAACTCCCCTTTTTGAGGAGGATTTTCCTTCATCGTCACTCTTGGTAGGCGCATTAACGATCGTTACCAGACGTCTCGCACTTTTGACACGGTTCACCGTTGCCGGTCGAGATATTCTACGCTTGGCGTAAAGGAGTTGGTTGTGCCGCCATCTATTGAAAGCTACCTGATTGGTTTTGGCATATTAATCAGCTCGTACGACACCGTTAAAGCGAAATGAGAAGATAGGCATATTTAATACATGCATATGAAGATTGGTAGATTTGCAGCATATTAACGTAAGTAATAATTCATACGGAACACTTAATTTTTCTACGTGGACCAATCATGCTGCAACTATATAGTTGTAGAACAAATAGGTCTTTTCAACCGGGGTATAACCACACTCTTACAGAATAACAACGTAAAATAGCAGTTTAATGTTGTTGTGTTTCGTATAGTGAGCGTAGAGAACCGGAGACCCTTTTTACTCGAAACAAGGCATTCCATCATAGTCCTTAGGGGTGACATGGCATCTGCGTTTTGATCTTGCAATTTAATTGAAGATCTATATAGATAATGATTGCTTATATTTACGCGAACACTACACATTGAAATAATACTAGTTTTTACGGAATTTATCGCGTATATATATATATTATATATATCTTTGTTTCAGAGAGCACGAGGGATCTGTGACAGTAAATACCTGGCTACCGAGCTCCAACACGTCAAGCAAGTTTTGCATGACAACAAGCTTCGGGTCCCGCGCCTACGTCACAGAGAACGAGTGAAGGCGGCCACAGTCGATCGTGTACCTGCTGTACTGCCATATGTTAGAGGAGTCACTGACAAGATTGACTACATCTTGAAGCGCGCTTCCATCAAAACATACTTCAAGCCGCCGAAGAAGATTGGTCAGTTTTTACCATCAGTCAAGTGTAACGTCCCTCTGCAAGATGCAGGAGTGTACAAGCTTGATTGTGAATGTGGTCTCTCCTACATAGGACAAACTAAAAGATCAATTAAAACCCGCGTCAAAGAACATATAGCTGATGTGAAGCATCGACGCTCCGGGAAGTCTGCAGTCTGTGAACATGTACAGGATCGCCCCCGTCACTACATCAGATTTGATAGACCACAAAACCTCGCTAAAGAACACCGATTCCATCCAAGGATGATTCGCGAGGCTATTTAAATCAAAAAACATCCTAATTTCAATAGAGAAGATGGCTGGGTGCTACCATCTGCTTGGGATCCTATAATAAATAAAATTAAACCCCAAACCAAGAATACAACTGCAAGACTTCATGATACCATAAGTTAAATTTTAATCTATGGTAACCGGGGTTAACTATGACATCTGGACGTTGAATATTTCAGTCTTTCCCGTGACCATGGGTGCTGTAAAGCTCTCGAAACGTCGGGTATTAAAAAGTTAAATATACGCGATAAATTCCGTAAAAACTAGTATTATTTCAATCTATATAGGTATAGATGTCTATGGGCCACTTATCATAGGTGGACTGTGCGCTCGTTCGTCACTCGTATTAATCATTAAATAAAAAAAAGTAAATTTGTAAAAATAAATTACCTAAACATAAACAACCCGGTTTTAAAGGCACATATCGATCTGTCGCTCCGCTAAAATAAAGCACTTCGGGTTTTCGAAGAAAAATAATGGCTCTGTACATTTTAGGCAGGTTTACGTTGAAGTCACTGTCAAACACTACCGCTCCAATTTCGTCATCGTCTTCTAAATATTGTAGATAGTCTGAATATAGTTGTGCACCGGTGTCAGGCTGTAATAGGTCTACAATTAGGTGATAATTGTCTTATGATACAGACTACGAAACTAAAAGTCATATTCGTGATGATTGTGCTGTAAAGTGCTTGAAACGTCGAGAATGTAAAAAACTAGTTTTATTTAAAGTCTTGCCTTTTAACGTGCTACTCTTTATTATGATGAACCACTCCTTTTTTAGGAGAAATGGCTACGACTACCTTCTACGCCGGGAGAGTACGCGTTATGTCGAACTCGCACCAACTAAAGCCCCATTGTGGTCCACCGTCCACACATATCGGTAAGGTCATGGGAACATTTTCACACAAATTCGCAGCCCAACATGTTGCAGCGGCTTCTTTGCAGCCCATCTTAAGAAAATTATTCTCTGGCCTAAATATTACGGACTGGCCACGGGGATCGGCGGCACGAACGGCGAAGCGGCAGGTGGGGCGACAATTCGCGCGGAGCGACTTGAGGGCCACGGGCATTCACGTTTGCCGCCGCGACCAGATAGGCCGTGAGTGAAATGTCTTTATGAAAGTTATCTCGATATTGCTTAGAAAGTAATGGTTTTTGATTCAAGACATAATATTGGGAAGAGATTGCGGAGTACAAGATTTGAATAGGAATCGGGTTATAGATGGAGAATTCCACAACAAATACAGAATGCATCTAGAAAAAAAATTCGAGTAAGTACTAGAATAAGTGTCGAAATCTGTGATTATATTTTGTTAATATTCAAACAGAAATGGAGATAAAAGTCAATGCGGATATAATTTTAAGTTGTTTTTGTCGGTCCGGCATTTTTCGCGGCGAAAACAACGAAAATATTTTGTTTCCTATACTATTCGCCGCGTCTGCCGCCCGACGCCGTGGCTTGCAAAGTACTGATTCATACATTTGTTTTGGTCGCTAGACGCCTCGCCGGTCACGCCGCACGAATTTTCGCTACAGCGGATGTCCCGTGGCCAGGCTGTAAGACAGGAAATGCCTACGTGTACCCGCTTTGGAAGTAATTACTGCTTATATTGGACTCGCACCGAATAAAGCATGGCATTCCACCTTCGTCACATATCGGAAAAAAAAAGGTGCTTCTGTTCAAAGCATGCCATTTTTAAGTGGAGAGTAGGAATACATAGCTGTGCATCGAAATGTCAACATTCCAGCTTGGTTGCGGTGATCACCAATACCACTCATCTGGGGTAGGCTCCCAAGCTCCCTCGGAGCAGTTACCTCAGATCAGCTCCTCAACTCGGCTGGTCATGTGGATTTGTTTTAGTTCACCATAGGTTACGGCAACTAAGCTCTGCCTCGGTAAGGAGGAACCCATTCGGGACAGGTTTTTTATTAATGAGTATGGTGTTAAAAATTGTAACCAGTTATTTCGATATTATTGATAAAAGTTCGATTTATATATATTATATATATATATATATATATATATATATATATATATATATATATATATATATATATATATATGTATGTATGTATATACAACACGTAACATAATTAACGCACTTTGAGAAAGTAGTTTGTTCAGAATCGTTTACTGACTCGATTCCTATCATTTTTAATATAGGTAATTTTTTTATTCCAAAAATAATTAAAACTACGTAAATTACAGTCATACTAAATCTGTACAGTCAAAACAAACTGAAATGGACCGTAACTTAAGGCAATAAAACTTTTAAGAGTGCAATTTTATTTGTATTATTACTAATTCTGTCATACATAACACAACATAACATAAACACTCACGCCCGTCACCCAGAGGGGTAGTCAGAGACTACAGACTTCCATTTGGCAAGATCCTAACACACCTCTCTCGCCTCCTTCACATTCATACACCTACGCATACATGTTCCTCGGTTAAGGGTACTCCTAATTTGGCCCGTTTTCCATAAATCGCCAATTTGGTCGATAAATTTTCGCCTAGGACGTCCCTTTCCGGCGCTGCCATTCACTTCTGCAACATAAATTTTCTTTCACTCTTTCCTCATTCATTCTTTCCCCATGACCAAACCACCGAAGCATTCCTTTCTTAATCCTGGTTACAATGTCATCTTGCAAACCACACTCTTCTCTCGTTACACAATTCTTACCCTGTCATTCAGATTCAGCCCTAACATACTCCTTAACGACCGCATTTCTACTGTGTTCATTCTACTCTCATGCTTCTTCTGCCACACCCAACTTTCACTACCATACGTTAAATTAGGGACCAACACAGCATTATGAATTGCCATACGTGCCTCCGCGATCATGCGCATGGAAAAGACTTGATCTGTACATCCCATTCCCTTTCTAAATCCCGCTTGCACATCCCAAATTTTTCCATCAGTTTCTTTCATGACCCTTTCAATCAGTACCTTAGCATACAATTTTCCTACAATGCTAAGAAGGCTGATGCCACGGTAGTTTTTACAGTCCTGCGACCCTTTTCTTTTATATACTGGGACCATCACGGCTTTGCACCAGTCTACCAGTACCCGCTTCAGTTCGCAGCATAAATTAAACAAGGTGTGCAGCAGGCCTGCCACCACTTCCTCTCCAGCCCTTAGCATTTCGAGTGAAACTCTGTCATATCCGGGGCCGTGCTTTCATGCTTTTCATTGCTTTCATTATTTCATCTATACTTATCTCGCTACCACTTTCCTCTTCTTTCGTAGTTTCTACTTCACTTAGTACACACGTTATCTCCTCACCCATAAACACGCTTTCAAAATATTCCTTCCATCTCTTTAAACTCAAAACTTCATCATTCAGAATATAGCTATTCTCGTCTTTTTTTTATAGAAGAGGGGGCAAACGAGCATGTGGCTCACCTGATGTTAAGTGACTACCGCCGCCCATGATCAACTGCAACACCAGGGGAATTGCAGACGCGTTGCCGGCCCTTTAGAAAGGAGTAAGCTCTTTTCTTGAAGGTCCCCAGGTCGTATCGGTCCGGAAAAATCGCTGGTGGTAAATTATTCCACAGAGAGGTTGTACGCGGAAGAAAACTCCTTTTGAAACGTACAGTGGTGGACCGCCAAGCATCCAGATGGTGTGGATGGTATCGGGACGTTTGCCGCGTAGTGCGTTCACGAAATTTGGCGGCTGGGATTAATCCGAACAATTCCTCAGAGCACTCTCCATGGTATATGCGAAAGAAAATGCAAAGGGATGCAACATCTCTTCGCAGTGCCAGAGAATCGAGCCGATCGGAAAGCACTCGGTCGTCGACGATTCGAGCCGCTCTGCGCTGGATGTGGTCAAGTGGAAGGAGCTGGTACTGGGGAGCCCCAGCCCAGAGATGGGAACAGTATTCCATGTGCGGCCGAACCTGCGCCTTGTAAAGTTGCAGGCGGTGTGCCGGCATGAAATACTGTCCCGCTCTGCTGAGCACGCCAAGCTTTTTTAGAGGCCAATTTGGCCTTCCCTTCCAAGTGACCACGAAACTGCACGTCACTCGATATGTCGACGCCGAGGATTCCGATACTGGCTGAGGCAACAAGGGGAGTGCCTTGAAACTGAGGGGATACGACAAAGGGGTTCTTTTTAGCGGTTAACGCGCAAACTTGTGTCTTCTGGGGGTTAAACTGGACTAGATTTAGTCGCCCCCAATCCGAGACTCTGTCCAGCAGAGACTCGACTTCAGACACAAGTTTGTCCCGGCACACGGAGACGTTTTCCCGAGAAATATTGGCTCGGCCGGTGTAAAGAGCATCACCAGTGCTGTCATCTGCATAGCAATGAATGTTACGGGTCTGCAACATATCATTGATATGCAGAAGAAACAGCGTTGGCGATAGCACGCAGCCCTGTGGAACACCAGCATTAATAGGCTTGCAATCGGAGCTTGCACCGTCTACAACGACCTTGATGCTCCGATCTGCAAGAAAACTGGTGATCCAATCGCACAATTTCTCGGGAAGCCCATAGGAAGGGAGCTTCGAAAGAAGCGCTTTGTGCCAAACCCGATCGAAGGCCTTCGCAATGTCCAAACTAACGGCCAATGCCTCCCCCTTGGACTCTACTGCCTCCGCCCATCTGTGAGTTAGGTAGACCAGAAGATCACCAGCTGACCTACCACGGCGAAAACCGTAATGGCGGTCACTAATCAGCTGGTGATCCTCAAGGTACCTCATGAGCTGGCAGTTTACAATGGACTCCATTGTTTTGGAGAACAAGGAGGTGATGGCGATAGGCCGGTAGTTGGACGGGTCTGAGCGGTCGCCTTTTTTAGGGATCGGGTGGACGAAAGCCGTCTTCCATGATTTTGGGACTACGCCTAGGGAGTAGGAGTACCGGAAAAAACGCGTTAAAACCGGTGCCAACTCTGGAGCACACGTCCTCAGCACAATTGGGGGGATTCCGTCAGGCCCACTCGACTTGTGGATGTCCAGGGAGAGGAGTGCTTTGCGAACCGAGCGCTAAGTGAACTGCACTTCCGGCATGGAGCACTCACACCGCGGGATGGTCGGCGGCGTACTCCCCCCGTCATCGAGAGTCGAGTTAGACGCAAAGAAAGAGCCTAGAAGATCGGCTTTCTCCTTTGCGGTGTGGGCCAGTGAGTCGTCCTCCCTGTGCAGAGATGGAAGAGATGGCTGACAGAAATTCCCCTGGACAGCCTTGGCGAGAGACCAGAATGTACGGGTTCCAGAAGGAAGACGAACTAGTTTCTCGCCAATTCTGCCTATGTGCTCTGACTTTGCCTTGGCAATGACTCTTTTGAAGGACCTAGAGGCGGAATTATACTTCTTTTTAGAGCGCTGGTGTTTACATCCCTGGACGCTGATGCGTCAGCCCAGGCCTGGTAGCACTCCTGCTTATAGCATGATGCTATTTTACAGGAGCGACCAAACCATGGCTGAGATTTGCCTCCAATGGGCACCACAGAGGAAGGAATAAAAAGTTCCATACCCTGAAGTACCACATCAGCGACAGAATCCGCAACAACGTTGGGATCGTCCGGCGAGAAGCAAACCCGCCCCCAAGGGTAGGATGCAAAGAAAGACCGCATCCCATCCCAATCGGCTGACCTATAGTGCCAAACACGGCGGCAGCCTGCAGAATGCAACCGCGATTTCAGCGTGAGTGGCACCACACTCCGGACAAGACAATGGTCCGAGGAGCCTAAAGGGGCGTCGACGGAAATCTGATATCCGTCCGGGTGAGAGGTCAGCAGAAGGTCCAACAGGGAAGGTGCATGATCCTCCACATCTGGAATCCGCGTAGGCGAAGTAACCAGTTGTGTCAGACCATATGACAAGGCAAAATCATCAAACAAACTCCAGCCCGAGGCACAAAGGAGTGTTCCAGTTTGTACCCCGGGTAGGAGAGATACGAGACATCAGCCGGAGAGGACACCTGCGTCTCGGTCAGAAAGAGCAGAGCCGGCCTCACCGTCTCGAGATGGTAGTGGACGGCGTTTAGGTTGGAGTGAAGTCCCCTGATATTGCAGAAATTCACGGACAGCGTGGCAGGGGTCGCCTTGGTCTTGTTGCTCCGTTTGCCCCGAGCAGTTTTAGTCTTGAGCGGAATTTTGCCCCCCCCCAGAATACGCGGGGCAGCCTGAGCACCCACGCTCAGAAGTGGAAAAACATGGTCGTGGATGCTCAGCGAGGGATTCTCCAGGGGTGCTGGTACCCTCCTGGGGTAGTCTATCATTGAATTCCGCTACCATGTTGATGGGGGGGGATTTGGGCCTCCGGCCACCTGCACTCACCAGACGAAACGCGGAAGCAGAGCTTCCACTTCACGCCGGTATTCTGTGAGGTCGTGTTACCACCCCGGTTTGAACCGGCCCATACGTGCGACAGCAAAGCTGCCGCGTGGCTCTACCACTGTTAAATCTCATCATCATCATCATCTAAGATCGTTTCTTATAGCATTCATCATAGGCTGTTTTGAATGTCCCCTAGCAGTTCTTTCAAGTTGCCAGAACATTTTTAATATTTATTTATTTATTTATTTTATTCTTTATTGCACCAAAGATTTTGTACAAAAGGCGAGCTTAATGCTATATGGAATTCTCTACCAGCTAACCTAGGGTAGAACAGAGAGTGAGTTATGGGCAGTAAAGTTGTCATGATCTCATTCAATTCAAAATGTACATGCTACACATACATATAATATATATATACACATATATATTATATACATATATACACATATACATATATATATATACATATATATACATACATACACATATACATATATAAATATATATCTCCATAAATTTATATACAAATAACTATAAACATATAAATATTTGCCTGGAAGTTATCCGATATTCTTCTATCATTCTTATCCGTTCTTTCTTGCTTTTTTCTTTCGATTACTTCTTTTACTCTCTTATTTAGATGCCTAAAGACTGCCTTTTTCTTTCAATATCATCATTCGTACCGCTAGAATTACCAGTCTTTGTTGCTAGTTAATGTAGCCATGCTCCCTTCTTTGCTTCAACTTCCATACATATGTCATCATCCCATCATAACGTATTATTTTTCCTTTCATTCTTTCTCTTACAAACCACATACTTCGGTAGATGCATCCATTAGATTTTGCCATACATTCTCCAAGTCTAACCCCTTCATACATAATTCATCCAAACCACTTATATTTTCTTTCAGTCTACGTTTGAACTTGTTTTTCTCACCTTCATCTTGTAACCTTTCTGTTCTAATACGCTGTAACGCAGTGGTAGATACAGATAATCGATGGCGCCAACGCCTGAATAGACCATTAATTCGGCATAAAACCAAATAATGATCCGTTCCTACGTTAGAACACCGGTAAGCCCTTGTATCTACCACTGCGCCCCTCAATATTTTATCCACAATTATGAAATCTATCATGCTTCTATCGTCACTTCTTTCCCAAGTATACATGTGAATCCTCTTGTGGCGAAAGCAAGTGATCGTAACAAAAAGATTCTTTTCCATACATACGGTGAGGAGACTTTCACCATTCTCATTTATACTTTCATCACCAAACGTTCCCAATGTTCTTTCATAACCAAGCCTACTCACCCCAACCCTTCCATTAAAATTCAATAAAAATAAATAAAAATTAACTTTATTTCAAGCACGTTAAAGTCTATGCGTTCGTGCATTTGTACTGTGACCACAAAATTCTTCCAGAATTAGTATAACTAATTTGATAAATAATCAGTGCATAAAAATGTGTAACTAAAAATTCAGTGTATTTATTATAATTATAACATAGTATACTATTTGGGGTGTCTGAGGGTGTGCGTTAATTACATTACATATTGTGTATATGTATATATATACCACCTATTGATGACTTTCAGTTTGAGAAGTAATAGCCAGAATAATGTCGAATGTGAGGCATTACAATTTAGTACTCAAAAATGACGACGAAATATCGGTGGATTTATTTAGTATGAGTTGGTTGTAGGTATCCACGGGCTGCGGTTTTCCTTAGGTGGACTTAGCTCATAACTCACTCTTATATTATTATTTATGAATAATCGCGTTTATTTTTAGGTCATAAGCGTGACTACTGATCGTATTGTACCGTGTTCAAATCGCAGGCTGACCTGGAAGTTTTGGTCTGAGACCAAAATCAGTTATTGAGTTGACGGAGTTTCCCCCCGTGCATCAAAGAAATCAAAGCCGTTGGTCCTACACCTGATCTATTTCCGGTCGTATAGAATTACCGTCCCACCGAACTGTTACGAGCTTGAGGTTCGTGACAATAAAAATCGCTGATAAAATTACCTAAATTAACATTTTAATTTCCTTTACACAAATTAAAATTTAAAACACTAATAATTAAGCACACTGGTCCACTTTATTTCGCTCCGAAGCTTCGTTAGTCTCGCCAAATCTAATACTTCCTCGATCGCGTATTGCAGCGCCTTTATATAGGGCTCTTCCACGAAAACATCCAGAATATTCCAGAATATTCGAGTAAATACGCGCGCCAACCGACCAAGCGCAGAAAGATCGAGTGTAGAGTTTCTAGAAAGTTTAGTTCTTCAATTTGATACTAGATGGCGCTGTCGGTTAAAAAATTAGTCGTGTCGTTTTCTGGAGAGCTCTCTCCTCGCTCTGTTACCCGACACTAGACGGCGCTAGTGCCATGAGATGAGATGTCAACTTAGCCGCACAACAGAACAAAGAGAGTGAGGGAACAGTGGATTAATATAATGTGAAAATCTTTAATAGAACAAAATATAATAAGGCTTCCAAACAAACATAAGTCTTATTTTTATACGTGGTAGAGCCATTACCATACATTACAGTTGTAGTACGAATGGATTATAGATTTATCGAGAAAGAACCACTCTCCCCATAAATACCAGCGTAACTTAGTAGTTTAATACTGATTTTCCGTACGGTGAATGTAGACAACCGGAAACACATTTTATTGAAAATGAGGCGTTCTTTCTTAGTCAGATAACAGTTCAACACCGGAATAATATATATATATATTATTTACGATGATTGTTTATTACACAATTTAATATACCAATTGAAGATAAAAGTATAATACTTACGCCATATTTGCATGTAAACCCGTAAGATTTTAATACGTTAATTGTTTCCGGACATGTCACGCAATAAACCGCTTTGTTAAAATTAACTGATTTCAAATATTCCGCAATAGCAGTCGACGGCACAGTCAAGTTTTCCTGCAAGTGAACAAATATAAATACGCTCTAATTGAATAGTTTAAAATCACATAAAAAGCATCAACATGGAACCTAAAGAAATAAATAATTATGTATAATGTTCGCGTAAGCATACGAAATCATCAAAGATTTTTTTTAATTAAAAACTATAAAATAGTACACTTACAAATCCGTTTTTAATATTAGCATCTTGAAACAAGTCTTCATAATTCTTTTGAGATCTAAGGCTGTTGTTGGATACAAAATGTACAGTCTTTCCCAACTGTTTTATTCGATCGAAGAAATCACCCACACCTGGTAAAGGCCCTCTGGACCAAATAACACCTACACAAATTAGACATTTTAAGACTTTTTTCGCATATTGGTTGTTATAATAATATTATGAAAGATTAAAATAAATATGTGAAAAAACGGTAATAAACTTGTTAGCATTTCAATAGAGCGAAAAACAATGCTAGAAATCTGCCTGAGAGCAGCATGAAACCGGTAGATTATATCATACAACTAATTCAGGATCTTGAGTTCTCATTTATGATGAAGGAAAAAACATTATACACAAAATGGCTACATCTAATTTATTCTAACTTATTCTAAAGTTCTAATTCTAAATTCTAAATTATTCTAAAGTAAAGTAACTCCGTGGAGGGCGCGTTCTTAGATCCGCAGCGTCTCCAATATATTCTCAGTTCTGATCATTTATGACAAAAGCAATCTAAATGTACGTATATAATATCATAGACATACTTAGATACAGTGCTCTAGTGTGTATCTACTTTTGGATTCATAGTCTTAAGTGTAAGGCGTAACTATCCGCGAGCAAGTCCTGAGTCAAAATTGGATACCTATACGATAAGGCAGTCTTCGATCCACGAGTACTTCAGAACAAGCTCCTGATGAAGCACCCTGGCTCCTACGCTAGATAAGTATGTGCAGAATACTATGTATGAGTTAGAAAATGCTTTACAACTGGAGATAACTTGACATTATGTTGCAGCTTCCATTGTTTTGGTCTAATCCTGTATAATACTGTATTGTACATCAAACTTTTGACTTTTTCTAAAGAGCGAGTTAACGATGCGTAGAGTTACGGGTGAGGCGACTGTTTCACACATAGATGCAATTTACTTTACAAATTAAACGTTATCGAAATATTTTATGTCAAAAAGGGTTCAATTTTCGTTAGTAGACTAGTAAACAAACACCAATTTTAATAAAGATAACTCCTAATCTTTTTTATCAACTTCAACCAAAATGTTAAAACGGATACATATGGATACTTAATATAATCAGAAACTTAACTTTTAATGTTTGCCAAACCGTAAATAATAACAGCTTTTTTAGGTAATGTAAAAATATAAAATATTTTAAAGAATAATATATCACTTTAATACAGTGGTCAATGTTAAACCTATAGATATTATCAATATATGATAATGATTAATAATAATGATGATGTGAAATGAAAAAAGCGTACGTGTGTGATAATTATGATAAACATTCGAATAACTCACCGTCGCAATCAGAAAATACGTGATCGAAAGAATCAGGGAATTCTTTTAATTCCGTCGAGTTCAGAGACATTAAATTCACCGGCTCCATACCATTCATATGTATTGTCACTGATATAGATACGAAGATAAATCGGCTGGAAGAATAAGCAACACGTGCAGCCGTAACCTAGCCTAGTGTTCCACTGCGCTCGCATTCACGGTTGCGTCATGCCATGCGTCAATATCCACATTCTCACGAGGTCAACAGTATTGGCAATGGGTGGTGACGTCACTTATACAATGGGTTTACGAGGGAAAATTAAGGATTTAGTCTCTTCAAAAAGACTTCTATTTACTATTTCCTGGAAACTAGTATAAGTCATTATTCATTAATTTTTATTTTTTTTATAGAAGAGGGGGCAAACGAGCATGTGGCTCACCTGATGTTAAGTGACTACCGCCGCCCATGATCAACCGCAACACCAGGGGAATTGCAGGTGCGTTGCCGGCCCTTTAGAAAGGAGTACGATCTTTTCTTGAAGGTCCCCAGGTCGTATCGGTCCGGAAATATCGCTGGTGGTAAACTATTCCACAGAGAGGTTGTACGCGGAAGAAAACTCCTCTTAAAACCTACAGTGGTGGACCGCTAAGCATCCAGATAGTGTGGATGGTATCGGGACGTTTGCCGCGTAGTGCGTTCACGAAATTTGGCGGCTGGGATTAATCTGAACAACTCCTCAGAGCACTCTCCATGGTATATGCGAAAGAAAATGCAAAGAGATGCAACATCTCTTCGCAGTGCCAGTGAATCCAGCCGATAGTAGAAGACTCGGTCGTCGACGATTCGAGCCGCTCTGCGCTGGATGCGGTCAAGTGGAAGGAGCTGGTACTGGGGAGCCCCAGCCCAGAGATGGGAACAGTATTCCATGTGCGGCCGAACCTGCGCCTTGTAAAGTTGCAGGCGGTGTGCCGGCATGAAATACTGTCCCGCTCTGCTGAGCACGCCAAGCTTTTTGGACCACGAAACTGCACGTCACTCGATATGTCGACGCCGAGGATTCCGATACTGGCTGAGGCAATAAGGGGAGTGCCTTGAAACTGAGGAGATACGACAAAGGGGGGGGGAACTTTTTAGCGGTTAACGCTCAAACTTGTGTCTTCTGGGGGTTAAACTAGACTAGATTTAGTCGCCCCCAATCCGAGACTCTGTTCAGCAAAGACTCGACTTCAGACACAAGTTTGTCCCGGCACTCAGAGACGTTATCCCGAGAAATATTGGCTCGGCCGGTGTAAAGAGCATCACCAGTGCTGTCATCTGCATAGCAATGAATGTTACGGGTTTGCAACATATCATTGATATGCAGAAGAAACATATTACAACTTATTCAAAAGGCTGAACTGAACTAAGGCCACCCATATAGATTGTCTCATAGGGTAATATTTTACATAGATGCCACCCTAAGCAGCTGGGCTGGCAACCACAGATTTTTATTATTTCGATTGGTTATTAGAATGATGCTGATGTTTCATTTCTTCGGTCGCCTCTTAATATACCCACGAGATAATATGGGGTAGTGAATGCTCTTACGCCGTCAGTACACGGGATATACCATCAGACATTAATTTTAATAATTTGCCTTAAAATTAGCTTACACAATTGTATATTCTAATAAAGCACTTGCCCCACCGCCAAAGAGGAAGCGATTAGCTGTCGACTATTTTCTCGCTCAAGAAACGAACAATAAATCATATAGGTCCCGTTTCAATAAAAAAGATACATGTGTTAATAAGTTCATCGCTGGCTGTTCACGCTGCCCGTACGTAGTATTATTATTTATTCTGTGCTGCTGGCGAAAACCCTCTCTCCACTAGTTTTTCGCAACGACAATAGGTATTAAAGATTAAACTCGCAAAACGATGCTGGCTTGGCGGTCAAAACTCACGCCGAAAGACCAACCAGCAGTCATTTTACTTTACATAGCGGATCTGAGTGCACTCGCTTACAGCCCAGCGACAAAACTATCGGAAATATGCACTCCCTCTTCGCTGCTCGCCAACTCTTAACTGGTTTCTAACTCTACTCGCTTCTCGTTCACCGTTGGTGCCTGACTAGTGCCGAACCTTCCAAAAAATTGACTTTATATTAGTATTTCAATACAAACGAAACCATCAGAATAATTTTAGAAGCTATTAAGTGCGCTGCTTATATTAGTGACTATGACAATGCTCACGCGATGAGACCAGATCAAAGAGTATCCAATTTATATAATCTTTGATCTGGAACTACTTTTAGACCAGAAGTAGGCTAAGATGCATTACCATTGACACGGAGGACAATCAATTGACATCCAGACTGAAAAATAAACAACTTCTTTATTGCAGAAGCTAGCGATATAGGATTCCTAAATTTTTACGACCACGCAATATGGTAAATATTAAACGAAACCGCAAAATAAACATGTTTTTCATTTAATTGATGCGTCCTTATAATACATTTTAATTTTTCTCAATACTTTTGCATTTTATATAGGAATATTTTATTTGCTCATTCAGTCAGGGCACAAATTAAAACCTATACTCTAGCTCTATGTTCCGATGGAAAAAAACACCGCTATCGATCCGCTATCCTACAGTAGTGCCATAGTAACGGCCTTGTTTTTTGTCTAACTCGCCGTTTGTTTTAGTAACGCTATTAGAATGGAAATCAATTTGATTCACTACGACCTTTCGCAATGATTAATTATATGACAAATGCCGATGACTGTTCTAGCATGGATTGGTTTTTGCATGGATTGTTTTTGTATTTATTTAGGTGGTGAAGCTCATTTTCCTAGGACTCTGCCTAACCTGGATTGCTATCACGCTCTTAACTGTGTGAGCCGTCAAGCAGTATTATCTCCTCTATTTTATTCCGATTACTGGATCCGGAAATTGGGTCGGAAAATTTACAGCCAAGGACTTTTGTCTTAGTTCTCAAGGATTTAAACGAATTTGTGACAATGTACTATTAAGTATATTGTTGGCATGTTCATTAGTGAATGTACAAAAAAATTGAAATTTGTTTGTTCGTGAGATTTAAAAATGGGAACATTTGATTAAAATTAAAATATTTAATTGTACTCGTATTATGGTTTTATCATATGTAAAAAGTTGAAGAATGGATTCACTCTGATTGTCACGTAGGTCGATTGAAGAATGCAGTACTTACTCAAGACTCTGACCTACTGGAGAGAGGAGCACCCTTCGCCAGTCAGGATAATCTATACTTAGTCGGGTCATACTTTCTGTCAAAACCTTATTATTTAAAATGTTTGAATACTGGCTAGGTGAAATTCACAAATTTTAAAAATATAACGTTCGCGCTTGCCGAAAATAAAAAGACATGAATTTTCATTAATTTTCAAATACGGAGTGGTTGAAGAAAGAAAATAGAGTAGCGGTTATCGCGTTGCAGCGCTGTAGTTACGCGCCAAAAGAGATTTTCAATATTCTACAAAAATTGAAAATAACTCTATGATTTCTTTATCGCACTATCAAACGATTCACTAAAGATTCAGGCTTCGAAGACCGTAAGAGGACCGGCCGACCTCGTACATTTAGTACACCCGCGTTCATCAAAGCAGTGAAGGTGCGAATGCAACGAAGTCCTGTTCGTCAACAAAAAAATCTTAGCTCTTTAGATGGGCCTAAGCAAAACCACGGACAAAAGAGTGATCAATGAACAGATATGACTATGAACTTATCGTAAGAAGACTGGAAATTTTTTGAACGAGCGTTTGAAAAAATTGGCTGGATAGATCCCGCGCTTTCTTACGGCTGTACGCGGGAAAAAAATACCGCGAAATTTTGTTTTCGTCGTCGAAAAAAAAAACATCGAAGAAAGTTGTAATAAACAAAATGATAGTATACAGCAGTGAAATGCCAGCACGGTTATTCCGAGGGTTCAACGAGCATATTTTCCTTCGTCACTCATGGTTTGGCTTGGAGTCTCATAGTTAGGCTTAACTGAGGTGTTTTTCTGTGAAAAAAGTATAATAACTTTTTTTTAAAGTTAAAAAGTTAAAAAACCAATGCCGAGGTGTACCAAAATACCATCCTAACAAATATCCATAGTGGAACCTCTTTCTCAAACAATGTTCAAAAGTAGATATTGGATATTCCAACAGGACTATATCGGACATGAAGACTGGCCCTTTTCTGGTTCATATTTAAGCCCACTGGATTATAAGATAGGGCAACATTTGGAGGAGAAAGTCTGCGCTAAACCTCATTAGAATTTGGAATCTCTCCGAACATCTTTGGCTAAAGCAGCGACAGAAATATATATTATGAGTGTGGTGCGTGCTGCGATTGATGATTGGCCGCGTCGATCAAGGGCATATATTCAAAATAGGGGAGGGCATTTTGAATAATGTAAATAAAATTCTATTTTGAATTAAATTACCTTTCTAATTATTAAAAAGTGTATCATTAATTAAAAAAAGTTTTTGACAGAACTTATGACCTGACTGAGTATAATAAAAATATTATAAAAATAAAGGATCGGTTGGTGTAAAGGGACATTAAATAGTAAAGAGGCATTAAATCTTGGCATTTTCCAAAGCCACATCCTACGACACCCATAGAAGAAAAGAGGGCGATGCAACCCCCACACCATGTTTTAGTAAATGTAAGCATAGAATTCATTTTTAATTTTCTTCAAGAATAGCTTAAAGAAAGGTAACATGTTATGTATAGGTCACAATTTCTAATCTCATTAGCACGTGGTGCATAATTAACTAGCGAATAGAAATTTAAAGACAAAACCGTTTCGCTTCAAATTATGGCTGCGGTTAGGAGCTTAAAAATAAACAATTTTAAAGCTCAAAAAAAACACCAATTTTAATAATGATAACGCCTAATCTTTTTTATCAACTTCAACCAACATGCTAAAACGGATACATATGGGTACTTAATATAATCAGAAACTTAACTTTTAATGTTTGCTAAACCGTAAATAATAACAGCTATTTTAGATAATGTCAAAATATAAAATATTTTAAAGAATAATATATCACTTTAATACAGTGGTCAATGTTAAACCTAGATATTATCAATATATGATAATGATCAATAATAATTACGATGTGAAATGAAAAAAGCGTACGTGTGTGATAATTATGATAAACATTCGAATAACTCACCGTCGCAATCAGAAAATACGTGATCGAAAGAATCAAGGAATTCTTTTAATTCCGTCGAGTTCAAAGACATTACATTCACCGGCTCCATATCATTCATATGTATTGTCACTGATATAGATACGAAGATAAATCGGCTGGAAGAATAAGCAACACGTGCAGCCGTAACCTAGCCGAGTGTTCCACTGCGCTCGCATTCACGGTTGCGTCATGCCATGCGTCAATATCCACATTCTCACGAGGTCAACAGTGTTGGCAATGGGTGGTAACGTCACTTATACAATGGGTTTACGAGGGAAAATTAAGGATTTAGTCTCTTCAAAAAGACTTCTATTTACTATTTCCTGGAAACTAGTATAAGTCATTATTCATTAATTTTTATTTTTTTTATAGAAGAGGGGGGCAAACGAGCATGTGGCTCACCTGATGTTAAGTGACTACCGCCGCCTATGATCAACCGCAACACCAGGGGAATTGCAGGTGCGTTGCCGGCCCTTTAGAAAGGAGTACGCTCTTTTCTTGAAGGTCCCCAGGTCGTATCGGTCCGGAAAAATCGCTGGTGGTAAACTATTCCACAGAGAGGTTGTACGTAGAAGAAAACTCCTCTTGAAACCTACAGTGGTGGACCGCCAAGCATCCAGATGGTGTGGATTGTATCGGGACGTTTACCGCGTAGTGCGTTCACGAAATTTGGCGGCTGGGATTAATCCGAACAATTCCTCAGAGCACTCTCCATGGTATATGCGAAAGAAAATGCAAAGAGATGCAACATCTCTTCGCAGTGCCAGTGAATCCAGCCGATCGGAAAACACTCGGTCGTCGACGATTCGAGCCGCTCTGCGCTGGATGCGGTCAAGTGAAAGGAGCTGGTACTGGGGAGCCCCAGCCCAGAGATGGGAACAGTATTCCATGTGCGGCCGAACCTGCGCCTTGTAAAGTTGCAGGCGGTGTGCCGGCATGAAATACTGTCCCGCTCTGCTGAGCACGCCAAGCTTTTTTAGAGGCCAATGGCCTTCTCTTCCAAGACCACGAAACTGCACGTCACTCGATATGTCGACGCCGAGGATTCCGATACTGGCTGAGGCAACAAGGGGAGTGCCTTGAAACTGAGGAGATACGACAAAGGGGGGGATCTTTTTAGCGGTTAACGCTCAAACTTGTGTCTTCTGGGGGTTAAACTAGACTAGATTTAGTCGCCCCCAATCCGAGACTCTGTTCAGCAAAGACTCGACTTCAGACACAAGTTTGTCCCGGCACTCAGAGACGTTATCCCGAGAAATATTGGCTCAGCCGGTGTAAAAAGCATCACCAGTGCTGTCATCTGCATAGCAATGAATGTTACGGGTTTGCAACATATCATTGATATGCAGAAGAAACATATTACAACTTATTCAAAAGGCTGAACTGAACTTAGGTCTCCCATATAGATTGTCTCATAGGGTAATATTTTACATAGTTGCCACCCTAAGCAGCTGGGCTGGCGACCACAGATTTTTATTATTTCGATTGTTTATCAGAATGATGCTGATGTTTTATTTCTTCGGTGGCCTCTTAATACACCCACGAAATAATATGGGGTAGTGAATGCTTTTACGCCGTCAGACCACGGGATATACCATCAGACATTAATTTTATAATTTGCCTTAAAATTAGCTTACACAATTGTATATTCTAATAAAGCACTTGTCCCACCGCCAAAGAGGAAGCGATTAGCTGTCGATTATTTTCTCGCTCAAGAAACGAACAATAAATCATATAGGTCCCGTTTCAATAAAAAAGATACATGTGTTAATAAGTTCATCGCTGGCTGTTCACGCTGCCCGTACGTAGTACTATTATTTATGCTGTGCTGCCGGCGAGAACTCTCTCTCCACTAGTTTTTCGCAACGACAATAGGTATCAAACATTAAACTCGCAAAACGATGCTCGCTTGGCGGTCAAAACTCTACAAAGACCAACCAGCAGTAATTTTACTCCACAGAGCAGATCTGAGTGCACTCGCTAATTGCCCAGCGATAAAACTATCGGAAATATGCACTCCTTCTTCGCTGCTCGCCAAATCTTAACTGGTTTCTAACTCTACTAGCTTCTCGTTCACCGTTGTTGGGGGACCAGTGCCGAACCTTGCAAAAATTTGACTTTATATTAGTATTTCAATACAAACGAAACCATCAGAATAATTTTAGAAGCTATTAAGTGCGCTGCTTATATTAAGTGAAAACTATGACAATGCTCACGCGATGAGACCAGATCAAAGAGTACCTAATTTATATAATCTTTGATCTGGAACTACTTTTAGACCAGAAGTAGGCTAAGATGCATTACCATGGACACGGAGGACAATCAATTGACATCCAGACTGAAAAATAAACAACTTCTTTATTGCAGAAGCTAGCGATATAGGATTCCTAAATTTTTACGACCACGCAATATGGTAAATATTAAACGAAACCGCAAAATAAACATGTTTTTCATTTAATTGATGCGTCCTTACAATACATTTTAATTTTTTCTCAATACTTTTTCATTTTATGTAGGAATATTTTATTTGCTCATTCAGTCAGGGCACAAATTAAAACCTATACTCTAGCTCTATGTTCCGATGGAAAAAAACACCGCTATCGATCCGCTATCCTACAGTAGTGCCATAGTAACGGCCTTGTTTTTTGTCTAACTCGCCGTTTGTTTTAGTAACGCCATTAGAATGGAAATCAATTTGATTCACTACGACCTTTCGCAATGATTAATTATATGACAAATGCCGATGACTGTTCTAGCATGGATTGGTTTTTGCATGGATTGTTTTTGTATTTATTTAGGTGGTGGAGCTCATTCTCCTAGGACTCTTCCTAACCTGGATTGCTATCACGCTCTTAACTGTGTGAGCCGTCAAGCAGTATTATCTCCTCTATTTTATTCCGATTACTGGATCCGGAAATTGGGTCGGAAAATTTACAGCCAAGGACTTTTGTCTTAGTTCTCAAGGATTTAAACGAATTTGTGACAATGTACTATTAAGTATATTGTTGGCATGTTCATTAGTGAAAGTACAAAAAAAATTTAAATTTGTTTGTTCGTGAGATTTAAAAATGGGAACATTTGATTACAATTAAAATATTTAATTTTATTACGGTTTTATCATATGTAAAAATTTGAAGAATGGATTCACTTTGATTGTCACGTAGGTCGATTGAAGAATGCAGTACTTACTCAAGACTCTGACCTACTGGAGAGAGGAGCACCCTTCGCCAGTCAGGATAATCTATACTTAGTCGGGTCATACTTTCTGTCAAAACCTTATTATTTAAAATGTTTGAATACTGGCTAGATGAAATTCACCAATTTTAAAAATATAACGTTCGCGCTTGCCGAAAATAAAAAAGACATGAATTTTCATTAATTTTCAAATACGGAGTGGTCGAAGAAAGAAAATAGAGTAGCGGTTATCGCGTTGCACCGCTGTGGTTACGCGCCAAAAGAGATTTTCAATATTCTACAAAAATTGAAAATAACTCTATGATTTCTTTATCGCACTATCAAACGATTCACTAAAGATTCAGGCTTCGAAGACCGTAAGAGGACCGGCCGACCTCGTACATTTAGTACACCCGCGTTCATCAAAGCAGTGAAAGCAGTGAATCCAACGAAGTCCTGTTCGTCAACAAAAAATCTTTGCTCTTCAGATGGGCCTAAGCAAAACCACGGACAAAAGAGTGATCAATGAACAGCTAGGACTATGAACTTATCGTAAGAAGACTGGAAATTTTTTGAACGATCGTTTGAAAAAAATTGGCTGGATAGATCCCGCGCTTTGTTACGGCTGTACGCGGGAAAAAAATACCGCGAAATTTTGTTTTCGTCGTCGAAAAAAAAAAACATCGAAGAAATTTGTAATAAACAAAATGATAAGGTGTATACCCACAGCATTGAAAATGCCAGCACGGTTATTCCGAGGGTTCAACGAGCATATTTTCCTTCGTCACTCATGGTTTGGCTTGGAGTCTCACATTTAGGCTTAACTGAGGTGTTTTTCTGTGAAAAAAGTATAATAACTTTTTTTTAAAGTTAAAGTTAAAAACTTTTTAACTTTTAAAAAAAAGTTAAAAAACCAATGCCGAGGTGTACCAAAATACCATCCTAACAAATATCAATAGTGGAACCTCTTTCTCAAACAATGTTCAAAAGTAGATATTGGATATTCCAACAGCCACCCTCTGCACAACACAAAACTGGTTACCGCCCGACTATATCGGACATGAAGACTGGCCCTTTTCTGGTTCATATTTAAGCCCACTGGATTATAAGATAGGGCAACATTTGGAGGAGAAAGTCTGCGCTAAACCTCATTAGAATTTGGAGTCTCTCCGAACATCTTTGGCTAAAGCAGCGACAGAAATAGATACTATGAGTGTGGTGCGTGCTGCGATTGGTGATTGGCCGCGTCGATCAAGGGCATATATTCAAAATAGGGGAGGGCATTTTGAATAATGTAAATAAAATTGTATTTTGAATTAAATTACCTTTCTAATTATTAAAAAGTGTATCATTAATTAAAAAAAGTTTTTGACAGAACTTATGACCTGACTGAGTATAATAAAAATATTATAAAAATAAAGGATCGGCTGGTGTAAAGGGACATTAATGTAAAGAGGCATTAAATCTTGGCACTTTCCAAAGCCAACTCTTACGACACCCATAGAAGAAAAGAGGGCGATGCAACCGCCACACCATGTTTTAGTAAATGTAAGCATAGAATTAATTTTTAATTTTGCTTCAAGAATAGCTTAAAGAAAGGTAACATGTTATGTAATAGGTCACAATTTCTAATCTCATTAGCACGTGGTGCATAATTAACTAGCGAATAGAAATTTAAAGACAAAACCGTTTCGCTTCAAATTATGGCTGCGGTTAGGAGCTTAAAAATAAAAATTGATGTAAAAACTACTAAACGTGGTCTTGATCATCACTCCATCTATTGAAACGTACTGTATTTTTTTAAGTTTTTTGGGTTCGAAAATACTTGATATCTACATTTAAAATAATGTCGGCAACTCAAGTTGTAAAAATTATGATGTAAAGAAAAAAAGAAATAAAAACTGAGAACCAGTTTGGATTTGCTTGTGGTGATACTTTTTACATTAGGTTTAATAGTGGTTTTGTTTCTGACCGTAAATAATTACGTAATTTAACAAGATTGCATTTGAAAGGTACAATTTACATAAACGAACGCCAGGTGAAAGGGTCACAGATAAAACCTTCACGTAATGTTTGAACGCCTTTGTACTGGAAATATTAAACGACAATGTTTGTTGTATTCTTTTTAATGTAATTCAAGTTTAGTTCGGACATGAAAATCAACATGTTGTTAATGCATTCAAACTTCTTAAAGATACGAAGTTTGTATCTAAATATATAAGGTCAGGTCAGGGGAAAGTTTCTTCGTATTTTATATACAATTTCAGACAAGTAGTTTTGACCGACCTCTATTGATGTTAACCTAACACTAACCAAAGAATTCTGAAGAGACCGAAACAGGTGACAATCTGAGAGTGCAAGGTCAAGACTATGTGGTGGAAGCATTAACTGTTCCCAACCAAGCTCTCTCAATTTTTGCTAAGTATCCAAAGATGTATGTGGTGTGGCGATATCATGATGAAAGACCACTCGTTTTCTGTCGATCAATTTCAGCCGTCAAGCTAAATTTGCTCATTAATTCCAGAAACTTCCTTGATGAAACCATTGTATGAAAACGAAATATGATTTCGATTTTTAAGAGCTTATGATTCGTACTCAAGCTAATGGTGATTAACATAAAGACTTAATCTTTTATTTTTTAATAGCGAATCACGCGAAAATTATTGAAATGGTGCACAATTTTTGGTACACATTTCTTTCTTCCGCCTGTGTGAGTTTGGCGACATTGGTCTGGTAAAAATTATGCATTTTGCTACTTTCTACACATTGCAGCAGATATACTATATGCAGCCAACTTCATACAAAGAAGGTTGCAAATGGATGTATAAGATATTGCAACGCCTTTAAAAAATAATCGCAAGATTGCATTAAATGTTGTAAATAAAATTTACAATGTAACCTAGCTATTTTTTAACGAAGTTAAAAGATGTTAAAAATTAATAAGCTATGATCTGCGTATTAAAACAAAACTAACGCCTGATTCTATTGATTGTTTTTGATTGAGACAATTTTTTTTTTGACTGAAATATATTCAGTTTCACTTACTACGATGTAGGATTGTAGTAAAGAACTGTTTTGTAATAATTAAAGAAAGCGATCGATCCATAAAATTATTTTTATAAGGCATTTTAAAAATACACAACTTCATAAAAATACAAGCTGTCATTTATTTCTTAGCAAGAAATTACAAAAAAATAGCAACTGCACCGAAGATATAAGCATTAGCGAAGAGCAAAATTTTAGGTTTTCTTGTGTTCTTGTCTTCCTCTTCCGGTGGTTATGACAGAATCATCAGCGCTATAGGTTACCCTGCAGCATTACTCTGAATCTCTCATAGGCTCGATATACACTCCATCATTTGTAGTCTTAATCTGCCATACGTTTAACTGTTTTTAATTTATGTACATGATGTGTAGAGTTTCAGTAAATAAATGTTTTTCTTACTTTTTTTGCTCTAAATTTCTTCATAAATTCTTAATTTATGGCTTCTGGAGTATTGGCGAGCACTTGATAATCGGCAAATTCTTATTATGTAAATTATTATGAACGACAAACAGACGTAAACAAGATTATTTCCTTTTTATTGATTTTAATATGTTGTTGTTCTCTACATCTTAATTTCTTTTTGGCGTTACATGCGACGATTTCATACATTTACCACACTTCGTTGGTAGATTTGTGATCAGTATTCATTATCATTACTTCACAAGTATACTTCTGAGCAATGCCTTTGCAAAAAAGCCTGCCCCAAATAATGCTACAAAACACTATACTGAGCCACCTGCATCCATTAACTTGTCTTACCGGGTCGTCACTCTATCTAACGATCATCGTTTTACAGCTTACAAAGGAAATTTATCCAACAGTTACTAATAGTCTTGTCTTATTGTTTAAATAATTATAACATGAAGAGAATTTTCATGGCATTGGTGCAATTTTGTGAATTGTCTGCGCATATGAACTATAAGTGGAAACTATGAAACAAGTAACCCTGTAGTGAGTGAACCTAAAGATATAGTATCTGCCTGAACTTCTTGAAAGGCTGTCGTAATCTACTGTCTGCTTGCCTCAGCCAGCTCTCTGAGCCAGTAGAGAGTAGTCTGATGTAGAAAATGTCCCAAAAACTGCTATGTGATGCATCCATATATGGTGAAAAAAAACTTAAAAAAATTAAGAAAAACGATAAGTTCTTATTACATGACACTGGAAAAAGTACAACAGTACGAATCCATTACCAAAGGAAAGAAATGATTCTATTAATAGAATGCTCCCAGTGTCAATTGGCCATGAGAGTAACGATTATAAAATAATTATATAAGGAATTCTCACTAGATGATTCAAAATCTACAACAAAAGACATTAAATTTTCAATTATCGTCATCTAAATTAATTAATAATTTTATAGCTTAATATTATTAGTACAAATAAAATCACACAAAATATTTACTTAGGGAATATACATCAGAAACCATAAATATGAGAATTTTACAAGATGCGTGATGTAATTAGGCGGGATATCATAAAATATATTCTTTGAGATATATCATATCTTGCATCTAGTCCACATTTATAGGTTGAGCTATCCATAATTTAAAGTTTAGTAATGTACTGAAGCACAAGCATGACCAAAGTGGAGGCAACAAACAGTAGTAGCGGTAGCTTTACTGAAGTGTCGATTGTAAAAAAAACTAGGATATTAATTTTTGGTAAATAGAATAGTTTTTATATTTTAATGTTCAAGGGAAGTTAAAATAACCATATTCAGAGCTTCCTGTCCGTCATTTTATACGTGCACCATTTGGACTAGATGTACTGAAAAAGCTTATAATGCCCTCCGAGTACAAAACAACAACGCATTTAGGGTGCTGATCAGGGATGTTCGCGGAAGCGCGAGTGGATTTATTTTACGCGACTATGTGTAGGAGGGAGGGAGGGGGAGGCATTGGGGGAGGCCTATGTTCAGCAGTGGACTTGTGAAGGGCTGTAATGATGATGATGATGATGTGCAGGAGGTGCGTGCTTCTGGTATGCAGAGTGCGGGGGAGCAACAACAGCATCTTGAAAATGATCGCTGGCAGAGCTTGCTTATACATGTGCTATTGTAGTGTTATATCGGTTGGATTTGTGAGAAAAGAAACACATATAAATATAATATATTTTCTGTTCTCTATATAATGCAATAATTAATACATTTTCTAAACTAGTTATTACTAATACATGAACTCTTCTTATTCTTTAATAATATAGACTGATGCAAATTAATTTGCCATAGAGACAGTAAGTTGCTCCAACTGCTTTTGTCAAAAGATCATATGCATAAATATATTGTTTGGGAAATTGTTGTGTCTTCTTTAGCTCAATTATCGGTAATATAATTAAGCTTAATCCTAAAGTGACCAGGAACGAACATATTTCTTCAGACAATATTCTTGACAATTCGTATATTTCGAATGTAACGTTAGATAATTAAATTGTATTTAATCATAATAAAAATCACATTAGCATAACGCGCACGTACACACGATACGATCTAATCTTACAATTAATCACGGTTTATCAAAAAAATTCTAGTATCCATGGACTTTAATATTTAATAAATGATTTCTTGAACCATTACATCTTCTGATTTAAAAAAAAACATAATTATTCTATTGCAAATGGATTTTTTTAGTGCATGATCCCTAAAGAAATGCAAAATATAATCGGATGGAGATTCAGATTTTGACAAATTACTCCACTCTTTCGCTGTATTACAAACGATAAAGCAAATCGTGTTGTTTATCGAATGTGTTGTATATTGATATGTATGTGAATAATATAATTAAACTTTACTGAACGTCTGGTGAAATGTTGAGATAGGCATTCCTGTGCACACTGCTAAGTGTATTCTAAAATGTACAGAATACAAAGGGACTGTTTAAACTGCACCTTTTCTTGAGACTGACAAGATTAGTTTTAAGCAACTTCTAGTCACCAATAAGCCACTTAGCTTGCTTTTCCACTGACTTCAAAGCTGCAGAATTAGATATTTCGCAGCACTAAATCATAATCTGTAGCACGTTTCATTCACAACAAACAACAAAAAGGACAGGTGTTTCTGCGAGAAGTATCATCGAACCTTTTCAAGCACGCCTATATAGATAGTATAATCATGTATTCTGACCCTAGACTCAAGTTAGGGTCCGCCCGCCAAAAGTTAGGGTTAGAAGAAATCTCAAGAGCCAACAACCGAAGGCAGTCTGTTCCGTTAATGGTATACTCATTTTTGTTTAACATTAAAACGAAATTCTTAAAGACTTCCGAAAGTATTGACTTTTTCCTTACACCTAAAAAGTACACTGCATTTGTAAATAATTTTAAGGTACTCTTTTTAATGGAAAGAAGGTATGCATTTCACCTTAATCGTCAGAGGTGACAACGCAGCTGTTGATACATCAGATATCTATGGACCATAGCGTCCATTTACCACAAAGAGGACTGCGTGTTCGTTTCGCTCCTTATTGCATAAAAAACCGGCCAAAAGCGTCTCGGGCCACGCTCAGTGTAGGGTTCCGTAGTTTCCCGTCCGTCACAATAAGTGTTCCCACTTATGAGTTTAAATATGGGTATCCATTATATTCGCGCTCCAGCAGCGCTCCGCGCTCTTGCAACTGCTCCTGGTAGTGGGTACTGTTGTTTCCATCCAAGTTCAAAATTATTTTCCTAGAAAGTCCTTACAAAGTTCTACTTTTCAGATTTTTTTCATATTTTCTAAACTTATGGTTCAAAAGGTTAGAGGGGGGGGGGGGACATTGTTTTTTAATTTTGGAGCGATTATTTCCGAAATTATTGACATTATCAAAAAATGATTTTTGTAAACCCCTATTCATTTTTAAATACCTTTCCAACAATATATCACACGTTAGGGTTGAAATTAAAAAAAAAATCACTTCCCACTTTACATATAGGGGGGCTACCCTAATAAAACATTTTTTCCAATTTTTATTTTACCACTTTGTCTGCGTGATTGATACACATATTGGTACCAAATTTCAGATTTCTAGTGCTAACGGTCACAGAGATTAAGCGAGGACGGACAGACGGACAGACAGACATGGCGAAACTATAAGGGTTCCTAGTTGGCTACGGAACCCTAAAAAAGGTTACCTAAAAACTAAAATCAGTCTTCTTCTTTGATACTATTTGATCACGATAATGTGTTACCTTTTCATGCAATAAATAAAATCGTACACAATAAAAACGGGTCGGTCACAAAAATAACTTATTTTTATATTTCGTAAAATATATAAATACAAAACAATGCGCACTTTACACAAATATTTTTATTATAAATTTGAAGTGATAAAAAAACTTACAGCCCACCGAATGATAAGCGACAACTACAGCCCACGGGCATCTGCAACCAACGACAGCTAAAAAGAAAGATACAGATGTGTTGCCATTTATGAGGATCGAGATAGAATGCCTGCAGTTATTTTTCGGCAGAAATAAGTAAGAGGATGGGCCATACTCAGACGGTTAGAGACAGAAAAGGAGTTTAATCACCGTCAGTTAAAGAAATATATTTTACTACTTTCCGTTACCGCGACAATACTTCTTAGCTTCTGATGATTTCTTTTTGTTCCCAAGAGTCAAAAAAAAATAAAAGTTAAGTTTTTTTCAATCGCCGAAGAAGCCGTAGCTGCCTACGAAGAAGCGATTTCCGACCTGTCAGATCAAGACTGGCAAAAGAGTTTTCAGAGTTGGTTTAGGTGAATGGAACTTTATATAGAGCAAGATGGAGAATATTTTTAAAAGATGTAAAATAAATATTAATAGTATCTAGAATACTTTTTGCATATCTCAAAACTTATTGAGTGCCCTACGTATACTCTTCAGAACGGAACACAGCAGAGAAGACACTGCTATTCAGCGATACAGGTAAAAGTGTCTCACCTACCCAGACGGTCCCATAAGTAGACAAGAAGTCCTACTACCTAGAAATTCTATAACCTTTACTCTAGTACAAGTATTCGTGAACGTATACAAGTATTTAACACTTATTGGTCACAGCAACACCGGTTTTATAACATCTGAATAGATACTTACACACTTTAATATGAACCTTTTTTTGGACAGATCAAATCAAAAATATTTATTAAATTCCAACCATCACAGCCTATAAAAGTCTACTGTTCAACATAAGCCCTCATAGACAGCTTCTTTGGAGGCAGTCGGGTTGGCAACCAAAGATATTTTATTATTTTGGTTGGCTTACATAAGGAAGATGATGCTGTCCATTGACGACTCCGTGGCGCAGTGGCTTAGCAATGAGTGGCTGCGCTGGGGGTCGCGGGTTCGAATTCCGCACGGAACAAGTATTCGTATGGACTACAAGTAGTTGTTCCGGGTCTGGATGTTCGTCCTTGTGCAATTTATGTTTGTAAACTGCCCCCACAATGCACACTATGCACACTATATATAAAATTATATAAGATCTCAAAAATATATATATATATATATATATATATATATATATATATATATATAAAAAATATATATATATGCATCATACTAAATATCTTATACACATGAACTACTAATTTCATTTTAAAGAAATAAAATATTTTTACTAAAACCGTTTCTACTAAAATTTTATCTGAAAACTAAGGCGAACAATCTAAGTTTTTAGGGCTGAAAACGCATTTTACATTTCAGATTCTAATCGGGGATAAATGCCAATGTCTATAAGACACATCGTCCACATAACATCTAATGTACTGTATGATCGTTTTAATCCTTATTATAAAAATATTAAAAAATCAAAGAAATAGTACTGATACAGTTTTTAAATGTAGGTACTTACGAGTACCTAAGCATTCAAGTTTTCGAAAACATTAGAATTTTATTCACTGACCAGTTTTTATTGCTCGCGAGTGTAAAAAAATAAATCATTTTTAATCAAGATTTTGGAATATATAAAGTAGCGGTTAGCATTGATTAGCGGTAAATAGCACAAGCTACGTAAGAAAATGACAAAATATTTTGTATCGTTCCTGCTTTTAGCAACGCTTGTTTATCAAGGTATTGTATTTCTAATATTTTGCTATAGTATCTACATAAATATTTGAAAATAAAGGAAACTTTAAAAAAACTTTTTATTTTCAGGTTACAGCACAGAAGAGATTTGGCTCGATGAGAGAAATGTAGATTATATCAGTCATGATTACTTGGGAACGTCCATTAGTATCCCAAAATTCTTGTTTGATACTTTGATTACATGCCAAGTCATATTCCCAAATGGTGCCATGTACGAAGCATACCCAAACGATAATATTCCTCATAGCAATATTTTCTTCATGGAGGCAGTTGAGCCATTTGTGTCATGCGCTGTTGGTTTCAGAGGTGTTGGTGTTGAGGCTAGTGGTACCTATGAATTACTATCTTACGTAAAGCATGTAGTAGATAATAGCTTCACACTGACACGACAAAGGTTTAACTTAAATGTCACCGTCTCGGATTTCACAAAGTAGTTTAAGATATCTTCTATATGGAGCACAAATGAGTTTAAATTAATATTTTAGTATTTCTTTGTACCATCTATTTTAATAAATCATTATAATGGTCAACACTTTAGGACTTCATATAAATCTTTATTTCGTATTGAAAATCAATTAATTTTGCTTTACTGCTGTTTCGGAAGATGCCTTTATCGTAGGAACAAATGACATAAGAAAAGCTGGATTTTTAAAGTATTTGTAGTTTACTAATAAAAATGCTAATTTCATATTAGTATTATTTTTAAAGTATTGATTAATAATTGTTAAATATGTATAAACATAGTAGTCTATATTAGACCAGGTTAAAATATTCATGCGACCATTGTAATATTACTTGTACACAAAATAAACGTAATTGTTATTATTACTACTAATATTTAATAACTGTTATCCTTTCCTCTTACATTAACGCACATTAATTTACTCTTATTCAATATTATTTCAAAGTTGTACTCTATACTTGGTTTTTATCGGTTTGATTGCAACAATAACAAATTGCAATAATACTTACATCTTTACTATCAATATAATACCAAGTACATTCCATTCTATTGTACATTAAATAACTTTGTTTTTACTTTAATATCTCTAAAATTAAGAAATGTTTATTTAAAGTCAAAATAAATCTCTGTGTATAAGAGAAAGATTCGAGGATTTTACTAAAAATTAGTTTTAAAATGAATAGTTTTAGTTGGAGTTTTTTTTTCTACCAATATAACCAATATTGGTTATATAGACTAGATTACACTAGATATATTTTTAACTTAGAACATTGATAACAAATTTTTGTTTTTTGACATTAATCAATAGGAAGAGATACGTAAGAGTATGTTGGAACAATTAATGCAAGCCAGTACGTTGAGTATGAAATAAAGATTGGGGGATTTTACTAAAATTAATATTTAAATGGATAGTCTTAGTTGAAAGTTTTCTTTTCTACCAATATTGGTTACAAGATACATTTTATAAAATTAGAACATTGATAAAAAATTTTTGAATATACAAGGAGAATAAATTAAAACTAAACATAGTCAATACCGTCTAGTGGTGTTTAAGAATATTTACTACCTCGTATCGCCTCGTGGGTGTAGTAAGAGGCGATAGAGTGAAACGAACCTCAAAGCGGGTAGTAGGGTCCTCTTTCGACTCGACAATTCATTGCCCGTAAAAAGGGCTTTTGGTTTTCAGTACATAGCACTTATCATTGCAATGGTCCGTGGTAGCTGAGCGCTTGTTGTAAATTTTACAGTAGGTACGCGAGCAACCGGGGTTTGTTCCCCGCCAGCATCAACAAAATTGTTAATTGCTATTTTAAGTTCTTATTTACCTAGCGCTCGGTGAAGAGATAACAACGCGGAGAAACCTGCAAGTTTCTCTTATAAAAAAAACTTTCGATACTATGTTAAGTTTTTGAACATGCTTTGGGGAGGAGCGGCAGAGATTTCCTTATCCTAAGACTCTCTCAAAAAGGATAGAAGGCCTGTGCCTAGCACTGGCAACCTATATACGTCATGGGCTTGTAACTTTTCATCGTTTTTTTTTTGTAGGACAAGGGTGACAAACGATCACACAGTCTAACTTACGGTAAGTGTTTACTGTAGCTCATAGACGTTTACATCTATCCTCCATTACGAATGAAAATGCAGATGCGTTGTTACCCGTGAGGACTAAGATGGAATGCATCCTGTCCAGTAAGAAGGGTCTCCGGCTCTCTACACTCACAACACAAAATAGAAGCGTTAAGCTGCTATTTTACGCTGGTATTCTGTGAGAACGTGGTTCTTCCCCGGTCGAGCAAACCCATTTGTGCTACAGTTATATTGCTAATATAGATGGAGCATGGCTCTTCTATGTAAAAAGTTGTAATTATGTTCTAATAAATGAGAGTTACGTATACAGAGTAATATCAAATGAAAACAAAAGAAAATGCTAATGAGTTTGCTTTAATTTGTTATTAATCTCCAAACTTAGAAGGTTTATACATTATTCGCAATGTTTGGATTAAGAAGAGAGATAAAACTTGTTCTTAACATAAATTCAGTCAAAAAACTGCTTGTGACTGTACGTTGTATGTAAATAGCCAGTTATTATTATTTATGTATATTGACGTACACCGAAATAAAAAGAATCAAGAATTACAAACAATGTACGATGTGATGACACAATATACGCTATCAAGAATCCGAGGTTGATTAATTAAAAATGCTCTAGTCGTCTGATTCCCAAATAAGTACTTATTTTAACGCACGCCCACACATTGCGCACTGAAATCACAGGAATTTCAACTAATATCTCAGCATTATGTGGGTACAAATTAACTCTTTTATATTGTTGGGTATTCCTTTTTTTTTCATTTCAATCTTTTTATACATACAGAGTATATTAAATACATGTTAATTAGCATGATATTAGTTTGCAATCCTAATAATCAAAATAACTTTCTTAAATATAAACCATTTTGTGCTGCTGTGTGAGAATGATAGAGATAATAATGCTTTAAAGTGACTGTATAGCACACTCTATCTCTCCATTTAAAATCAGGAAAGGGCGGAGACTATCAAATTTGTAACAGTTGAAACAATCTGGAGCTACGCCTGTGATGTATTATCAAAGATTTGAATAAAGTAAAATGCAATCCTTAAACAAACAAAATAAGGAAATTAAAATAATGGAGACCTAATATTCAAATTCACGATCAAGCTAAAATATAAGAAATTAGTGCCTGGTATTGGCTTAAACGAACAAATTTTAAGTAAAACTAAATTAACAAGATAAGAAATAACGAATGAGAGTTTTTCATGCTATTTGCCGTACATGAAATATAAAGTGCACAAGAGGTCCTTTTAAATCTTCACACAGCAGACGGAAATTGCGTTCGCCAATCAAAGTCTTAAATTTTTTTCAAAAACATAAAAAGTTTCAAATTTCCTTATTTATCGTGTTCAAATTTCCTTTAAATTTGGTATTAAAATTTTACATTTTCAATTAATATTTATATTCAAATTGCCTAATTTACTAAATTATCTTAAATTCAAACAAAATTTAAATCACAATATTGTGTTACGCTTATTGTTACATTTGTCAACATTTCTCTTCGTTAGCTGGCAAATGAGTGCGAAGTGAGTTGAATTTATTTGTAGGGTTACACGTGTCCCATAAAGTTAAATCATGACTCTGACATATTTAGCTACTAAAAGTACAGATAAGCAGTACTCGTACGAATACTCATTTTACCGTCAAACAAGTCATATTATTGGAATAATTTCTTATTTCATTAAAAAATTATTTTATTTTGCCAAATATTGTTTGTCAGTGAAAGTAACGTCAGTTAGCTATTTCAAAAAGTGTTTTCGATAAAGTTCAAAGTAACAAATCAACTTGACCAAAAGAAAACAATGTATCGAATGAACGTGATGGTTAACTGATTAATTAGTAATTTTTTACTCAGCTAACGGATAAGGTATGTTAATTTATTATTCCGGTTTCATGTATTTAAAAATTTAAATATTCACTAGGTGTAGCCTATTATTGTTGATATAACTTAGCTGTATTTGACCTTGTTGCGTTTCCTGTTTTAAATAATCATAAACAACTAATAATAGCGTCTTTAACTTTAATATCTCCAGGCTTACAAAGCTTGTGTTAGAACCAACATTCGTCAAATGGTGGATTATCATCCACAACTTAAATTGTACGTGCATTAACATCCCGAACCCAATCAATTATTTTTGTTTTAATTAATAAAAAATTGCTCAATTCGAACCCCTGCCCGCAGCGCCCCATTCAAATACTCAGCTTCTGTGCTACACATCCAAATACTTAAATAAAATTCTCAAACAAAATATTTAAGAGGTGTTTACTTACTTTCTTACTCGCAATTGTTTTTTTTATATAGGATAAGGGTGACAAACGAGCACACAGTCTACTTGATGGTAAGTGGATGCTGTGGCCCACAGACATCTACATCTATACTCGATTAAGAATCAAAATGCAGAAGCATTTTGATTCTTAATCTTCTTAATCAAGAAACAGCAACGGTGACCCGTTGATGACTAAGATAGAATGCCTCGATTCCAGTAAAACGGAAAAAAATCAATAACAAAATTAAGCAAAATCCAAAACGAAACACCTGTACATTCTTTACGTGTATTTAGTTAACAAGCAAGCCACTTGCCTTAAAAGCCGGAGCAGATCGGCTACGTACGTAATACATGAATGTGACTAGTTCATTAAAGCAACAAAAGAAAAACTGCACACTCACTCGCAAAGCTGCGGTCAATCTACATCGTTCTTCAATTGTTTGTCTATCGAATGAAAAGTAGGGAACTTCCACCGGAGAAGGTGTTCCATGCGGGGAGCGGCTAACGCTCCTTAAATTAATACAAATACCAGTCTTATTTATAACTATGAAGTCTTGCCAAGATCTTTTTTCTGAATTCAAATTTGGAATGCGTTTACTACGTATGGAATTAAATCTTGGCCTGGCTTATGTAACAAAAGTAGAATACATAATACATTACTACATAATACATTACCCTTACTTAATCACGCTTGGAAACTACAAATCATGGCTACAATTCTGCTTGAATGTGTTCACCCATTTATTTAAATATAAAATGCTCCATGATACAGAAGAAATAAAAATTGAACGTTTCAGCCAATTGCATTTCCCGATTGTAATATTGTCATAAACATTTAAAAAATAACTTTATTTCTGCCTCCACACTCTTATTAAAAATTTATATTGTTTTTGTAACAAATAGTAGCATTTATCGGATACATACTAAAAGATGGCGATTACAAATATACCTATATAATGTGGTATTTAGGGCGGGGGTTAGTCTACTTCTAACTTTTGATATTATAAATAGGACTAGATTAACACCTATTCTGCTCTCCTGTCCGGCGAGCAGTTTTAGCGTATGGCTCTGGGGGAGAGCGCAGGTCGTGTCGATCCCCAGGGCAAGTCTGAGGAGTTCTCCTTCACGTGGTTGCCGCCTGTTATTTGGTCTGGTTCAATAGGAAATAGACAGAACAGAAACACTCGGACGATCCTCTTTTTCTTGCCTTTTATCCCTCCCCCTTTTCCTATCCCAACCCAATCCAAGCTGTCAAGCGTACCGTGCCAATGGATGCGTGGCTGGAGGGAGTCCAGTCGCAAACGGTGCCTACCCGAGACCAGGACGATTCGGGTAGTATTTTAGCCCTTCCCTCGGCATGCGGGGCTCTGCCGGGGGTGACCAAGTATTTCCCTAGCTACTCGTGGGAACAAAATGCATGAAAACCGACATTTTTTAAAGACAGTGAGAAGTCTCCTTTAATGGAATTAGCTGCAGGTTTGGAAGAGGCTGTTTTAGCCCCACCAACACTCTGCAACAGTGCGCCCCAACCTGGGACGAGCCGTGAAGTAGAGGGCACGTTTGCAGCCGAACCACAATCGGAAACGAACCAGGGAGGGGAAAAGAAAAAGTTCGCTAGGCCTTATAAGCTTAGTGAGGCTACGAGGAAAAGGTACCGAAGGCTGATAGCAGCTGGGATTGGAGCCGAAGAGGCCCTCTCTCTCTGCCAGAAGCCTTGGGACGAAATTCCTCTGCCCAAGCCTCCCCCAGTTCCGAAGGCGAAAAAACGCAGTTGGTCTGAGGAAAAGTCCCCCAAAGACTAGCCCAGGAAGACTGTGAAGCTGGCAACGGAGGAGAAGAATCTCAGCTTCAGTGCCGTAGCTGGCTCCGCGCGTATAGGAATTCGCAATTCGAATCCTATGAGTGTGGAGCAGATGCGGCTGGTCCACCGGACACTAACACAGGCCATCGCTAAGATGGCCTGTGGATCGCAACCGGGAATGGGCCCAAAATTTTCCGGTTTCACACACAAGCCAGGTTGAATTCCTGGTAACGTACCTGAATAAGGCAAGCCAGGACTGGATTGTGGGTGAAATCGGAGAACTAAAGCCCTGGCCGGAGGCAGAGCTCTCGGTAATACCCGAGGGCGAACTGCCTAAGCCTACGCTGGGCATTACCTACTTGCCCCGCAGCGAAGCCGACTCTCCAGAGGAGGTGGCTGTGCTGTTGAGGGCACAAAATGAAGGGCTCCATACTGAGCTCTGGAGAATCCTCCACCGTAGGGACGAGGAGAATGGGTTCCTAGTAACCTTTTCTCTGGACGACCCATCGGCGGAGGCTCTTCGGAAGGCAGGCGGCAGAGTCATCCTTGGCTTTAAGATGATAACTTTTAAAGTCAGGGGAGACTCTGACGCGGCAATGGAGCCCGAATCGCCCCAACCCCAACCCCAATCCCCTCAGCCCTCCACCTCTCGGGGTGAGGCTGGAACGCCACCGGTGAGAGTGACAAAGGCCCAAGGCGCAGATTTCGCCTCGGTCCGACGACCTCCGCTGGTGTCGTCCAGGCCGGGGGGAGGGGAGGTGGGAGCGGTTCGAAGAAAGGTAAGGCGGGGGTCAAGCTTGCAGGAAAAGGACGTCCTCGTCCTCGACAGGCGGAAAGCGAGGGTCCTCCTCTTCACCATGCAGCAGATGCTTCTGCCGTGGTTTCAGCAGATATCTGTTTGGCCGTGAAAAAACCCCTGCCCCCCACGCCCATTAATGGCTAAACCCAAGGGTAAGACGAGGGTCCTCCAAGCAAATCTTCACCATGCAGCAGATGCTTCTGCCGTGGTGGAGGTTTGCTTTGCAGAGGACAACATTGACCTCGCCCTTATACAAGAGCCTTGGATTGCCAACGGTCAAGTTCTGGGATTGGCGGCTGCCGGTAAGATTCTTGTCAATACCAAAGAGAGTAGACCCAGAGCTTGTATAATTTATAATAAAAATATTGAACTTTTAGCTGTTTCAGAGTACTGCAACGATGACCTGGTTACAGCCTTCATAAATCTCAAGGGATGCACATGGCCAGAGTAATCATTTGCTCAGCCTATCTTCCTGGAGAGAACGTAGATCCTACCATCGAGTATCGAAAAACACAACGCCGAACTTGTGTGGGTTGTGATGCTAATGCTCACCACACAGCCTGGGGGGAAGCACCAACATCAACGAAAGAGGTGAGTTACTTTATGATTTTCTCATCTCCAACCACCTGGTAAGCCTAAACTTAGGTTGTACACCAACCTTTGTAACGCGTGCTAGGCAAGAGGTGTTAGACATAACCTTTGCTACTAATAACATGTCCAGGCGGATAAATGACTGGCATGTTAGTAGCGAAAACTCGATGTCTGATCACAAGCACATTAAATTTGTGATTGGAGCATCACCATCCTTTGAAACCGTTACTTTTAGGGATCCGAAAGTGACCTCCTGGGATATCTATAGAGATAGCCTAAGGAGGAATTTGGAAAAGTTTCTTAAAAGCATCAACACAATTGAAGGTCTGGAGTTAGCGACGGAGACAGTAACTCTAGGTATCTGTGAAGCATTCGAGGACAGTTGTCCCGTCAAAACCAAGACCTCAACACGAAAAGTTTCTTGGTGGAATTCTAAGTTGAAAGACCTTAGAGAAAAAACCAGGAAACTATTTAATAGGGAAGACCAAAGAGTGGGATATTTATAGTGCAGCCCTAACTGAATATAATAAAGAAATTAGGAAAGCCAAGAGAGCATCGTGGAGGAAGCTATGCGAGGAAGTTGAGTCTTTGACTCGCAGTGCAAGACTACACAAGATGCTATCGAAAGCTAAACCTAATCAGATCGGGCTTCTTAACAAGCTGGATGGTAACTTTACTAATAGTGAAACAGAAACATTGGAGTTACTAGCGTCAACCCATTTCCCAGGGTCATACAAGACTTCAGCCTTGAACTCTTTCAGAGCCCTACGAAGGCCTTGCAATGAGGACTGGCGTAGGGCTGCAAAGATAATAAGGCCAAACCTGGTGCAGTGGGCTGTTGACTCCTTTGAACCATTTAAATCAAGCGGGGAGGATGGAATAATTCCCATCCAAATACAGAGGGGTATCGACATCCTTCTTCCTTATCTGGTGAAAATCTTCAGAGCAAGATTTGCATGGGGATATATTCCAGAACGATGGACAATTGTCAAAGTTCTATTTATACCTAAGGCTGGTAGAAAGGAATACGTTTTACCAAAGTCCTTTAGACCTATAAGCCCATCTTCCTTTCTTCTTAAGACATTGGAAAAGGTTAAAGATAGATATATAAGGGATGTAGCTCCAGCTACGAGGCCCATACATTACAACCAGCATGCTTACCGCAGAGGCAAATCTACGGAAACAGCCCTGATCAGTGTCATTGACAGGGTCGAAAAAGTACTGGAGGATAAAGAAATAGCTCTTTGTGCCTTTCTAGATATTGAGGGCGCTTTCGACAGTAGCCCCACATGACTGCTGATTGGAGGCTTAACATCTAAAAATATTGACCCCACAACTATCAGATGGGTGAAGTCGATGCTCTCAAACAGAAAGGCATAAATAGCGCTGTTTCAAACTTCGATTGAGGTTGCAACCACAAGAGGCTGCCCACAAGGAGGTGTTTTGTCACCCCTTCTTTGGACTCTTGCGGTTGACCAACTATTGTACAAAATGGCAGACCTACACATTGACACATTGGGTTATGCTGATGACCTTGTGATCATTGCGAGGGACTTTTGCCAAAGTACTTTATCGTCAATAATACAAAGAGCCCTAAACACCATAAATAACTGGTGTAGGGATAACAGTTTATCAGTTAATGCTGATAAAACTGTTATAATACCCTTTACCAAAAAGAGACGGTTGGACAAATTAGTCCAACCAAAACTTAATGGCAAAGAAGTACCATTTTCCACGGAAGTTAAGTACTTGGGCGTAACAATCGACCAAAAACTAACGTGGAACTCTCACCTTAGCAACGTATGCCATAAGGCAAAAATTGCTTTAGGTACGTGCAGTCGTTTGCCTGCACGAACAACTGGGGCTTGCGTCCCAGTATGGTCCTATGGCTGTACAGCAGCATAGTGAGGCCGATTCTCACCTACGCCTGCCTGTCTGGTGTAACAAGGCCAACCAAAAGACGACTGCAGACAGACTAAATAGTCCACAAAGGACTGCCTGCCTAATGGCAACTGGAGCTATGCGATCATCGCCTGGAGCGGCTCTTAATGCACTTCTATGCCTAACGCCCCTTGATCTCTATCTAGACGAGGAGGCGAGGGCTAGTTTGTATAGGATTAACGCCCAGGGCGGTCTGAGCTTGCTCTCCTACAGATTGAGATCCATGCTCGACTGAATTAAGGAATCACCGGTCTTATGCATGATCTCAGATATCATGCGTCCACTATACACTTTTGATAAAAAGTATATAGTAGAATTACCCTCCAGAGAAGACTGGCTGAATGGCCAGGTTATCTGTGAGGTCAGTAGCCTCATATGGTATACCGATGGGTCAAAAATGGGCCTCGACGTAGGCTTTGGAATTTACGGGGAACGCCCCAAATTCAAACTTAGTATGAATTTGGGTAGATACACCTCTATCTTCCAGGCAGAAATTTTCGCCATACTTCGGTGTGCACAAATCAATCTACAAAAACACTACATCACCCAAAAAATTTACATAAATTCTGATAGTCAAGCAGCACTCCTAGCGCTGAGATCCAACTTAGTGAACTCAAAGCTAGTTGGAGACTGTGTGAACCGTTTAAACGCCCTGGGTTGTAAAAACAGGGTCGTTTTAAGATGGGTTCCGGGTCACGAGGGTATTGTAGGCAACGAATTTGCCGACAAACTTGGGGACACACAGGAGGGCTCAAAGTGCACACAATTTGGACCCGAGCCATTTTGTGGAATCTCAAGAAGCCTAGCCCGATTGACCCTTGAAACTCTTTATCACAATAAATCACTTAAGATCTGGTCTGACACACACAGGCTTCAAACATTCTAAAACCTTAATCCGGGCTTTTGATCGTAAATTCGCTTCAGAAGCCCTGGGATTAAGTAAAAATAAATTGCGCATTCTGGCAAGAGCCCTAACTGGACACTGTTGTCTTAAAAAGCACATGTCCATCCTGGGACTAAGCAACTCAAGGGTGTGACGGTTCTGTTCCATAACGGAAGAAACGCCCTCTACACATCCTAACCGTTTGTGGACCCTTAATGCGCAAACGTAACTCTCATCTGGGACACTATCTACTCCGCCCAGAAGAAGTCAAATTGCTCACGGCTAAGCAACTCCTTCGATTCATTGAAGACATAGGGCTTAGCAGGGAATTATAGCCATAGCAGCGATCACAATAGATCTTCTAGGTCGCAGTGGTACTGCTTTTTTACCTAGACCTGCAAAGCTGCTCGCATATATTAAAAAAATATAATGTGGTAATGGTCAGTTAAGGGTATTTTGGTTAGCATTGCTATTCCATTTAACAAGAAACTCGTGAAAGCCGAAAAGTGTCTACAGTGTAATTATCATTACACTTTACGAACATATTCATACATTACAATTACAATTATTTTGAATTAATGTCCCGTAGTAAATATAAAGCAGCTACAATTTGAACGCAGTATTGTGGTTTAGCACGAATTTACGAAATTGGGTCACTCATAATGCTATTGTGTCCCTTTTGTGTTGAATGAACACTTTTGTGTAATACATAATTGTTATATCTGAGCAAAAATAAAAGCAAATTTATTATCATTGCTATTTTTAGTAGAACGATGCTGCTATATTAAGGTTGTGGTGCGAATAGGTTGTGGCGGCTGTGTAAGGATATCCACTACCCTATATCATCCCGTGGGTATCGTAACAAGAAGAGGATAACGAATCAGGAGGACGGGCAGCAGCGTCTTCTTAATAACGACAAAATTAAAAAAGCGATTGCCAACCGGTTTCCTAAGCATGGCAACTATGGCAATTATTCTCCCTATGATTCAATCTTTGAGGGAAGCCTATTTTCGGTAGTGGACTATAATAGACTGTGACGGTAACGAATGGGTCAGCTCGACCGGAGAAGAACCACGCTTTCACAGAATACCAGCTTAAAATAGCAGCTTAATTCTGTTTTGTTTTGTATGGTGCGTGTAAAAACGGGTACCGTTTTACTGGAAAAGAGGCATTTCATCTTATTCCTCAAGGGTAACAACTCCTCTTTGTTTTTATCCTCTCATTCTAGGATAGATATAGATGTATATAGGCCGCAGCATCCACTTAACATTAGATGAACTGTATACTCGTTTGTCATTTACATTCTATAAAAAAAATCTTTCAATTCGTGATAAAGGAAAAACCGCCATTACAGTTTATGTCAATTCCATGACTGAAGCTGGGTATACTGCGTCTTGACGCTAGGTTGAATAAATTTACGCCTCTGACTGAGACATAAGAATGTCAAAATCTGTTATGGAGGTTTTTTTTTTAATAGAAGAGAGGAGGTCATCAGAACTTCAATTCTTCTTTTCGGTTTGTGGACAGATTTTAAATAACGACTCTAAACTCCAACAAACTTTTTGTGGGAAGCAAGCGGTATTACCAAGGTGACACGATCGGTTTTATGCATAATAAGCTCTCTTGTCCGATATGAATCATGAATATAAATGGCTTAACGGTAGTACATATCATATTACATAATTACATGCCTAACTCTCTTTCCCCTATATTATTGGACAACTAGACGGTAGGCAGAACTTCACCACTTTGCTGTCGATATTCCACGTATTCGAACGTATCGGTTTGCTTTAGTTCTCAAATAGCACAGCCGTGAAGTCCACCGCAGTTGATTTTTCCTCCTATCACGACTTCTTAGTGGAATTATCTAACATCGATGATTTCTTTGCACCGATATGAATTAGGAACCTTCATGAACCTAGCTTATTCCGATTAAAGACCGAGAACGGATCTGCAATTCCTGTGGTGCTGCAGTTGTTCATGGGCGGCAGTTGATACTTACCACCAGACAAGCCGCACGATGGTTTTCGTCTTCTATAAAGAAAAATGTTAAAAAATATTTCATAAAATAATATAAATCCTTTATGAGGAGTACCTAAATAATACCCGTTGTAGTATTTAATCAATACAATCCAAATTGTACTAGTTCAGAATGATTTTAGAGTGAATAGTTAATTACATTTAGATTAAGCTAAAACGTGACCCGTCCTTCGGTTAACCGTAACTTTCGGGGTATAATCAGTTTATTGGTAACACCGAAGCTTTCTCAGACCTTATTGCTTAATTATCTGGATGATGTCACATTATTTATTGGTAATTTAGTTTATGTAATTAGGAGACATTGTTCTCATTAAGCCAATTATATTTAGGGCTGCGCTTTTTTTATAGGATAGGCTGACAACCGAGCATACAGTCAACCTGATGGTAAGAGGCTGTTGTGGCCTATAGACATCTACATCTATCCTCGACTACGAATCAAAATGTAGATGTATTGTCATTTGTCACCCCTGAGGACTAAGATGGAATGCCTCGTTTCCAGAAAACGGGTCTCCGGTTCCAGTTCCAGTAAAAAGGAGGCCCGGTATGGTGAGTGTAGATACTCACCATACGAATCACACCATTATTATTCTAAACATGATTATCAATGTTTTATTAACCTTTAATCGTAACACGCCCGCCGTAACAAAAAACACCTTTGTACCGGGGCCTCAGTCGTCACCTCAGTTGGCGGCACTTGTTATAAACATTTATATTTCTCACGACCTTTCCTTTATGTTTAACACCGATCAGTGTTAGTTACAGTTATTTGAAGCCGATAAGATTTTCGATAAGTAGAAACAATAATAATAACATTTAAATGTTTATTTTATTTTGTACAGCTCTTTGTTTCTAACGGATCTTGATAAAGTGTACTTACTGACAATAAATTTTATTTTATGAATGAAATATCATAAGTTTTTATTTTATTTTTATGTTCTTACAATCAATACAACATATTCTTCCTAAATTAACCGAAATTATGCATGTAATAATTATAATAATTCTACTTTTTTACTTGCAAACATTTGCTAAAAATTCGACAATAGACAGTTTGCGCGCGCTTTGTAAACTCATTTTCAAAACCTTTTTGTGTATATATTTTATAGCTTCTTCCTTTATTTTTCTTATACAACCATATAGATATAACATATAGCAATTACTAGTAAAAGTATTTACTATGGTATTCCAATAAGAAATATACTATTATTATCTTATTAGAATCTTATTAGAAATCTTGACCGTTACGAATTGTTCGCGTAGAGGTTTTTTGTTTCTACTTTTTTTATCAATTGACACATAAAAAAGTTACTGTTGTTGTAACTTAAGTCATTCAAAAACATTATTTAGTAAAGATAAATAACATTACTTACAGTTTTTTTTAAAGAAAATCCAACTAAAATCACAATCACAAAACTTCAACGATTACGCAACTAACTAAAGGATCAAATTTTAAATTATAGGCGTCTTTCCTGAGGTTGTCCTTGTTTAATCTTTTGTAATTACGTAATTTCAAAATATCAAAAGTAGTTTGAGAGGACTAAAAAGCGTATATTAGGTCATGTCGTGAGAAACTTGGAGCGGGAAGTTGAACATGATTAATTACACGATTAGAAGAAGCAGTAATAACAAGATCAATCAATGAGTCATCACAATCTATATTGCAATGAGTAGCCCCTAAGAGTAGAATATGAAGGTTGATGGGCTCAATGATTGAATGAAGTTTTTGAGACAGGAAAGAAACCTCGAGTATATCTGTATTGAAATTACCCATGATTATACAGTGTTCGTACTCAGAACCAAAATTTTCTAAAGCCATTTCAATAAAATGTGAAAAATTGATGATTATTATTGGCCCTACGTAAAACATATTATATAAGATATTTTTTCACAGAATGAAGGCTGTTGTTATCCCTAATAAATAAAATAAAATAAATAGAAAGAAAGTAATCAATAGCAGGGGGGCAATACACTACTCCAAGAATCATCCTTTTACCCTTGACATTTATTTCAATAAACAGGAAATCAGACGAGGCGGAGTAAGTAGGTGGAGATGTTAAAATAATTTTGTGGGTAATTGACTCGTGATAACTCGTAACAATAAGAATAAAGTCAGGTAATAAAAATAAGGTAGAAATAAATAAAAAAAAATTAAAAAATTCTGATATAGTTAGTTCTACAAAGATCTCAAACACTCAAATAGATCATCCCACCCGTTGGCTGTTTACTATTTTTAGCTTGTTAAAATTAAAAATATAAAATGTTTTTAAAATAAAAAAATGAATGCTCGAGAAGTCTAAAAGCAACATTAAAATAAAATATCACAAAAGGTGGTTGACAACAAAATAAATTAAAGTAAAAAGTTTTGATAAAATATGAAACGCATTCTTTTGAAATTATTAAAACCAATTAATCTAAATTTTATATAAAGTTACAGTCAATATTTGTCATTATTACATTCATCAATTTTTCTCTTTTTTCTAATTCAAAAAATTTATATTCGTCAATTCTGGGCACAGGCCATCGCTCATTTTCATTTTGAGAAGGTTTTCTAACCCTCTCAGACTTTTTATATACTGTTGCGCGCCAAGTTGACGTCATGTAGTGTCAGGGACGACAGCGGGGGGAGCTTACCAGAAAATGATATCACTAATCTTTCAACCGACTGCGCCATCTGGTGTCAAAACGAAGAACTAAGCTTCTAGAAGCCGACACTCGAACTTTCGACGCCTTGCGCGTATTTACTTGAATGTTCTGGATGTTTCGGTGCTAATGTGTATTTATAGGTGCTGCAAGGTGCGATCGGGGAAGTATTGAATTTGGCGAGACAAGCGAAGCTTCGGAGCGAAATAAAATGAATCAATGTGGTTAATTATTAGTGTTCTAAGTTTTAATTAGTGTAAAGTGAAATAAATAGTTAATTTTGGTAATTCAATCGGCAGTTTTTACTGTCACGAACCTCAAGCTCGTAACAATTGGTGTCAGAAGTGGGATTAAATCATGCCGATTTTACCTAAGGAGGAAACGGAGTCCATCGCGTCAGGGAGGTTGCAGCAGCTACGGTTGGCGACCGCAATAAAATATACAGCCCTAGGTGCTATGGCTGTGGGGAAAGGGGCCATCTTCGATCCAGCTGTCCAAAGCGAACCGTATACAGGGAATGTGATATTAGGAGGGTGGTGCGTCTAACAGCCCCGCCCAGCAGCAGCAGGGAAACGAGTAAAAGCCAGAACTGCGGGGCGGGTGCTGGCTGAAGTTAAAAGATCCCCTAGGATCTCGATCGCACAAACCCATCATGGGAACAGTCTGATCATCAAGGGCGAGGTCAGCGGAATGCCGTGTAAACTGAGCATAGATACTGGAGCCTCTCGTACGGTTGTTAGTTCCCAACTTATAAGTCAGTTCCTTGGAGACTCCGTATGCAACCGAGAATGCATTAATTTGGTAACAGCCACCGGTCAGCGTATACCCGTCCGTGGAGAGAAAGACATGGAGTTGAAGCTAGGCAACATGATCTACCTGCATAATGTCATCGTGACTGATATAATGGACGACTGGATCCTGGGCCTAGACTTCATGAGGAAGATTGTTGTGCGATTGACGTTAAGTAAGGTGTTTTGAAGTGTGGACAAGAGGAACTTTTTGTTTAAGGGGCGTTACCAGGGAACGTGTATAGCCTTAAGAAGATTGTTTTTCCACCGAGATCGGAAACGATTGTGCCGGTTAGTCTTCCTCGGAAAACCTCATCGTTGTGTACTCGTGGAAAGGTTAGACAATGACCTTCCATGGAAAGTGGCTAGAACCTTGATCAGGACCACTAACATCTCAGGAGTACGTGTGCTGAACCTTTGTGACCAGGAACAGATTATAGAAAAAGGCACACTGGTTGGTACTTGTGAGGAAGTGGATTGGCTATGTCGGTGCCAATATCTATCGACTGGGACCCCCAGCAAGGATGCACAAACGAGAGTGAGCACACTTTTAGAAGACTGTTGCAGCATTCTCTCCCTAAACGAAATGGTCAAGGCAAAGAAGTTGTTACTCAAGTATGCCGATGTATTCTCATCAAACGATGCTGACATAAGAAAGACTGGCTTAGTTCAACACAAAATAGACACAGGAGAAGAATTGCCTATCCGTCAGTGGCCAAGAAGATTGCCGGTAGCACGTGAAAAGGAAGTAGAAACCATGATTGAAGGAATGGTGAAGGACGGTGTTATTAAACCTTCCTCTAGTCCATGGTGTTCACCCGTGGTGCTGGTAAAGAAGAATGATGGCAACATGCGGTTTTGTGTTGACTACCGCCGTCTGAACGACGTTACGAAGAAGGACAGCTATCCCTTGCCAAGAATTGATGACACGCTGGACATGCTTACGGGAGTAAAGTGGTTTAGCACGTTGTATCTAAAAAGTGGCTACTGGAAAGTTGAAATTGACCCTAAGGACGAGGAGAAAACTGCGTTCTCGACGGGAAAGGGTCTGTGGCAATTTAAAGTAATGCCGTTTGGGTTGTGCAATGCTCCAGCAATGTTTGAAAGTGGAACTTGTACTTACCGGGCTAATTGGCGATGCCTGTCTGGTCTAATTGGATGACATCATCATCGTAGGCCGTACGTTTGAGGAACACCTTCAAAACCTGGAACGCGTGCTCATGAAGATTCAGAGGGACAACCTCAAGTTGAGTTCGAAGAAATGTTCACTAATCAAACGGCAAGTTAACTTTTTGGGGTATGTAGTATCGGAAGAAGGTATCCGCACGGATCCAGAGAAAATCATCGCTGTCAAGGATTGGCCGGTCCCAAAAGACAAGACGCAGTTTAGAGCATTTTTGGGTTTGTGCTCCTATTACCGGCGATTTGTGAAGAACTTTGCAGACATAGCCAAACCTCTGCATAAGCTAACCGAGGAGAAGCGATATTTCTGCTGGGATGAAAGTTGCAATATCAAATTCCAGGAGCTCAAGGGCCGTCCGTGTAATACAACTATTTTGGCACACCCTGATGCAAACAAAGAATTTATAGTTGACACAGACGCAAGTGATATAAGACTCGGCGGTGTGTTGTCTCAACGGAATGGTGACCAAGAGGTCGTGATAGCGTACTTCAGCAAGTCGTTGTCAAAACCGGAAAGGAACTATTGTGTCACAAGACGCGAATAGCTAGTTGTGGTAAAGTCGTTGCAGCATTTTAGCAAATATCTTCTGGGGCGAAAATTTACTTACGAACTGACCATGCTGAACTAAAATGGCTATTGCAGTTCAATAATCCAGAAAGACAAGTCGCGAGGTGGATTGAACTACTGCAGGAATACGACTTTGAGATCGAACATCGCAGCGGGAAATCTCATGGCAACGCATTGTCAAGAAGACCTTGTCCTGAAGATTGCAGACATTTTACTACGCAAGAGAGTAGGAAGTGGTATCCGTGAGGATGCTCAGGGCAGACCAGCTCAGCAGCGAGTGGAAGGACAGCTTACAACGTGCACAGCAGGAAGATCCGGACATCAAGCCGATTCTGGAATAGATGAAGGCCAGTGCTCCCAAGCCCAAGTGGAGCCACGTCTCAGCGATGAGTTCGACCACTAAAAGCTATTGGGCCGAGTGGGACAGCTTGCTGCTTCAGCTGGGAAAATGTTCGGGGAGACAGCTGTCATTTGCAAATGGTTGTCCCTAAAGCTAAAGTACAGGATGTTCTACAGCTGTACCATAATGATTATTCAGGAGGCCCATCTGGGAGTGTCGATTTCGAGGACTGGTGTCGCAAATGTACAAGTTGTGCGGCTGTAAAGGGACCTCCAACTCATAGTAGAGGTGCATTGAAGTTGTACAATGTTGGTGCACCATGGGAGAGAATAGCCATTAACGTGGCGGGGCCGTTTCCGGAGAATGAAAGCGGTAACAAGTATTTCATGGTTGTGATGGATTACTTCACTTAGTGGCCAGAAGTCTTCGCCATTCCAAACCAAGAAGCTTCAACAGTTGCAGATAAACTAGTTTATGAAGTCTTCTGTCGTTTTGGAGTACCTTTAGAGATTCACAACGATCAAGGAAGGAATTTTGAGTCTCAAATATTCCAGGAAACTTGCCGGGTTATGGGTTCTCATAAAACAAGAACGAATTCTTAACACCCGCAATCCGATGGAATGGTAACGATTTAATCAGACATTTTAGAGATACCTAGCAAAAGTTGTAGACAATCGGCAACGAGATTGGGACAAACAGATACAACCGTTTATGTTGTCATATCGAAGCGCTGTTCACGAAAGTACAGCAGTGACACCAGCTTTCGCAAACTTTGGATGAGAATTACGGCTGCCTGCAGACCTGATCACCGGGATACCACCTGATGCCCCACGCAGTATAACTGATTATGCAAATGACTTGCAGAATAAAATGAATGACATTTATGAGCACGTCAGACAATCGGGCCAGCAAATGTCTGAGAAGATGAAAACCCGGTATGACCGCAAAATGAACAATAAAGCGTTCGACGAAGGTTCACTAGTGTGGTTGCACAATCCAGTCAAGGCATCATCCAGCAAAGGGAAATCTCCTAAGCTTCAAGCTAAATGGGTCGGCCCGTACCGGATTGTAACCAGGATCAACGATGTAACCTACCGGATACAGAAAGGCGCAAGAGGGACTCCTAAGATCGTCCATGTGGATCGCTTGGCGCGTTATTATGGGGGCGATAATGCTCGGGACGAGCATATCTTAGGAGGGGGCAGTGTTGCGCGCCAAGTTGACGTCATGTAGTGTCAGGGACAAGATCGGGGGGAGCTTACCAGAAAATTACATCACTAATCTTTCAACCGATAGCGCCATCTGGTGTCGAAACGAAGAACTAAGCTTCTAGAAGCCGACACTCGAACTTTCGACGCCTTGCGCGTATTTACTTGAATGTTCTGGTGCTAATGTGTATTTATAGGTGTATTTATAAGCTTAGAACAAACTAAATCCTTGAAAGCATAAAACTCTTCACTGAGCTGTACAAAAGTTGGGTTAGTTGGAGTTGATGCAGCTTTCAGTTTTTGCTCAAACTCTGCCATCTTCAAAGTCCAACTTTCTACTAGTTCTCTTTGCATACTTTCCATGTTAGATGTATTTTGCCATAATTGTTGTTATAAAAGAACAAAAGCTTTAATTTAATTGCTTGAAGTGATAACACTAGTTTAATTATTGATGTATTGGTGGAAGGGTGTAAGTGCTTGAAAGTTAGTTATAGAAACATTAATTTATGAAAAACCAAAAGATATTGTAAACTAATATTTTAATAACGGAAATAAATACTGTATAAATTATATTATATTTAATAAATATTTACGAGAGCCCACCCACAAATAAAATTATATTTGTATTAAGACAATAAGATCAATCTATGATCTACAACATAAAGAGTCACTCGGACAAAAATTTTAAGAACTTAATATATTAATTTTGGCCATTTTTATACGATAGGGAAGAAACGAGCATGCAGCTCAGCTGATGGTAAGTGACTACCACCCCCCTGAACAACTGCACACCAGGGGAGTTGCAAGTGCGTTTCCGGCCTTTTAGAAAGGAGTAGTACTCTCTCTAGTTTTCTCTAGTTCTCTAGTTCTCTCTTTACTTACTCTAGTACTCTTTACTCTCTCTAGTTCTCTCTTTACTTGAAAGTCCCTACGTCGTATCAGTTCTGAAAAATCTCCGGTGATAAACGATTCCACAGAGGGGTCGTAAGAGGAAAAACATCTAGTAAAACGTACAATGGTGGACGGCCAAGCATACAGATAATGTGGATGTGTTGCGAATTATGTCGTGATATGCGTTCGTAGAATTCGCGCCTGAGATTAATCAACTCTCAACAAACACTCGCCCTGGTATATGCGATAGAAGATGCAAACAAATCGCAGCGCCGGTGAATCAAGCCGATCAAAAATGACTCGGTCGTCAACAATTCGAGACGCTTTGCCCTGGATACGGTTAAGTGGAATTAGCTGGCACTGGGGAGCCCTGGCCCAAAGATGGGAACAGTATTCCATGCGAGGCTGGATCTGCGCCTTGTAAAGTTGCAGGCGAAGCCCACTCTACTGAGCATGCCAAGCTTTTTAAAGGCCAATTTGGCCATCTCTCCAAGTGACCACGAAACTCCACATTGTTTGATATGTCGAATTATCGGATTCCGATACAGGCTGAGACAAGAGATGTGCTTTGAAACTGAGGAGATTACGACATAGGGGCTCTAAGCGGTAAACGCGCAAACTTGTGTCTTCTGGTTATTGAACTGGATTAGATTTAGTCGACCCCAGTCCGAGATTTTGTTCAGCAAAGACTCGACTTTTGCTGAAGTCATTCAGCTGGTAATCATCTACTGTACTTGACTCCAAGGTGATGGATGTATTAGTCCTAGAAGAAGACCTTGGCTGTTCAGTTTGGACGTATCGAAGGCCTTCGATCGGGTTTGGCACAAAGCGCTTCTTTCGAAGCTTCGTTCGTATGGACTTCCCAAAAAATTGTGCTATTTAGACCGGAGCATAGGGGTTCACAAGGCTGCGTGCTAACACCTCCGCTGTTTATTTTGAAAATCAATTAAATGTTGCAAACCAGCAACATTCATTAATATACGGATGAAAACGCAGGTGATATATTGACACCTGTCGTACCAATATTTCTCGGGAACACGTGCATCGAGTACCAGAACAAACTGGTGTCTGAAGTCGGGTCATTGTTAAATAAGGTCTCGGATTGGTCTCTGAAGACACAGGTTTGCGTGTTCACTGCTGAAAAGAACTCCTTTGTTGTATCTCTTCCATTTCAAGGCTTCTACATTCTCGGCGTCAATTTATCGAATGGCGTACATTTCCGCTGTCAATTGGAAGGAAGGCTAAATTGCTCTAAACTTGTTATAAAGAAAAAGATTTGTTTCCAACATTTAACACGAAGTCCACCACCTTTCTCAAACTCAACATATTCAAAGTTTCTTCCTTGCTACAACTTCTTTGTGGAATCATCTATCAGGTGAGCCGTTTGCTCGTTTGCCCTCTCTTCTCTGTATAAAAAAGTTTATAGTTTGTGAAATAAAAATTTAAGTGGTTGGCGTTATAATGTCCTTGTGAATTACTTTTTATTTTTATAGAAACGAAGATCTCTGAAGATATTTGTAACTTATGTAGGTTTTTTTAATTTTATGATCAAAAGCTGTTTTCTTTCGTAAACTTGATTTTTAATCACGAAAACTAAAAAGTTTTTTTTAAATAAAAACAAATAGTAGTGTTTTTTTTTTTGTTAAACTTAAAATCCTTATTGAATTATTAGGGCAAGATTTTAATTTTTCCTCTTGTAAAAATATCCCAGATAGAAATTAAGGTATGGTAAGTAACTCTTGCCTGATCATAGACAATTTTTTTTTATTATGGAAGTGTTTATCCACACTCAAATTCTTCAAAAATATCTAGTTACAACTTTTTTCCGATTTTTACATCAAGAGTCGGTTGTCGGTTGGTCGATTTTTCCTGTTCGTAATTTTTAATTTTTTTTAATAAGCGCCAATAACTACAGAAATTGTAAGCAATACAAGAACTTATTTACACTATGTAATGAAAAGTTAAAACACCTTTTTAATTATGTAAAAATCATTTTGATAAGATAAACAGTACAATTTATATCGACAGAGGAAAGGAAAAAATTACCAAGCGACTTATAGGAAACTTTACAGGAGAGCTGATGAGCAAGAAAGAAGCCCTCAAAATCCCTATTAGGTTCATATAGTGTTTTAGTATTAACTGCCGCAAATTAATTGTAAATAGTGCACAATATAGTGATTATTTCAAAGCTCTTTAATTTCGTCTCAACCCCTTTTAGTTTAAAATAGCAATTTTCATCGATTAAGTTATTAGTCACACAGATGTCACAGTAATTAGCTTTCTTCACAGTGGTTCAGTTTCTACCTCAATAAAACATAAATACAGTCCACTTAGCTCTTATCCCCTACATTAATGTTGCCATATATTATTTTCGAATCGCATGTTTCCGGAAGTGACAATTACTTCAGTCTAAAGTAGAGTTTCACAGGTTGGATTAATTGTGGACAAAGCGGAAGGTGACAAACATATCCAAAACTTTTTGTTAACATTTTTACATTCACTTAATTGATGGCTTAAGTGCACGTAAAAACGTAATTTTATCTATCATTCGTAAGGGCTACATACAGCTTGAAGGGATGAATGAGAACATAAGTTAATAAATTATACTTATCATGTTGTGTAGGTAATAGTAAAATTTAAAAGATTTTACTATTACCTACACAACACTAAACTTTATAGGATTAATTAAAGGAATTCTTATATCAAATACTATCTTATGGTTATAGTAATACGAAGTTAATTCAGCTAGATTAATAATTGTATGAGTCTAATGTAAAATATTGTGTCTAATTATAAGGAAATGGGAAATTCCAAAATAATTTTGCTCATTTTGCTATTAGAAAGCTCTTCAAATAACTTAGTGGAAGTAAAGAAGTGGAGGATGTTTGATTTTGCAAATAAAATAGAGTTTACAAATATGTCTAGTATATTTGAAACCGATAGCAGTGAACCTTCAATCACAACAAAAATAGAATTTATTTTTGCTGAACTAATTAAGTCTGTATTAATTTAAGAATTTTCAGAAAATATGTACTTAATTTAGTTTAATAATTCGTTTATTTAATCTAATTTCGGTATTATTTAATTGACGAATGGAAACATTAAAATTATTAATGGTTGATAGAACAACGGGTATACTGTCTTATTACTGAATATATCTCGTTATCATTATGCTGACAAGTAGAAAGAGCTTCATCGTATTTTCTGCCGTCATCGGCGTTTAATGTACCAAAGAAAAACTTTAAAACTTGACCGCCAAATTCTAAAGATCTTTTAATAAGGTTAATTGGGTTTTCGGAAATAATATGTGATAACGAGTCATATTTAAGATAATTAGCGTTAATTAAAATTCTAACGGGTCTATAATATTTTTGCAATCCATAGTAATAAACTCGGTATTTTGGACCTTCTTACAAAAACTAGACATGCTCGAAATCGATTGATCAATTTTCTCTAAATAAGGCTTTATCGGTATTATTTCCACATAGGTTACTTCATTCTAATAATCGTTGTAGAAGTATGCCATAGAAGTCGGATCGAAGTATAATCCTGTACTATGTACATTTTTTTTCGAGAGATTCTGAATAAATCGATCGGAGCAGAAATCTGAAACAATTATTACATAATTTACGCTGGTTTTATTTCATTATTGTGGTATTTTACGTTTTTCCTATTTATGATTATAGTAACATTATTTTTGCTGTTAAGCTTAATAATTTTCAAAGGTCCCTTCCAAATTTGAGACAGGGCCTTCCGCAACCTATGGTGCTGTTTAATGTACACCAAATCACCAACTTTATCAGATTTTTGTCGTGAAGAGGCATCGTAGTACCTTTTTGAAGATTCCTTGCTTTTATTTATACTTCCTAAAGCTTTTTCGCGGGATTATTTCATTCTATATTGTAGAGCGCTAATGTACTCGTGATAGGTTGTATTTTCATCAGAGTTGTATATGCTACTAGGGATAAACGGCTTATGTCCGTACAATAATTCAAAAGGAGTAAATTCAGTAGTTCAATGTGGAATGGTATTGTAAGAAAAAATTGCAGTAGCAAGGTAACAGTGCCAATCATCATGGTTCTCATTTACAAATGATTTTAAATATTCTTTAAGGGTAGCGTGACTACGTTCCAATGCGCCATTCGTTTGGGGATGGTATGGACACGAGAATATATTTTTCATTTTGAGAATGCTAGTCAATTGCTTAAATAACTCTGAAGTAAAGCATGAGCCTTGATCATTTAGAATCATTTTAGGAAACCCAAATAGTGAAATAAAATTAATGAATAAAACTATTATTTACGGATTTTATCGCGTTTAATTACTTTAATTTATTTTTATTATTATCCCGACGTTTCGGGTGCTTTACAGCGCCCATAGTCACGGGGGGACTGAGATGTTTGACGTCCCAATGTCATAGTTAGTCCGGCTACCTTCAGTTTTTTAATATTAATTTTTGGTCCGATTTACGCAAAACGAGCTTATAGTATCATGAAGTCTTGCAGTGGTATGCTTGGGTTTGGGTTTAATTTTGTTAATTATAGGATGCCAAGCAGATTGTAGCACCCAACCATGTTCTCTATTGAAATTTGGATGTTTTTTAATTTCAATAGCCTCGCGTATCATCCTTGGTAGGAATCGGTGTTCTTTTGCGAGAATTTGTGGTTTATCAAATCTAATGTAATGATGGGGACGATCTTGAACATGTTGCAGACGCAGACTCCGGAGCGTCGGTGCTTCACATCAGCTATATGTTCCTTCACGCGGGTTTTTATAGATCTCTTTGTTTGACCTATGTAAGAGAGACCACATTCACAATCTAGCTTGTACACACCTGCATCTTGTAGAGGAATATTACATTTGATGGATGGTAAAAATTGACTAATCTTCTTCAGCGGCTTGTAGTATGTCTTAATGGACGCTCGCTTCAAGATGTAGCCAATCTTGTCCGTGACTCCTGTAACATATGGTAGTAGAGCAGGCACGCGCTCGACTGTGGCCGGCTTCACTCGTTCACTGTGACGTAGGCGCGGGACCCGAAGCTTGTTGTCTTGCAATACTTGCTTGACATGCTGAAGCTCCGCGGCCAGATGTTTTCTGTCACAGATCCCTCGTGCTCTCTGAAACAAAGATTTACCCACGGTAGCTAACTGTGAAGGATGATGGTGAGATTCAACATTTAAATATCGGTTGGTATGGGTCTTTTTCCTATACACAGTGTGACCAATAGTGTTATCAGGATTTCGTATGACTAAAACATCTAGGAAAGCTAAAGAATTATTTGCCTCTAACTCCATTGTGAATTGTATTTTAGAGTTTATGGAGTTAAGGTGGTCTAAAAATGCAGTTACTTTGTCAGATGGTAAAATTGTGAAAGTGTCGTCTACGTAACGCTTGTAGAACCTTGGATTTACAGGAGCATTAAGAAGGGCTTTCTCCTCAAAGTCCTCCATGAATATGTCGGCGACTATGGGAAACACAGGTGAGCCCATCGCCACACCATCTACTTGCTTGTAGAACTCCTCCTTCCACAATAGATAGCCAGATGTGAGGCAATGTTCAAGTAGTATTGCATATTCTTGAGGCATGTTATTTTCTTCTAGCTTCCTAGTTACAATTGAGATGCAGTCCACAATAGATAGGAATGTAAATAGTGACTGAACATCAAAACTGACCATAGTTTCATTGTTAGCGAGATGTAGGTCTTTTATCTCACTCACAAAATGGTATGAATCCTTTGTGTGTGCTCTGGTATGTCCTCTTAGTGGTGATAGTATTTTTGCTAAGTATTGTGCCAGCTTATAAGTTGGTGAATCGATCTGGCTCACTATGGGACGTAGTGGAGCGTTTGGTTTGTGTATCTTCGGTAACCCATACAACCTCGGTGGTTTGGCACATGATGGTATTAGCGAATTCGCGTCGAGATTTAATTTTTCGGAGTATTTCTTTATTAAATCGCTAGTTGTTTTAAGCGTGTTAGAGAAAACAGACCCTACAACTAACACACTTAATCGGTGAAGCTGAATAATCGGCCTATTTCTAGTCACCGACACCGATTAGTCGGCGATTAATCGGCTAAAACCGCTGATTAATCGGCTTTTTATTTCATAAATTTCAGCAAAAGTTTTTCGTTATTTTCTGCGTGGTAAGTGCGGCTACACTGATATGACTAAAGCTTTAAATTTAAGAAAAGAATAGTTTCTCTCCCATGCGTAACATCACGTTAGATTTATATGTAGGTAAATCAAATAAATAATAAAATTAGTAGGTTCATACACATACGTTTTATTGAAAAATCAGTCTGATATGTTTTAATGTTAATTATTCTGGACATAGAAACTTTGGTAAAAAAGAAATCTGAGGTAGCTATTTAAATTTAAAACTAAAAAAACCTAAGTCCTTACTATTTTAATTACACTATTTAACTTTCTCTAATCGTTACGCAAAGTAGTAAAACAACAAAATAAAATATTAATAATGATATTCTTGATAAACTTTAAAAAAAAAACAAATTTTAGTGTTTTCCTTTGCATTACAAAAAAAAATTTAGTCTCTTCCTTTGCATCACAAAAAAAAAACTTAATTTTTGAATAAAGATTGTTTAACTACACGTATGTAGATTTTTAAAAGACAAATAGAACAATACTTTTTTCTGAACTTAAAACTAAATTGTTATTGTTTTCTACTAGAATTAAATTAAATTATATTAAATTGAATTGTACATAATACATACGTTTTAATCATACTTACATACGAATATATTATACTATTTATTTTATCAATTTTGTGTAATTTTTTTCTAAATCTTCGTCTTTTTGGGATAAATATCCTAGATACTCCCTTGCATTGCTCTCCTTTTGTTCATAAAGTTTCACCACAATCGGTTCAGATATTCTGAAGATCAGCCTGGGCAGACAGACAGATAGACAAACATTTTAAACATGTCTTAATCGCGTGAAAATAATAGCTTATTAGAAGCCAGTTATATAAATATTACAGACACACTTCAATTATATTTAAATGTATGTATGGCATAATATAAAAACTTTAAAATTTCTAACCTTTAATTTTCAAACGTAATTTTGACTACTGGGCGGACACTAGTTTTATAATACAACGTAAATGATAAAATAATAGTTTTAAGGATAAAGCTACTAATTTCGACGAGAATTCAAACGTAATCATATAGCGTCATATTAAATAAATTACACAACAATAAGAGGATCTATCACTCAATCTGAATACACATGTCGTTTCTCTTGCAGAACACGTTTTTCTCGGCATAACAAGATTGAGTAGTCTATTTAAATAATCTAATTTAGTCCTTACGAGGAAAGCTATCAATCACACTTAAACACTTCTAAACTCAATGTAGACAGTTCTTTTTTCTAAAAAATACATTATCTCGACTTACATGTGGAAAGAATATTCATCATCATCATCTTAGGAAATAGAATTTTTTTATTCAATATATATTGTAAATAATACTTATTGAAAGTCACTTATGTTTAAATTACCACCTCTGAAAATACGTCTGTCCTGGGAAAAACAAGCAAAATAACTTAAAAAAGAAAAGTATAAAATTACTAAATTTCACAATAACTAATATCACAAAATAAATTATAAATAGCATGGTAACGATCACCCCATTAAAACCTATCACAAGTCATCAGAATGCCACAAAGCACGGTCCTGAACCACCTTCATCTATCAGCTTCCTGCATCTCTATTATCCAGATGAAGATATCAGGATCGTCACTACACCTAGTGGGGGCCGTCCTATCTATCTATCTATATATATATATATATATATATTATATCCATAGGCTGCCACTCGAGAACCTTCCTTCTCCATCGGTTGTCGGTTCTTCAAGCTACATGGCCGGCCAATTGCCACTTTAGCTAACTTCCGTTCTGCTATGTCTGTTACTCTTCTACTGAGAATATCCTCATTTCTAAGTCTATAACCCAGATAAACCCTCTATAGCGCTCTCCATAGCTCACTGAGCGACCAGATCAATGACAAATTCGTGTATAGTGTTCAACAACTACCGGTACAGATGTGAAATGGTAAGAAATATTGTGTTGATATAATATATTAACGAAGCTTTGAATTTATCGACTTAAACGGACAATGAAAGCGTGATGGACTATGACCGACGTGTTTTGACGGTGTTAGAGAATCCACTACCTCATTACATCCCGTGGGTATCGTACAAAGTGGAAGAGAGAATTAAAAACAAGAGCAGTACACTTTTGATAGACTGCGATGAATGAATGGAAGGAAACATCACAAACCTCCTCGAACTGATGTGATGTGTGAACAGCTGCTTGATGCCACTTCCACTATAGTGAGTGTAGAGAACCGTAGTCTCTTTATGCCGAGATCGAGACATTCCAATTAGTCCTCAGAGGTGATGCATTATGATTCTGAAACGAGGATAAATGAAGATGTCTATGGGCTTGAGCTTACGCTATTACTTACCATAAGGTGGAATGTGTCCTCGTTTATCACCCTTATTCAACAAAAACACGTTTAAAAAGTGTCGGATCGTTCTTTTTCTTTCTGCACGGAAATATTTGGGTCGTTATAGAAGAATGTAACTATTATTAAAACAAATATATAAACAATAAAATAATAAGGTGCCGTTTCCGCTGATCGAAAATAATTTACTACGTTCGTTTACGACAGGCACCGCTATAAATTTGACGTATAAGCTGTGAAGGCCGTCATAAAAATAGGGCGATTGTTCCAAAGCTAATCCTGCCAAATCATTTATTCAGACTGCGTTATTGGACGTTGAGTCTGTCACTTGTAACAAATATCGTAATAAAGCAATACGATTGCAATTGCGTTAGGTACTATTTTTCTTTTTTTTGGCCGGGAATTATTTTATATTTCACCAGTAGTCTAATTTTTATAATAAAAAAATAAGAAAAATAAGCGGTTCAAATTATTGTTTTATTAAGATGGCTATTGAATTTCGAGGTTGCGGTTACGATTACGGTTTAATGGAATTCTACATAATAATTTTATAATGTTAATAAATTCGTGTATTTTCATTAGTAATTCTTGAAAACTGATGCTATTCAATTAAAAGAAACAACGAACATTAATACGATTTGTGCGAGTGGAGAAAATATCTATAAAATAAATAAAATTGAAGTATCTGTTTGTAACCTCAACATATGTTTTTACAAAATTCGTGTGAAATATCTTAACAGTTACTTAATAACATGCTTAAATTAGTTGAGATAAAAACATAAACAAAATCGAATATGGGTCCTCTAAGTAAGTTCTAAAGTAAACTTAATTACGGTGACCCCGTGCTCTTTCTTAACCAAAACACTTATATTAAAAACTACATTCTATATTTTGACACCTGCAAATTCTCTCTATATTTATATTGCGAATTTCTCTCCATATTTATATCGCACCACATATTTACTATAATCTTTTTAATAAAATAAATAAAAATTAAAATACGTAACATATTTTTGACAATTGTCAAAAATATGGTACAAAAAACATACAGTCAAAATGTAAACCTCCTGCTTTTTAAATTTGCTAAAAATTAAAACCTTATATTTATTAGGTTCACTGCCGTTTTGCTACATCTGTTATAGAAGAGAAATCCACGATTATAATATGTAGATACATAACCTGTTAATTATAATACAATAAACTTATGGAAAAAAAATAGGTAATAAATAATTTTGATAATTTTCCACAATTCAAAAGCTTCCCATAAATTCTGCCTTGCTTGACACTCAATAAGTTTTGATTTATACAAAAAGTATTCCAGATACTATTAATATTTATTTTACATCTTTCCAAAATATTTTCCATCATTCTCCATACAAAGTTCCATTGTCCTAAACCAACTCTGAAAACACTTTTGCCAGTCTTGATCTGACAGGTCAGAAATCGCTTCTTCGTAGGCAGCCACTGCTTCTTCGGCGCTTGAAAAAACTTGCCCTTAATTTTTTCTTTGACTCTTTGGAACAAAAAGAAATCACAAGGAGCTAACTCAGGGCTGTAGGGTGGGTGACTTAGAGCTTCAATACCAGATTATTTAATAAACGCTTTTGTACTAAGGGACTACTACTAAGGTATGTAAAGAGGTGTTATCGTGATGCAGCATGGTTTCCCGAAGCCCGGTCTTTGGTCTTCTCTCCCGCACAGCTTGAAAAGCTTTGGGCAATGCAACTGTATTATACCATTCAGAGTTGACTGACCTACAATTTTCCAGCATTGATGTCGATAAACGTCCGCTCCGCGAAAAAAAAAAACATAGCCACCATTTTTTTGCCGATGTTGTGAGGTCTTTGTAACTGTCCTTCTGAGTAGACCCATAACCATGATTACCTTTTCCATATATATATCCAGTTCTCGTCACCAGTAAAGATTTCCGAAACACGCCCTGGTTCTTTGGTCATCTTTAAGGTTAATTTTACCCCTTTTGAATTCATCAAACCACCTAACAATTGTTGCGCGTGATGGAACTAAGTCCCTTAATGCTGAATGTAACCGTTGTAAACTTAATTGTTCGGTTAAACCAAATTTAAAATCGCAATAGATCATACCGCGAAATGTTCATGGTTAAGAGCCATCGTTTTAAAATAAAAAGTGCGACGAGCGTTGCAGGAAAATTAATAGAACTTTGTTTTTTTAAATTGAGCAATTGGCTTATGGAGTTCTATATTTAAATAAATTTGCTTTTTAGAAACATAACACGGGTGTGTTCCATTTTTAAATTTCGAGCATCTCAAAACTTAATGAGTGACCTATGTACATGATTCACCACCGGGTTATTCTCTATAGTTATTCAAATAAATCTAGGCTAGATTGAGAATAAATGCATACGAAATATATTTACTATTGCAGCAACTGAGAATAGAGATGAGTCATTGCTCTGAATTACAATTCAATTTTATGATCGGCGTATTATTACTTGCTTCATTGTGAGACTTATGAGTATAGCAAGAATTATTTTAAAAGCAAGGTAGTAATCCATAACTCGTAATCTATTGTTATTACTCCTTAATAGCATTGATCTCTTTTTATAGAACAAGGGTTATCACCCTCATATTGTCATAAATATAATTTGATCTGATAGTAAGTGGATGATGTGACCCATAGATATCTACATTTATGACACAAAACACACACAAAGATTAATGGTGCGTTATCACCTGTGATAACCGACGTGATAACGAATGATACACCGATAAGTAACAGTGTGATTACTCCCAGGGATAAACTGGAATATCGCATACCTTTAAGTTTCTATTCAACCTTCAGCTCGAAAAATGATGAGTGCGTCAGGTATAAATACCTATTGTGAGACTTGTATTACACATCTTCAAAATTCCTTACTCCAAGATGTTTAAATAACTTTAAATGTAGCTATGTATATTTCATTTTCAAAATACAAAAAATCAACGAAAGCACGTATAAAACAAAAAATGTTACAATTGTCACAGTCTGAAGCAATATTTGTAGATATTATTTATTGAGTTATATTTTATAATTTCGTATTTCTTATTCTCCATAATAATATATTGTATTCCCCTGCCATTACTATAAAAATAATAACAACAAAAAACCTATTATAACCAAACCCCTTTTGAATGCCGAATAATACGATTGTGTTTTTTTTAATATAGAATAAATGTGACAAACGAGCACACAGTCCACCTGATGGTAAGTGGATGTTTTGGCCCATGGACATCTAAATCTACACAGGGTTAAGAATTTTAATGCAGATGCACTGTCACCTTTGTGGACTAAGATGGAATACCTCGTTTCCAGTGAAAAGCGTCTCCGTTTCTTTACACTCTCCATACGAAAAAATCAGCATAAAGCTGCTATTTGACGCTGGTATTCTGTGAAAGCGTGGCACTTCCACGGTCCAGTATACTCATTCGTGCTACAACTATAATATAGCTGCAGTAGTGCTCTACCATGTCAAAAATCTGATCTGATCTGATCTTCTACGGACTCTGAATGTCAACTTAACGTATTGCCTGTTTAAAAGCAATCAAGAATAATCTTTATAATCCCTTTATAGCAATTTTGGTAACTAATGAACGCACAAAAAATTTAACAAATAAATTACTTTATAGATACCATTGGTTTTCCTGATTTATTGTACCACCATTAACCTAATGAGCTTATTAAGTTATTAAAATAATATTTTAATAAATTGTGTGATATCAGTGAAGAGAATTTACTTTACCTTCGCCATTAGGTATTATTTACATAAAAGGCTACAAATTTACGTAATAATGATTGCAAGATATTATTCATTCAAAATATCAAGACTAAAATTGCTCAGCAGCTGCCTAGGCTGAAGTGGTAATGAGGCGGTCATAGTTTTCGATGATATGATGATGATGATACTGAAGTGACACCCTTGGAATTGAAGGTACGACCTAATGAAGTATGTAGTGATTTGACAAATGCGTGTGGAAAGCATATGGAAAGCACGGATTTTGGATCCGTGCTTTCCGGCATTGTTCAAGATGGTGGAGTTATAGAACAACAAGAGACTATATTGATGTTGATGCTCTGTAGTGGCGGTTGAGAATATCCACTACCCCATATCTTCCCGTGGGTGTCGTAAGAGGCGACAGAGGGACACAGAAAGGAGATGGGCAGCAGCATCTTCCTAATAACAACAATAACATAATAAAAAACTGCGGTTGCCAACCCGCTCGCCAAGCGTGACAACTATGGCAAATATCCCCCATGAGCAACGACGCAAATAAACGGCCCCCAGTCCCCGGCGGCCCCACTATTCCTGGCTACGGTGGCGACCATGGTAACGGCGGGGCAGGGGGTGCTAAGAATCTCCGGTGGAGGTTCGGTTGCCACCTACGACGACTCGACCTGGCAACATATAACGCACGCACCCTGAGGACTGACGAGAAGATACTGGAGCTGGAAGAAGAGGTAGACAAGTTGCGCTGGCATATTATTGGATTATCTGAGGTCCGAAGAGAGGGGGAGGACACGGTAATCCTCGAGTCCGGCAACTTGTTCTATCACCGGGAGGGCGACCATCTGTCCCAAGGAGGTGTCGGACTTATCGTCCACAAGTCTCTCGTCAACAACGTTGTAAAGATTGGGAGTGTGTCGACGAGGGTCGCATATCTGATACAAAGAATCACCAAACGGTATTTGCTGAAGGTCATACATGTCTACGCACCAACCTCGGCACATTTCGATGAGGAGGTGGAGGAAATGTATGAGGATATTTCTAGAGCCATGCATTCCTCCAAAACCCACTACACGGTGTTGATGGGAGACTTCAACGCAAAACTAGGCACAAGAGAAGCCGGTGAGCTGAAGTTAGGGAAATTTGGAGTAGGGCAACGGAACCGTAGGGGCCAGCAGCTGGCTGACTTTATGGAGAAAGAGGGACTCTTTATGATGAACTCTTTCTTCCAGAAGCGGCCCCACAGGAAGTGGACCTGGTCGAGCCCCGATGGTTCGACAAAAAATGAGATTGACTTCATTATGACGACCAGACGCCAACTGTTCAGTGATGTCTCAGTGATCGCAAGGGTAAAAACCGGCAGCGATCACCGAATGGTTAGAGGCACACTGAACCTAAACGTTAAGTTGGAGAGGTCTCGTCTAATGAAGTCAACGGTTCGTGCCCCTCGTGCTCTAATCCAGGATCCAGAATCCCGAAACCTTTCAGCTCGAGTTACGTAACCGCTTTCATTGCCTAGAAGATTGCAGTGGACGATATGAATGACAAGCTCGTGGAAACTGTCCATACGGTCGGGGCTAAGTTTTGCAAGACCCGCCGCAGAAGAACAAAAAAACTCTCCGATCACACTCTTAATCTCATGGCTGTTAAACGGGAGATGAGGCTGCAATCGTCAACAGATTTGACAGCATACAGGCAACTGACAGGCAACAGACAGATCTCCAAATGCACGCGGCGAAACTTACGCAACTTTAATACTGCTCGTATTAAAGAAGCGATCGAGCGGAACCAGGGCTCCAAAGTCTTTGCCAGAGATCTGTCTGCCAGAAAGAGTCAACTGTCAAAGCTGAAGACTGAGTGTGGCAGCATCGTTTCCGGGATACCTGAGATTTTGAGTGAGATGGAGAGGTTCTATGGGCAGCTGTACACATCATCGTTGGAGCCACACGCAAGTGTGAGTAACGATCCAAGAGCAAGTCTTACCCGACACTATTCCGATGATATCCCGGACGTCAGTCTGAGCGAGATTAGAATGGCTCTCCAGCACCTTAAAAACGGCAGGGCCCCAGGCGAGGATGGAATTACAGCGGAGCTTCTGAAAGCGGGTGAAACACCGATACTTGAAGTCCTTCAGATGCTCTTCAATTCCGTCCTCCATGGTGGCACTACTCCGGACGCGTGGAGCAGAAGTGCGGTGGTCTTGTTCTTTAAGAAAGGCTTCTTCAACAGAGCGTTGTCGCTCTGTTGAAGAACTACAGACCGATTTCCCTTCTGAGCCGCGTCTACGTGCTGTTTTCGAGAGTCATTACGAATCGTCTCGCACGCAGACTCGACGACTTCCAGCCTCCCGAACAAGCCGGTTTCCGAAAAGGCTTCAATACCATAAAACACATACATACCCTGCGGCAGATTGTACAGAAGACCGAAGAGTACAATCTGCCACTTTGCCTGGCGTATGTGGACTATGAAAAAGCCTTTGATTCCGTCGAAATTTGGGCGGTGCTACAGTCCCTTCAGTGGTGCCTAGTTGACTGTCGGTATATCGAAGTGCTGAAGTGTTTGTACAGTAGGGCTACGATGGCTATCCGAGTACAGAACCAGAGTTCGAAACCTATCCAACTGCAGAGAGGTGTAAGACAGGGTGACGTTATATCCCCGAAACTCTTCACCGCTGCGTTGGAAGACGTTTTCAAGCTACTGGACTGGAAAGGATACGGTATTAACATCAATGGCGAGTACATCACTCACCTTCGATTTGCCGACGATATAGTCCTTATGGCAGAATCGCTGGAGGACCTTAGCACTATGCTCAATGACCTCAATGGTGTCTCCCAACGGATAGGTCTAAAGATGAACATTGACAAAACAAAGATCATGTTTAATATCCATGTCACACCTATGCCGGTAGTTGTTGGGAGCACCATGCTCGAAGTTGTTGACGAGTACGTTTACCTGGGACAAATAGTCCGACTAGGTAAGTCCAACTTCGACCAAGAGGTCAATCGACGGATTCAACTCGGCTGGGCAGCGTTTGGGAAATTACGACTCATCTTCTCGTCAGGTATACCTCAATCTCTGAAAACTTAAGTGTTCATATTTCTGGACATTATTCTCTATGGCGATCGTTCTCCTGTTCTCTAACCTTCGTGCCGTATCCTTTCCATCAGCGACGCTACATAGAAAGATTCTATTAAGTTACTAGCTTAGGGATGAAGCTTTGAACATTATTCTAATTACAACCTTACGACATTAAAAGTAGTGAGTCGTATCCAATAATATCAGAATATGATAATATTTAAGAGTAAAATGGCATATTCCTTTCTGAGGTCAAGCCGTGAAAGTAAATTTCCAACATAATGTGACTGTAATGACGTCATTACTGATGTTATGGTGCAGCAAGCGATGAAAAGGCACCTGCAATTAATTTTAATGCGATACCTCATTTTCACTGCATTAAGTTTGGAGTGCATTTGAGAATTTCTTTCATCAAAAAAGTTTCAGCTACCCACTCCATTGTAAAACATAATTGCTTTTGTAAAATTCTTTTAAAACACGTTGTTTCTTTTGTTAAATATAAAACTTTTATGTTAGATTTGTTATTTTATTTAGAATTAATTTATAATTGGTTTTTGGTTCTGGTTCACCTGCGAATAATTCATTAATAATGTTTTCCTCGTAACAAAATTTCGGTCACGATGGCCAGTCAGAATGGAGACTAGCCATATGCGCAAATCAAGATTATGGTGTACTAGTGTGCGCAAGCACAGGTTTATTCCACAGGACTATTTCACTGCCCTACAAATAATTTACTTTACTTAAGCGCAAGATCCGTTTTAGGCGCTTTTAACACCACCTACATATCTGAATATCAGTTATTTGGTTTAGTTTTTGTCTGGCTCGCGATACAAACCCATAACTACATGATCAGCACTTGCGCTTTCGAGCACTAAACCAACGATCCAACCAAAGACCTCCCCTTAAACTTTCACCTATTATCCTCCAAACGTTAGTAGTAGTAGTTAGAACATATTCTAATTGCTATTAGAAAGATGCTGCTGCCTATTTCCTGGTTTGATTTGTTCTGTCGCCTCTTATGATACCCACGGGAAGACGTGTGGTATTGGATATTCTTACACTACTACCCTTTTTTTTAAATCGCTAGTGATAAACAATTTCACACAGAAGTTGTATAAGGAAGAAAACTCCTAATAAAACGCACAGTGGTTGACCGTCAAGCATCCAAACAGTGTGGATGGTATCGTGAATTTTGACGCGATATGCGTTCGTGAAATTTGGTGGCTGGAATTAATCCGAACAATCCCTTAGAGCAGTTTCCGTGGTAGATGCGATAAGAAAAGTAAAAAATAGGTAGATAGGAAATGTAATGCGGCGAGGGCTCTCCAGTTCCGCAGCCACGCCTTTTAGTCGTGCTATTGGCGCGTCGTGCTCAGCGTGATGCTCTAATACAGGCGGCACGAGTACGGCGCAACATCACCACTGAAGGTTTGGGACTGACGGGAATAGCTTGCACCATTTATGTCAACGAGCGTCTTACTAATCACAATAGCCGGTTAGTTTATAAAGCCCGTGCGACAGCGAAAAGCCTTGGTTGGAAGTATGTATGGTCACGTGATGGAAAGTTTATGTAAGGAAGGAACATGGGAGTGAGCGACATCGGCTTCGGTCGGAAGAAGATTTGACTAAGGTTTTTGGTGTGGAAGCTGTTGGCTCTAAAACTATGTCACTCGTTGAATAATAGGAATATGTTATTTGTAATTATTTTTATACAAACTTCTCACATTAAATTACAATGTTTTTTATTTCATAAATGTTACATTAACATATGTTTCATTGTTATATTCTGGCAGATTAGCGGTATATAAATGTAATATGCTTATTATTTTACTTTTGCTTGCTTCAACATATTCAATAATATTTTATAATGACACAAAGGTTATGTGCTCAAGTATATCCTTCTTACAATTTAATGTTTTATTTATGTGTTAGTAAAAGTATTATATTATGTTACACATATAATTATCTTATGAAATATGTGATACGTTACAATAGTTTTATAGCCTAATAATAATATATTGTATAAATTTTTACCTGTATATGTGAAATTGTCTAAGCTTTCTTAATAGATCTTCAACAAAATTCGTTTTATCACTTGTATGCTTTATTTTCTGAACTATTTAGTTATTTTGTTGAGGGAGGTGATATTTCTTTGTTTTTTTTTTTATTTGATTTATGTTTTGTTTGTGTTGAGTGTTGTACTTTTCGCTAGCATTTTGTATTGTCTTTTTTTAAATAATAGTTTCTATGTCACAGTGTGCGTTAAATAAACATAAACACTCACGCCTGTCACCCAGAGGGGTAGGCAGAGACTACAGACTTCCATTTGGCACGATCCTGACACACCTCTCTCGCCTCCTTCACATCCATACACCTCCGCATACATGCTCGTCGGTTAAGGGTACTCCTAATTTGGCCCGTTTTCAATAAATCGCCAATTTGGTCGATAAATTTTCGCCTAGGACGTCCCTTTCCGACTCTGCCATTCACTTCTGCAACATAAATTTTCTTTGTCACTCTTTCCTCATTCATTCTTTCCACATGACCAAACCACCGAAGCATTCCTTTCTTAATCCTGGTCACAACATCATCTTGCAAACCACACTCTTCTCTTATTACACAATTTCTTACCCTGTCATTAAGATTCAGCCCTAACATACTCCTTAACGACCGCATTTCTACTGCGTTCATTCTACTCTCGTGCTTCTTCTGCCACACCCAACTTTCACTACCATATGTTAAAGTAGGGACCAACACAGCATTGTGAATTGCCATACGTGCCTTTTTCGACACATTTTGACTCTTCACAATAGAGTGCAGGGCCCCATTTACTCTATTTCCCGCATTCACTCGTCGTTCTATATCCTTATCATATCTCCCATCCCTGCTAAATACGCAGCCCAAATATACAAACTCGTCTACTTGCTCGATCAACTCCCCTTCTATTCTTATTTCACAAATCGTTTTACTTTCTTCTCTTTCAAAAACCATAACCTTCGTCTTACTTGCGTTCACTTTCATACCCCTTTCTTTTAATGATCTGTTCATTAATGTAACCATCATTTGCAACTCGGCCGCCGACGACGCAAGTATAACTTGATCATCGGCGTACAAAAGGCATTTGACGGTTAACTCACCCATTCTTAATCCGCATTCTTCAACTTTCAAATTTTGCAAACAACTGTCCATAAATAGGTTGAACAGCCACGGGGAAGCTACACAGCCCTGTCTGACACCTTTATGGATGTCAAACCAGTCCGAGTAGACCCCGTTGATCCTAACACAAGCACTAGAGTCCCTATAAAGGGACTCCAATGCCCGTATCAAGCCAGCGCTCAACCCAAATGAGTTCAGTGTTTGCCATAGCACATCCCTATTCACTCTGTCATAGGCCTTTTCCAAGTCCATGAACGCACAAAAAACCTTTTGGTTTTTGGCCAAAAACTTCTCCGCGATCATGCGCATGGAAAAGACTTGATCTGTACATCCCATTCCCTTTCTAAATCCTGCTTGTGCGTTAAAATGCTTTTAAATAAAACTACTCTAGGAATAGCCTATATACTTGTATATTACAAGACGTTCGTTAGTTTTCATAAATTATTATTGCATTTATCGACGCGTTCATTTGTGGATATGCGACATCTGACTTTACTAAGAAAATATTTATTTCATTGCAAACATGTTCAGATAAAATACTCTATTATCACACAATTTATTATTAAAAAAAAAATTAGCTCTTGGTTTTCTGAATCCGCGTTCCTTATGTACACGACATGATGAATTTTTGGTTTCCCATGATCGTCATGCGGTAGATATTATGGCGATAAATGAAACGTGGTTGAATCCAGGTGAAGAACTGCGCGTACCTTCCCCTCCAGGATATAAGCTACGACACAAACCGCGTCCTGCAAGCATCGGAGCACGCGGAGGGGGGTGTTGGTTTTTCCATTAGAAATGGTATCCACGCTCGCGTCCTGGAGCATCCGAGTACGCTCACTATTGATCAGACGTGGTTAGGTGTTAAAGCTAATGATCTGAAATTTGCCATTGGTACCGCGTATTATTGTATGTATTATTATTGGTCCTCCGTGGTATCACGTTGATAATTTTATAAATGATCTTTCTAATACAGTCAGCTCATTCTCAGCCTACAACTACATTTTACTGTTGGGAGATTTCAATAGCAATTTGCTTGCAGCTTCTGATCCTAATTCTAAAAAGCTCAATGATTTTCTTCTTTGTATGGGTCTAGGGCAGTACGTCACACAAGCGGCTCATTTTACTGATCACTCGGAAACTTTACTTGACTTAATTTGCAGTAGCTGATGTATGTGATGTATCTAATATACAGGTTGATTATGTGCCAGATCTGAGTCATCACGCTTTTTATCTTATGAACTGAACGTAAAGAAGCCGAAGCAATTCTCAACATCTATTACTTATAGGCCAATTAAGGATATAAACGTACTAAAATTTAATTTCGATGTTGATGCTGTATTCTGGGAAGAGTTGCTTTGCGTTGACGTAAACAGTTCTTTAACGGCTTTCAATGCACTTAGTTTGTACCTGTTTGATATTCATGCACCAACAAGAACGTCTTACATAAAATGCCAAAGCTATCCGTGGAACACACCAACGATTAAAGAAATGATGAATATAAGAGATAAAGCTCATGCAAAATGTAAAGGCCATAATTCTAAAGGAGACAAAAAATATTATAAAGATCTGAAGAGTACTGTTAATGCTACTATACTGAGTGACAAACAGCCTCCTTTCAATATTTTATTAATAAAAATTCAAAAAATGCTCAAGTACTTTGGAGAAATATAAAGAAAAATGTGGTAGACTTCAACAAAAAAGATATTGCTTTTCCATCAAACTTGAATGATCCTGACGTAATAAATCACCATTTTCTACACGTGCCAGGAAGCAATAGTGTAAGTCCTTCAACATTATGCTATTTTGAATCTAACCGTTTCAATTCGTCGGTTTTCACTTTAAAATTAGTGGATGAAAATTTTGTATCAGAAATTTTGAAAAATATTTCCACTAATGCTATGGGTGTTGACGGTATTACTAAAGATATGGTTCTCTTAACATTGCCACGGACTTTGAAAACAATAACCACCATTATTAATACGTCTATACAGACAGGGGTGTTCCCAGACATCTGGAAGGAAGCCATCATAAATCCAATACCAAAAAATAATCATCTTGTAGAACTAAATCATCTTCGACCTATAAGTATATTGCCTTTTTTATCTAAAATCGCTGAAAAGGCTATTTATTTACAATTAATAGAATATCTAAACCAGAACAATATTTTAACTCTTAAGCAATCAGGTTTTAGGGCTGGACTAAGCACGGTTACAGCACTGTTGAGTGTTGTCGATGACATTCTGACAGCGCAGGATAACGGAGAGGCTACGATTTTGACTCTGCTTGACTTTTCGCATGCGTTTGATACAATAAATATTACTCTGCTTCTGTCGAAGTTGGTGTATTATGGTTTTGATTGTAACGCATTAAAGTGGTTTGAAAGTTATTTGAATGGTCGCACACAGCAAGTCAGGCTTCGAAATGAAACTGGTACCAACATTTTTTCTGCAGCGGCTCCTGTTACTCGTGATGTTCGACAAGGGTAAATTTTAGGTCCTTTACTGTTTATTCTCTACAGTGCCGATATTACAAGCTGTTTTAAATATTGTCAGTATCATTTATATGCAGACGACCTTCAAGTGTACATAATTATCATTTAGGCCGGGTGATACAAATGAGGCAGTTAATAAATTAAATCAGGAGTTAGAGTATGATCGCTGAATGGGCGAGTAACAATGAACTCATCTTAAATCCAAATAACACCAAGTTCATGATTTTGGGGTCAAAGAAATTAATGGAACGAACGAATGCTCATAATCCCAAAATTATTGTTGGTGGCGACCATATTGAACAAGTATCTGAAGTTCGTAACTTGGGTATAATTATGGACAGTAGTCTAAGGTTTGAAAATCATGTTATGCATACAGTGAAAAATTGTTTTTATAGATTAAAGTATTATATAATATCCAGAAATACTTAAGTGAAGAATTAAGGGTTCAACTTTGCGAGTCATTAATACTCTCGAAGCTAAATTATGCTGATATTGTCATGGGAGAGTGTTTGCTTGCGCAAACAAAACTTGTTATACAATGAGTACAAAATGCATGCGCTAGGATCTGCTATCGAATTCCTCGTAGAGGCCATGTGACACCATTTTTAAATCAGAGCAAATTTATTAATATGAAATCTCGTAGATCGGTTCATTACAGTTGTTTATTTTATAAAATATTACAAAATCAACAACCGAAATACTTATATGAAAGGCTCAGTTTCTCGGAACGTCTCTCGCGGAAAACTGTTCGATTATTTTACCCAAGACACAGAACGGCCGCGTTTCGTGGTAGCTTTCGGTATGCTGCCACAAAGTGTTGGAATAATATACCGTCTCCGATCAAGGGCAGCAAAACAGTTCGCACTTTTAAAATAAAACTAAAAGAATACCTTTTAAATTTGCAAAGTAAGTTGTTGTGTTGGCTTTTTGTTGTGCCCTTTCTTAAATGATAACAGTTTTATTTTTATTTTTAAATTATTATAAGTGTGTTCTTTTATACATATGAGTAAAGTATGTATTTTCATAAGTGTTGGAACCTGTAATTATTGTAATAAGTTAAGTTATATTCCACCTATGTCTCTGGTGTTTACTGAAAATCAGTAGTTGTAGTTACCATTATATGGTTTCTTCATTTTTGCAGAGTAGACGCCTTTTTAGTTAATTCCTTTAACCCTCCGTGCACCAGGTGACTAAAAGTCTCGTCCCATACTAGGTGGGGTGTGACAAACCCTAAAATATAAAAGTGATAAAATTTATATATTTTTTGTTATTTTACGGATTGAAATATAAGGTATTTATAAATACACAATAATAATCAGGTTTAAGTAAAACTAAGAGCGGAGAGTATTTGTTAAAATAATAATTATTATAAATGAACAAAAAAACACAACTTCTGTAATTTATGTAACTCAACAGTCATTTTCTTATATACTAATTCCAAGTGACGCTTATAATTATTACAATCGTTTTAAATTCACAAACTACAATATATTTTCTAATAATCAAACATATATTGAACACAGGATAGATAAATTTTATTTTAGATCATCGATGTTCAACTGACAACAGACTTGATGACAAAAAATCTGTGTGCTCCATATTGCATTGCATTACATTTGGCACATAACGTTTTTTTACATGAGTATTTTGTTTTACGATCTTTGTTTATAGGGCAAATTAAGCATTTTTTGGAGCATTAGACTTTTTTGCTGTACGATCTGTTTAATTTTTGGGCGTATCATCAAAATATTTAGCAATTCTATCGCATAGGTCCCTTCGAAGTTTTTGGTTCTGCCTTCTGGAATTTAAGTGGCCCTTTATCAAAGAAATAACAAATTCTGGAATAAATTTACTTCTCGAAAACGGTGAGCTTATGGTTATAAAGGAAATTTTCTGTACCTTCGTAGCTAGTAAAAAAATTATCCATAGTGATATTCCAAGAAGACTGTATAATACCTTTGTCTAGACGGGCGAAGCTCTAAAAATGGTACATCGTCGTCACTGTCAAAATCGGAAAAAAAATTTACACTCTGAATACTCAAATGTTCAGATTCACCTTCAGATCCCGGTCCTGAACCTCCAGATTCTAACTCAAAGTCGTCTCCTTCATCTTAAAGAGCTTGTAATATATCAGCTTCCTTGATATAGGACATTTTTCATGTAAACTATTATCTGTAACTAGTTCAAATTTATTTAAAATGATAAACATACATAATATAATACAAATAAATAAAAAATACATAAATTACATCGAATAAAAATCTTACCTTTTAATTAACGCGCCGTACGAGGTGGGGTGTGTGACGCCCACACGCACTTTAAGGATGTGTAGCTAACTTGGCGATTGTCACCGGAACGACTTAGCGGCACTGGTCGGAGTGGCAACGTTATAATTCCAGCTACTGAAAATTCGAACTTCGGCGCGTTCACAGTTTTAAAATTATCGCAAAATTTATAGGACTGGGGTTTGTCAAACCCCACCTGGTACACGGAGGGTTAAACAATTATGTGATGTTAATTTGTGTGTATGTTTGGAACTAAATAAATTATATTATTATTTTTTCTCAGCTACGAGCTGGTAAATAAATGGCGATTACGGGTTAAAAAAAGTAACCGTCACTGTAATAGGGGATAAGCTACATTACTGTCATCCTGCATGAATTTTCGAACAATGCGACATGTATTTAAGATAACGGCTTTTTGTATATTAATATATAAATTCGGTGATATGTCTAGCATTTTCAAACTATGATGTAAGTGCTTCGGGATTATCCCGGTGGTAGAAAGTACTATGGGTATTATAAAAAAAAATTCATCTTCCACATTTTTGTTATTTCTTCTTTCAGTTTTGTGTATTTATTTATTTATTCGGTTATAGTTTTAATTATATTATGCGTATTAGGTACGGCTATATCAATGATATATACTGTTTCATTTATTTTATCCTGAAGCGTAATATCCGGTCTATTATAATGGGTGGTTTTGTCTGTCAGAATAGCACGGTCGTAGTCACGGAAGTATAGACAAACTGAAACCCACACTCCTAATATCAAATTGGGAATAACCAAATGACCTCAAATAACCCCTGTTTTCCCTACAGCATAGCCAACATGACGGCTGATATTACGCCATTGACAGCGATTGTGAATTTCAAAATAAGTTTAATTGTTTGTATGGCAAGAGTTATAAGTCAAAAATGATAAAAAAACTTGACTAAACCGATTTTCACGCAAGTGTTTGCTTTTCTTTTAAAAACTAAATAAAGATTTACGATGAACTATTTGCCTAGCCTCCCAATATTTTCGTTATTTTATAATTATTCTTAAAAGCCGTTATATGTCAACCCAAAATCTATTTGTCAAATAATTTTTACTGCAAATGACAGATGTTTATGTTCATTTCGCAAGTTTGTTTTTGAATTTTGGAATAATCCAGAGGCAAAACTAGTAAAATGGTCATTAAATGTATTGTGCGCGGTTGCAAAAGTGAATGGCATCCAGGTTGTAATATTATATTTCATTCGTAAGTACAAAACACCATGCAAATACTGCGCGTCATGTGAAATTGTTTAGTGATATTTCGACTTTAATTGCTCTTATTTCTGGATAGACAAATTGTTATTTTGGTTGAGATGTTAATTATGGTTCGGTATTTCCAATTTCACTTCATTATTTGCTTACTAATTAACGTTTCATGTTTGTATTATAACTACGACTAGGGTGACCATACATTGTGAATGTATTTTCATTTTAATTAGAAACGGAAAAGGTTTTCTCGAATGGTACTCTGCTCGATTTGCATGAAATTTCGAAACGTTGTTTACACGAATGACGACACACTAAAACATCACAATTAAAATAAATTTATATTTTTTATAACTTAATTTTTTGCAGGTTTCCTTCCAATCTAACAGAACGTAATAAATGGTTAAATAATGTGGAACCAAAAAGACCCTTTTTTTGAAAAAGCAAAGATACGTCACCTCCATTTCAAATCAACCGATTACATGATTACGGGGAAACGACTGAGACAAGAAGTCACACCGTTTTTAAATGAAATAGCAGATTGTTCTCTGGTACAGGTATGAACTTTTGTTAGGTACTTGTTATTTCGTATTTCCATATATGTTGTATTCCACGATGTTTTGTTAATTTTTTGAGAAAAAATAAAAATGCATTCTGTTACCTAGAAAATTGGAACATCTTATGTTATAACACTCGGCTAGAATTTTTTTTAAATGTTTAAAAGCTATTTTTGTACAATATTTTTCTAATTTTTTAATTGTATTAAATATTTTTCAATGAAAATTTACACATATTTATTCAAATATATGGTCTCAGGAAATTAATTTTATTGATAATTTTCTTACACCTCTATAATTGCTATCGTTAGAAATAAATTTTCAGATATAATGTCACCTACAATTTTGGTGTTAATGTATTTAAATATAGTTCTAATTTACTTCCTATGATTTTTATATTTTTGTTTACCATATTTATATTGTTAATTTCAGACACAAGTAAACAAAGGAAATCAACCATCAGATTTATCTGATACGGTTCAGGGTGATGAAGATTCGAATATTTTAATAAAAGTATGTATATTTTTAAAGTGACGATGAGAAGGCACATTCGCAGGTTTAATTTAATACTTACTTAATTATATTTGCAGTCAAATGAAAAATATGCAACTAGCGCAGCCAGCTTCTAAACGAAGCTGGGAAACTATGTTAGACGTGCCATCCTGCAGTCATGTAAGTGCTCTTTTAATTTACACAATTAGCCATTAACATATTTTTAATTTTGTATAATAAATATGTATGTTAGTCAACAAGGTATTTATCTAAAGACCTCTATTTACATTAATTAACATAATGTAATGTAAATATTGCCTGAAATAAATTATTATTATTATTATGGGGTATCTATATAGTTTTCTCATCTGGTTGGGTTCTATAAATATATAATTATAAATGAGAATGAAAAGATAAATATACATAAATATCAATAACATAAAATAAATATAAAAATACTTAAATAAATAAAAGCCCAACCAGATGGAGGCCCTCGGCAGGGGGAGACCAAACGGCCGAGGGTTAGGGGGAAAGGGAAAGAAACCGGCGGACGATGCGGGCGGTATCGAGGAGCACCGCCTTCTGAATTTGAGCCCGGAGCGGTCCGCCACGTAGTCCCAGTCGCCTCAGATGACCCGAGAGGCTGACTGGGATTAGCCCGTTTGCAGAGACGACTACAGGAATAATTTCGGTCGGCAGACCACCCCACATGTCGGTCACCTCGTGAGCCAGGTCCAGATATTTTGTTTGCTTGTCTGTTTCGGCTTTCACGAGGTTCTCGTCATACGGAATGGTAATGTCGACCAAAAATATCCTTGACTGTGCCCGGTCCATCAGCACAATATCAGGCTTATTCGCAAGAATAGTCCTGTCTGTGATGATGGCCCGGTCCCAGTAGAGCCTGGCGCGGTCATTTTCGAGCACGGCTTCCGGCAAGTACTTGTAATACGGCAATTTCCGGTCCACGAGACCATATTTCAGAGCGAGCTCCTGGTGTAGAATTCTGGCTACTAGGTTGTGCCTGTGCAAGTACTCAGAGTTAGAAAGCGCCGAACAACCGGAGATAACATGCCTAAGTGATTCACCGGGATGGCGACAAGCTCGACAGACGTCGACGGTGCCATCCTTTAGGATGTATCTCCGATAGTTGTTGGTCTTAATAACCTGATCCTGTATTGCACAGACAAAACCCTCGGTTTCCCCGAAGAGGTCACCGAAACGTAGCCAGTTGAGGGAGGCGACTGTATCTACGAAGGGCTCATGAAGAGCCCTGTAGTACCTCCCGTGGAGCTCCTTCTCCTTCCATACGGTCTCCCGGTCGGAAATGCTAAGCACTGCTGGGTCCTGCCATTGCTCGTGGGCTAAGGATAGAGGGGTAAGCCCTTTATCACTAGAAATGACGTCATTATAGAATGGATCATCCGATCTCGCCAGGAAGTAATCACGGAGGCTGCACACTTCGCGATTATGCATGGTGAGCGCGCTCATAAAACCACGCCCACCATGCTTTCGCGGCAAGTACAGCCTCATTACCGACGATCTCGGATGATGCATCCTATGGGACGTCATGGTAGTGCGGACTTTTCTATCCAGGGCGTTAAGTTCGGTCTGAGTCCACCTGAGTATGCCAAAGGTATATATGAGGACAGGCATGACCCAACCGTTATATGCGTGTGTCTTATTCACACCGGACAAAAGGCTGTTAAGCACTTTGGTCAAGCGTGCATAAAACACGTCGCAAACTGACTGTTTCACACCAGCCTCATCGATACCGATGTTCTGTGACATACCCAGGTATCGGTATGTTTCAGCCTCGGAAAGGGTCTTTAAGTTGACGGGCATAGATAAATCTATGCCCTCAGAGTTAGCAACCCTTCCCCTTTCAACATGAAGGACCGCACACTTATCCGTCCCCAGCTCCATTCCAATGGAATTGCTAAATTCACAAGTGATGTTTAGCAATTCCATAAGATGGGAGCGACTGGAGGCGAATAACTTGAGGTCATCCATATAGAAAAGGTGGGTCACTTTTGTTCCTCCTTTCCGTAGCTGAAATCCTCTCCCGGAGCCCTCCAGTAAGGTACTGAGAGGGTTCAGAGAGAGGCAGAACCAGATTGGACTCAGACAATCGCCCTGGAAGATACCCCTTCTTATCCTTATGTGGTTCTCCGCAGCCATCATCCGCTCGCCCTGATAACAGAGGATCGTACTCCACTGCCCCATACACTGCTCGAGGAAGTCTCTAACTGTACAGTCAATCTTGTACAGCTCGAGGACCCTCTTTAGCCATGCATGGGGCACCGAGTCGAATGCTTTTCTGTAGTCTATCCAGGCGGCGGAGAAGTTCCGACGGTTGCGTTTTACCACTTTGCCAATGACCGCGTCAATGAGGAGTGGTTCCTTGGTTCCACGACCACCGCCCCGACATCCATTTTGAGCGCGTGACATCACCTTATTTAGCTCCAGGTGACGAGTGATTCTCGCGCTCAAAATGGATGTCAGTGTCTTATATATAGTGGGTAGACACGTGATGGGGCGGTATTTGCTCGGGTCTGTGGTATCCTGATCTTTAGGAACCAAGTGAGTGATCCCAGTAGTGAAGAGGCTCGGGAGCGACTTCTGATCGAGAGCCTCTTGATACTGTCGGGCGAGCACAGCGTGACACACTACGAACCCCTTCAGCCAGTAATGATGCAGTCCGTCGAGCCCCGGACTTTTCCAGTTCGGGGCCCTACGGACCGCCTCAGCCACGTCTTCAGGCGTTATGGTGACGGGGTCCATAGGCGTAACACTTGCACTCCGGCTCGCCACAACTTCCATCCAAGGGCCCTCGCTGTGGTTTACGGGCTCTGACCACAGGCCACGCCAAAATGCGACAGTGTCAGCCTGATCCGGTCCTGGGCCCGCTCCACATACCTCTGGTCGCTCCAATGATTTATAGAGCCTCTTCTGATCACTCTGGAAGAGACGATTTTGGTTGAACCGCCTTGACCTCTCGCTAAATCGTCGAATCCGCTTCCCCCAAGCAGCGATTTTTTGCTTCAGGTCATCTATGCGCTCCGTTAGTTTCTGCGTGATATCCGGCTGGGACAAACTAATATTTGTCCCAGCAAACGCCATTCTAACGGTGCGCACAACTCTCGGTCTAATATTACCCGACCTGAAGCTTGTCAGTCTGCCGATAAGGGCCCTTGCCTTTGCGATACGGTCCTCGATTCTTTTTCTCCAGGCTGGGATGGCACTACCTTGTTGAGTAGCACGTCCAGCCATGGGAAGTTTGGCGCCAATAATACGGCATACTGCCAGTGCGGCGCCAAAAAGAATAGAGTCCGTCTCGCAAAGGTCCCGGCTGGCTTCCAAATAGGTCACCAGCATTGGGTTAAGAGCCCGCACGACAGCCCGATTTCGCTTGCTAAGGGGTATGCGGGGAAGTCGCGGTCGATTTTCGAGAGGCATGCTGCGCGTTTCCAGCATCGACTCTTCCAATATGCTCCTCATTTTCTCTAGTTCGTGGGGGACTATTCCATCATCGTCTGAATCAACTACAAATGGAATATTGACGGCAGCGTCCACATTTGCAGTTTGCTGCGCAATTAGTGGCGCCGCATTCTCAGCCGTAGCATTTCCATCCGATGAGGGAACAGCCTCACGTCGTAGTCGTTCGAGTTCGGCGTCACCAAATATGTTGGAGCGCAGGATGTACCGAACTCGGTCTGCCAGGTTTTGCTCAGTGACGGATAGAGATGGCTCCAGCTCTGCAAAAAAAGCGATGCATCCGAGCCCGATATGCCAAACATCCGGTTTCTTCCCCTTTTGCCCTAAAGTACGCCCGCAGTGCGTTTGCGTTCATTGTTTGTGACCAACGCATGCGACGTGCTCCACCAGCGGCGGGTGCCGCTTGCTGAGTCCGAGAAGACCCAGCCGACACCAAGCCTTCTGGTGGGGATGATGGATGCGGAGGGCTGCTAGGTGATCGTACAGCTCCTCGCGCTCGGCTGGCGGCCCGCATGCTGCCGCGTCCAGCGCCAGCTCCAGACGCGCCCCGGCGACCCCCAGGCAGCGGCCCTATGCGCGTTCCTCTTTGTACCATCATCCATTTATGGGCGCCAAATAACGGGAGACGCCCAAGCCCGGCACCGTTTCGTGGTTCGGTCTTATGCACAAACGGACCTTTGCACCCACAATTTTGCCTAGGCACGGCGCTCACACCTCTTGGCAGGGCGCTGACTGACTGCGCCGACGTAGTAGTTTTGTCACATAACTGTTACGTCAGCGGGCGATGGGGTCGTCACTTCCCTACGCCTATTATTATTATTATTAAATTTTTATCTTAATGTGTAATAAACATATTGTTATTCAGTGTTGGAAAATCATATATTTGTGTCTTGTCAGGAATCTTGGCCACTGCGTGATGCTACAAAAGAAAGTATAAATATTCCTCTTTGTAAAAAACCACTGTCTTTACTTCGAGATATTTTGGAAACGGAAAGGGAAAATATGAACATCGATGATATTATAACATCCAAAATAGTAACGACATTTTAATTTCATCAGCATACTTTGTTGGTCTATTAAATTGTTAACTACAAAGTCTAAATTTTTTCAGTTTTTAATTTCTTTAAGTTGAATTGTGATTTTAGTTCTGACTATAGCATTTTCACAACTAACTAGTCCATTATAAAAATAATCGTTTTATCAGCTTTTTACTCTTTTAGGTCACGGACAAAAGTACTTCACACCCATACAAATCTACTGCGCTGATAAAAGTGTGCAAGCAAGGATTAAATCATCACGAGAAGAAGAGCTAATGATAAGAAACAAATTATTAGTTCAAAAAGTATTTCGGCTCAACAAAACTGTTTATAATTTGAAATCCTTAATAAAAATTGTAAAATCATATACAGAGAACAGTGAGATAGAAAATATTATTTCAGGAAATTTTGCCAATATAATATGTAAAGAATATAAAAAAAACACAAGGTGTGAGGTATAGCGATGAAGTGAAATCCTTCGCTTTTAACATTACATTTTTATTCGTCAAAAGCGTACGAGTTTGTTAAACAATATGCATCTTTGCCACACGTCGAGACCTTAAGACGTTCATTGGCCTCTTTTAATTGCAATTTGGGGCTTTTGTCTGAAGTTTTAGATAATTTGAAGCAACAAGTACAAATACCCGAAACAAGTTATTTAAAAAATGTTGCCTTAATATTTGATGGGATGGCATTAAAACAAGATTTATGCTATGATCAAAAACTTGATAAAGTTTTCGGCTATGTTGATCTCGGTAAAATCGTCGTAAGCAATCTGGAAGAAATAGCTACTGAAGCCTTAGTCTTTCAAATCGTGTCCTACACTACATACTTCAAGTGCCCGATAGCTTATTTTTTATTATAAATAGTTTGCCTGGTGAACTTTTAGCAGAATTATTAAATACTACTGTGTTGTTGCTTAACGAAATTGGAATCACAGTCCGCTCAATGACATGCGATGGCGCTCCATCGAATATACGAGCATACCAATTTTTAGGCTGTTGTCTAGAACAAGAAAATTTTCAGCCATATTTTCTACACCCAAATGGTAGCGACAAAATTTATTGTTTTTTGGATGCCGCACACATGTTGAAACCGGCACGTAATGTTCTAGCAGAACATGAAATATTATCATCAAGTGGGACCACATCATACGCCTTCATTCGTTGTTTACATACGGTACAAAGAGAAGAAGGCTTAAAATTTGGCAACAAATTATCATCTACCCACGTAGAATACGAAAATAAAAAAGTTAATGTCAAACTTGCGGCCCAAGTTTTGAGTTCATCGGTGGCTGAGTCCATCGAGTTCTTAAGACTTAGTGGAAATCCGCTTTTTTTGGGGAGTGAAGCCACGGTTGAGTTTTTAAAAATGATAGATAGGATATTTGATTTTATGAATTCCAAATCGCCTTTTGTACGTGGTTTCAAAAGTCTTATAAAAATTGAAAACAAAAAATATTCCGAACTGATTTTGCAACAGACAAAATAATATTTAAGATCATTGAGTACCAATGGAAAAAGTATTTTACACCACGGGCGCGAAAAATTTGCTCTAGGTTTTTTAATGAACATTGAAAATTTTCCATTACTTTTTCCCGAATTATTAAACGTCATTCCTCCCATTAAATATCTTTTAACATTTAAATGTTCGCAGGATAATTTAGAAATATATTTTTCTTGTATTAGAGCCCGGGATAGAACAAATGAAAACCCCAGCCCTTTTGAATTCCGACATAGATTAAGAAAATTGTTATATCGAAACTCTGTACAACCCTCAATTAATGGAAATTGCATTGATCATACATACGACGCAACGCATGTATTTGAATTCGGCACTAAACAATCATCCCTAGTAGAACCGATCTCAAATATTGATAATACAGATACTGATGATGAAATCGAAAACCACTTGCAGGCTTTAGAATCACAAAACACCCATACGGATTATCAAAAAAATATTCTTTATTATATTACCGGATATATAATAAAAAATATTGTCAAACGGCTGAAATGTAATGAATGTAAAAATTTGCTAATTGCTCCAGATCATTCGCAAACCGATCATTTATATGTTTTAAATGTAAATAAATATCAATCCTTTACAATATTTGTGAATCTAGGTAAATTGCATTTTCCTTTCGCAGAGGTGTACAAAATTGTCCTTTTTGCGGATAAAATATTTAAAAGGGCATCAAATATGAATAGTCTGGGTCAACCTAATATTAAAAATGTATTAATCAATATCATTATTCAACACTTCACACAACAGTTGCGACAAATGTTCTATCATCCTATGGATGACAGTATAAATTGCTCTGAATTTCATGAATCAAGAATTTTAAAATTAATTTCAAACTCTTTTTTGACCATGCGTCTCAGAACGCATCTAAAAAAATATAAGGACCAAAAAGTTGAGTGTAGTTCGTACCAAGCGCCAAAAACTTCACAAAACTATTTTATTCAATCTTGTATAAAAAATTGTGTTGTAAAAACCTTGGCTTCTAATTATTATTATTGTATCTTTCAACTTTGTAGACAGTACTGCTATTGTAATAATAAATGTAAATAAAAACGATTGTTATTTTATTTTTATTATTTCCTTATGTTATTTTATAAGGTCGTCACTCCATCTAGTGGGGGGTCGCCCTACACTTCGCCTACCGGTACGAGGCTGCCACTCGAGAACCTTTCTTCCCCATCGCATTAATTAAGTTATATTATATTACCGGCGGACGAAGTGTAGGACGTCGCCCCACTAGATGAAGTGACGACCTGGTAAGACATGCAGGAAGTCGATGGATGCAGGTGGCTCAGGACCGTGCTTTGTGGCATTCCTTGGGGGAGGCGTATGAGTGCAGTGGACTTGTGAAAGGCTGTAATGATGACGATGATGATGATTTTATAAGGGATGTAAAGACAGCCCCCCGAAAACTTTAACCATAAACTCATCCTGAGCAAGCTACTGAAGGAATATAAAAGTTATTAAAAATGATGTCCATTTATAAATTAAAATTTTATAAATTAATATAATTTTTAATAAATTTATATCTATATAAATTTATTGTATTTAGTTACTTAAGTCACCAGCCACTAATTTCTCACCACGCCATGGGTTGACTGGCAAAGAATGCTAACTGGCATTAAGTCCGCCCTTTGTAACCTTTTTTATTGGTTTGAACAAAAAAGTTTTTAAATAAAAATAATGAACATAAACTTTTTTCATAATATCCCAAATTCTTGTATTTTGTGTTCACCCTAATTAGAAAGAGACTGAGGGGTAATGAAAAATTTCAAGGTCGTTTTCTTGTATTTTTTATCTCATTCGAGAGTGCGGGTTCCAGTTTGTACGAAGTACATGTATTTCCATGGTCGTAGTCACGGAAGTATCGAAGTACATGTATTTCCATGGTCGTAGTACATTTTAAAATTTATATTTTCAAGTATGGCCGTTGGTGTGTATTTGTAATATGGTGTATGTGTGGCTGGGACTAGTTTGTGTTCGATTGCTAATTTTTGGTGTATTTATAATTACTATCTGGTTGTGTCTGTGTGTGTAATCTGTCTGTGTTAGGGTTGGGCAAGCTTCTGTAATATGCTGAATGGTCTCGAGCTGTTTATGACATTTTCGACATTTATCATCTGCTATTGTAGGATCTTTAATTATATATTTTTCATAAGTTTTCGTATTAATGACTTGATCCTGTATTGCTATCATGAAGCCTTCGGTTTCAGGAATAAGTAACCACATACACGCCACCTATTCGATGCCTCCGAATCTACCTGGGCTTGACCTAAGTCATAGGGATGTCTACCATGCAAAACTTTTTTCCATTGTATTAATTTCAAGTATTCTCTGTCTGCATACTGATCATTTATTTATGTTATATGTGGATTTTCTGTAAGGTTTAGTGGTGTGAGGTCCACGTCTATTCTAACAATAGCATTGTGTAAATTACTGGTAGTCATTTTTATGTGGAAGAATGATCTATGGGTTGAGAGCTGCTTAGTCCAGAGAGTTTGGATGTCTATAAGACCTCTTCCACCTGTATTTCTGCTTAATGAAATCCTTTCTACTGCAGACTTGGGATGTAAATGATTAAATTTTGTTAATATGGTACGTGTTTTTATTTCGAGGCTAACTATGTCTGTTTTTGTCCATTTTATTATACCAAATGAATATGTTAATATCGGAATCACGTAAGTATTAATAGATTTAATAGCTTGGTGTAGTCTAATAGCTTGGATTGCTGATATCTTAAGTACTTTTATACTTCTCCTGACTCCATGGACGAAATAATGCCTCCTTCTGGTAAAGTGTAGGGTCCTGGTTCTATATTTCCCTTCTTTATATTTAAGATTTTACATTTTTATAATCCAAATTGCATATCTATGTTGTTACTGAATTTACTTGTAATATTTAATAAGATTTTCATGTCTTTAAACGAACTGGCATAAAGCTTTATATCATCCATGTATACCAGGTGTGATATTTTAATCTCGAAATTAGGGAGTTTTACAAGGTAGCCTTTCTTTTGATTATTAAGTAGACGAGATAATGGGTTGAGTGCGAGGCAAAACCACAATGGGCTCAAGGAGTCGCCCTGGTAAATACCTTTCCGGAGAGCCATATTCCTTGTATTAAGATTGGTGTTAATGGTATGCAGATGCAAAGAGGTTTTCCAGTGCAACATAATATTTTCCAAAAAATTTATTAGACTCTGGTTTATTTTATAAATTTTTAAAACTTGAATTAGCCAAGTATGAGGTACGCTATTAAATGCTTTACGGTAGTCAATAAATGTGCAATGTAAGTTTCTCTTCCTTAAATTTGCGTGTCTATGAATGGTTGAGTCAATTATGAGCTGCTCCTTGCAACCCATGTGGTTCCTCCTACACCCTTTTTGTTCTTCTGCCATAATCATGTTAAGCTCTAAATGTGAATTTATTTTTGCAGTGATAGTAGCGGTTAAAATTGTGTATATTAAGATGGAGGAGACAAGTAATTGGGCGATATTGGGATGGACTATTTGTAATATTACTTTTTTATTCATACATGTAATCCATTTTGAAATAAGTGGCGGCAGTGGTTGCTTTTGGAGTATAACATTTGTAAAAGTTTTAGCGAGAGCCTTATGGAAAGTATGTAATTTTTTATACCAAAAATTGTGAATGTTGTCTATTCCTGGTGATTTCCAATTATGCAGTTTAGAGGTGCGATTTAACATCATCCTCTGTTATTTCGTCAAATATCATTTCCTCTATTGAATCCCATTTACTTATCTCCTCTTGTATTCAGTCTGCATTTTCATTGTGCGATACTGACTTCTCCCATATTTCAGACCAAAACTCTTCAAGCTGCTCTTTTGTTACCATTTGTACATCATCCGTATTATTAGTTATATTTTTATTACTAATTGTCTATAGAATAATTTTTCGTTGGTTTTAAAAAGTTTATTTTCTTGTTTTCTTTGATTAGCCTTCGAAAATCTTTTAAGTTTTTGTGCTTTAAGTGATAACTTCTGTTTGAGAGTGTCAAGGTATTCTTCAGGTGATTTGTTTTTGTTTTCATGAGTTTTATGTGTTTGATAATTTCGAAAGACTTTTTTGCTATTTTAGTTACTTTTTTGGACCTATTGCCCTCTTAATATATTGAGTAAGTCTACATATATCTGATCGGAGTTGGTTTCCTCTATCCTTGTCCTTTTTGTAATCTTATTGGCCATGCTGGTTCTGGGTTTCGCTTGTGAATTGGCATTTGATTTTCATCTAAAAATTTTAAACATAATTCTTTTGTTATAACCATAGCGCTACAGTACACGAGGGTATGAATGTCAGATAAAAGTTCATTGTCTGTAATAAATCGGTTGACTATGTTATTGTTAAAAATATCTATTAGATTTGTAAGCTTTTTACTGTATTTTAATTTAGGTAATTTTGGTCTGCATGTAGGATCCATACCTGAGTATTGAAATATTGTTGTTTTTAATTCTTCATGTAGTTTTGTAATTACTTCTTCTCCTATAGTTTCTTGTTCCAATGTTGTAAGATCTGTTTCTAAAATGATATCGTATACCATATCTACTTGAGTAAGAGTATTTGAAGTTTGTGTGGATGAATGGGTGGTGAGTGTAGTCGGCTCTGTAGTGAATGAATGAGAGTTTTAATCGCATGAATGAGGTTGAGGTAAATCATTTGTTGCAAGAGCTTCTAAGTCTGTTGGGTTAGAACAAGGAAGAATGTTGTGGCTGTCATTACCAACGGTATTTGATTTTTCAATTTTATGCCTGATTTAATTTTTTAATTGTTCCAATTCTTCCTCAGATAGATATTACTTTTTAATTATCATTCGTCTCTGATTTGAGATTCTTTGCTCCGTAACATTTACTCCCTACCCGAAAGTTGTTTAGTAAAAGATTCATGCAGGATTTTTCTGTAACAAGTCATATCTGTCTCTAATTTAGTTATAGTGTAATATGTACGCATGATAAACATGTTGACATCTTTTGACCATGTCATGCGTACTCTTGCTTTACCAGCCTTAGTGGACGCAGGTAAAAAGGAATTCACCTCCTGCGTAACATCTAAAGTTCGTGTAGATCTATTTGGATATGGTAAATTATGCCTTGTTAAGGATGACGGTGAAGGTATGTGGCGAATGTTGTACGCTGAAGTTTCTTCTAGTAAAACTGGTGGTGTTGTATTGTCAGTCTATCTGTTTTGTGTCGAGTTGACTGTAGCATTTTCGGGCAACCCGGAGAGAGCCCGCCTATTCAGCTCCTCTCCGCTGACGGATCGTACACTGTCGCACCCAGCGACAGCTCCAAGTGCGCCCCGGCGATCACCCCCGGGCAGCGGCCCTAAGCATTTACTTCTTAATCAAGTCTCCATATTTAATGGGTAAAATATATCACGTGTCCGCCCCCTACGTGAATCAGATGGTCGATTCGGACGTACGGTTGGATTTTAGGAGGGATTATTATTTTTTTAGGGATTATTATATTATTATTTTATTTATATTATTATTTTATTAATTATTATTATTTTTGGGGTACCTATATAATTTTCTCATCTGGTTGGGTTCTATAAATATATAATTATAAATTAAAATGGAAAGATAAATATACATAAATATCAATAAAATAATATAAATACAAAAAATACATAAATAAATAAGATCCAACCAGATGGAAGCCCTCGGCAGGGGAGACCAAACGGCCGAGGGTTAGGGGGAAAGGGAAAGAAACCGGCGGATGATGCGGGCTGTATCGAGGAGTTCTGCATTTGAGCCTGGAGCGGTCCGCCACGTAGTCCCAGCCGCTTCCGATGACCCGAGAGGCTGACTGGGATTAGTCCGTTTGCAGAGACGACTACAGGAATAATTTCGGTTGGCAGTCCACCCCACATGTCGGTCACCTCGTGAGCCAGGTCCAGGAATTTTGTTTGCTTATCTGTTTCGGCTTTCACGAGGTTCTCGTCATACGGAATGGTAATGTTGAAAAATATCCTTGACTGTGCCCGGTCCATCAGCACAATATCAGGTTTATTCGCAAGAATAGTCCTGTCTGTGGTGATGGCCCGGTCCAAATAGAGCCTGGTGCGATCATTTTTGAGCACGGCTTCCGGCAAGTATTTGTATTACGGCAATTTCCGAACCACGAGACTGTATTTCAGAGCGAGCTCCTGGTGAACAATTCTGGCTGCTAGGTTGAGTCCTTGCAAGTACTCAGAGTTGGAAAGCGCCGAACAACCAGTGATGATATGCCTAAGTGACTCACCGGGATGGCGACAAGCTCGACAGACGTCGACAATGCCATCCTTTAGGATGTATCTCCGATAGTTGTTGGTCATAATAATCTGATCCTGTATTGCACAGACAAAACCCTCGGTTTACCCGAAGAGGTCACCGAAACGTAGCCAGTTGAGGGAGGCGGCTGTATCTACGTGGGGCTCATGTAGAGCCCTGTAGTACCTCCCGTGGAGCTCCTTCTCCTTCCATACGGTCTCCCGGTCGGAAATACTCTGTACTGCCGGGTCCCGTCATTGCTCGTTGGCTAAGGATAGAGGGGTAAGTCCTTTATCACTAGAAATGACGTCATTACAGAGTGGATCATCCGATCTCGCAAGGAAGTATTGATGGAGGTTGCACACTTCGAGATTATGCATGGTGAGCGCACTCAGGAAGCCACGCCCATCATGCTTTTGCGGCAAGTACAGCCTCATTACCGATGATCTCGGATGATGCATCCTATGGGACGTCATAGTAGTGCGGACTTTTCTATCCAGGGCGTTAAGTTCAGTCTGACTCCACCTGAGTATGCCAAAGGTATACATGAGGACAGGCATGACCCAGCCATTATATGCGTGTGTCTTATTCACACCGGATAAAAGTCTATTAAGCACTTTGGTCAAGCGTGCATAAAACACGTCGCAAACTGACTGTTTCATACCAGCATTCTCGATACCGATGTTCTGCGTTATACCCAGGTATCGGTATGTTTCAGCCTCGGAAAGGGTCCTTAAGTTGACGGGCATGGATAAGTCTATGCGCTCAGAGTTAGCAACCCTTCCATTTTCAACATGGAGGATCGCACACTTATCCGTACCTAGCTCCATTCTAATAGAATTGCTAAATTCACAAGTGATGTTTAGCAATTCCATAAGATAGGAGCGACTGGAGGCAAATAATTTGCGGTCATCCATATAGAAAAGATGGGTAACTTTTGTACCTCCTTTCCGAAGCTGAAATCCCCTCCCGGAGCCCTCCAGTAAAGTATTGAGAGGGTTCATAGAGAGGCAGAACCAGATTGGACTCAGACAGTCGCCCTGGAATATACCCCTTCTTATCTTTATGCGGCTTTCCGCAGCTGTCATCCGTTCGCCTAGATGACAGAGGATCGTACTCCACTGCCCCATACACTGCTCGAGGTAGTCTCTAACTGTACAGTCAATCTTATACAGCTCGAGGACCCTCTTTAGCCATGTATGGGGAACCGAGTCGAATACCTTTCTGTAATCTATCCAGGCGGCGGAGAAGTTCCAACGGTTGCGTTTCACCACTTTGCCAATGACCGCGTCAATGAGGAGTGGTTCCTTGGTTCCACGACCACCGCCCCGACATCCATTTTGAGCACGCGACATCACCTGATTTGAGTCCAGGTGACGAGCAATTCTCGCGATCAAAATGGAGGTTAGTGTCTTTTATATGGTCGGTAGACACGTGATGGGGCGGTATTTGCTCGGGTCTGTGGTAGCCTGGTTTTTAGGAACCAAATGAGTGATCCCAGTAGTGACGAGGCTAGGGAGCGACTTCTGATTGAGAGCCTCTTGAAACTGACGTGAGAGCACAGCGTGACACACCATGAACCCCTTAAGCCAGTAGTGATGCAGCCCGTCGAGTCCCGGACTTTTCCAGTTCGGGGCTCTACGGACCGTTTCAGCTACGTCATCCGGCGTTATGATGACGGCATCCATGGGCGTAATACTCGCACACTGACCCGGCACAACTTTCATCCAAGGGCCCTCGCTGTGGTTTACGGGCTCTGACCACAGATCGCGCCAGAATGTGACAGTTTCGGCCTGATTCAGTGCTGAGCCCGTTCCACTTACCATTGGTCGCTCCAATGATTTATAGAGCATCTTCTGATCACTCTGGAAGAGAAGATTCTGGTTGAACCGTGTCGACCTCTCGGTATATCGCCGAATCCGCTTTCCCCAAGCAGCGATTCTCCGCTTCAGGTGGTCTATGCGCTCCGTCAGTTTTTGCATTATATCCGGCTGGGACAAACAAACATTTGTCCCAGCAAATGCCATCCTGACGGTGCGCACAATACTTGGCCTGTTGTTGCCTGACCTGAAGCATATCAGTCTGCCGATGAGGGCCCCAGCCTTTGCGACACGTTCTTCAACTCTTATTCTCCAGGCTGGGATAGCGCTACTTTGTCCAGTAGCGCATCCAGCCGAGGAAAGTTTGGCGCCTATAATACGGCATACTGCCAGTGCTGCGCCAAAGAGTATTGAGTTCGCCTCGCAAAGGTCCCGGCTGGCTTCCAAATAGGTCACCAGCATTGGGTTTAGAGCCCTCACGACAGCCCGATTCCGCTTGCTTAGGACTATGCGGGGAAGTCGCAGTCGATTTTCGAGAGGCGTACTACGCGTTTCCACAATCGCCTCTTCCAATGTACTCCTCATATGCTCTAATTCCAGTTCCTGGGCGACTGTTCCATCATCGTTTGAATCAACCACAACTGGGGTATTCACGGCGGCATCCACGTTTGCGGGTTGCTCTGCAATTTGTGGCGCCGCATCCTCAGCCGTAGCATTTTCATCCAATGACGGAACAGCCTCACGTCGTAGCCGTTCGAGTTCGGCGACATCAAATATATTTGAGCACAAGAGCTACCGAACTCGGTCTGCCAGGTTTTTCTCTGTGACAGTTAAAGATGGCTCCAGCTCAGCAAAAAAGACGATGCATCCTAGTCCGATACACCAAACCTCCAACTTCTCCCCCTTTCGCCCTAAAATACGCCCGCAATGTGTTAGTATTCACTTAGATTGTCCATCGCATGCGGCGTACTCCACCAGTGTCGGGTGCCGATTGCTGGGCCCGCGAAGACCCTGCCGACACCAAGCCAGCTGGTGGGGATGATGGATGCGAGGGGCTGATGAGTGGTCGTGCAGCACCTCTCGCTCGGCTAGCGGTTCGCATCCAGCGCCAGCTCCAGACGAGCCCTGGCGACCTCCAGGCAGCGGCCCTTTGCGTGTTCTTCCGTATTCCATCATCCATAGTGGTGGGCATCATTTAACGGGAGACGCCCAGATCCAGCGCCGTTTCATGGTGGGGCTATGTGCACAAGCGGGCCTTTGCACCTTCAATTTTTGCCGAGGCACGGCACTAACACCTCTTGGCAAGGTGCTGACTGACTGCGCAGACGTAGTGGTTTTGTCACATAACCGTTACGTCAGCGGGCGATGGGGTCATCACTTCCCTACGCCGTAACATTATTATTGTGGGGTATCTATATAGTTTTCTCATCTGGTTGGGTTCTATAAATATATAATTATAAATGAGAATGAAAAGATAAATATACATAAATATCAATAACATAAAATAAATATAAAAATACTTAAATAAATAAAAGCCCAACCAGATGGCGGCCCTCGGCAGGGGAGACCAAACGGCCGAGGGTTAGGGGGAAAGAGAAAGAAACCGGCGGACGATGCGGGCGGTATCGAGGAGCACCGCCTTCTGCATTTGAGTCCGGAGCGGTCCGCCACGTAGTCCCAGTCGCCTCAGATGACCCGAGAGGCTGACTGGGATTAGCCCGTTTGCAGAGACGACTACAGGAATAATTTCGGTCGGCAGACCACCCCACATGTCGGTCACCTCGTGAGCCAGGTCCAGATATTTTGTTTGCTTGTCTGCTTCGGCTTTCACGAGGTTCTCGTCATACGGAATGGTAATGTCGACCAAAAATATCCTTGACTGTGCCCGGTCCATCAGCACAATATCAGGCTTATTCGCAAGAATAGTCCTGTCTGTGATGATGGCCCGGTCCCAGTAGAGCCTGGCGCGGTCATTTTCAAGCACGGCTTCCGGTAAGTACTTGTAATACGGCAATTTCCGGTCCACGAGACCGTATTTCAGAGCGAGCTCCTGGTGTAGAATTCTGGCTACTAGGTTGTGCCTGTGTAAGTACTCAGAGTTAGAAAGCGCCGAACAACCGGAGATGACATGCCTAAGTGATTCACCGGGATGGCGACAAGCTCGACAGACGTCGACGGTGCCATCCTTTAGGATGTATCTCCGATAGTTGTTGGTCTTAATAACCTGATCCTGTATTGCACAGACAAAACCCTCGGTTTCCCCGAAGAGGTCACCGAAACGTAGCCAGTTGATATATTATTATTATTATTAATGTGAAAAGATCCCTACACGGCCTCAGTGAATCGAGCCGATCAGAAAGAACTCGATCGTCGACGATTCGAATCGCTCTGCGCTGGTTGCGGTCAAGTGAAGGGAAGTGGCATTCGGGTGCCCGGACCCAGAGATGAGAACAATACTTCATGTGCGGCCGAACTTGCGCTTTGTAAAGTTGCAAGCGATGTGCTGACATGCTCTCTCTCTGCTCGACTGCTCGACTCTGCTAAGAACGACAAGCTTTCTAGAGGTCAATTTGACCAAATTGGCAATCTGACCACTCTTAAATCAAGGCGTACAATTCGCGTGGAAATGTTGTTTTATGATCTGTGTCACAATAGATACGACTGTATGGATATAACTGAGAATATAAATTATAGGGTATAATTATAGAGTATATATAAATATAGCGTTGCTGAGTTCACAATAATAAAAAAAAGGTGTAGTAATTACATTAGATAAGTTGATAATTGTGAACTTGTTTCTAATCCTAAGTTTAATAAAGAAAAGAGTTACATGTAATCTATTTAGAATTAAAAATATTCTGTTCTATTCTATTCTATTCTAAAGATAACTTATTTTCAATTAAATAGAACTTCAACTAAATGTAATCAATGATTCAAATTGATCTATACTTGTATTAATCTCAATTGAATAAAATTTGTCTTTTCGTCTACTTTCCAAAAGTTTATTTTATTCAAAACTTTCTTTACTTTCAAAGGACATCACTATCTTTATATTATTTAGCTTTCAGGTAAAGTTAAAGTGCATTTCGTGATTACCTTTCAATAAGTTTGAGGGATATAATAATTTAGTTAAAACCCTTTCATAAATTTTCCCTACAACCCATGCCCAGAATTGTACTTGTTTACTTTATAAAATTAATTTAATTACGTATAACGTCATCATATCCACGGCAATTCTTACGGCTCCGTGATGCAGTGGCTTAGCAAAGTATTAACATAAAATTTATTACTACACTACACTACACTACTACAAATAAACAAAAGAAATTGTCGCAAATACAATTTCGGCGCAAGACACAATACCATTTTTCTAGTTCAAGTAAATAAGGAATTAAAATGTTCTGTAAATTATGTACGATTCCGTAAGTTACTTAATACTCGTAGTAATAGCAATATTTTGTACATAAAGTATTTATTTATTTATTGTTGCTGTTTTTTTTTCTTTTATATTACATGTAGTAGATTACCTAAACTCCATATTCCTTGACATCAAAATGATATAATATATCGTATGCTGTAAAGCTATTCTGTAAGAGTACCAATGAACTTCAAAGTGACTATCATTTTTAATTCAAAAAAGTTAACGGATAGCCTGAAGATCCGTATGAAGTTAAACACAAAGCAGAAAAATGTCTGTGGGTCACGAAGAGCCTCGCGGTTTAAAAAAACATGTATAGGAAGATGGATAAAAGTGAGATGGTTTAGACACTCGTATTGCCTAGGGGCCCCTACATGGCTTGTAGGTTAATCCAGACCTGGAACAATATAGAGATGATAAATTTATACGAGAAACCCAAGACAGTGCTACCAGTGGTACCGCCCTATTACCGATTTTTTCACCCAACATCAGTGCCTGCATTAATGTATTTGGACCTTAAGAACGCTAGTATGATAATAATAATAATTATTACTTTTATTTCGGTCAAAAAAAATCGAACTAGTAATATTAAAGAGAAACAAAAAAAACGTTTTATTAGCCTTTGGGTTTGCTGCAGTGCATATTACGTTGATTCTTTATTTTTTTTTTCAAAGTGACAAAAATAATGCTATTACCAGAAAAATCTAAAACATGTAATATAAAAGAAAAAAAACAGCAACAATAAATAAATAAATACTGTATGTACAAAATATTGCTATTACTACGAGTATTAAGTGACTTACAGAATCATACATAATTTACAGAAAAATGGTATTGTGTCCTGCGTCGAAATTGTATTTGCGACAATTTCTTCTGTTTATCTGTAGTAGTGTAGTGTAGTATAGTAATACATTTTATGTTATTACTTTGCTAAGCCACTGCACCACGGAGCTGTAAGAATTGCCGTGGATATGATGATGTTATACATAATTATATTAATTTCCTAAAGTAAACAAGTACAATTCTGGGCATGGGTTGTAGGGAAAGTTTATGAAAGGCTTTTAACTAAATTATTATATCCCTCAAACTTATTGAAAGGTAATCACGAAATGCACTTTAACTTTACCTGAAAGCTAAATAAGTTAAAGAGAGTGATGTCCTTTGAAAGTAAAGAAAGTTTTGAATAAAATGAACTTTTGGAAAGTAGACGAAAAGACAAATTTTATTCAATTGAGATTAATATAGGTATAGATCAATTTGAACCATTGATTACATTTAGTTGAAGTTTTATTTAATTGAAAATAAGTTATCTTTAGAATAGAATGGAATATTTTTAATTCTATATAGATTACAAGTAACTCTTATTGAAAGTCCATTAATTCAATCATTCATTACAGCCCATCACAAGTCTACTGCTGAATATAAGCCTACCTTAAGGAATACCACAAAGCACGGTTCTCAGTCACCTGCATCCATTGACTTCCTGAATATCTTAACCCGTTATTCCATCTAGTGGGGTGTCGCCATACATTTCACCAACCGGTACGAGGCAGCTACTGGAGAATTTTTATTCTTCAACGGTTATCGGTTCTTCGAGACATATGGCCGACCCATTGCCACTTCAGCTTACTCATCCGTTGAGCTATGTCGGTCACTTTATTTCTGCTGCGGATATCCTCATTTCTTAGTTTATCATGTAGAGAAACTCCAAGCATAGTCAATTCCATAGCTCGCTAAGGAATCTTGAGCTTCCCCATACGGCCATCAATTAAGGACCACGTCTTAGTTCCAAAAGTCATCACTGGCAACCTGTACTGGTTGTGCAATCTCGTTTTCAAGCTTAGAGGTATTATTCACGACGAGAAGATGTCTCGTAATTTTCAGAACGCTGCCCAGCCGCGTTGAATACGTCGATTGACATATCGGTTGAAGTTGGACTTACCTAGTCGCACTATTTGTCCCAGGTAAACCTAATTGTCAACAACTTCAAGCTCAGCGCTCGCAATTACTACAGACATAGGTGTAACATGGACATGAAACATGATCCTTGTTTTGTTCATGTTCATCTTAAGACCTATCCGTTGGGAGACACTATTGAGGTCATTGAGCATAGTGCTTAGGTCCTTCAGCGATACTGCCATAAGGACTATATCGTCCAGCAAATCGAAAGTGAGTGATGTACTCGCGATTTATGTAAATATAGTATCCTTTCCGGTCCAGAAGCTTAAAAGTGTCTTTCAATGCAGCGGTGAACATTTTATGGGATATAACGTCACCTCTTTGCTGTTGGATAAAGGAACTGTAGCACTACCAACATTTCAACGAAATCATAGTTCACATAAGCAAGGCAAAGAAGCAGATTATACAATGAGTAACAATGAAGTTCGAAATTCCTTCGTTTGTGTGTCTATGGAGCAGTGCAAGACACGTCTCGACACGTGCTTCGCACTGGCGATTATTGAGTTCGTGAGCACCTATTTATTTAGCTTTATTATCTTTTTTTACCAATTTGACACAAATGCAACAATATTGTTTTGACGCTAACGTTGAAAGCTGCTGCTAATTCATTGCTATGTAAACGACAGTACTGATGATGCATAAGAAGGTATTGCCAAATAATTACAACTTCATAACGACTCTTCCTTTATTGAAAGAGAAAAACTAAGAAGTGTTAACTAACGTCGCCGAGTTCCGCAACAAACTTGTGTCAGAAGTCAAGTCTTTGCTGAACAAAATCTTGGATTTCTCTTTTTTTATTGGATATTTTTGACAGAAAGTTTGAGCCAAAAAATATCTCATGCAAAATTCAATCTTTGACCAAATGTATTGCCACAAGCAACTTCCTTATTTTGCTTAGCTTTAACGTCAGACTTCCTCTGGTCAAAAAAATGGAAATAAAAATATTAAAGAGAAACAAAAAAAAAATTATTAGCCTTTGGGTTTGCTGCAGTTCATATTATGTTGATTCTTTACCTTTTTCTCAAAGTCACAAAAATAATTTTATTATCAGAAAAATCTAAAATTTTTGGAATGAACATCTTTTCAGCCGTTAAAGTAAGACTTTGATATAACGATATGAACGTTGATGTTATTTTAAATAACTTCTAGTTATATATATAAACAAACCTGAAGTGCCTGTCTGTGATATCAAAATAACTGTCGTTTATCGAGCTCAGGGGGTTAGATTATTTACATGGCACTATGTCACATTTGTAAAATTTTTATGTCGGTCTGTCTGTGTGTCGGTCCTGGCTAATCACCGAACCGATTGGGATGAAAAGCAAGGATGGGACTTATCTAAGCTACATTTTATCCGATAACTCGAAGAACTTTTGTTGTCATATTAATAAAGTAATCAACGATAATTTTAAAAAATCTAAATTACGCTTCAATACCAGGCGAATCTAGGTAGGGTCATTAGTATATAATATAATCTTTGATGCGTCTGGTAGTGACCAAGTTACTTCTAAACGATTTGACCGATTTACGAGTAGTTCATTTTCAAAATGCATTTTTGTTTCACAATGTATTTGTGTACACACAGTATATTTTTGTCGTGTTGACGGTAATTACATATGCCAGTAGCGCTGTAGTGAAGTTACAAAAACATTCTAAATTATTTTTGATCATTATGACTAACATTTAAAATATGTTTGTTTATTGACTAAAACGAGTATACATTTGCACCTGACAGGAGATAGGTTATTAATAAATATCATATTTATACTGTAAAAAGACATGCAGGAAGTCGATGGATGGAGGTGGCTTAAGACTATGCTTTGTGGTATTCCTTGGGAGAAGCCTATGTTCTAAGTGGACTGATTATGATGATAACTGCAAAAAGTCCGGAGTGAAAGCCAGAAAAAACTTATCGTGCTAACTACCGACGCAAACTGGATCAGCTAGTATTAGATTAAATAATTGTAGATGCGCTTATTTGGATAAATAGTTTTAAAATGTCTATTTTGTCTCTTTTTTAGTTTAAAGGGGTTTTCTTTTTAATTTACTAATTATGGTGCCTCATGAGACTTTATTAGATAGTGCAACTAAAATATACTATCCTGATATTCTTATATCTACTTGATCTATCCTTGTTTTTTAAGATTATAAGACATCAGTTGCGTTGTCCCGCACTCCTAATGAAATTAAATTTTATAGTTTTGTCAAGAATGCCGTCAGCCCACTGAATCTCTCTCTTGTCCGTTTCGCAAAACAGTTCTGGGAGCCAGTTCACCTGTCTCCACGATTTCCCAACTATATATTGTTGGGTATGTTTATATCGTTATATATATGCAATTACCACCACGGAGGTTAATAAATCAGTTGTTGAAATCACCGCTCGAGTTTCACTTCATGATTTTTTTTACGGAATAAGGGTGACAAACGAGCTCACAGTCCACCTGATGGTTAGTGAATGCTGTGGCCCACAGACATTCCACCTTTAAGATTAAAAAACAAAATCCAAATGCGTTGTCACCCCTGAGGACTAAGATGGAATGCTCCGTTTCCAGTAATAAAGGGTCACCGGATATCTACACTCATCATACGAAACACGGCGGTATTAAGCTGCTATTTTACGCTGTTATTCATTATAAATATAATTCTTATATTAATTCATATTTATATGTGTAACTGGCGACGAGTTGAATAATATTAGTAGTAAAAAGTGTGACATTACTATAAAATCGCGATAATTAAAAGAGAGGGAGTACTGTGGGTGGTGCTGACACAGCACACACATACATCACCTGTCTCAATGTATATGTAATTCGCATGAAATACGATATGGACCGCCGCTAGCGGGACGGCAGTTTGTAAGTTGGTTAGCTAGAGTGCAGTAGGCAGTTCCTTTCTAAGTGTATCATGTGAACACGCATCTCTGATGTAGAAAATAAATCAAGTACAACGTATATGAACAATTACTTCATTTTCCTCCCTACACAAGCCCCTAAGATACACTAGCCACCAAAACATTCACAAAACCGCCATGCCTTTTGGAAAAAGAGAAGGTTTCGATTTATCCTCTCGGAAATGGTCAGTTTACATAAATCCTGTCAAGCAGTTAATCGCCTTCAATGAAATAAAAGAGTCATTGTACGTAGACACATAAACAACCGTCGTGGGCGAAGCCACATATGATTTGACGTGTGACTTATGTGCTCCGAATAAGCCAGAAGAAAAATGTTTCAGTGAATTAATCGACATCGTTCAACAACATCTAGAACCCAGACATTCTGAAATTGCGGAAAGACACATTTTTAGGCAGAGGCGGCAGCAAATTGGCGAAGATTTTGTTTAATATCTACAACATTTATAACACCTCGCAAGTGCGTGTAACTTCGCTGACAAATTCGATTCGAGAATCGATGGGATCAATTCATCTCATGTCTTGCGAGTGACAAAATGAGAAGTCATCTCTTTGCAGAAAAGGAAATGGACTATAAGTGAGCGCTGGAGTTGGCGCTAGCGTTAAAGGCTGCACAGCGGCACGTGTAGCGTATGAGGGGCGCCAGAGAGCACGCAGGCGGAAAAGACGTAGATCCAATTAGATAAAGGTATGTTAGCTATTTTCTTTGGCGTTACAAAAAATCATCAGCATTTATTTGGTAGAAGTTTTATAATTTAAACTGATCACAAAACACTTTCGTATATCTTTGGAGATAAAATTGGTATTACGCAAACAGAAGCTAGCCGATTACAGAGATACGCGACTCAACTGGCGGCTTATGTTATGATTTTACCATTGAGTGGTTGAACTCGGATCATAATGCACCAGCTGACTGCTTATCACGCCTACCACTGCCGCATGCTCGTCACGCGATTCCAGTAGCCACTACAACAACACAATATCATATTTATTTTTTTCGGGAGAAAGATTTTACTGTAATATACAAGGATGTCGCAGAGGGATCAAGAAATATTTGTAAATATAAAATGTTTGGTTGGCCACATCATACAGACATGGAGCTAGAAAAGACATATGTTAATCGTAGAAATAATTTGTTTGTAGAAAACGGATGTATCGTTTATAACTATCGTATAGTCATCCTGCCCACATTACATTACATGACGGTCACCTGGGAGTCTTAAAAATTATAAACATTGCACATAGTTACGTATATTGGTCAGGGCTGGGCACAGATAAAGAGGATAGGTAAGCGTTGTGGTGCGTACCGTTAGCAGCGCGACGCCCCGCCGCATGTCTCGCTCACTCCTTGGGAGTTTCCGGGTCGCCCCTGGCAGCGTTTGCATGTCGATTTCGGGGAGTATAAGAATGAAAATTATTTAAATATAATCGACGCGCACAGTAAATGAATAGAAGTTTTTCATATATACAGTACTCCAGCCAAAGTTGTTATCTCTAAATTAAGAGAGCTATTTGGACGATTTGGTTTGCCGTTGGAAATAGTAACAGAACTATCCGCCTTCCACATTGCTAGAATTGAAAGAATATTTCAATAAAAATGGCATTTTACATTCCCTCACCAGCCCGTATAGACGAAAACACAACGATGCTGCTGTAAATGCGGTTAAAACAATTAATAATTAAAAAGCTTATTACGAGGGGGCAAATATCTAACAAGCACTGTGTAAAATTTTGTTCCGATATAGAAAGTGTGTACATGCTACGACGGGTGTTACGCCCGTAGTTGCATTGCTAGGCCGCAGTCTACGTGGCCAGTTTGACGCGCTGCGGCCCGACACCGCGGAGCGGGTGCCCAATAAACAGCTCGAACAGGTCGAGCGCACTAGCGGCACGCAACACAACTTTGGTATAGGCGATCATGTGTGCATAGGAAAGTGGGTCGAATTAATACTTTTTTATTTATTTTTTTTATTCAAAGAAACTTACAGCTCTTATATTACATTTGAATGTAAGGTGAATATTAACAATACATTAGACAGAACGGTTTCCAACGATAAGAATTACATTGCGAAAACTTTAGACATACTTAAATAAAGTACATATTTGTGTTTGTCAAAGAGAAAAACATACTTAATGCATGCCTAATAGCAATGTTAGTACAGGTAATTTTATATTCAGAGAGAGAACAAGAGGTACACTCTGCGCTTAAGCGTGATCAACTTGCTTAATAGATGAAATATAACCACTTAGTTTGCAGTTAAATATATCAATATGGTTATATCGTTCATTATGTGTGTTGCAAGCACGGACCAGAAACCGATTTTTCGAATACTTAGTTCTACAAAAAGGAGTAGAGAATACTGCGTTGGAGCGAGCACTTAACCTAGGGCATCTAAATGAAATACGACTTAGAAGGAAGGGGGGAATCTATATAGTTATGTAAAAGTTTAAACAAGAACACCTGATCCCTATGTTCACGCCGTAATTCTAATGAATGATGTAGCGCAGAATGATCCTTAAATTTATAACTAAGTCTTTTCAGAAACTTATTTTGAATCCTTTCTACTTATACGCTGTTAACTTGCCAGCGGGTGGTAGTACTAGAAGACACATTGACCAAAGGTTAATCCCTAAGATACCTCATAAAAAGAGATATTCATTGACCAATACTTCAACAGACGAAAATGTAACTAGAGATAGTATAACATCTACGTGATTCCAGTGCCAGAATCGCTGACTACTATTGCTAGTCCAGCCTCTCAGCCGGCATAGTTCGGAAAACAATGAACAGATTTCGAGTGAGACAAGAGAGAAAAATGAGAACTCGTCTGCTCCTCCACCAATATTAAAAAATTATATTATTATAATATTAACTGATGTAAGTTCTTATATTATATGTCCATCAAGACTTGTGGTGAAATGTTTATTAAATAGAATTCAATTTATTTTATAACATGTAACTATGTATACCCTTCTGAGCCGCGTCTACGTGCTGTTTTCGAGAGTCATTACGAATCGTCTCGCACGCAGACTCGACGACTTCCAGCCTCCCGAACAAGCCGGTTTCCGAAAAGGCTTCAGTACCATAGACCACATACAACATACCCTGCCGCAGATTGTACAGAAGACCGAAGAGTACAATCTGCCACTTTATCTGGCGTTTGTGGACTACGAGAAATCCTTTGATTCCGTCGAAATTTGGGCGGTGCTACAGTCCCTTCCGCGGTGCAAAGTTGACTGTCGGTATATCGAAGTGCTGAAGTGTTTGTACAGTAGGGCTACGATGGCTATCCGACGTACTCGGATAGATAACCAGAGTTCGAAACCTATCCAACTGCAGAAAGGTGTAAGATAGGGTGACGTTATATCCCCGAAACTCTTCACCGCTGCATTGGAAGACGTTTTCAAGCTACTGGACAGGAAAGGATACGGTATTAATATCAATGGGGAGTACATCACTCACCTTCGATTTGCCGACGATATTGTCTTTATAGCTCTATGCTCAATAACCTCAATGGTGTCTCCCATCGAATAGGTCTTAAGATGAACATGGACAAAACAAAGATATTGTTTAATGTCCATGTCACACATATGCCGGTTGTTTTTGGGAGCACTATGCTCGAAGTTGTTAACAAGTACGTTTACCTGGGACAAATAGTCCGACTAGGTAAGTACAACTTCGACCGAGAGGTCAATCGACGGATTCAACTCGGCTGGGCAGCGTTTGGGAAATTACGACACATCTTCTCGTCACGTATGAGGACGCTCAAGGTTGCTCAGCGAGCTATGGAGAGGGCATGATTGGAGTTTCTCTGCGTGATAGACTCAGAAATGAGGAAATCAGAGTGACCGATATAGCCCAACGGATTAGTAAGCTGAAGTGGCAATTGGCCGGCCATATAGCTCGAAGAACCGATAACCGATGGAGATGAAAGGTCCTCGAGTGGGAGCCTCTTACCGGTAGGCGTAGTGTAGGGCGACCCCCCACTAGATGGGGTGACGACCTGGTAAGATATGCAGGAAGTCGATGGATGCAGGTGGCTCAGGAACGAACTTTGTGGCATTACTTGGGGGAGGCCTATTTTCAGCAGTGGACTTGTTAAGGGCTGTAATGGTAATAATGAACTATTTATAAGCATTATTAGGTACAGAGGTGTGGGTTATGTTTATATTGTTATTTAAGCTAATAGTAAATACCGCCATGGAAATTAATGAATAATTTGTTGAAACCACCGCTCGTGTTTCATTCACTACACGATATAACTTATATAAGTGCGGTGGGGCAAAAGATGTTCATATTACATTTCCAACTAAGTTTATGGCCACAGTAAAAGGTACATTAAACACTTAAATAAAAGTAACTAGGTGTAGTGTCATTGTTTTATCCTAAGTTTTTTGTTTTATTGAAGTATGTTGTGTATGCCTTTAATTGATTGTGCTATTACTATCTAAATTGATGTGTGCTTACTATTTCTGTATTATTGGAACAATCGTTGGTGTACTTAAATAGATAAATAAATATACATGCCAAGATACGACGGGATACAATAACTGACCTCATAATGCATGATAGTTAGGTAGGTATAAGAGTCAGAATGTCAAAATTCTGACTCTTATACATACAACGTAACTGATGAATACCGTTCATATAAAATCATTTCACACATTTAGGTTAATAAAAACACATAATATCTTTAAAGTTATATTTTTTTATATAATAAGGATGACAAACGAATACATAGTCCACCTGATGGTAAGTGGATGCTGTGGTCCATAGACATCTACATTTAACCTGGATTTAGAATCAAAATGCAGATGCGTTGTCACCCTTGAGGACTAAGATGGAATGGCTTGATTCCATAGTAAAATACGCAACACAGCAGCATTAATCTGGTATTCTATGAGAGCGTGGTCCTTACCCTGTTCAGCCAACCCATTCATGCTACAATTATAAAATAGCTGAAGCGTGGCTCTAGAACGTATAAAAGTTAAAAATTTATTTTATTTATATTGCTCATTACAATCCATCAGACGTCCATTGCTAATCAGGTTTTCCCCATAGATTTGAATTGTATAGTTTTCACGCTTGACAGGCGGGTAGGTAACCGCAGTTTATTATTATTTGAGTTGATTAGGAAGATGCTGCTGCCCATCTCCTATTTTATTTACCTCTATCACCAGTAATGACAACCACGTGATATTTCCGTGTAACGGTATCTACGCCGCCTATAAAAGATAACCTTGCGACCTGGTTATAAATGATTTGTATTTTTACCTATTAAATATTTAGATTAGATAGTAACCACGTTTTTATTAAGTCTCTTTCGTATATATCTATTCGGGTCGTATTTTGTATTTGATTTTAAACCAAATTCCCAATGAGATAGAGACTTTTTGTGGAAAAATTTAAACACACTACGATCGGTTGATAATGTGGGAATAAAATAACGTGGAAGGTATATTAAAAAATAAAGATATTTTTTTTAAATTTCATTTGTTTTCTTACAAAGTTACCTTAAAAGTTTTGCATACCTACAGCATTTCTATTTGTATTTTTTATTTACTTAATTTTTATTTCAATAGACTGTTCAGACATTATTTTTGAATTAATAAACAATTAATTCAAATAAAATGGTATAATCTAAAAATAATCTAAAATAAGAGGTAAGTTAACTACGTTTATATACGATATGCGTTTCTTATACGAAATAAAATCCTAAATAGTGTAATCTAATAGTGGACTAGCTAAACAAAAATAAACTTACCAATATAACTCGAAAATATCTTTATTTTACTGCAAAAAAATGAAGTAACTATAATTTTAAGTAAATAAAATACTGACGAACGCTCTTAATGTAACGAATCTGTTAAACCCCATTCGTTCCGTGAATAGTAAATTTCACGAGCTTCAACGATGAGTGCTACTGCAATTGAAATGTAAAAAATTTGTTAAAATTCACGGACTAAGGTACATAATTTAATATATAATTCACATCTTCATTTATAAAGTAAATTTCGTATTTCAGCGTGTTTTTCCTATTTAGTTATTCAAATTTAGCCCCGCATACACCAAAACATAATTTGTTAATACATGTATTTGAGTCGCTATAGGTTGTGTACATGATAAGATATGTTAAGCGAGTGAATTCCTCTGAGTTTGAGTGTATTATGGTGGCACTAAAGTAGTGCCAGCCATTGACTTACATTGACCTAGCGTAAGGACCGAACGAACATCTAAAACGGAACAGTGCGCTGGCCCTAAAATTACAGTTTAGGGCCAACGCGAATCGTTCGACAGTGGAGATTTGCCTGTCATAAATATGCCTAGCTGCGTGGTAAAAGGACGCAAAATTTACGATACAAAGATTAAAAAGGAACATGGGATATCGTATCATCGATTAATAACTTTATATTAATTTTGTTATAATTAAATTATTATATTAACGCATTTTTAAAGTTTTATTTTACAGTTAGTTTAGTTACGTTACCAAGATTAGGCCAGGGTTGGATTCAGACCCTCAAAAATATTGTATGCAAAATAAAATTGCCGCCATGTGCCGGGATTTTGGCGTCACGCGTCTAGTTTATCTATACGTTTCGTTTTTGATGGTTTTATTTTTATTTTTGTTAATTTTGTCTAAAGAACTTAGTGTAAGTTAAATTTTGAATATTTGTGGTGATACTAATATATTTTATATTCAATAAGGGTAAAACGAAAAGAGAACAAAAGAAACCATATCTGCTTAATTGAATCTGAAAATCTGATTTATAAAATATTTTGAAATTTTGTTTTCAAACTTTATTGCTTCTGGAGCACAGAGTTTTTATTGTGGTAGACCCTCATTACAATTGTATCAAGGATGCAACATAAATGCATCGATCGAGCACCGATTGAGCAGAAAGGGAGTTAATCCTAATTTTATTAAAAAATGCGGTACTCATGTACAATACAGCAATTCTCGATATCGCAGGGTTAATATTAAAAAGTAAAAGGACCTAATAATAATACAAGTCGACGTTTAGGTAAAATTATGGTATTTTCGCTTAGTATTATTACGATATAATATACTACAAACTATGAAATAATGGTACAATTAGGATAATTATACTACGAAATCCGACCCTGGTTACGTCGTGTTATAATATGACGTTTGTATTATGACAGATGCGCTACTTTTTCTTGTATGAAAAAGTTATGAGTAAAATATTTAGATGGGCCTATCCTTCCTTTTAAAATCATTGGTGCCAGCTAATAACTTTGTAAAATATTCTTATCTTTATTCTGTCAAAATCTGCTAGGAGAACGCGACTTTTAAGGAAATTTATGTAAAAAATATATCATAAAACACGATGCTCGACTTTGGTATGATGATTTGCTAAAAATGCTTAAAATTTTGATTTCCATCTAAACATAAATAATATCAGTTTTATGATAATTATAACAATATTTCTTTGTTAAAGTAAAGTAACAGCCTATATACGTTCACTGTAGGCTACAGGCCTCCTCAGTACTGTACAGTATGACATAAATAAGCGTGATAAACGAGCACCCAGACTACCTGATGGTATTTGAATACTGTGGATATACAATTATATCAATTCTTGGTGAAGAATAAAAATGCGGATCCGTTGTCACCTCTGAGGACTAAGAGTAATGCCTCGTTTCCAGTAAAAAGGATGTCCGGATCTCTAAACTCACCATATGAAATACAACAGCATTGTATGGTTTCGCTCGAAGGACCATAACATGTATGGTTTGTAAGGCCACACACTTTTTAGAAGTAGAGTTGTAGTTGTTGATGAGCACGTCAAAAGGAAAAGATCACCAAAGTTAAAAGTTTAATTAAAAAGTAAAATAATTATAAAGTTAGAGTGGCAGTACTTTCCTTGAGTAGATGGTGTTCAGAAGACGGTTGTTGACGTACTGCCGATCGTCAGCTTGCAATTAAATAGGTAAATTTAAATACACGCGACGCCCGGCTAAAGCAAGCAGCTTGCAACGTTTACTAAATAAAAATATGTGGTGTAACCATACAAGCATCAAGCTAGTATTTTACGCTGTTATTTTGTGATCGAGTTGACCCATTTGTTCCACAACTACAACATAGCTGCAGCATGGCTCTACCGCGTGTAAAAATTATAATTTATTCACATGCCCTCCTAATCATTTCTTATTTCTGAAACGTGCAGATTTACTCATGACGTTTTTCATCACCGCCCATTACTTGGTGATTTGACTTCTTAATGATTTCTTATATTTACGCGAACACTACACATTGTAAATAATACTAGTTTTTACGGAATTTATCGCGTATATTTAACTTTTTAAATACCCGACGTTTCGAACGCTTTACAGCACTCATGGTCACGGGCGGGACTGAGATGTTCAACGTCCATATGTCATAGTTAACCGCGGTTACCATAGATTAAAATTTAACTTTTGTTCCGATCAAACATTAGCTTGGGATCCTTTGGTATATTCAATATGAATCACCAATGCTCTCACTGTGTCTCACATCAAATTTTTATAGATATACCGAGAGGCCAAAGTTAATATATTTATTTCTTTAAAAATTTCTCTATGAGACTCTCTCGGTTTAAGTAGTAAATAGCTCTTATGGCCTCTTCTGCAAAACAAAAATATTTTCTTAATCAGTCGCATTCCCCCATAGCAAAATCCCGTATGACATTATGCTATGGAAATAACTGAAATAAACTAATCTAGCTGCATGCCTGGAGCATATCTCATGGCATTCTAAATTAAATTATAGTTACTAAATTCTATCCAAATAATACAATAATATTTTTGTCGGTAGAAGAGGCAGTATAAACAACAAAAAGTTATTAAGATATACTGAACAACTTAATAATTTAAATGTAACCAAAATTGTCTTTTTCACGCCTTTTATACAGGGATTGCCAAAAGAAAATAATTTAAGACACTATTTAAATTTAATTTAGGTGGTGCATAAAAATATACAGGGCATGATAGGCAAAGAATTGGAAGACGCATTGTTTTTAAAAACCAAATCCAAATGAAGTGTCAAATCATTATATTATGTTATTCTCACTTGTACATTTTGATGCACCGGCTGTAAACAATTCTTATTACTTATTTGTGGGCTGCATTCTAAATTAATTAAACTCTTGTTATCATTGCTAGAGATTGCCTCTATTTTTGCATTCACTAATTTATATAAGTTGGAACTGATTCCAAATGAAAATTCAAAACATTATGCTGCTCACTGGAAGCAGCCTTGCAGCCAAAAACTTGGTTGAGTTAAAAAGTAAATAATGAGATAGCACATTTGCTATCGGTCTTAAATTATATTTGGATGGGTAATACCTATCTTCTGTCCAAAACTTCTTAATTACATTATTTATGTCAATTAAATGAAATTTGTCATTATAATCATTACATGTCAAATTTAAATTATTATTAAAAAATAAATTATTCATTTGTAAATTTAAATAGTGTCTTAAATTATTTTCTTTTGGCAATCCCTGTATAAAAGTCGTGAAAAAGACAATTTTGGTTACATTTAAATTATTAAGTTGTTCAGTATATCTTAATAACTTTTTCTTGTTTATACTGCCTCTTCTACCGACAAAAATATTATTGTATTATTTGGATAGAATTTAGTAACTACAATTTAATTTATAATGTCACTAAGATATGCTCCAGGCATGCAGCAATTTGTAATTTTTTGTCTCTTAAAAGTGTTATTTAAAATTATGCCTAGATTTTTTCCCATGTCATCGCTATACAAAATTATATTATTTTTAATAATATTTGAATTATATTTTAGTTTAATCTGCTCTGCTATGGTACTGTCATACACTTTTAGTGGTGATATAATATTTTCAGCCCACACCGACTGTGAAAAAACCGGTATTCACCGATGATACTCACATTGAAGTTTTACTAAGGAGTCAAAACGCTCCTCGTTATAATATTTACATGCCTTTACCAGGTTATCTATAGCCAGTATGTGTTCTTTAATTTCATTTTGGGCTGATTTTTATTTATTGGACACAGTTGGAATGGAGTCAGAAAGTAGTAAAATTTCTGATTTAAGGCACTCTACGTCAGTCACGAAACATTCTTTACTGTTATCCACCTGAATTCAATTCAATTTACGTTCATACATCAGTGATTGCTTTTTTTACACACATATACATAATTTTTGGTATTGATCTTATTTTTTATTATTTTTGTATTTTCTTCATATATTTATTAACTTTTAAATTTCTTCAATTTCGTTTTACTGCAATTAATCCTTACTGTATTTCCTGAAGTTACCGATTCCTGAAGGACCGATACGACCTGGGGACCTTCAAGAAAAGAGCTTACTCCTTTCTAAAGGGCCGGCAACGCACTTGCAATTCCCCTGGCGTTGCGGTTTATTCATGGGCGGCGGTAGTCACTTAACATCAGGTGAGCCGCATGCTCGTTTGCCCCCTATTCTATAAAAAAAAGTGGAGGAGTTGTCACACGCTCAGAGAACAGGCTTTGAGTCTAGGAGGCTTTTAGGTTATCTATGTGTGTTTTAAGTTAAACTCATTAACCGATTCTTTTTTTTTTTTTTTAATATATTAAGAAACCAACAGCGTTCTATAAAGTTTACATTAAACAATAGTATTCTTATAATAAGGCCAATAACAGGTTTCCCTTAATTACTATGACATAGCATACTACGGTCGTAATAATTAGTAACCGGTGGGTATAGACTCATATTTACACTTAAATCATTAAATTGAATTGTTGCACCTGTTCCCTCAGGCAGCACGCACATTCAAATGTTTCAAAAAAATTCATGAAAATATGTACACATATACATTAATGAAATCATTAACATCACACAATTTTCAACGGTAACAAACAAATACACAAGAATACACACATGTTATTTTTTTAACAAACAAATACACGAAGACACACATGTTATTTATTATACACTAGGTTAGCAGTATAATATTACTATTTTACTTTACTTTAAGTTATAAATTATTTTATGTTATTTAATTTTATTTTGGGTTTTAGGTTTAAGACTTTCATAGCTAAGCGCCTAAAAACGTTCTTACTGTGGTTAAAAATATCAATTTCTCCAAAAAATTCGTTGTAAAGGCTGGGTAGACGCGAGAGGGGTGCATTACGCGCGTAATTAGTACTAGCACGTGGTACACTTAACAGGGGCGGCAGATGGCGCGTATTGGATGATGGATTCCTGTAGCTGATCTCTTTCTTTTATAACACTAGTGTAATCAGTGTGTAACTTAGCCATATTACATTTTAATTGTGTATTTTTGGCAATTATGCTAACTATTTCCTTTTCATTATCATCCCTTAAGCAACAGTTCACACTGCTACCTGGATGCCTTATGTTCTTGGAGCGCAAGCTGGAGTTGGTTCTCCATCTGGCGCATCTTGGTGTTGCGACTATTTATTGTAAATAATAAATGAAAACAAAGATCGAAAACAGAAGGAGCAGAGCAAACTAATGTCGAGTTTTTTTTTTAAATTATTATTTACAGATCTCAAATCAAATTATCGTTAGAACAATTCGAAAAGAAACCTAGAATATAATATTCCGAGAAATATGTTGACTAGATCTTTAACTTATAAAAGGAATGATATGAAATAAGAATTACAATGAATTTAAATAATGTTCGATACCTGTCACTTTTTGTTCCAACACAAAAATGTTGTTATAATATTGATCTTCCCGATTTTTTTAAACAATCCATACCTAGCGGCAGTTATTATTAACTATAAGATAAAATTGAGGTGGATATTATGAATTTAAAAATTTTTAAATTAATAAAACTTTTCGGGACCAATTACTTTTACAACTTATCACCAGGGTTTCCACCTATCACCAGCTATTATTATTATCTTCTTTTATTCATCTCACAACTATTTTTGCTGCAATAAGGTTGTTTATTTTATTAATATTAACACTACTTTACACGCACGGGCACAGGAGAGTCCCAGGATTATATTTTTGCCTATTGTTACACGTAACTAATGCAAAAATAATCTTGCTTGCTCGTGTACTGTGAAATTTACAGCGAGCGGTAACCATCTGAGCTATCACGGCTCTCTAAATAAAAATAAATCTATTCCATAATTACATTTATTATTGGTGAAAATACATATTTAGACTTAATAAAATAAATAAAAATTTAAAATAGGTATCGAATAATTGTTAATCTTCGTCCAAGTCGGAGTCACTCTCACGTTATACATGCGGCTATTGATTTTTATTTATATAATTCTGCCAACATAATATGAATAATACGCCTTTGTCTTGAGTCATTATGTCTATTGAAATGTTTTATGTATTTGTCTATGAAAACTGCATCAATGCTAAGTTTAAAAAATCTAAGCTTACAGACGTCTGGAAGCGACTTGGTTTTATACTATAGAGATCAATAATCAGCAATGTCCAAATGTCAAAAGACTATAGAAGCATATTGAAACTGGTATTTATACCCTCTAGACGTAATTAATAATTATTAAATTACCCTTCTAGAGTAATTAATAAATTACCCGCACTTATTAATAAACTACCACGCACCACCGCACGCGTCTGTCCCTAGCGCACTGATGATTTATAGCACCTCGAGTAGCGTGTGAGATTAGTCTAAGACTACATTGAGCTTTACATTGAAGTATAATATATTACTTCAATGTAAAACTATAGAAATAACTGAAATAAACTAATCTAGCTGTCTCTAAACTAGTGAGACCCCTAATTTTTTTATAAGTTAATCTGCAGAGCTTAGTTTGCTCGCTTAATAGTATGATGCAATAACATTTATTCATTTTTCTTAAATGTTATTCTTTACAAGACCATGTCATGCCTCTTCATAATTATTTTGAGGTTATATTTTTTGTATCATGCGTTTTAAGATGGTTGTCAATGACTCTATACTACTATTGTATAGATCCGGCATCTTCTAAACTTTCTCGCAACTTCGCCGCAGTAGGATGTTCGCCCTTGTGAAATAACCGTAGCTGTAGACGTTTCTAACAGCATCTGCGCAAATTCATCAACACCTGTTACTCATTTGTTCTTTCTCGTTTTTCGGCGTGGAGATCGTCAACTTTCAGTGACTATCTTTGCAGCGGTGCGTTTGCAAATTCGTTTTGTTTCGTTTTTTGACGGTTTTATTTTTATTTCTGTTTTATTTTTGTCTAAAAAACTTAGTGTAAGTTAAATTTTGAACACTGTACCTAATATATTTTAAATTCAATAAAGGACAACTACCTAATTAAAATTGAAAATCTTATTCTTAAAATATTTTGAAATTCTGTTTTCAAACAGATTGCTTCTGGAGCATAGAATTTTTACACATTATAGTTGTATCAATGATACAACATAAATGCGTCGATCGAGGCCTATTGACCAGAAAAGGGACTAATGCTAATTTTATTATAAAAACGCGGTACTCATGTACAATACAGAAATTCTCGAATCGTAGGGTTAATATTAAAAAGGTATAAGGACCCAATAATAATACAGGTCGGTCGAACTTAATGTGAAATTATGGTATTTTCGTTTAGTATTATTACGATACTATGAAATAATAGTAAAAATCTTATACTACGAAATCCGACCCTGGTTACGTTGTGTTATGACGTTTGTATTTTGATACATGCGCTATTTTTATTGTATGAAGAAGTTATGAGTAAATTATTTAGATGGGCGTATCCTTTCTTTTGAAGTCATTAGTGCAGTATAGTTCATATAAGAGATTTCAAAAAAAGCAAAGGCCGTCTGTAATGCTAAAAATTATAATGTCCTCCAGACTCAATTTCGGTCACGGCAACCATCCTCAGTGGAGACTGTCCATATCCGCAGGACTTGATTATAGTGCCGAGGTGTGAATAGAGAGGTGGTAAATAGAGAGTAAATCTGTGCGCATGCAAGCACAGACTTACTCTCTGTACTCTCACTCTCATAGTCCGATGGAGTATTAAACCGCCATGACTGGAGCGACATCAGGTACTGGACAAACAGCTTTACGTGCTTTCCAAGGCACGGGGTCGAGACACGCCAACTTCCTGATTCCAGGCTATTACCGGAAACTTTTAAAAGGAAAAACTCAATAATTGATTTTCTTTAGGCCTGATTCGAATGTCTGATTGAATTTGAACCCGGGACCTCTTGATCAACCGTCGCATTTACAATCACTAAACCAACGAGGCAGTCCATATAATGCTAATTATTTAGAGACTCAACCCAAATCATGACCAATAACTTCACAGTCAGGAAAGCCATGTGCATTATATCAGTCACCCAGCTCGTGGGCACACTAATACCCGTCATATTTATTTTATATTAGCTTTTTATCCGCGCCTTTGCTTGTGTAGTTTTCAATTTAGAAACATCACCATTGCTTCGTGCCAATATTAGCAAAAATGGAATCACTTTTCGAATCACCTTACAGGTCCCAAAAACCTTTGTGTCTGAAAATATGAAATCCATACAAAAAAAATTGACAGTGGTAGAGCCACGCGGCAGCTTTGCTGTGGCACGTAAACCGGGGTTGTACCACGACCTCACAGAATACCGGCGTGAAGTGGAAGCTCAGCTTCCGCATTTCGTCTAGTGAGTGTAGGTGGCCGGAGGCCCAATTCCACCCCCACCCCCCTCTTAACATGATAGCGGAATTAAGTGAAGATCTACCGTAGAGGGTACCAACACCTCTGGAGAATCCCTCGCTGAGCATCCACGACCAAGTTACTCCACTCCTGAGCGTGGATGCTCAGGCTGCCTCGCGTATTCTGGGGGGGGGGGGGCTAAATTCCACTCAATACAACAACTGCTTGGATCAAGCTGATCAACAAGACCAAGGCGACCCCAGCCACGCTATCCGTGAATTCCTGCAATATCAGGGGACTTCATTCTAACCTAAACGCCGTCCACTACCATCTCGAGATGGCTAGGCCGACTCTGCTCTGACCGAGATGCAGGTGTTCTCTCCAGCTAATGCTTCGTATCTTTTCTACCTGGGGTACAAACTGGAACACTCCTTTGTGCCTCGGGCTAGAGTTTGCGTATACGTCAGAGAGGACATCTGTTCTCGACGACCTCGGCAGTCTTGAAGGTTGAGACCTGTCCTATATTTTGGCTACGAGTGGATAGCGACGATCATCCGCGCGTCTACGGGTGCCTCTATAGGTCCCATAGCGGTAATGCCGAAACAGACCGACTCTTCGACCATGTCCAAATCCCCTCCGCAGAGACTAACACTGGTGGGTGATCCTCGGCGATTTTAACGCCCACCACGCCAAATGGCTTGGTTGAAGTTCCCGTAAGCTCTGACAGCGCGCGACATGTTATACTCCCGTTCGCTCGGGACCTTAATGGCGGGAAAATTTGTAAGTTAGAAAATTTTTTGCTATATTGCAAATTTTGCTATAACGTCGGGAATTAAAAATAAAAATAAAAAGTAAGAAAAAATAAAAAAAATAAACGCGATAAAATCCGTAAAAGTAGTTTAATCATGTGCAATGTTCGCGTAAATATAAGAAATCATTAAATTTTGCTATATTTTCACTTTGAGACAATATTTATGGATAAAACTTACAGGAATTCTTGTTGAATGTATAAACTATTGAATAAAATTATTTTTGGTTGCTAGAAATTGTAATAAAATACATAAATTACCCTGTATAGGATAGTAGTAGTATATACTTCAATTTTAGTTAGAAAATTACTACTAATTTGAATTCTACACTTTTGATTTTGGAGAAAATGTTTGGAAATATGTATATTTTTATGTTTTATGTGTTTCTATTCGTTACTCATACCAAAATATTAAAATATAAAAAAATAAAAATAAAAAATAATAATATTTTATCTGTATGACATTTCGAACAACATTTCAAAAATAGTTTTGTGTGAATTTGAAATAAATACAACGTCAAGTTATTTGAAATATGTAAGAAAACTATTTTTACTTACATTTTATACTAAAAATAAATGAGAATTTGAAAAATAACACATTTATGACCCAACCGCCAAAATGGGCCTTCCGGATTTTGAAGTACTTTTGGCAATTTACTTTTCACTTTTTATACCACAAATTATATATCTACGCGTTTACTATATTACAAGGAATATAAAAAAGTATAATACTTTCGTTTTTAGTCCAGAAACAAATACAAAATTCTATAAAAAAGACGGAGCACCTTCATCAAAGCGACACGTGGAACGCCGAAAGTTCAGAGTAATTTTTTTTCCTAAGAAACATTGCCAGGTTATGGTTTAAAATAAAAGAGCATATCTTTGTCTTTGATACTATTATCTATTGCATATTGTCTTTGGTTTTGTTTAAAACGAAAAAATTGTTTAAAAAAAATAGTTCATAGGGCAGTATTCTGATCTAATCCGACCCGTACTAGAGCCGACGTAGCCAGGGTATTGTACGATCTGATCAGACCCGTAGCCGAGTGAACGGGAACCAATCATGCTGGGAGATCTGTTCATGATTTTGCCTTGGCATATGGTCTGACACAACTGGTTACTTCGTCTACGCGGATTCCGGATGTGGAGGATCATGCACCTTTCCTGTTGAACCTTCTGCTGACTTCTCTTCCGGACGGTTATCAGATTTTCGTAGCCGCCCCCTTAGGCTCCTCAGACCGTTGTTTTGTCCGTTGTGTGGTGCCACTCTCGCTGAAATCGCGGTTGCATTCTGCAGGCTGCCGCCATGTTTGGCATTATAGGTCAGCCAATTGGGATAGGATGTGGTCTTTCTTTGCATCCTACCCTTGGGGCCTACTCTGGGTTTGCTTCTCACCGGACGATCTCAACGTTGTTGCTGATTCTGTCGCTGATGTGTTACTTCAGTGTATGGAATTTTTATTCTTGATTGCTCCATGCCGGAGGATGTGATTTATACAGCGCTCGGTTCGCAAGGCACTCCTCTCCCTGAAAATCCTCAAGTCGAGTGGGCCTTACGGTATCCCCCCAATTATGCTGAGCACGTGTACTCCAGAGTTAGCACCGGTCTTAACGCGTCTATTCTGGTACTCCTACTCTCTAGGCGTAGTCCCAAAATTATGGAAGACAGCTTTCGTCCACCCGATCCCTAAAAAAGGCGACCGCTCAGACCCGTCCAACTACAGGCCCATCACCGTCACCAACTTGTTCTCCAAAACAATGGAATCCATTGTAAATTGCCAGCTCATGAGGTACCTTGAGAATCACCAGCTGAATAGTGATCGCCAATACGGTTTTCGTTGTGGTCGATCAGCTGGTGATCTTCTGGTCTACCTGATTCATAGATAGACGGTGGCAGTAGAGTCCAAGACATGGCAGACATGACAGGACATGACAGGCCGTTAGTTTGGACATTGCGAAGGCCTTCAATCGGGTTTGTCACAAAGTGCTTCTTTCGAAGCTCCCTTCCTATGGGCTAGTCGAGAAATTGTGCATTTGAATCACCAGCTATCTTGCAGATCAGAGCATCAAGGTCATTGTAGACGGTGCAAGCTCCGATTACAAGCCTATTAATGCTGGTGTTCCACAAGGCTGCGTGCTATCAACAACGCTGTTTCTTCTGCATATCAATGATATTGATATTGATATTGATGGTTTCACTAATTACTATTATGAGAAAATATATCAAAGAATGTAACAAGCTTATTCATTAAAATTTCTTTACAGCGGTTTGCCTTAATAATTTTATCCGCGACGCGGATTAAGCTCCCAACGGAGATGTAGTCAATTTCTCCTTTCTTTTCCATGTTGCAAACCTTCAACATTCATTGCTATGTAGGTGACAGCACTGGTGATGCTCTGTACACCGGTCGTGCCAATATTTTTTGGGAAAACGTCTCCGAGTACCGGAACAAACTTGTGTCTGAAGTCGAGTCTTTGCTGATCAAAGTATCGGATTGGCGCCGACTAAATTTAGTCCAGTTTAACTCTCAGAAGGCACAAATTTGCGCGTTCATCGCTAAAAAGAACCCCTTTGTTGTATCTCCTTAGTTTCAAGGCAATTCACTTGTTGCCTCAGCCAGTATCGCAATCCTTGGCGTCGATAATGTTAAGCCGTTCAATAAATGTATAATTCAAAAATTGAGCTCTGATCACTGTGGACAATTAGTTTCATTACCTTATGTTCACAAAAAGCAAATAGATAAAAAAGTAGTGTTTGTTCCAGTAAATGCACATCGCTTGGAGAAGTTTAGAAGTAACATAGTAAAGAAACTTCCATTACTTTCATACCAAAATAATCCAAATTTCTTTTATGAAACATTATTTAAGCTTATTTGAAATGAATTTAATAATACTTTTACTTTTAAAACATTCTCCTTGAACAATCGCAAAGCATTTAATGAATGGGCGACAGTAGGAGTCCATAAGAGTAGACAAAGGTTATATGAACTTTACAATGAATGGTCATATTAAATGGGGGTCATGTAATTTTAAATGGGGGGGAACTGAGTCTTGTTGATACCACCATTTTTCTTGGAATCACACTGGACGCAAAGCTACAATGGCTCCCCCATATATCAAAACTAGCTAGCAGACTTAGTTCTGCAGCATATGCTGTGAAAAAGGTCAGAACTCTTACCAGTGTTCAAACAGCTAGAATAGTTTACTTTAGTTATTTCCATAGCATTATGTCGTATGGTATTTTGCTATGGGGACAGGCGACTGACACTGAAATTATATTTATTTTACAAAACAGGGCCATTAGAGTAATGTATAATTTAAAACCAAAAGAGTCACTGAGACAAAAATTTAAGGAAATTAATATATTAACTCTGGTCTCTCAATACATTTATGAAAATGTAATGTACGTACACAAAAATAGAAGTAGTTTTGCGAAAATAAGTGATATTCATTCTGTAAATACTAGGAACAGACACAAGCTAGTAGTACCAGTTACTCGACTCCACTGAGTCAGTAATTCATTCTTGGGGCGATGTATACGCTTTTACAACAAAATCCCAGAAAATATACAAAATTTGTCATACACGAAGTTCAAAAATGTTATTAAACTAAGTTTGTATAAAAAGGGTTATTATAATATTAAGGAATTTATGGATGATAATAACCCATGGGAAGGGTGATCGCTACCAAGCTATTTCTAATTTGTCTTGTGTTGTTTATTGTAAATATAATTGTAAGCTATTATTGGAAATAATAGTCCCGCTGGGTTTCTTGCTGGTTCTCCCCAGGACAGAGGTTTTTTTTGCGAACCAGTGGTAAATGAAAAAAGTGACTTTCAATAAGTATTGTTATAATCTACATTGAATAAAAAAGTTTCTGTTTCTGATATATCGAGTGACGTGCAGTTTCGTGGTCACTTGGAAGAGAAGGCCAAATTGGCCTCTAAAGAGCTTGGATTGCTTAGCAGAGCGGAACTGTATTTCATGCCGGCGCACCGCCTGCAACTTTACAAGGAGCAGGTTCGACCACACATGGAATATTGTTCCCATCTCTGGACTGGGGCTCCCCAGTGCCAACTCCTTCCACTTGACAGCATCCAGCGCGGAACGGATCGAATCGACCTTGTGACTACCAAGTGCTTTCCGATCGGCTCGATTTACTGGAACTGCGAAGAGCATCTCTTTGCGTATTTTATCGCATCTATCACGGCGAGTGCTCTAAAAAATTGTTCGGATGAATCCCAGCCGCCAATAATTATATTATATATATATATATATATATATATATATATATATATATATATATATATATATATATATATATAATATATAATCGTGAAGTGTGCAGCCTCCGTCATTACTTCCTGGTGAGATCGGATGATACATTCGATAATGACGTCATTTCTAGTGGATAAAGGACTTACCCCTCTATCCTTAGCCAACGAGCAATAGCAGGACCCGGAAGTACAGAGCATTTCCGACCGGGAGACCGTATGGAAGGAGAAGGAGCTCCACGGGAGCTACTACAGGGCTCTACATGAGCCCCACGTAGATACAGCCGCCTACCTTAACTGGCTACGTTTCGGTGATCTCTTCGGGGAAACCGAGGGTTTTGTCTGTGGAATACAGGATCAGGTTATTAAGACCAACAACTATCGGAGATACATCCTAAAGGATGGCACTTTCGACATCTGTCGAGCTTGTCGCCATCCCGGGGAGTCACTTAGGCATGTCATCCCTGTTGTTCGATGCTTTCTAACTCTGAGTACTTGCACAGGCACAACCTAGTAGCCAGAATTCTACACCAGGAGCTCGCTCTGCAATACGGTCTCGTGGACCGGAAATTGCCTTATTACAAGTACATACCGGAAGCCGTGCTCAAAAATGACCGCGCCGGGCTCTACTGGGGCCGGGCAATCATCACGGACAGGACTATTCTTGCGAATAAGCCTGATATTGTGCTGATGGACCGGGCACAGTCAAGGATATTTTGGTCGACACTACCATTCCGTATGACGAGAACCTCGTGAAAGCCGAAACAGATAAAATAACAAAATATCTGGACCTGGCTCACGAGGTGCTCGACATGTGGGGTGGTATGCCGGCCGAAATTATTCCTGTAGTCGTCTCTGCGAATGGGCTAATCCCAGTCAGCCTCTCGGGTCATCTGAGGTGACTGGGACTCCGTGACGGACCGCTTCGGGCTCAAATGCAGAAGGCGGTGCTCCTCGATACCGCCCGCATCGTCCGCCGGTTTCTTTCCCTTTCCTCCCAACCCTCGGCCGTTTGGTCTCCCCTGCCGAGGGCTTCTATCTGGTTGGGTTTTTATTTATTTATGTATTTTTTATTTATTTTATTGATATTTATGTATATTTATCTTTTCATTTTAATTTATAATTATATATTTTAGAACCCAACCAGATGAAAAAACTATATAGATACCCCACAATAATAATAAGTCATTGGCAAAGTGGTGAAACGCAACCGTCGGAACTTCTCCGCTGCCTGGATGGACTACAGAAAGGCATTCGACTCGGTGCCCCATACATGGCTAAAGAGGGTCCTCGAGCTGTACAAGATTGACTGTACAGTTAGAAACTTCCTCGAGCAGTGTATGGGGCAGTGGAGTACGATCCTTTGTCATCTGGGCGAGCGCATGACGGCTGCGGAAAGCCACATGAGGATAATTAGGGGCATCTTCCAGGGCGATTATCTGAATCCAATCTGTTTCTGCCCCTTATTGAACCCTCTCAGTACTTTACTGGAGGGCTCTGGGAGGGGATTTCTGCTTCGGAAAGGAGGTACAAAAGTGACCCACCTTTTCTATATGGATTACCTCAAGCTGTTCGCCTCCAGTCCCTCCCATCTTGTGGAAGTGCTAAACATCACTTGTGAATTTAGCAATTCTTTTAGAATGGAGCTCGGAACGGATAAGTGTGCGGTCCTCCATGTTGAAAGAGGAAGGGTTGCTAACTCTGAGGGCATAGACTTATCCAAACCTGTCAACTTAAAGACCCTTTCCAAGATTGAAACATACCGATCTAATCTATTAAGCGACCTGGGTACGTCACAGAACATCGGCATCGATGAGGCTGCTATGAAGCAGTCAGTTTTCAACGTGTTTTATGCACGCTTGACCAAAGTGCTTAACAGCCTTTTGTCTGGTGTGAATAAGACACACGCATATAATGGTTGGGTTATGCCTGTCCTCATGTATACCTTTGGCATACTCAGGTGAACTTAACGCCCTTGATAGAAAAGTCCGCACTATTATGACGTCCCATAGGATGCATCATCCGAGATCGTCGGTAATGAGGCTGTACTTGCCGCGAAAGCATGGTTGGCGTGGCTTCTTGAGCGCACTCACCATGCATAAACGCGAAGTGTGCAGCCTCCGAAATTACTTCCTGGCGAGATCGGATGATCCATTCTATAAGGACGTCATTTCTTGTGATAAAGGATTTCTCTCTATCCTTAGCCTTTTTATAACGAGCAATATAAAGACCCGGCAGTGCAGAGCATTTCCGACCGAGAGAGCGTATAGAAGGAGAAGGAGCTCAACGGGAGTTTCTACAAGCAAGTTTCTATGAGCCTTTCATAGACACAGTAGCCTCCCTCCACTGGCTACACTTTGGAAACCTCTTCGGGGAAACCGAGGGTTTTGTCTGTGCAATACAGGATCAGGTCATTAAGACCAAAAACTATCGGAGATACACCCTAAAGGATGGCACCGTCGACATCTGTCGATCTTGTCGCCATCCAGGTGAGTTACTTAGGCATGTCATCTCCGGTTGTTCGGCGCTTTCTAACTCTGAGTAATTACACAGACTCAACCTAGTAGCCAGAATTCTTCACCAGGAGCTCGCTCCGAAATACGGTCTCGTGGATCGGAAATTGCCGTATTAGAAGTACTTGCCGGAAGCCGTGCTTGAAAATGATCGCCCTAGGCTCTTTTGGGACTGGGCTATCATCACAGACAGGAATATTGTTGCGAATAAGCCTGATATTGTGCTGTTGGACCGGCCACAGTCAAAGATATTTTTGGTCGATATTACCATTCCGTATGACGAGAACCTCGTGAAAGCCTAAACAGATAAGCAAACAAAATATCTGGAGCTGGCTCACGAGGTGACCGACATTTGGGGTGGTCTGCCGATCGAAATTATTCTTGTAGTCGTCTCTGTAAACGGGCTAATCCCAGTCAGCCTCTCGGGTCATCTGAGGCGGCTGGGACTACGTTGCAGACCGCTCCAGACTCAAATGCAGAAGGCGGTGCTTCTCGACACCGCCCGCATCTTCCGCCAGTTTCTTTCCCTTTCCCCCTAACCCTCGGCCGTTTTGTCTCCCCTGCCGAGGGCCTCAATCTGTTCGGGCTTTTCATTATTTATGTATTTATTTTATTTATATTTTTGTATGTTTATCTTTTCGTTTTCATTTATAATAATGTGTTTATAGAACCCAACCAGATGAGAAAACTATATAGATACCCCCATAATAATAAAACATTTATACATTACCACTAATAAAGTTAGAGTAAGCAGTACACACAAAAATAACCAGAAGTACATAGTGTAGTAATGAATAGGCTCTAGCTCAGCATAAATGTTGCAGTTGCCTACAACGCTGTTATTCTGCCGGCGCCCAACAAATGAAGAGTACAGTAAGCGCACAACTGTTCATACATCTCGCGGTTTCCCAAGTATTAGCGAGTATTAGCCAGTTCAAATTCGTAATTAAGAAATATTTTTAATTATCATAAATTATCATAAATTTTTTCCATAAAATTTATATTTTTAATAGTTATTGCAACTATATACAAATACAAGCAAAATTTATAGGTGTGAAATTGACGTTAAACATGATGTTTGTTTTGTCCTTCATCTTAAGACCTATACGTTAGGTAAAAGTAAAATAGCATACGTATATCTTAAAACTTCTGTGTCGGAAGTTCTTCTTCGTCCTCTGTGTGTGAAGACTTAAGTGTTCTGTGGAAAGGAAACACTCCAATGCAAAGCCACAATAAGTGATCGCGGCTTTCATATGTCCACAATTTTAAATTTCTCAGAATTTTAGGTTTTCGCACGATGTTATACCTACTCCACCACTTAATACCGAACACGTGGTAAATCAGTAAATAAAATTTCATATAACAGTTTAATTACACATCTTAAGCACACGTGGTAGAGTCACGCTGTAGCTAGATTATGAAATTATGATTGTAGCACAAATACCTCGGCTCGAACGGGAAAGGACCACGCTCTCACAGAATACCAGAGTAAAATAAAAGCTTAATGTGTTTCGTATGGTGAGTTTAGAGAACTGAAAAGCCTCTTTAACTAAAATCGAGGCATTCCATCTTAGTCTTCAGGGGTGACAACTACATTTTAATTCTTAATCGATAATAAATGTTCGCTTGTTACTCTTTTAGAAAACTAAAAAAAATTGACTCCAGTGCTGCGAAATCTTACTGCAAGCTACACGGCTTTCATATTTGTCTATAAATCCAGTCATATGTCATCTAATGATACCGCAAATTATTCCATCAAAAAATAGGTAAATTACAGTATACTTTATTTTCAATTACTTTTATCGGGTAAATTGATACTAAGAGAAGCATTAAACTAAAGAGTTTCACTCTTAATTACAACTTTGTGTACATAGTATCCAGTTTCAGTATACAAATTTAGTAAGTCATTTCGCCAAATGTGGCAGTTGCGATAAATCATCACAGTAATGACCAATGGTCTGGAAATGTTAAGTCTGACTACTTTTGATGCTTCTTTAATATGTATTCACTCTCATCCTTTAATTTAATTTTATTAATTACTTACTTATTTTTTCTTTATTTAGCAATAAGTAATAGCGATATCAACAGATTAAACGAAGAGAAGAGGGAGACAGAAGACAATAGTTCAGATATTTTATAGATCAGTAGATAATAGGATTAAAATTCATCCCAATTTTCATATTTTCGATAGATGTTACTATTATGTATTGAAGTTAATACACTATTAAAATGAAATGACGGCAAAACTAAGTAGTGAAAATCAGATTATTTAAGCATTTCATAAATATAATACTTACTTACTTACTTATCTTCACGCACAATCCCTAACGGGGTAGCCAGAGAGAACAGATCGCCAAGTATCACGATCCTTACATACCTCTTTCGCTTCTTTCAGGTTCATTAACTTCTTCATACATGCACGTCTAGGTATCCGAGTACTCTTGACCTTCCCCTCTTCGAGCAATTTGCTCACATGGTCTTCGAAAGTTAGTCTCGGTCTACCTCGACATCTTTTAATATTTACTTTCGCTCTATATATTTTCGTCACCATTCGGTCTTCAGTCATTCGCTCAACGTGCCCAAACCATTGGAGTACGCCCCTATCAATTTTTGTGATAAGGTCATCTTTCAATCCTGCCATATTGCGAATCTCTTCGTTTCGCTTTCGATCGGCTATGGTAATGGCACACATTTTACGAAGAGATCGCATCTCCACTGCATTCAACTTGCTTTTATGCTTCTTCTAGCATACCCAGGTTTCGCTGCCATATAACAAAGTCGGTACCAACACTGCGTTATGTATTGCAAGGCGTGCACTCTTCACCACGCCTTGCCTTTTGACTAATGCATTCAGGGCACCATTGACTTTGTTTCCGGCAACGACATAAATATAAAAAAGACGTGTGGCACTCGGGGACTGCCGCGGTAAAGCTATTGCATAGCATTTTGTATCAACTTATGCAATTATAATTATTAATATAAGGACTACGTAAATATACAGTACAGCAAGATTGGAAGAAAAATGACGTCTAAATATTTTTTCGTATTTACTAGTAGTAAACGAATAAATAGTTGGTAAATTAATCATGATATATATCTTTTTTTTCGCCGGAGACTAAAATGATATTGCTTTTTTTCGTAACTGCAGATTCTGTGGATTTATTTCATTATTTTGAACAATATACGAAATTTAAGTGACTAAAATTAAATCTAATCTGAACCAGAATCATAAAAATTGTATTATTCGTGCTAAACGAATCTAATAAATATCTGTTATTTTTGTCTCCTGCGAAAAAAACAGACTATAGGAATCTATCGAATACCTACATAAACAAAATATCACCTATAAATAAAATATTACTAAGCGGAATAACTAATAAGAGTGGCAACGTCGCACTATACAAAGGAATTGCGTAGGTGGCACAAGTCGCGGGCTCGAACTCATTGGTGGGCGCGGCCAAAAAGCACGTTGTCTCACATCGTGCCACTCGTACTAAATTATTAGGCGCTGCGTTATCGCTTTATACTATACCTCTATGGCTCTATAGATACATAATATAGATTGCTTATTTTATTATGTTTAGTTTTCCGCGGGTGGTCATGCAGCGATCACTCAAGAGTTCACGACGCCGAAGTATGAACTGGAACAGTCATCGCAGTTTATATCCGTACTAGCTGTTGCCACCGGCTTCAAACGCGTGAACTCGAAAATTATCCCACAGGAACAAAATACCTGAATAAACGGTATCAAATGTGTTATTCCAGACTGGGTATAACCTATCTCTGAGCTAAATATCATCCAGATCCCTTCAGCTGTTCTGCCGTGATTGAGTAACATACATCTATCCATCCAAACTTTCGCATTTACAATATTTAGATAATAATTGTAATTAGTTCTGCCTACCTATAAATTGTTTTCAAAAATACTTACCTGTCTTCTTACTTTTTTATATACACACAATATAACTAGATGTAAACACATGTTTTTATCAAGACAAGTGACCGTCAAGACTGTTTCCTTAGTACCGACGTACTTAGGCAGGTAGGTAGGCAGTTTACATTTTAGTGTCCACGACGCAGCGACAGTTTGTCAAATTTTGTTGTATAGTAGGTTATGGGTATTTAGGTAATAACAGTAGGTTACCTACCTATCTATCTAGGTACCTATCCACCGAACCGTCAACGCCGCGCAAGTGATTCTCGTCCCACCTGTCCGCGCAGTAACTTTTTTACGACCGCGCGAGACTGTCGCAACAAAAACGATTACTACTGAAAAACTAATATAGGTACCTACCTAACATTCAAATAAAAATATTCTCAAAAAGCTCAACGAATTCAGAATTTAATTTTGTTAAAAGAAAATTGGTCAAATAAAAAATAAAGGATGAAAATAAAGCATATGGGGATATAAAAATAAATCGTATTTATTTTTTATTTCGAGTTTTACAAGAAAAGTATAATATTTACTGGAGACAATTATTTTATTATTATAAAAAGGACATGATATTCCCTTTGAAATGACACCAATATGAATAATATCTTATATCTATATCTACAAATAAATAAAATTTTAAAAAACAACAGCTTTTTATTAAATGCATATGAAAGTACTAGTAACAAAAACACAATTTTTAAAATTTTTATCTGTCTGTCGGTCTGTCTGTCTGTCTGTTCGTTCCAGCTAATCTCCGAAACAGCTGGATCTATTTTGACGGGACTTTCACTGGCAGATAGCTGATGATATAAGGAATAACTTGAACTACTTTTGTTTTAGAAAAAGAATTAGGGTTCCGCGCAAAAAAATTAAAACCCATGAAATCCATATTCCACGCTGGCGAGATCGCGGGGAACAACTAGTACTCAATATAGATAAATGTATACTTATTTTTATTTTATTTATTACAGATATACAGATAAAATTAGCGGAACATTAATAAAATTTTGAGATCGTTTTTTTTTTCAAAATTTTATTTATATTCCGCTATTTTTGTCTGTGCTTATATCAATTTGATTTATTCGATCTCTAAATTGTAGTTTGCGAGGGTAACGGCGATCTATCAGCTCCGGCAAAACACATTTCTGATAAAAGCTATCTAATTTTAAAATTTTGTCTGCCGTCCAAAACGCATCATCTCTTTCAATAATATCAATTTCTACGCCAAACAGAGTAGTAATTTAGAGCGCAGATATAGCTATAGTCATACGAACGTCACAGGCCGCAGCTGACTGAGTCGAATAAAACTAGAATAAGCGCGCGTCATACCGCACCGGGGGAAACATTATTCAGTGAGATGCACGATAATTCATATAAACACGCGCGCGTAAAAAAATACGAAAAGGCCTTTTGGAAGAAGGGGTTTTATGAAAAAACCACTGCATAAATCAATTACAAATAAAATTTATTGAATTCTTCGATAATTGAGCTGTGTCGGTACCAACTTTGTCTTGGAAATTTTACACTGCTTTTATTACTAATTTACGCCCAAAGTTGTGTTAAAATTGGCAATAAAAACGAATATTTGATGGCTCGTAACTTTTTGATGACTTTTTATTTTACTATTCTGTTTCCGTACAGACAAAATTAATAATGAGATAAAACGATATAATGTTTAACTGTCACTTGTATGTACTGTTGATGTACACTGTCAAACAGCGGAGTAAAACTCCTCCGAAATTTCTATGGAAATAATGTCGACTAGTGTCACCTTAAGCAGGAGAATGAATTAAAAACTATGTATATTACGGGGATTCTGGATAATTTGTAATATGGAAGGGAGTCCTGATTGGTTTCCCTCCGTCTGGCAATATACGAATATTTGTATATCGATATATGGTAAATTTTCAAAGAAATGAGTTAAACACTAACTTTGAAATTGTTTAATGGACCAATATTCGCAGTCATAATGTATTAAAATTGCTTACAAGTGGTGGACGCTACAATAATGCGAAATGAAAGGACGTAGAATCAATATTGTGATATATATATTTATTTATTTATTTATTCTTTTTTGTACACCACAATACAGAAACATCAATATAGTTAAAACTAATTAAAGTATGTACAATAGGCGGTCTTATCACTGAAAGTGATTTCTTCCAGACAACCTTTGCGTAGAGTAATGATGCAAACAAAAGTTACAAATAGAGGGGGGCATACAAAATAATAAAAAAATACAATAATACATACAAATAAAAGTAAGTGAAAGTTATATATAAAATATCATATAATAGATTAAATGAAAAGAGTAAGAGAAAGGTAAAGTAATTTATCTAATAGCGTTCTAAATAATACGATTTAACAAGAATTTTGAAAGAGTGAAGAGATTTAGCACGACGAATATGGAGAGGTAAGGAGTTCCACAATCGCACAGCGGTTACGGTGAAGGATTTCATTGAAAAAGGAAGAAGAGTGCAACGGTGTAGAGAGAGAAAGATTGATGGAGCATCGAAGGAACCGATTATGGGTAAGAGAAAGATACTGATATATATATATATATATATATATATATATATATATATATATATATATATATATATTAGAGATGCGCCGAATGTGATTTGAACCGAATCCGAACTTCGGCCGAACTTCGGTTCATTTTCGCACGCTTTCTCGAGAGCGACGCGTCGTGACTTGTTTACGCATTTACTTCAAATACCCCGCCCGCACACCGCAGGAAACATATACCTACGAAAAAAAAAAACGTAACAAACTTCTGCCAGATAAGGCAGATCTTTGGTGTTTTTGCACCATAACCTGACTGGTAAATTTTAAATATGACTAGATAGACAAGAAAAGTTGGTTTAATATGATTGTTGAAAACAAATACCCTTTAATTGTAATAAAAAATACTTGAGGTTAATGAATGTTGAATCAAAAACATTATTTTTTTATTTAATTTACGGACTCCTATCCAGATGTTTACTAGGAGAATACAAAGTTTATTTCATTTTTGTAATATGGCTAATTATTAATTAGGCAGGGATTTCTAAGATTAATAACTAATTAACTAAGATTAAGGTTAAGAACTAAGATTAAGATTAATGATAAGATAGGAACTGATTTAATATAAGGTTTACAATTACAATGTTCCGAAATAAATAAATAAATAAGTGTGTAAGACCATGAGTGAGTAAAAATAATATCTTTTATTTTACAGTATCTAATGTTGTTATATAAGGTGCTTCTAAAATATATGCCACGGTTGTTTGTATGGAGACTTGGCCAATCAGCTGACCGATTTCCATACAAAGTGCAATTTTTTTTGAGAATTGACTATGGGTTCCTTGGGGAAAGTGGTACAGTATCATGAGTAGAACCACCAGTTGCAGCCATGGCATATTGTAGTTTAGAAGCACCTTATATTTCAGTTTAAATTAGTGCAAGTAGGTATTATTTTTCTTGTACCATTTCGGCCCATCTCTAATATATATATATATATATATATATATATATATATATATATATATATATATATATATATATATATATTGAGAATCTAAATTGAGAATTTAAACTATACGCGTGTGTGTGTCTGTGTGTATATAAAGAGGGCTACTTTTAATATCGCTCATTTTAATATCAAAAATTTAGGTTATCTTTATAGCAGTATTATATTTTCAATTCAAAATTAGTACTGCATTTGTGATAATAATAAAATGTATGTATATAGAGTACTCACTTATTTTCTTTCACTATTATTTCGTGACTTTCTTCATTAATAATAAATGCACTTTGTTCATTCATATTCAGAACACTTTATTCAGAAACACCGTGTCGAAGACTGCCGAAAAAAGAAACGACGTTAGACAATGCACGGCCTTCAAGCCACACCTCCATGCCCGTCGGAGTGGGGAGCGTGAAGTTTTTTCGTTACGGCGGTATAAATTTCTGGATTCGGTCCCCACGCTCAAGGCCCGCGATAGAAGCTATGCAGTAGCTTAATAATTTAAACATATATCAAACATATATATCTTCATCATTTATCATCATAACATCCACTCACAAGTCCACTCCTGAACATAAGCACAGTTCTGAGCCACCTACATCCATCGACTTCTTGCATTTCTTACCAAGTTGTCGCTCAATTTAGTGGAGGATCCCTACACTTCGCCTACCAGTAGGCTGCCACTTGAGGATCATTCTCCTTATCAGTTGTCGATTCTTCAAGCTATATGATTGGTTTATTGCCACTTCAGCTTATTTAACTTACTAGTTCGTTGGGTTGTGTCGGACACTCTGGTTCTACTGTGAATATTTAAGTTTTTAAATTTATCACGCAGAGAAAGCCCGAGCAGAGCCCATATCTCGTTGAACAACTTTGCGCTTCCTCAGGCGACCAGGACTGAGAGACTACTTCTCAGATCCATAAGTCATCACAGGCAACACGCACTGGTTGTGACAACCCATTACCGTCAACTACACACAAACTCGTTTTCAAGTTTTGAGGTATATCTGACGAAAAGATGTGTCGTAATTTGCCGAACGCGATACAAATAATAAGTTTCTATTTGATTTATTAATAACTTAAGGTAAAAAATACTACCTTTTACATTACATAATAGATGTCATTGTATTGAAAAGGTAAAACGTAGATCGTCAACGTAGTTTCAAATAATAAATAACACAACGATTATAAAACATATTTTTAATTTTATTTATAAACATGATATATACTAAACAGAACATTTCGTTTTACCCGTATCAATTATTTAAGTAAATAGTTAACAAATAGATTTGTTAATGACCATTTTAATAATTAACTTCTAAAGGAAGGAAAAATATAACCCTCCTTTTTAAGTTCCGTAATCAGATAAAAAATTACCTCTTTGTTGCCCCCGGCTATTAATTACTTAGGTACAAAATTTCATGAAAATATATCCCGTAGTTTTTAAGTGAATCTGGAATACACAGACAAACAAACAGACTCACTGACGAAAATTCTAAAAACACACTAATTTGTTTTCAGTATCCTTTATAAATTGTCCCATGGACTTGTTTTCTCCAAAAAATATTAGGATATCAGACACGAATTTTTTACAGATTTATTAATTATATTTGTGTGCTGATAAATTTTTTGACAAATTAGTGTTAATAGTCTTAAATATATATTGAGGATTACAATGGCTCAGCAGTGAACATTTATGGTCTAATGAAAAACAAGTTTTTTTTTATTATTATTAATGTATTTCTACTTTTTTAAAGTTACCCGAAAACTAGGATTTTCTGATGTATAGTGGAGGCTGTTCACACATATAAATTTGTCTAGGATACACAACGGGTACGGGTCTATAACAATTATTTGTAGACCATGCAAATACCGGTTCATGCGGGATTTGAACTCGCGACCCTCAGCGTCGCAAGTCATTGCTAAGCCCACTGCGCTATGGAACCAACGTAAATTACAATACAACTACAATACAAATACAACGTATTTTGTAGTTAATTTATAGTTAATTACATTTTATTGGTCATTGAGTTGTATAAAATTTAAATTAATAAATTGTAGGTAAGTACTTTGTGAAGCAATTTCAGACTTGTTGTGAATAATTGTCGTCCAATCCTACTTTGTTTAATACGCCTCAGTAAGGCAATCAACTGCACAAAAGTATCATACTTTATTTAGAACAGGCACTAAACTGCCTAAAGAATCCGCATAATAATCCGGTTTCAAACGTGGATGCGCCATCATATCTTCACGCGTATTGTTTGTAAGTACTAAAAGAGTTTTGAAACCAGTTGCTCTACCCAAGCCAACATCTTGTTCGATCCTGCAATTAAAAAGAAAACGTAAGCTTAGAATCTACAATGTATTACATGGAGCTTCCCTACGAAATGATTATAAACGTAGGAAAAAATGTAGAGTGTAAAAAATGTGTTAATAAATGTTATATACTTTAATACTAGCTGGCTAATTAGACATTATCTTACTCTTTCTGGTAGATACCGCTCTGATACCGGTCTGGAGGACATTATTATTACAATAAAAATAATTGTGACGTCGAAACGAAAGTCTAAAACTTTTAAACTAATTATAAACAAATATTTATTTTAATAATTTTTCCACTTTATAAAAAATAACTCCAAAATTAATACATAAAATATAGGATAAATCACTCTCGCTGTCTATTTTTTCGTAATGTTTCATGACAATCGAGTCAAACATTCTAATGATAAGCCCTAACAGACAGACAGATTTTATAAATCATAATTCATGTCTTAATAGTATGCAAATTACGCTTAGGCGTTCATTACACGCTCATACAGGCGTCAATCCATTCCATCAATCATGATTGATAAAAAAGAGATGGTGACAGGCGAATATTGTGCGCTCATGCAGGCGTCAATCACTACATTACACAATAGGTATTCATCAACCACAACCGTGATTGTTGTAAAACTGACAGCCTGCATGAGCGTGTAATTTACGTTTAGAGTTCGATGAAAGGTAATTATTATGATATTACAGACAGACACTTCAAGGTAGAATAGCTCTGTAGGGTTGCTTTGTAATTTGTTAAAAAAATATTTCATTTCCATTACAAATGAAAATCTCGAAGATCACGTTGCGAACGGTGCCTTCTAAAATAAAAGCCTATATACGTCCCACTGCTAGGCACAGGCCTCTCCTTTCTGATAGGGTCTTAGGGCAACTAAGTGTCCGCCGCGCTGCCCCAATGCGTGTTGGCAAACTTCACATGTCTTCGAAATATTTTTTCCCTATTCCTCAGACATGCAGATTTCCTCACGATGTTTTCCTTCACTGTCGAGCACGTGGTAAATCAGCACTTAAAATTGCAACTAACAATTTCATTGGTGCCGGCGGGGATCAAACCCGGGTTACTCGCGTTCTGTTACATTTACAGCGAGCGTCCATCTGAACTACCACGGCTCGAACGGTGCCTTCTAACTTGTCGTGTCCTTATTTAAAAAAAAAAACGGCATCCAGCCCCCGTACCAGAACAAATAAAAGTAATTAAAAGAAAAATAACCTATATCATTGGTGTTGTAATATAAGAAATTATTGTCGTGTCCTATTAAAAACCCTTAAATTCGACAAAAAATTGTGGCTCACTCATGGGCAAAGAAAAACTATCCTATCCTATCCAAACTGCACACGGTGTGCAAATTTAATTAAAATCGGTTTAGTTTAGGAGTCCATCGCGGACAAACAACGTGACACGTAATATATATATATTCAGATATGTACATATATATTATCAAGAAAATACTACGGCTTATCACTGGCAGACATAATAATATGCTCAAGGCCAACGAGTTCAAGCCAAGGGTTTAGTTATTTTGTTATATAAATCGTCGCTTTGTCTAATTGTGTCCTACAATACTCTGATTCCAATTGTCCTTACTTATACGATAAATGTGATTAGTCCACTGCCACTTAAGTTTGTTAATATGATAGGCTGTGTTATGTAGAAACATTTTCTAGGGCTGATTTCTTCGTTACGAATCGTATCAACCACACAAAGCAGAGTATACTTAGAATTCTTTGAATAATTCTCTAACAAATTTGAGCTTTTGTCACCATGGGTGAATACAGGTTTGTCATAATGGTTCCTAATATTTTTCAGTAATACTTTTTAATACGAATGACAAAAACCGTGATGAATCTAAGATTCATTTCCGTATTTTCAATTTCATTTCTCTCTGTGTTATTTTGCTACCTGTCAAATTGTACTCTTGAACGAACTTAAAAATTTCTTCGTCCACAGGTTTTGGTATGACATCACCGTTCAAGATAAATTTAATCTTTTTTCAACTTTTTACGGAAATATATAAACACTAGCTGTTACTTATGGTCACTGGGAAATTAACTATCCATTGCTTTTTGAATTGAAAGAAAACTGAGTTTTATAGATTTGTCAGAGATGCAGCCATTAAAAGGAAACTGAGCAAAATTGTTTCGTCAGCCTATTTAAATGTTTTGAAACGCAGCGTATAGGAAAGCATGAAAATAGCCTGTTTATTCCAAATGGAAATGGGATATTTTTTTAATTAAAGGAAACCGAGCATAATTATCCGTCACGGATGCAGACTTTTGAGTTGAAAGGAAACTGAGCTTAACACGTTCATCGCGGAAGCCCAGCTATGCATCTAGTTAATATGACGCAACGAGATCTAAAAGTTCTCGTTGTAATCCACAAGGAATGACGCAACGAGATCCAATAAGTTGCGTACGACTTGGTCACTTTAAACCTCAATATTTCTATGAAATTTGAATAACCTACATTTTTTGTATGTATCAGGTAGGGGATGAACAGGCCTTTCAGTAAGTTATCACCGCCTAAAGTTATCTAAAAAAAAATACTGGAAAATTATCAAAATAAAAAACGAGAACTTTTGGATCTCTTTACGCACTAGATAGCAAAAAAATACGAGTACTCTTAGATCTCGTTTCGCCGATATTGTATAGTATCGATGAAAAAATAGTGATGGGAAACAATAAGAAAAACAACATTATCGATATATGTTTTATTACATTTATTGTAATAAAACAGTAGGTAAGGCATTAGAAACTGACTAACTGCTTAGAACAAAAATGTCAATGTTTTTCATTAAAACACGGAAGACACATAGTTTTTTCACACTTCACACAAAAACCTTTAACCTGTTTTATCTTTTTATCCGCTTCTTTGCTAGTCATTGTTCTTCGTGCCTTTTCGTAGCAACTCACGCAATGTCTCTTCTTGGTATTCACTATATATTTGTTTTCAATGGTCACTTCCGGATTATCTTTTTCCAGGTAAAAAGGAACTCCTGTGAATTTCGTTATGATGCTTTCAATATTTTTTTTTCTTTGCTATCTTATTTTTTTATTATTGTTATATACCATCCATGCATTTACTACAGCTGTTCCAAAAAGTAGTTCCATCATCAATTTACGAAACCACTTCTTTTCCCGCTTCAAGGTGCTGTAATACTTGGTCACTGTAATCAATTCCCTTTTTGCCATCATTATAAAAAATATGCATTCTGGCTTCCTTATATGTTCCTCCCTCCCTCGCCTAGATCTTGTTTTAGTTATAAGTTTTGCATCATGTATTTACATGAAGTAATAATTAAGACTGCTCTTTTGTTCACCCAATTTATAACTTTTACACCGGTTCTTCTCATCTTTCCAATTACTTCGCCCTTTTTTATCTTTTTTGCCACAACAGACTTTCGTAAACCCCTTCTGTTTGCTCTGAGAGTACCACATAAAAAAGTTTTTCTCTTTAATAGTTCTTCAGCAAGTTTAACGCTGTTATAAAAGTTGTCTGTTATGACAATCCTACCGTTTTTGTCTAAATTTTGTATTTATTTCAAAACGGTCTTCATTCCATGATCCTTTTCCCGTCCATCCTGTCCTTTTACTATCGTCGATGGATATACTTGTAATATACAATATCATATTACAAGTATATCCATCGACAGTACATAGTTTGTAAAGCTTCACTCCATATTTATGTATTTAGTTTTTACGAGTATATATTACTGGAATTGTAGTCTTCCGCGCCATGGCACCATGGTCTAATCAATCACTAGGATTTTACCTGGGACAATAACTTTCTCGAAATTAGCAAGAAGCATTTCATACATATTACGTATTTTATTTAGTTTATCGGTTGTCCTGTCAATAGTGTCATCAATAAAATGCCAAACTTTTAAAATTGCAGTGAATCGATCTCTACATAACTTTGTGATATATTCGTTTCGATTCATAATATTTTTGGAACAGTAGTCATTAAGGTGTGGAACTTTATTCAAACCCATAACTAGGCCAACACCTAAAAACTTCAGCATCTCTTCTCGGTTAATTGGCTTCCAATAGCGGAACCGAGATTTTCTCTCCAAGTCTGGATTAGTAAGAAATTTTTCCGCGTACAAATTAGTCTCAAGAACCATCTTGTCAACTATCTCATCTGTTAGAAACAGTCTAAATAACTCATCTGGTATCTTAACATTTTCAGGTACATTGTATTGACATTCGTGCGGGTATTCTTCAAATTCCGGAGTCGTATCTTCTATGTCGACCCATTCATCTCCATCAGCGTCTTCTGCAACATTTTCTTGTTGTGTTGTAATATTTTGAGGTGTTCCGTTGTTCAACTGATTGTCCATCTCCATCACATTCAACTTCGGTTGTTATAACAGTAATATCAAATTCGCTTTCCGAAGAAGTGCTAGGAGCATAACTGCTGTCATCATCTGTATCAATGACTGGATCATTTTCGTGGGTGCTATTAATACTCGTACTAGTAATTGTCTCGTTATCTTTAATAACAACGTTAGAAGTAGATGCACACTGTGCTTTTATTGCTTTATCCATGTCAAGAGGTAATTGACTGGGACCTGGGAAATCTGATTGTGGTTCTTCTGATGTCTTATCAAAATTTAAATATGACCTTAGTTTTTCTTTACTAGTACGATTATTTCTTTTTGGTGTATTAAGTAGATCAGATATCTTTTGCTCGTCGAAAGACTCATCAAGGGTCAGCATATTTGATATCTAAATATTGCTGAGAGAACCATAAGTAGAGTTACCCACAGACAATGACACTAATGGCAAAGTATCATTATTGCCCATTGCAGTATCTGTAAAAACAGGCGCATATTTTGGTGCTGGAATTATTTTCTCCTCTATTATTTTCATCTTTTTAGTTTGTACAAACTGCGAAGACCCTTTTTTGCTGGTAATTGGCAAGTTAGATGTATGTAAAGTTAGATTTACCCATATTTTGATCCGTGCTGCACGATGTATCAAGTTGTACGCATGGTGATGGTGACACATTAGTAAGTTCTTGGTATGAAGGACCAGTATTCGGAATAAAACAAATATGTTCACCATGCACTTCAGGAATACATGTTTGAACACTTTCCGGAACAGTGATGAAGATTTTGGAGATCGATTACTTTCATTCACCATGTTAGGTTCTTCGGAAGAACTAAAGCAAAGTTCCAACATTTTTCGAATGCGTTTGCGATTCGTCGTAATATTATCCATCCTGATTACAGCGTAATTGATGTACACACATCGAAAATTTACACGGCATTATTTAGTTTCTTTTCAAGCTCCGCATGCGATCGCAACGAGATCCTTTAGTTCTTATTCCGTACTAGAAACAAAATTTTACTATACGGTCGCAACGAGAACTATCAGATTTCGTTCGTTTTCTTTCTTAAAATTACTACACCCGATGTATCTAACATCAAAAATATATTTATCTCACTTTATTAGTAAAGAAACATACAGAAATATCATTTGCTAAAACGAGATGGACATAGGATTTCACTTGCATGGTACTGAAACGTCACAAACGAGAACTAAAAGATCTCATTCCGCGTTGAAATTGTTAATAGGTCCATCAGAGGTGCAGCATTTGGAATTGAAAAGAAATTGAGCTAAATAGGAAATTTTGAATTGAAAGGGAAGATCTGTGGGAATTCTGATTAATTGATTGCGGGAATTTTGGAAAAAACTGAACACTATTTTAAGACGCTACTGTACACAATGTTATATGTTTTTCCATTCGGGGGAATAACGTGGAGAATCTTGGCATTTGACACACGCGAACATGCTACATACAGATGACCATGAGAGAAGCACGGTTTTTCTAAGTTGACCCCCGCAACCTGTAACGTTTGCCCTTGCGCTTTATTAATTTTTATTGCAAAACTGAGCTTAACAGGGAACTGCAACCTTTTGAATTAAAAAGGAAGATCTGTGGAAATTATAGGGATCCGTGGTATAATAACATTTTCACCTTTTCCTACGCCAAAAAAAAAAATAAAAAGCAACGAAAAAAAAAAAAAAACCAGAAAACAAAAAGAAAAAAAAAAGAACTGTCAAAATTGTAGCTCCGATTATATACCGTCCAAGATGTGTCATACGTAGCCTTGTCCCGTTACATAACCGAGGAGCATCTAAATTTCGCATTAGCATGACTGGGACGCCTAATTTTAATTGAAGCTTATGTGAGGGCACACCTGACAACTCTAGAGGATTTAGAAACTCTGCGGGATATGAAGTGCTGTGTTCTGTGTCTATAACTGTGTCTACTGACAAATACTCTGTTATTTCTTCTGCTACTTCGCTTAATATATCTGAATTTCTTTTGTTAACGATCTCATTTTTGGTGCAAGAATTGCCCTTTCACATAACCATTGTCTTCATGCATGTTGTTCGTTAAATCTAAATAAACGCTCGCAATTAATTCGGAATCACTCTGTACTAAATTACAAAAATCTCTCGTCAATTTAACGCAGCCCTCAGCACACGTTTTCAACCACCCATCGCCAATTTTTAATAGTGTGTCCGCATAGTTTCCAGCATTGATATCATTATACAAATTCACTCTCATATTCGTAATTAAACTGAATTTTGTCACCTTGCTCCATAAATTAGACGACTTGAGGCATGCTTTAAATTCATCTGCAGGTGTGCCCTTTTGAATGACATGTAAAGTTTGGCGAAAGTCACCAGCCAGTAAAACCACCATTCCTCCCATTACATCGGTATTGCTGCGCAAATCCTGGAGCGTTCGATTTAGTGCTTCTACAGCTTTTTATTGCGACATTGTATTTTCGTCCCACACTAAAATTTTGCATTGTCGTAGCATTATACCTCGAGCACTATTTTTGCTAAAGTTGCAGATCAGGATTCTTCCTGAGCTAGATTTAGAGGGAGTTTTAAAACAGAATATGCAGTGCGGCCCCCGCTTAGCAGCGTAGCGACTATACCGGAAGAAGCTACGGCCACAGCAATGTTATTATCTTTCCGTATTTGCGCTAATAATAAATTCAACAAAAATGTCTTCCCAATTCCTCCAGGGGCATCTAAAAAGAAAAGTGCACCATTTTCAGATTCAATTTGTCCTAATACTTTGTCAAAAACTCGTTTTTGTTCGGGAAGCAAGCAGGGTAAAAATTCGGCTACTTGCTGCTGCAAAGCTGGTATATCGTAGTTTGTTTCAAGTAAAATTTCATCACTTAGTTCATTTTCGATTGTTCGCTGAGGGCTTATCATTCCTAAGTCGCTTAATTTTTTTGCCTACCATATTTTTGCCATTACTTTATCTTCAATTTTTCCAAGTGCTTCATTATAAATGTGTTCATTGTATGTTATGATCGCGTGTGTCTGCTGTAACTTTCGCAAAATATCTTCCGCCATGTACTCTTTATATTTGTTCCACAATTCATGTACATTAGATAGCTCGCAAGATGATATGAGAGTTGCATAAAGAATTTTGGCTGGTGACTGGCACTGCACAGCTTCCTCCATGGTTTCATCCCAGTGATTATCGTTTTCTAAAAGATGCAGAGCTTTACATGCTTCTCTATAAGTTGCGCATTCCTGACCGTTGACAGTTTTAAGGTCTTTATATCCTGTAGGACCCCGAACATGGTGCAGCAGCAATCGTAAACAGAAACATTTAAAATTGTTTACATGGCCGTTATACACACGACCAAGGGAATCTGATGACTTTACACCGGGCCAATTTGCAACAGGCGTGCCTTGAATACGGCGTTTCCACTCCTTCCTAGATGTGTTCCAAGTATAATAGCGGGGACTTCAGAACAACATTTTTGCAAAAGGGTCGGTTTGACAAAGTTCAAAGAAGGCTGTTAGTGTAGTTTTTGGCGGTGATGCAATTCTTTCTTGGAAATTTCTTTCGGTGAAATATACACGCTCACCATATTCTAAGTGCACAGCAATGTGAGTAACTGTTGGGTGCCTTTCGTGTAAAGGGAAGCCAAGGAGACGCCACGCTGCCTCGTTACTGCTGACATAACGCCCTGCTTGAAAGGTCTGTACTTCATTAACGGAATTTGCCTCACCTTCACTCCTGAGATTAAATATTGCTTGGTCGTTTCTTTTATTTATGTACTTACAGATATACTTGATTGCGCGGACAGAGCTACATGCTTCTACATTAATGTGGGCCTTAAACATTTTACATAGAATGGGCGAATATGGGACAATCCAGCTGTTATCTAAGGTTTCGAACGCTCCAGAGCGAGATTTGATTTTAACTTTCCTGCCACCATCTTCGGGAGCTCTGCGTCTGTATAAAGGGTAGCCATTGTCATTGTGCACTGTTTCTTTTAATAGCTGTTTAGGAAATTTTTTTTTACATTTTCCTTCTTTCACACATGGCGATATTGAATTTGTGCCCACATGGACCGTGAATCATATTTCGGACGATGGTATCATACAATTCTTTATCTTGCTCAGGATCCGGAATCTCGGCGTTTATTATGTCGTCTATTTGGCTGGGCCGCAACCTATTTTTAAGCCATATTAGAATGTAGGCATGCGGTAATCCTCTTTTTTTCCATTCAACTGAATACATGAAGCACTGTACCTCTCCAAAAAATTTCCTTTTGTTAATTACATACATTAATTTTTGTACTTTTAATCTAAATACTCTAGCAACTAAATCGTGTCTGTCAGTACTTTTTTGGTCCGGCATTAGCTCCTCGGTTATTTCTTTCCATGTGGGATTGCAAGTAAAAGTAAAACAAAAAGATCAGGTCTTCCGTAAGTTCGTACATAGGCGAATGCGTCTTGTGTGTACTCATGTAGGTAGCGGGGACTGTTAACGAATGATGAGGGCAGAATTACCATTTTACCTAAATCTCTGGGGTTTACATTGGCGTCGCAAGAAACTGCATCTTGTAAATGTATATAACTCTCAACGCGCAGCTTTTTCTGATTTAAAGATATACAACTGAGACGTTCACTTTCTACCTTCACATACATATCTACCAAAAATTGATGAAATAAATGTCTACACCGGGCTAAGAGGTTAAAATCATATGATACGCATAAAAATCCATACATGATATTTTTTTGTTCGGAGTAAGCTCCTTTGTGACCGGGTTAATGAGTGGAATTTGAAAATGATAACCCTCTTGTTCTTTGCTATAAATCAATGGGTATTGCAGAGCGTCATAAAACAAGTCTGTATCGGCTACCCGTTGCAACGTATCATCACGTGCTCGCAAGACAATGCCTCGTGAAGAAAATTGATCACCACTAATTACGGCTGCTATTTCGTTTATCAAAGGTGCATTGTAGCGCCTTTCATGCTCTCCTCGAGGGGTCCGATCTGCGTGAATGACGTCTTTATAATCCTCTTCAGGTAGGTTTTCTAAAGCAGTTTCAAATGATTTGACTGAAATGTTACGTTCATGCAAGAATCTTTGAATTTTGAACACAGTGTCTCTCTCTACTCCCTGGATAAATTGGCAGCGACGGTCTACCTCAATTTCTTCGTCACCCATAAAATATACTTATAAAAATTTATGCGGTTCTTTTTCAGCTGTAAAAAGTGAAACTATACTATGATAAATTTGCCCTTGCGCCGTAAATGAAGGCGAAAATCCCGGCATTATTATTTCCCGGTCAACTCCGAAGGACGTCATTTGAAAGCATGAGTTATATTTCCGGAACCTGTTTAAAAAGCGCCGTGACTCATTAGCATCATATAAAAAGAGAGTTTTCAAAGGTTCTTCTGGTTCCCCAAGTAACGGAAAAGACACTTTGCCATTGGAACAGCACATGCCTGCGGTCTCATCTTTCCATTTTAAAGCGCTGCAAAATCGACACGCCTTGTCCATCAGTCCGACAACAACTAACCTGTGATTTTTATAATCAATCAACGGATCATAATTGAAGGCTGCATCATTAAAAACCGACCAATGGTTTCTTTGAAAATTTTATCGAAGTTCAGCTTGGAGCTGTGCATTTTCATCTCTTCGCGCCTGTGTCTGTTCTGGTGTTTCAGATGACTTTATAGTAGATTGACGTTGAGCTTGCTCAATGAGTCTGTGTTGAGTTTCATCAGGTGTTTCCGCGGCTCTTAAGGCGGTCTGACGTTTAGCTTGTTCAAATAGGCTTTGCTGACTTTGAGCAGGTGTTTCAGTAGCTCTTAAAGTAGATTGACGCTCTGCCTGTTCAAGACACCTTTGTTGACTTTGATCAGGTGTTTCAGTAGCTCTTAAAGTAGCTTGAGGCTCTGCCTTTTTAAGACGCCTTTGCTGACTTTGAGCAGGTGTTTCAGTAGCTCTTAAAGAAGCTTGACGCTCTGCCTGTTCAATACGCCTTCGCTGACTTTGAGAAGGTGTTTCAGAAGCTCTTAAAGTAGCTTAGCGCTCTGCCTGTTCAAGACGCCTTTCCTGACTTTGAGTTTCGGAAGCTTTTAAAGAAGCCTGTCGCTCTGTCTGTTCAAAACGGCTTTGCTGACGTTGAGAAGGTGTCTTAGATGCTCTAAAAGCATCCTGACGCTCTGCTTGTTCTTGCCTTTTCAGTTCAGCATCTTCTAAAAATTCTAGCGATCGAGCTAATCTTTTCGCTTGTTTTTGTGAAGATACTCTTGAAAGGCTGGACTTACGTTTGCGAGGCATTATGAAATAACAAAAAAAAAACCTATTTATAAAAAAACGTTAAAATACCTAAAAGGAATTAAATTTCCTTTTAAATATTTTATTAAAGCAAATCCAAAATATCTAATAGGAATAAATATTCTTTATAAATATTTTTTAAAATCAAAACAACAAAACCAATTCAAGAGACAACACGAATCCGAAAACGATAGCCAAAAAACTTAAACCAAATCACAAAACAAATCGCAGAAAACCGAAATCGAAAGCAGTAGTCAATATAAATATAACCAACGAAAAAAGAAGTAAGCGTATAGGTACCGTATACACTATCTATACTATTAATATTCCTTTGAAATATTGTTAAACAACCTAAACAACGAAAACCAATTCACGATTCTAAATAAACAAAATCCAAAATCAAAGCCTGTATATGTATAAAGGAATACCAACCAAATCAACAAAACCGATCCAAGAAAATACACAAATCCGAAAATGAAAGCCAATATAAATCCATTCAACCTTAACCAAATCATAAAGCAAATAACAAACAACCGAAATCGAAAGCAGGTAGTCGAATAAGCTACGAAATAGAAACCATTTAAGCGTATATGTACCGTATGCACTATAAGTTGACGCGCGGCTCAACGGCGGGAGTTAAGTACATGTCAGGAAACATTTCGTTACCGCGTTTTCAAAACCTAGTAACGACATCTAGCGAAATCAATTTAAACTATGTATACGTTAGTTAATAAGAATACCGATTCATTCATAACCACATATAGGAACTGTATTCATTTCCGTTCAATAAATATTACTAAGGCTTATTAATAAGGCTTACTAAGTACTGTTTCTACCACAGTTAAGTAATAGTTAATGGTGAAAGCGTGACACGTGGTCATAGTATTTCTGATCCATACTTATAATCACGCCTGTAACGCCTATTTTGTGAATTACAATGCACCAAAACGTTTGAAGAAAATCAGCTGGTGAATTTTATGTTTTTTATCGCTCTCTTCCCGGTCCTGCGTGGAAAAATACAGATCCATACATTTTTTTATCTTAATTTTGGTAAAAAGACATAATAATCCAGATATTCTGACCTTCTGTGTTCGTCCATCGTACCGTTGTCCGTCTTGTAGAATCACGGTGGCGCCACCTAGCTGAATTTAATTTTGCAACATATTCGATTTTCCCACGGGAATGATATGTTTTTCCGCTGAAAAAAGTGGCCTAGTAGTAGTATGTCACTCTACAACCACCGAACTATCCCCATACAAAAAATCATGCCATGCCGACACTCTGTTGCGACGTGAAAGAAGGACAAACTTTTGCAACATAATATTCTATTTTCCCAAGGGAATGAGATGTTTTTTCGCGGAAAAAAGTAACTTATGTCACTCTACAGCCACCAACCTATCCCCATACAAAAATCATGCCATGCCGACGCTCTGTTGCGACGTGAAAGAAGGACAAACAAACAAACAAACACACTTTCGCGTTTATATAATAAAATTAGTATGGATTATATAAGTGTGATTAATTTTGGTTAACTCTACACACAGGTCGTCACTTTATAGACACGTTTATATCATTTAGTTGCTTGCTGTACGGTTGTTTTCAACTTACATATCAACAAACGGTACTTCCTTTTGCTTGATGTTTTTTCTAAGTGTATTTAAAAGCCATCCCTTGTCTGGTTTGGTGTTTTTAATTGTATACACCAAAATCTTGTATACCATTAATATTTTTAGGAAAAAAACCGTATTTTCAAATCGCTACGTAAGACCACTATATTCCAAGCTTAAGTGCGACTTATGACATTTTCGTGGACAACGCTGTGTTGCAATAGAAATGTGATATGATGCAGCTTAATCCGTATATAGAAAAAGGTAACAAAAAGCATTAAATTGTTATCAATACATCAGATTTGATTGACCACAAAACCTCACTACAGAACATCGATTCCTTGCAACAATGATTCGCGAAGCTATTGAAAACAACATCCTTATTTTAATAGAGAAGATGGCAGAAAGGAGATCTACTTGGGATCCTAAAATTAATAAAATTAAATTCCAACTCAAGCATACAACTACAAAACTTCAAGATAAATACTATAAGTTCATGCAGCGTAGATCAGAAAAAATACATAATTTTAACCGTGGTTAACTATGATATTTGGACGTCGGACACCTCAGACCTTCCGTGACCATGCACCCAAATATGTAAAGTGCTTGAAACTTCTTCAAAGTTTTATTTAAGTGTGTAGTCGCATATAAGAAAACGTTGGACTGAGTGCTAAATATTATTAAAAATAAAATATTTTTTATAAAACTCACATATCGCCAATGAAAAGAACTCTGCTAGGATCAGTAACGCCTGCACGTTTCATAGCAAACTCCCCGAATAGTTTTCCTGGTTTACCTAGCGAAATAGGTTCTCGATTTGCCTCTTTGCTCACGATGTCAGAAAATATGCCCGTTCCTGCGAAATACATTCTAAGTTTTACTAACAATAAATCCATAATCATCGTTTTGTTATAAAAATAGTAACTACACATTTTTATTTATATATTAACGTGCTTTCTTATCTGTCTGTTTGTTTGTCATCCGTTTCTTAGTTATGTTTAGAATCTCAATTCGAAATCTCATCGGCAAGGTAGCTTAAATTGATTTCAATATTTACATAGAATAATTATACTAACAGAAAGATAAGAAATCAAGCTAATATAGCATTGTCTTACTTCCCTCATCGTGAAGTTAACTTAAAGTCGATTTCAGAATTTGTGCCAAAATAAATATTTTATTGCAGTTCGAATATTGTTTTCTTATATCGGGGACCGCCGTATTTTGCAAGCATCTTGCATAAGTTTTATTGAAAACCCTACATTATTTAAAGATATTTTGTGTTACAATATGATTTTTTTATCAGCAAATACCGTCAAGAAATAAGACATTTTTATAGAAATTTCTAACCTACAATTGTTATAAAGTAAATAGTTAATACAATTTTATAATGTAATATTTATATTTAAAGACATAAATATTAGATCTTAAACTATATATTTTATACATAACTATAACTACATGTTATTACATACACATAAAATAGTTTTTAAACACGGTAATTGAATCCGCGACCATGCATGCATGCATCTTCTAATTCGTCATCCTATAAAAATCCACTGTTGATCATGAGCCTCTTCCGATTGAAGTAGGATGTACCTTAATCGCCACGCTTGTTATGCGGATTAACGATCGTATTACCAGACGTCTCGAACTTCTGACACTGCTCACCGTCTTTGGTCTGGGTATTCTACGCTTGACGTAAGATAATTGGGTGTTCCGCCGTTAAATGACTTTACGATTACACTTAATTTTCTACGTGGTAAAGCCATGCTGTAGCTATATAGTTCTAGCACTAATGAGTCGGTTCGTCGGGGGAAAAATGTGTGTTTAGTATGGTGTTCGCCTTGGAGACCCTCTTTACTGGAAACTAGGTATTGTATCGTAGTCCTCAGAGGTAACATCTGCATTTGATTCTTAATGGAGGATACACGTAGATACCGACAGCCAAAGCATCCACTTACCATCAGGTAAACTGTGTGCTCGTTTTTCACCCTTATAATATAAAAAATAATTGACAATTTTCAAAAAGAAATTACCTAAACATAAACATCCCGGCTTCATAGGCACATATCGATCTGTCGCTCCGTTGAAATAAAGCACTTCGGGTCTTTGAAGATAGTTAATGGCTTTATACATTTTTGCAAGGTTCACGTTGAAGTCACTGTCAAATATGACCGCTCCAATTTCATCGTCGTCTTCTAAATATTTCAGGTAGTCTGAATGTAATGGCGTACCGATATCGGGCTGAAATAAGTCTACAGTTATGCAATAGTAGTCTTATGGTTCTAATATACCACTATTTGTGGACAACGAAACTTAAAATTCTATATTTCGAATATATGCTATTTTAATACTGTCGTAAACCACTCCTTTTTAATGGGGTAAGTACCTACATGTTATGACAGACACGCACCGACTCAAACTTATGTCGGCCTACCTTTACTGCATGTAGTGGGCTGAGCCACGAGAATATTTACGCACACACCTGTAGCCCATTATGTACCAACTGTTCGTTGACTGCTCAAAAATTTTTCATCGCTAATTTCCTCCCCGCGGGCAGGAATCACTACTTTTTTCATTGCGAAATGTCTACGTGTAATTCTATACCGACAGGGTCATGGCAAAAAAGCAGGTGCTTTTGTTTAAAGCGTGCCATTTTTGGCACTCCACCCTGGTAGGGGTGGTCACCAATAGCATACATCTGGAGGGAAATCACCAAGCTCTCTCGCAGTGGATACCTCAGTTTAGCTCCTCAACTCGGGGGGGGGGGGGTGTGGATTCGTCTTAGTTTACCGTACATAACTAAGTTACGGCTACTAAGCCCTGACACGGCAGGGAAGAATCCATTCTGGGGGAATTCGTTATTTTTGAGAGTATAATATTAACTTTTGTTAATATTCATTCCAAAAATAGTACACAAAGCGGAGCTGTGTTCACTTTATATCTGCGACGGATTTAAAATTCCCGAAAATCTTACAAGAGATTTATATTCGTCTAACTCGATTAAGATGCAGCAATTTTAACTATTTAAAAAATTAAATATATTTGCTTCTGAAATGTTTGTTTTATTTTGTATTTTATAACAAATAATATTTTTGTCCTAGCGATTCACCCTGGCTTTACCTGAGTGGAACCTATTAATCTGGTGTAATTACGATTTAAAATAATCATCAAAAACCATTTTATTTTATCCATTTTTCGATTTCCCGAAAATGAAAATCTCTGAGATATAAGGCATAAATCGATAAGATCGGATAAAAAATAGCCTTGATAACTTCTAGGAGTTTTTCCTTGTAATAGCTCTATTTTACATTTTGATAAGTGTCTCGCAAGAAATCAGCACACGCATTGATGTGTTTCCGTTTGAACAGTAATAGTTTGTTCAGTGCACGCTATGAGGTATTCCATTTTAGGACTCAAAAATGACAATACCAAGTCAATTATTGCGCTGGCGGTGTTTTGCCTTTGTGTGAGAAGAATTTCGATCTGGAGAAAGAAATAATATATATATATATATATATATATATATATGTATATATATAAATCTACTAACAATATTAACGGATATCATCAGCTCAATTTCATTTTAACGATTACTAGAGTGATGTCCTGAGTGAGTGAGATGAAAAATATGCCTTCTAAACGAATATAATATTTATAATTTATGTTTTTTATGTGCATGAATAGTTCAGCTCAAGCGGGGAAGGACTAGGCTCTCACTGAATACCGGCCTAAAAAAACCAGTTTAATGCATACGATACACAGCAGTGTTAATGTGAGTAGAGAATCGGAAACCCTTTTTATTGAAAATGAGGAAATTTTATTACATTCTATATGTGGAGTACTAATGGATGATAAAGAATGAGGCATTTTGATCTATAATCGAAAGACGTAGATGTAGATGTTACAGCATCCACTTCCCATCAGGTGGACTGTTTACTCGTTAGCTCCATTATGCCTCGTCGCTTTAAAGAACTTTAAATGATATTTACGATGATTCTCGATTACACATTAAATCTTCAAAAGGTAAATAAAAATATATTACTTACGCCATACTTGCATGTGAACCCGTGAGATTTTAATACATTAATTGTTTCCGAACATGTCACGCAATAAATCGCTTTGTTAAAATCAAGCGATTTCAAATATTCCACAATAGCAATCGACGGCACAGTCAAGTTTTCCTGCAAGTAAACAAATATAAATAATCTCTGAATTAATTAATTTAGATAAACTTTGAAAGCATCAACATTGAGCCAAAAGGAATAAAGATTTTATTTAAATAGTACACTTACATATCCATTTTTGATATGGGCAGCTTCAAACAAGCCCTCATAATTATTTCGAGATCTCATGCTGTTATTTGAGACAAAATGGACAGTCTTTCCCAACTGTTTCATTCGATCGAAGAAAGCACCCACACCTGGTAAAGGCACTTCCGACCAAATTACACCTACAAAATGAGACATTTTTTTAGATTTTTTTTTCGCGTATTAACACATATTAATATTACGATGCATGTATTTAGCATTGTCTATAGAGTGGTAGGCAATGCCTGCACTCTGCCTGATAATAGCAACAAACCGCTACATGAGACTACATCATACTTCTAATTCGTACGTACTCCTGATGCAACAACCTGGCTATTAAGTTGGATAAGTATCTAAGGAATACTGTGATTTAGGAAACGCTATAAAACTGGAGATAATTTGACATTATTTAGTCGGTGCTATGCTATTATGATGATATAAATGATAGTGAATAAATCGAATAAGATCTAATAACTATAGGTTTTTCTAACTTCTAACTTACTCGAAAATATATTCTTATGCTTTTGCAAGATCTTACTAAGCTTAGCCATTTCGGGGATCTCCAAGTTTGATCCCATCTTTATATTTGTAAAATGACCATCGGTACTTTGTTCGATGCAGCTGTTATATAATACATAATTACTGTTGTATTGAAGAGGTATGAAGAAGTCTATATTTTTCACCTTAAAAAAGCCGTTTTCCTTAAATCAATCAATATATTATTTTTATTGCCAGAGCCTAATAATATAGGTCTTATTAAGCTATTTACAATTAAAGTATGTGTTTTAAAGACTAATTTATCTATATTTTGTAGGCTATATGATCGTTTGTTGCATTTTTGTACTGCGATGCCCAACAGCACCTTTTATTTACATTGCTTTAACTGGCATAAGTGATATTTTATGATTATTATCTTTAATTCATAAAATTAAACTTTCTGAAATGTATGTAAAATTGTTCCCAGTATCGAGAAGCTCATCTATTTCTTTGTAAAATATTAAAACTTTAAGTTCTGACCTCATATTCCCTATAAATTCCTTTTGGTATTTATCTTCTTCTTCCTCGAAGATGGTTTGCACGAATAACTCCGTCATGAGTTACTCATAACGGAGTTATTTGATACTGACTTGGTTTTCATTGTTTTTAATATATTATCGCTTTAACAAAGTCCTTCACTGTTAAAATATGCTATTAAAGAAATAAGTTTTCGTAAGCCTCTATTATTTTTACCAAGTTTTTGAAGAGGTAGCCATCCCAGCTTTAATAATATGTTTAATGCTCTATCTATCTATATCGCAAATCAAAATTTTGAAATCTGTAAAGAGCGAGTCAACATTGCGTGAATATTTAGGGGTAAGGCGACTGTTTTACACGGACGTAGAGTTATTATTAAATATTATTGTTTGAATATTATTCGAATATTTTTAAAGTGGGCTATATATTGTGTTAGTGGGGAATATATTCGAAACAAGTTTTATGATTCAAAGAACATAAAAAATCTGTTTCCGTTACTGGATTTAAAACAAAAAACATAGCAATTTTAATAGTTTCTCGTAAAATAAACGTCTCTGCACATCTTAACTGATTGCAGAACTTTAATGTGCAGACGTAACACTCATCTGGGAGACTATCTACTTCATCTAGAAGAATTGAAATTTCTCACAGCTAAGTAACTCCTTCTATTCATTGAAAACATGGGGCTTAGCAGTGAACTATAGTCATCGCAGCGATTCCAATAGATCTTTTAGGTCGCAGTGATACTGTTCTCTTTTCCTAGATCTGCATAGCTGCTCGCACATAAAAAATAAAATAGACTACTAATTATGTACTTTGGCCTTTCAATATATTAAATAAAAATGATTACATGTGAATACACCATACGAATGTAGTTTTATCAAGGAATATGAATGTTTAAATCATTAGGGACAAATATAGGCTAAACAGTATCAGTTATACAACTAAACTAGTTCTAATGTTAGAACACAAAGATAAAAAAATTTAAGAGATAAAGTAATAATGGAACACTTCTGTAATAAGTTTAAGGTCGAACCATTCGTGTCATAAATATTTATTTGATAGAACTATAAAACAATAATATTTTTACTTAATAATATATTTATTATTAAAAAATATATATAGTTATGTTAAAAATTGTAGTGTAGGTTTTTGTTTCGTGTGTCGGTGTTCATTCGCGATTCCTACCACGGATGATACGTGAGGCTATTGAAATTAAAAAACATCCTAATTTCAATAGAGAAGGAGGCTGGGTACTACCACCTGCTTGGGACTCTATAATCAATAAAATTAAAACTAAACCCAAGCATACCACTGCAAGAATTTAAGACACGGTCAGTTCATTTTGCATAGATCGGACCATAAACAATAATTAAAAAAGCTGTAGGTACACAATGGCATCGGGACGTCAGTCATCTAAGTCCTCCGTGACCATGGGTGCTGGAAAGCACCCGAAACGTCGGGAATTAAAAATAATTAAAATTAAACGCGATAAAATCCATAAAAGTAGTTTTAATCAATGTGTAGTGTTCGCGTAAATATAAGAAATCAATATCTTAGTAGCTCTATTTATAGATTTCAAAAAAGCGTTCGATACTTTGGGTGCTGTTTGCAGACCATGGATGAATTTGAAAAAAGAGGTCCAGAGAAAACAGGGTTCAAAAAATATTTAGAAAATAGAAATATTTTTGTTCATGTAAACGGAAAGGATAGTAGGATATGAAATGTTTTTTTTTTTTCAAAAAATTGGCCCGATCGGATATATAATGCACGTCAACAGCATGGTAAATGATATCAAGAATTATATAGAACATACATATATGCCGACAATACCTGCTTCATGTTTAGTGGAAAGAATAGTAGCCAGATACGGTTATAAGTGCAGTAGGATATAAATAACTTGATAAAGTGGACCTGCGACAATAGTATTATCATAAACTTGAATAAAACCAAACGTAGTATGATTAGTTGGTAGTATTATCACCCTATAACCGTTATATAAAAACTGTAGATATAGCCCTTATGGGTCACACTTACGATTGCCTGCTTACCAATCAGTTGAGCTCCCTCTGCCATTGCGAAAAGCTGCAATGTGTAACGAACTATAAATATTTAGGGTTGGTTATAGATAATCGTTTCTCATGGAACTTGCACAGTTTTAGATAAACTGAATCATATAAAATATGCTATGAACCGAGTAATCATGTACATATGCTGTATTATGCCCCAGCAGAAGCAACGATCGGATATGGCTTAGGTGCATATGGACTTACATCCCCAACTTATCGTAAGAAAATAAGATCCCTTTTCTATTTTTTTTTATCTAAAGCATTGTTAGTTTTAGGATCAACTAAAGTATAAAGATATTAGTAGATCCTTAAACAAAAATGCTTCAGATAAAAATTATTAAATTTTATTTAAAAATTACCAAAAGCGCAAAATTACACAAAGGAGAAAATATATCATACCTAGCTTTTGAGAAAACTTATCTGTCGTTGTGTCTATAGTGGTAAACAATTTTTAAATTATTTATGTGTTAATTTAAGTATCGACAAGTATCAGATATTGATAAGAATGAGTATTAAACAAAAAACTGATGCGTTGCCGACAAACTGGCTCACAGTTTGGCAAAATTTTAAATTTAAATAATGTTACACTCTTTCTAAGAAAAAATAAAAAAATATAATAATAATAACGTTTTATTAAATTTGAGCGCTATATCGATTTCAATATAAATTTTAAATCTTTAAAAATAATATGAAGAAACGTTTCTTTCATTATTAGCTAATCCGTAATAACTATAGCTAATTAAAAATGATATTATTACTCTATAAAATAATAATAAAATAAATTCAGCAAAACCAGAGGAGAATACCCTATAAATACTCGATAATAATAATAATAATAATACCACCCGCATCGTCCGCCGGTTTCTCTCCCTTTCCCCCTAACCCTTGGCCGCTCGGGTCTCCCCCTCCCCCTGCCGAGGGCTTCCATCTGGTTGAACTTTTATTTATTTATTTACGTTAGTACATTAGTAATATTAGTAATTTATATTTATGTATATTTATCATATAACTTATATATGTATATATATATATATATATATATATATATATGTATATATATATATATCAAACCCAACTCAAGTAGGTATACTATAAATATCACAAAATCAGAATTAAAAGAACCAGACCTATACTTACTGCCAAAATAATACACTATAATAGACCGGATATAATATTAATAGACAAAGCGAATAAATGTGCTCTTATTATTGACATTGCTATACCTAATTCAGATTTCTGAAAGATTAGCAATTAATGAAAAAAAGCCAAGTACACTAAATTGAAACATGAAACGTGGAACTCACACAACGTCATTATAGTTATAGTCCCTATAGTCCTCTCTACAACAGGTGTATTACCAAAAGCGCTTTATCGATCATTAAAAACTGTAGATTCAAAACTTATATTCAATTGCGAAAATCAGTTTTACTTAATACTTATAGAATAGTTAGAAAATTTATCTCAACAGAAAACTACCCGTAACCAAACACGCTCATGATACCCACTTGGCCACGTAAAAAAAAAGTTAATTAAAATTACAGCTTATATACGTCCCACTGCTGGACTCATTTCTGAGAGGGTTTCAATGCGTGTTGGCGAACTTCACATGTCTTCGAAATATTTTTTTCTTATTCCTCAGACATGCAGGTTTCATCACGATGTTTTCCTTCACCGCCGAGCACGTGGTAAATCAGTAATTAAAATTGCAATCAACAGTTTCATTGGTGCCGGCGGGGATTGAATCCAGGTTACTCGCGTTCTGTTATATTTACAGCGAGCGTTAACCATCTGAGCTACCACGGCCACCTGATAACCATTAATATAATATTTGGAACACACGTTTATTATGTTAAAGATTAAAATTAAAGGAGATGAAAAAAGTGACGACAATTTTTACAAGATTAAAAAAAAACAGAGAATCTGATCGACTTTCATTGATAACTTTTAAACGGTGTTGAGTTCAATTATAAAAATATCAATAGGGATCCTCCTTAGAATATATGGAAACTTATTCAATACTATATACATATATCTCAATCTACTTCTTACATTTCTATTAAGCGAGAAGTCTCGCCGACGCACAGACCAACGAACGGTAATCCATATATATTTTCAATTACATTTTTTGTCATATATCTCAAACTAATCAACTTGAAAATAAGCTAATCTTATAATTCAATGTTCTCAGTTATTGTAACGTTTATAATAATATAGATTTTAGGTCTATCTTAAATACATATCGAGAGTAGAGCATTCCCTCACGTCGTGAGGCGTGAAATACAGTTTTGTTAAAAACAAACTGAGAATAAAATAATAAAATGTAATAATATTAAGAATATAACATTAAAAACTTAACATATACAAAAGACAATCGTTATATAGTTTGACGATTAATGATAATATTGACTGAAAAAAATCGTATAAATGTGATAATTATGATAAAAATTCATATAACTCACCGTCGCAATCAGAAAACACATGATCGAAAGAATCAAGGAATTCCTTTAGTTTAGTCGAGTTCAAAGTCATTAGATTCACCGGATCCATAAAATCAATTTGTATTTTAGTCATTGATATCGATTTGAAGATCAGCCAGAAGAATAAGCAACACGTGCGGCCGTAATCTGGTCGAGTGTTCTACTGCGCTTGCGATTCACGATTTCGTTATGAAATGCGTTAATATACACATTTACACGATACTAATGTTTGCAATAGATGTTGACATCACTGACCCATATACAGTGTGTTTCCGGGAGAAAAAGGTATTGGTATTGTGACGGCCCATCATTATTATTAATAATTAATAATCAATTTCTATATAAGGGGGCGTAAAAAATAGTCTTAAAAATATATATTAATAAAATTACATTAAAAAGCATAAAGTTAAAAATAAATACATTTCCGACATTAAGTATTATAGTAAATTTAAGGCAAAATACTGTCTTTCAAAATAAATAAATTTATTAAAAATATTGTAAAAATATCCAAAATAAGATAAATAATAGAAATACAAGTCAAAAATATTATAAACATAAAAACAAGTAACATTTAAAAGATTATGGGAAAATTGGTTCAAAATTCGCTCTGCGGCTAGTAGCCGTGCTGATCATGCAATTGGTGGTGATGTAATACACTTACATAATGTCTGCAGGAGTGGCGGTCTGGCAGGTGGTGGCGCTCACGGAGGGTTTACGGCCAGGGTGCCTATTTCCCTAAACCGTGTAAAGTACATCCACTGTGGGTGGATTCAATAGTATTCTGTATGACAATTACACGCATTGCAATGTGCGACTTTGGTCAATGTTTGTGCTTACGTACTACCAAGGGGCCAAGGCCTCTCTTATTGGTTTGCCAGTTATTTTGCTGTGGACTACGGTCCAGTTCCCCGATTGAGCGTTCCCCTCGGGGGGAGTGCATCAAAATTGTTGGCGCTCAATGCGCGTGGCGTGTGTGGAGCCGTGTGCCCCCCCCCACCCCACATTTTTTAAAATAAATGTGGGAGAGCGAAACCCTAGTATCGGGCATTTATGTATAAATATATTGTGAGCCTTTTCCAAGCGGGAAGGGATAATTAATAATAAATAAATAATGTAAACATGATACAAGTGGAATAGGGAAGTTTTATGTTCGTAAGCTTTCTCGAGTCCTGTCCACATGAACAGGGTTCACTTATCTTATAAGGCACTATCAGCAGCTTCCACTTGCTCCAGTGAATATTCATTCTTCCAAAAGACGCCTAAAAGAACTAAGTTACTCAACAAACACAACGTAAAAAAGGGTCCTAACTAAGATAGATGATCACACCAAAAATATTACAAACGGCATATTATTAAACCTTTACAAATATCATTTAGAAAAATCAAAACATATTTTATTTACCCTGGTCACACATATATATATGTATATATATATATATATATATATATATATATATATATATATATATATATATATACATACATACATATATAATAATAACTATAAATATAAAAGAGACTTAAATTTTATTACTAGATGGCGTCCTTTCTATTGTGCTGAAGACGAGTGTTTCGGAGATAGCACCGGTTTTAACATTTGTTTTCCGGTACTCCTACTCTCTAGGCAAAGTTTCGAAATCATGGAAGATAGTTTTCTTGCACTTGATCCCTAAAAAAGGTAATCGCCTCAATCCGTCCAACTATAGGCCTATTGCCATCACCTCTTTGTTCTTTAAGTAATGGAGTCCATTACATACGGTACGTTAAAGATCACCAGCTGATTAGTGATCGCCAGTACAGTTTCCGTCGGGGTCAATCAGCTTCTTTATTTATTCAGCTTCTGGGTTACTTTAATCATAAATGAGAAGAGACAGTAGAGTCCAAGGAGAAGGCGTTGGCCGTTAGTTCATGCCACAGATTACCCCGTAATAGATACAGCATCTTGGAATATTTGTTCTGTTCGATTTCATCAAATTTCGCGTCATGCGTGAGTTTCGGGGGACGTGTCAAATGCGCTGTGATTGGATAATTCAATATTGAACTTAGAATGCTCCGAACCATAGTGATGGAACAGGGTTGGGAAAGGGAAAAAATGCGAAAAAGAATAACACTTTAAGATCTCTCACAAAGTTTGCTATTATTAGACGATTACTCAGAAAATATAACCGAGGGAAATTGAGCAGCAGCATCTTTCTGATAACTTCTCGGAGTAATAAAAATCTCTGATCGCCTGATAATCGTGTGAACTATGTCGCACGTCATCCTATGAGGCAATTTATAGGAGAGGCTCATGTTGAGCTATGATCTATATGGGTAATTCAAGGTTGAACTTAGAATGCTCCGAACCATAGTGATGGGACAGGGTTGGGAAAGGGAAAAAATGCGAAAAAGAATAACAATTTAAGATCTCTCACAAAGTTTGCTATTATTTGACGATAACTCAGAAAATATTACTTTAATTTTTACAGATATAACAGAGTTTTATGTCTTTAACTTTATCAGCAATAACTTTTTTATAATAGATTAAGTTATGCCACTTAAATAAAAATGTTCTAATAAGTCAGTAGTAGTATATGTTAGTGTAAAATTACTATTGAGAAATTTACCACAATAATCCAATAAGTTTGTATAATAAATATACAAAAAAATTGTTAGCGCATTTTCAGTATTTTTTCCATATTTCAAGAATTCAAAATTATTTAATATCGCTAATGTCACAATTAGATTATATCAAAATTAGCTTTCATTTGCTATATCAGTTACTATAATATGCCATGTAGTGGCAGTTTAGAATATCCACTACCCCATGTCTTCCCGTGGGTGTCATAAGAGGCGACAAAGGGGCACAGGCAGGAGATGAGAGGTAACATCTTCCTGATAACAACAATTACACAATAAAAAACTGTGGCCGCCAACCCGCTCGCCAAGCGTGGCAACTATGGCAAACATTCCCCCATGAGCAACGACACAAACAAACGGCACCCAGTCCCCGGCGGCCCCGCTATTCATGGCTACGGTGGCACCCATGGTAACGGCGGCGCAGGGGGTGCTAAGTATCTCCGACGGAAGTTCGGTTAACACATACGATAACTCGACCTGGCAACATATAACGCACGCACCCTGAGGACTGACGCGAAGATCTTGGAGCTGGAAGAAGAGGTAGACAAGTTGCGCTGGCATATTATGGGATTATCCGAGGTCCGAGAGAGAGGGGGAGGGCACGGTAATCCTCAAGTCCAGCAACTTGTTCTGTCCCAAGGAGATGTCGGATCTATCGTCCAGAAGTCTCTCATCAACAACGTTGTAAAAATTAAGATTGTGTCGACGAGGGTCGCATACCTGATACTCAGAATTACGTAACGGTATTCGGTGAAGGTCATACAGGTTTACGCACCAACCTAGACACATCCCGATGAGGAGGTGGAGGAAAGGTATGAAGATATTTCTAGAGCCGTGCATTCCTCCGAAACCCACTATACGGTGTTTATGGGAGACTTTAACGCAAAACAAGGCACAAAAGAAAGCGGTGAGTTAATGTTAGGAAAATTTGGAATAGGGCAACGGAACCCAAAGGGTCAGCAGCTGGCCAAGTTTATGGAGAAAAAGAAATACTATATGATGAACTCTTTTTTCCAAAAGCGGCCTAAGAGGAAGTGGACCTGGTCAAGCCCCGACGGTTCGACAAAAACTGAGATTGACTTCATTATGACTAACAGAAGCCAACTGTTCAGTGATGTCCCAGTGATCGCGAGGGTGAAAAATGGCAGGGATCACCGAATGGTTAGAGGCACACTTAACCTAAACGATAACTTGGAGAGGTCTCGTCTCATGAAGTCAACGCTCCAACCCCCTCGTGCTCTTATCCAGAATCCCAAAACCTTTCAACTCGAGTTACAAAACCGCTTTTGGTGTCTAGATGACTGAAATGCAGTGTAAAATATGAATGACAAGCTCGTGGAAACTTTCCATGCTGTCGGAGCTAAGTTCTACAAGACCCACCGCAGAAGAACACAAAAAGTCTCCGATCATACTCTTAATCTCATGGATTTCAGACGGGAGATGAAGCTGCAGTCATCTGCAGATTTGACAGCATACAGGCAACTGAACTAGCGGATCTCCAAATGCATGCGGCAGGACTTACGCAAACTTCAATACAGCTCGTATTGAAGAAGCGATTCAGCGGAACCAGGGCTCCAAAATCTTTGCCGGAGATCTGTCTGCCAGAAAGAGCCAACTGTCAAAGCTGAAGACTGAGTGTGGCGGCATCGTTTCTGGGAAACCTGAGATTTTGAGTGAAATTGAGAGGTTCAAAGGGGAGCTGTACACATAATCGTTGGAGCCACACGCTCGTTAATCGTTATCGTTAATCACACTTGTGATTAACGATCCAAGAGCAAGTCTTATCCGACATTATTCCGTTGATATTCCGGACGACAGTCTAAGCGAGATTAAAATGGCTCTCCAGCACCTTAAAAACGGCAAGTCCCCGGGCGAGGATGGCATTACAGCGGAGCTTCTGAAAGCGGCTGGAAAACCGGTACTTGAAGTCCCTCAAAAGCTCTTAATTCCAAATGGGCTCAAAGTCACTCAACGAGCCTCCTTCCTCCTCCAACGAGTCGCTTTTTATAGCATAAGGGTGACAAACGAGCAAACAGTCCACCTGATGGTAAGTGGATGCTGTGGCCTGTAGACGTCTACATTTAACCTCGCTTAAGTATCAAAATGCAGATGCGTTGTCACCCTTGAAGACTATGATGGAATGCCTTGATACCAGTAAAAGGGTAAAAAAAGGGGGAGTTCTCTATACTCACCATACTAAAAGCAGCAGCATTAAGATGCTATTTTAGGCTGCAGTGTGGCTCTACCACGTATAAGACGATATATGATGATGGCTCTGCAACATTCTAGTTCCATACGTCCTTTACGTAGTCTACTGCACCACTACAGAAACTGCGTCGTCTGGGAGATAACTACGGTCGAGGAAAATAAGTAGTCGCCTCTGCATTGTTTATTTTTTAAGTTAAAGTTACAGCCTATATACGTCCCACACCTGGGCTTCTGGGTACGTAAGTAAATGCTCGCCATGCTGCCTTAGTGCGTAATGGCGAACTGCACATGTCTCTCTAATTTTTGTCAAATATATTTTTGCCTATTTCTCAGACATGCACGTTTCCTCACGATGTTTTCCTTCACGGCTGAGCACGTGGTAAATCACCACTTAAAATTTCAATTAACTGGTGCCGGTGGGAGTCGAACTCCGGTTGTTCACGTACTTTGAAATTTACACCGAGAGCTTAGCCCCTGAGCTACCACGGCTCGCGGTTGTTTACTCTAGTTAGATAGAAAAAGCAACGGAAGAGTGACTCACCGTGCCGTCCGCACGGAAAGATAGTTACGAGTAGACACTTCAATGGCGCGTGATCTTGTTTGTTTTCAACACTTTTATAAATATCTTCAATATTTCAGACTTTGTAATGATAAAGTATATCTTAGTTTCTTCAATTATGTAATACCACAAATACTGTCTTATTACAAAGTGACAAAAAGTTCAAATTGATTATAAAAACAATTTATTTAACAAGTAATTTTAACAATAAAAATAATCAGATAACCGACTTGGCAAAGGTGATATGCATGATTTTTTTAACAGAATAGAATAACCTTGCAAAGACCTTCTAGGTATGTCTAGGTATGTCAATAACAACGAAATGATTGTAAAAGCTATTAAGTGCGCAGAATATATTAAAAAGACGAAAGCTCACACGCTATTAATATGACAATGCTGACGTAATATGATAAGAGCAAAGCACCACTCTTCCTGGAACCATTGACTTAGAATTATATTACTAGCGTAACGTCCGGCCAACCGAACAACTAAAACGGTCCAGTGCACTGGCTCTAAAATAACAGTTTAGGGCCAACGCGAAACGGTCGACATTGGTGCGCGCGCAGGACTGATTTGCCTGTCATAAATGTGTCTAGTTGCGTTGTAAAAGGCTGCAAACATTACTATAGAAAAATCAAAAAGGAACATGGGATATCTGGGGGCACGGCAGTGCCCCCGCCAAGTCGAGCAAAAAAGCGGCACGGCCATACTATACTTTTCTGGAAGCAATTCGGGCCATTTTCGACCCCATATAACTTCGTATTGGATAAAAATAAAAGCCTGAATTTTACCAATTAGGCATTGTATAAACATGGTATATTTCAAATTTAATTCAATTTGAACCAGTAGTTTACGAGTTATAACTAATCAAAGTTTCTTAATTTTGTCGCTCACTGACTGACTGATCATCAAAACTCTAAGGCACTTCTAGCATACATAGAAGCTTCAAATGTAAAATGCAATTAGGGTTTGGTATATGAATCGAGGAAAAACTAAAATATTTTTTAATTTTGGTCAAGTTTTCTAGATACACCAACTGCATAAATAACTTTGTAATATCATATAAATGTATAGAATTACAAAGTTACGTTTGCAGTGAATGAATCAGTGTACTTGTATATTATGTTTAATAGGTGTAGATAAGGAAAGTTAAAAAAGTATATAATAAAAGTAGTCCTACTATCTTATCTACAAAAAGAAGTGAGATGCCATCAAAAACATAACTTGTAAAAAAAATCCAAGTCTCGCAACTCAGTTGGTCTACCATAAAAAGTTGTGAGATCCATGTAATACCAAGTCGGTTAATTTATTCAGTCCCTACTTAAGGGTCCTTCTGTTTTAAGTTATTACGTAATTAGCTAACCTAACAACATTTTATAATGACCATATCAATGTTAAAAATCTTTTATGTTTTAAATATATAGATTGACTTGGCAATCGCACTAAGCAATCTAATTTAATATAATATGTATTACTTGTGAAATACATTGTGTTTTCATGCGATGGCCAAGTCAATCTATATATTTAAACGATGACGACGAACGACGACGATGCTAAGTGGTAATATAGTCTAAGAAGATAAAGCGCAACAACTTAGCAATAAAAAAAAACTCTTATCTATAATGATTTATTATTTTTACGAGAACACTACACATTTATATAACACTAGTTTTTACAGATTTTATCGCGTATATTAACTTATTTTATATTCCCGACGTTTTGTGCAATTCACAGCACCCGTGGTCACAGAGGAACTGAGGTGTTCGGCGTCCCAAAGTCATATTCAACCACGACTACCTCCAGATTAAAATTATTATTTTTGGTCCGATTTACGCAGTATGAACTTAATATAGTAACTTGAAGTCCTGCAGTTGTATGCTTGGGTTGGGATTTAATTTTATTAATTGTAGGATCCCAAGCAGGTGGAAGCAACCAGCCATCTCTCATTAAAATTCGGGTGTTTCCCTCTTCTTCCATCCTTGGAAGAAATCAGTTTTCTTCAGCGAGGATTTGTTGTTTATATTATTAGGCAAGACTGCAGAGTTACCGGTGCATCGTATTGTGACGGCCCAATATTATTATTAATAATTAAATTCAATATAAAGGGGCATCAAAAATAGTCTTAATATATATATATATATATATATATATATATATATATATATATATATATATATATATATATATATATATATATTAAGCAATAAAATTACATTATTAAGCATAAAGTTTATATATCGTAAATACATTTCAGACATTAGACAAATATTAGAGTAAATTTAAGGCAAAATATTGTCTTTCAGAATAAATAAATGTATTCAAAAACTTGTAAAAAAAATATTTAAAGTATGATAAATAATAGAAATACAAGTCGAAAATATTATAAAATAAAGATAAATAACATTTATAAGATAATTAGAAAATTTGTCAAAAATTGTCTGTCTTGGCAGGAGTTCATGTATAAAGAAAATTTTCCTAAGTTATGGAAGTGTTCATGTATAGATGTCTTGTATGGAGTAGCTGCCGGAGACATACATATCTGCAGTTGTACTAAAAAAATATAAAAATTATATATATATATATATATATATATATATATATATATATATATATATATATGGGGTGGTCGGGTGCCCGACTGCTTGAAGTACTGTAGCACAATGACTAGTCCTATATTAGGGACTTATGATAATAAACTTAATTATACAAAAGCAATACTATAGAAGGTCTCTATGATGAATATGCATTACAATAGTAGGGCTGTGGGTTCAAGTCATATATATTAATGGCTTATGAAAGTAAGTTCTATGATACAAAAGCAATATACTATAAAAGGTCTATATGATGAATTTGCATTACAATAGTAGGGTCGTGGGTTCAAGTACTATATATTAATGACATGAAAGTAAGGTCTATGATACAAAAGCAATACTATAGAAGGTCTCTATGATGAATAAACATTACAATAGTAGAATCGTGGGTTGAAGTCCTATATTTTAATGACTTATGAAAATAAGGTCTATGATACAAAAGCAATATTACAGAAGGTCTCCTTGATGCATAAGCATTATATGGAGTAGTCGGGTGACCGACTGTTCTTAGTACTGTAGCAAAATGACTAGCCCTTATTAGGGACTTGAAAAGGAATATTACGGTGGCGTGAATGCTGCTTCACGAGCAATTGGTCCAAGGTAAACTTGGACTCGCTAACCGATGTGTCCTAGACATATCATCTTAGTGCCGGTGGTAAGCGGGTTCGTTGTAGCAATACAGCCTTCCCGTAGACATCGCACACCCATACCATTTGTGGGCGGCGTCGTAGCGCATAGCGATGAGTCGTCTATCTTTCGGATTGAGATGAGTGTGTTTGGTAGCACTTTTAAGTGTAACAGGCATACTCAACTTCATGTCTTAGTGCATTAGCGCTATGATACGTGGAGTTTTGTTCTCTGGCGTCTTGGTATCTTAGTAGGGTGCTACTATGATACGTTTGTGATGTTTTTATTTAACAAAAATACAAACTTTTTTACCAAAGTCGATAGGGATCATGTGGTTGTGTTGTGAGGGGGCGCCATCCGTATGATAGTTGCATTGATGCTTACTGCTACTTGCGGAATTGCTACTTGTTATGGATATGCGGGTGTGCTGCGCCTGATTCGACGCGTTTTTGTGGTTCTGGTTGATGGAAGTATGAGGGTGGTGATGTCTGCTGAGATGTATGGAGGACTTTGGGATGGTGTAAGCCCGGCGATAGGCGTATTGATGCTTGTTGCGTTCTGCAGCATTGCGTCTCTGCGATGGTTGTTTGGTGGGACGCTATTCTCAATGGCGCTCTCTGCGTCTTGGTTTGACTCACACCTGAGTAGCTTTGCCCATGTCGGGTCCCTTTATTACGGGGCTGCAACTGTCTGCCCTCCATGATGTTTTATATAACAACATATTATAATATCTCTGTAACTTTCCCACCTTTGAATGATTGAAGGCAACATGTGGGTGAGGCAAACATGATCGAAAATGCATTTACTCAACGTCAGTAACATAAACCCTTTCTGATGGCGAATTATTACTCTTATCTTATTGGCTATATCTGCCGTTGTATTGTTTAGTGGAGCATACGTGTCGACCTCATGCGTGTGGTAGCTGGCGGGAGGATCTGAGGAGACTCTCAAAGCTTCCGCTGAAAGCCGCACAACGTGGGATCCTATTCCCTTGAGGTGAGCGGTAGACTCATGACACGCTCTGCGGCTAGTAGCCGTGCTGATCTTGCAATTGGTGGTGATGCTATACACTTACATCACGTCTGCAGGAGCGGCGGTCTGACAGGTGATGGCGCTCACGGAGGGTTAACGGCCAGTGTGCCTATTTGCCTAAACCGTGTGACGTACATTCACTGTGGCTGGATTCGTTCGTATTCTGTATGGCGTTTACACGCATTGGCAAGCGTGACTTCAGTCGATGTTTTTTTTACGCACTAAAAAGGGGCTAAACCTCTTTTACTGGTTAGCCAGTTATTTTGCTGTGGACTACGGTCCAGTTCCCGAATTAGCATTCCCTACGGGGGCAGTGCATCAAAACGGTTGGCACTCACCGCGCACGGCGCGTGGAGCCGTGTGCCTCTCATACATTTTTTTAATAAGTGTAGAAGAGCGAAGCCCTTGTATCGGGTATTTTGTATAAATATATTGTGAGCCTTTTCCAAGCGGGAAGGGATAAATAATAATAAATTAATAATGTAAACCTGATACAAGTGGAATAGGGACGTTTTATGTTCTTAACTTTTCTCAAGCGCTGACTTCGTGAACGGGGTTTATTTAGCTTATGAGTCACTACCAACAGGTTTAAATTGTTCTAGTGAATATTCATTCTTTCAAAAGACACCTAAAAGAACTAAGTTACTAAACAAACACAACGTAAATAAGGGTCCTAACTAAGACGATCACGCCAAAAATATTACAAACGGCCTATTATTAAACCTTTTGAAAGATCGTTTAGAAAGATCAAAACATATATTATTTTCTTGGTTACATAATTTTAAATTAATTATATATAATATATTTAATATTTAATATATTTTTATATAGTGAAGGGGGGAGCGTTACATTATCATAAAAGTCTAGTAGTTAAGTAGTTAAGTATATATATATATATATATATATATATATATATATATATATATATATATATATATATATATATATAGGCATGTTTTATTTCATGCAAAAATAACTTTTATTGCTTACATATAAATTTGTATTGTGGTGGACATATTTTGCAAATTTAAAATATATAAATGAGCACATGGAAGTGCCGTGGAATTTTCAATTTTTTAATCAATAAACGACACCAAGTTGAAGTCATAACATTACTAAATACCACGTATCATTTTTTCGAGCTACAGACTCTTATCTTTTGAATTCTTCACTATTTTCATAGAGTAGTAGTACATATCTTAGTATACTTTCTATGTTACTAATGTAAGCTACTAGTACTGCGTTCTGTTCTACAATTTTTCTCAGTTTACTCAATGCATAAACAAATACTTTTTACTTTATAATTTATTAGGTTTATTGAATTTATAAGTTTAAGTAAATGGTAATAATATAATAAGTAATAATAACGTAACAATCTAAGAATTATATTTTATGCTATTATGCGCGTATATTGCTATGTATAACATTTTATATACATAGCAATATACGCGTGCGTACGGTCGGTCGAGCACTGTAACGACTTGTGAATATTTTATACTACTATGGTTTTGTTATTGATTTATTTTCTTATTAATTTTTGAATGTGTAATTAAGTACGATTTAAAACAACTCCAAGTGTAGGCCACATAAACTGTGCCCTAAAGTATTTAATTTTGGATAAAATAATCTTAAAATCTTGCTGATTATTTTTCCATACCGATTTTAACATAGCAATAACAAACAATAACAGGAGATGAAAAATTGCGGTTGCCAACCCGCTTTCCTGTGCGACCAGAAACAAAAGAAAAAAATAAGCAGAAAAGCATATCAACAGGGAAAATAGGCAAACACCTCTGCAATTTTCATAAGAATATAAATGCGATCACTGGTTCATTAAAGCGATCCGTTCTTAGAGGACGGATTTTTGAAGCATGTAATACAATAACAATAGATTTTTTTTTTACGAAACAAAAGTGACAAATGAACTTACAGTCCAGCTGATGACTTCTGAAATCCATGGACACCTGCAGACAACTTCAAACAATGCAGGTTACAGATGCGTTGTCACCTCTAAGGACTAAGATGGAATGCATCACAGCCTCTATCCCCTTCAGACCGGAACACATTAGTACAAGCTCTGCTGTTTGATGACAGAAATAGGTACCAACCCAGGCGAACTCCTAGGTAGAAGCGGAGTCCTACCACCTAGTGTAATATAGTTTTAATAATATTTATTTTTTATTTTTAATGATATTGTCTAAATTTAACGTATCGACGATTAAGTGCCAAATACTGCTGTCTAAATTTTTTTGATTTTATGATTATAGTATAGTTCGATTTGTATGAAGACGCATCACACTTTAGCAAAACCATATAATTCGAATTACTGCTAATTGAGAAGATAGGTACGTATACCAATAGCTGCTAAATTAAGACGCTGAAACAAATGCTGAATAGTTCTGGTAATACTAACCAACTTCGTAATGAAAAAAAAAATGCTATCTTCATTTGCGTATTATTTTCTGCCATAATCTGCTAACTACATTGAGACGTGTGTTTACTGTTCCGCTGTTCGTGTCCGTCTGATCTCTGAGCGTTTGGCGGTTTGTATGCAGCAGGCTGACACTGGGGCGAACCGGGGTGGCGCTTCGCACGCGAACGATTTCCTGCACTGGGATTGGCCGATACATATCACCATTTTTTCTTGCGGGAGTCCAGAGTTAACGTACAAATGCTTTGTGTTTTGTTGAATAATTGATTAATTACGTTTAAAAGTGTGTTTTGACTATAAAAATACATATAATAAGGTAAGTTATACTCAAATTATTAATTAAAACAAGGTGCCACCAAATGTATACTAATTTTACTGATAAGTAAAAACTTTAATTTATTTTATTGCTATTTTAAGTTACTATTGAGTGAATTTAAAACAAAATTATTTCTATACATTATTCCATAATTAGGTACTGTTTATTAGGCTTTCAAAGGATCTATTTAAATGATAAAAAACGATAATATATAAATGATAAAGAACTCACTCAAATCAAATACTTTGTCTTAACGTTCGATGTACGTGGCGTGCAGCCTATGTCCAAAGTTCACGTTGCGTAGTTGTTGATTCCTTGTGATATTATTGAATGTATTTTCGTTGATTATTCCTTTTCTTCAAGGCGGCGAAGGACAAATTTTGTTTACAAATGGATGTAACAAAATAAAATAAAATACGGTCGCTGGTAAAAATGATATAATGACTTGCTAATATCTTTGCAATGGTAAGAGCTTTCTAAAAGAAGATTGCCGCTGGGCGCCCTCTGGCGCCTTGTTTTATACTGCTGATTATTAGTCGGTGTTGCCGCAACAACTACGATACGTAATAGCAACTAGACTGATAAATTTACTGGACCAATTGTTAAATATTTATTAAGTAATTTTTACCTTTTTATTGTTTAATTGTTGACAATTTGTTATTTTAGACATTTTAGTCATAAATATAAATTTTTCGTTATTTTATAGTTATAAGATTTGCATGCCACTAATAATGGCTGATTAAGCAGATATCATATAATTAATATGACCATTTTCAGTTTATTTTAACCAAACGCAAATAAATATTTAATTTCAATTCATTTCATAATTTGTCATTTGGCAGCAAATTGAAAATTATCTGTGTCACGTCAGCATGAATTTAACGCGAGAAAATTTTCGTACAATGATTTTTAATGATTTTCGATATCATCTAAGTCAACAAGAAAGTTATGATAGACTTCGATTGGCCTTTCATAATGAAGCCCTATCTCGTGCCACTGTTTACAACTGGTTTAACTAGTTTAGACGTGACCGCACAAATCTCACCGATGATCTGCGTAAGGGACGGCTTTCTACGGCGACGAATGTGAGATATGATAGAGACTCACAAAAGAATAAGTTATCAGCAGATTTGAACAAGCTTGGGCATCCTTATGAGACAAGTGCACAAAATCCTTCATGAACATTTAGCGGTCAGGAAGCTTTTTTATTGAATTAAATTGTTTTGGCTATAAACGCGAAAGAACGAACAACACTGACATCCTAGGAACTTATTCGCAGCAATTACTGAAACGGAAATGAGCAGTTGTGTTTGGAGACTACAATTTCAACTTATTAAACAATAACCAAACAACTGTCATATACAAACGAATGCTACAAGAAAGTGGGTATAGCCTACTTAACAAAATAAACAATAAATACGACACACGTGAAACATCCAATTCTATAAAAATTCTAGACCATGTTAGTTCAAACCTGCAATAAAATGTGGCAACGCTATCGTCGCGCCGCAAGCGAAACACACCGAAACCTAAATCACGCTATCAAAATTCCGAATCATAAACAATATATATACAACATCTCCGAACTATCACACGGAGTGTTGGCCGCTCCCCGGGCAGAACACCTTGCCCGGCGAAAGATCTTCCTTTTCCTTCCACGGCCACAGTGGTGACCCCGACGTGATCTGAACATGCAACCAACAACCTTCGGAAACTTCAAGCTTTATCATAGTCATAAAATACCCCAACCATTCGCTCCCGAGCAGATATCGTTTGCAGTCTTCATATCCTGCAAGCCATCTAGCTTCACAACCGCAGACTACAAGGCAATTCTTGGCACTTGCACATTCGTCGGCACTATCGAACTCCGGTCTAAGCAGGGGGGTGATGTGGCGACGCTGTCGTCGCGCCGCAAGCGAAACACACCGAAGCCTAAATCATGCTATCAAAACTCAGAATAAACAGTATATATAGAACATCTCCGAACTCCAAACATGGTGTATTGGCCGCTCCCTGGGCAGAATACCTTGCCCGGCGGAGATCTCCCTTTTCCTTCCACGCCCACAACTATAATTATCATCTTGTTATTATCGAGTCAACCACGTCCAACCACAAACACATTTACCTAAAGATTCACAAATATAAACCATAGAAGAATAAAAATACTATGTATGAAGGTATTGACTACAATAAATAAACGAAGCTGTAAGGCAATGCCTATCCGATTGCTATGAACTGCAATTTGAAAAACTAGAAACATAACTTTCGGAAGCTCTCAAACGTAGCAAGAAAACGAAAATTTAAACCCCACCACGATCATACTGGATAAATAGTGATGATATTTTAGCGGCCATTAATAACAGGAACCGATTTTGGAATTCTTACTTGAAGACATTACCAAATAAAGCTGACAAACAACATCATCTATTAGTGAAAAACAATGAAAAGAGATGGTTCTTAACAACAAAAAGTGAATATTACCACAAAACACTTAAAAATTGTGACAAAAACCTTTCAAGATGTGGAATTAACTTATGTTCCAATAAACTGAAACTTAGCAGCGCTCCGTCGAAACTCGAAACAGATTCTCAGCTAGGTTCCACTCTTGCCAATAAAATTCCACGTAAGTATCACAATAATTTCACCTACACTAATTTGTGCAACAATCAAATAGATATCAAAACTATGGAACTAAAACAATATACAAAGTCAACAAAATCATAGACAGCTTTAATTGGAATACAAGTTTTGGTCACGATGGTTTAACATGTAAAGCCCTAAAATCTATAAAACCTCTTAGAAAAATTAACGAACACTATAAATAATTGATTTTCGCCAATATTTAGGTCAGGTAATAGAACCGATCCAGGAAATTATCGCCCTATCTCAATACTTCCAGTACTCTCAAAATTATTTGAAAAAGTTTTATACAACCATTTGGACAACTACTTAACATCAGTTGACTTCATGAATACTAAACAATATGGGTTTCGCTCCAAATAACACATCCTTTCGGTCTGTATAGACTTAGTCACCAATCTTATAAGCAATATAGATAAAAAGCAAATAGCTCTTGGAGTATTTATCGATTTGAAAAAAGCTTTTGATACAATAAGCCATAAATTACTTCTAAACAAATTATTTTATATCGATATAGAAGGAACTACTCTCAATATGCTTCAGTCTTTCTTCTTTGAAAGATACCAGATTGTTAAAATACTTAATACTCGTAGTACACCTCAACTTATCACTTACGAAGTACCACAGTTCTCTATTCTTGGGTACCTTCTATTTATCATCTTCATAAACAATATCCATGAACTAGGATTAGCTGCTGATGTGTCATTATACGCTGACAATACTAGTCTGAATTTGAAATGTAATTATCAATATTCTTACAATAATGAATACTCAATGATCGAATAACGTCGCTTCAGCACTTGTTCCGATGAAAACATATTTATCTATTTTTAAAATAAAGTCAAGTGAATTTGTTTAAAAATAACGTTGAAGAGACCCCTCGACCGTAAGGACGAGAGGGAAAAGTGTTTTTCTCAGTGGTTCCATCGGAAATAAATGGATTTATATGCATATATATTTACACTTAAGAATAAGAGGAGGCCTGTGACGTTTAAAGGCTTTAAGTAACTTCCTAATTACGACAAGTTTACTATTTTTGGTTTACTAAATAACTACTTGATTTAAATAATATAAGAATTCATCCATCCATCCATCTATTATAGTCCAAAAATTACTCGTCTAAACATAGGAAATCATCAATTATTTTTGGATTTTGTTTTATTGTAATAATTTGTAGATTAATGTGGAAAAAACTAAAATGATCCAATTTCAGACATAAAAGAAAACTATTGAATATTAATGTTAAATATAATGATAAGATCATCGAACAAGTAGCAAGTACTATATTTCTGGGTATAATTTTGGATCAAAATTGCGACTGGAAAACACATGTCCATTACGTGACAAACTTGCTAGATTTGTCTATGCAATAAAAAGATTACGAGTCACGGTATCAATTAATGCTGCTCTATGTGCTTATCACGGATACTTTTCGTCAGTACTATCATATGGTCTTTTATTGTGGGGCAATTCAGTAGATATAATAAAAGTATTTGGAGTACAAAAAAAATGTGTGCGTGCAATCTATGGAGCAAGGTTTACGGATAGATGGTAAGCCCTTGTTTTAAAAAGTACAATATCTTGACATTAACATGCTTATGTACATGCTTATGTAAAGAAATTTACATATTTGTAAAACAACATCCTGAACAATTTGAAAGGCATAATGTAACTGAACGAAATGTAGCTCCTAGAAACAAACATAAACTATATTTACCTCAATGCAGGCTCAAATTGTATAAAAGAAACTCTTACGTAAATGCTATAAAGGTGTACAACAAAATACCCAACGACTTTAAAGAGTTACCTTTAACCATGTTTTAAAAAAAGTTGATACAATGGTTAAAAGAAAAATGTTTTTACGACCTAAATTAATTTATGTCTTTTTGTGAAAAATAAATCTGAAATCAGTAATATTGATATATACCTAATAATTAATTAATTATGAATAACCAGAAAGTATAGACATTAATAATTAAGAACAATCATCACACAATGTGACATTTTAAAACCTATTACTTAAATGGTTTGATATGGACATCAATTAATCATAAATGTACGAAATTGAATTCCCATTTGTGTTTAATTTTTTTTTTTCATGTATACCTATAAAATATTTGCACACCATATAAAGTGGTAGAATATAAATGGGCCATTAGATATAATTTCAGATCATACTTTATTGTACACATACATTCTGGAAAATAAATGAATTTGAATTTATTTGCTACCGAAGTTTGTTATTATTCTGATTTGTTATCAGAAAGATCCTGCTATCTATCTACTGTTTCAATTTTTCTCTGTCACTTCTTCGGGCATTCACGGGACGATATAGACAAGTGCAAATTCTTAAATTGCCTCGATTTAATAAAAATAATGCCTTTAAAGATAATAAACTGTAACATTTAATTTGGTACCAGCAATAGTTTTAGAATAAACAGTTACCATCGGCACTCTTATATTATGCCAGTATAGAAACATTACCATCACCGATAATATTTTGCACGTAGTAGAGCCATGTTGCAGCTTTATTATTGTTGTAGCATATTATTACGTGTACTGTTCGAGCTATGGAATGTATATACACTCACGCCTGTCACCCAGGGGGGTAGGCAGAAACAACGGACTTCCATTTGGCACGATCCTGACATACCTCTTTCGCCTCCTTTACATCCATATATCTACGCATACATGCTCGTCGGTTAAGGGTACTTCTAACGTTGCCCCTTTTCAAAATATCGCCAATTTGGTCGATAAACTTTTTTCTAGGGCGTCCCTTCCTGACTCGGCCGTTTACATCTGCCATATAAATTTGCTTTGTCACTCTTTCCTCATTCATTTTTTCTACATGACCAAACCACCGAAGCATTCCTTTCTTAATCCTGGTCACAACATCATCTTGCATACCACATTTATCTCTTATCATGCAATTTCTCACCCTGTCATTCAGATTCAAACCTAGAATACTCCTTAAAGACCGCATTTCTACAGCTTTTATTCTACTTTCGTGCTTCTTCTGCCACACCCAGCTTTCACTACCATACATTAAAGTAGGGACTAACACAGCATTATGAATTACCATACGTGCCTTTTTTGACACATTCTGGTTCTTCATAATAGAGTGTAGTGCCCCATTCACTCTATTCCCTGCATTTACTCGTCGTTCTATATCCCTGTCATATCTACCATCCCTGCTAAATACACATCCCAAATACACAAACTCATCCACTTGCTCAATTAACTCTCCTTCTATTCTTATTTCACATACCGTTTTGCTTTCTTCTCTTTCAAAAACCATCACTTTCGTCTTACTTGCGTTCACTTTCATTTCCCTTTCTTTTAATTCCCAGTTCATTAATGTAACCATCATTTGCAACTCAGCCGCCTCATCTAATTTGCCTGGTTTAACAATGCTTCGCACATTTGCATATAGCCACTTAAGCGATTTTTTTGGTATGTGTGTTTGTTTGTTGGTGCGTGATGTTGCTACATTTTAAGTTGCTGTCATTGTCTTTTCGGCAGGTAGGTTTTTTGGATAATCTTGGACAATTTGCAGAACGACTCGAATGAAATTAATAGTGAGACCCGGTTCTCCTGCAACTATACGACGTTTCAGTTCAACTCGTCTGTCATCCATAAGTTTCTTCTGTAGAGGCGTTTGATTAAAATAGCATTTTATGTTAGTCTGTAGTAGCAAACTAGATATATTAGATTTGTTACGTAATATTAATTAAGCTGATTCAGCTGAAGAAAAACAAGCTTTTATTTGTCGAGATTTCTGACAGCTGTATTTTCCTAACCTCATGACTTTTATAGGCTTTGGACAGTCAGAATATGCGAGTATTGTGATTCTTTGTACTTCTTTTTTATCGTGGTCCATTCTCACCAATAAATCTTTAGAATTAATTTCAACGATTCCACTTAGGACACTTCTTTCTCTCCTGGATTTCACCGATCATTTTTTCGTATGATGTAAGGTTTGAAGATGGCTCGGTGAAGGTCGAAGTAAGACCATCTGAATTGGTTTTTTCGATTGCTGCTTTAAAGTTTCCAAGGTCACTTTTGATATTTTCGATTTTCTGCTCTACGGCGGTTTAAAACTTCTCAATATTTACTAGTTCTTGATTAATTCTATTCTGTTCCTTAACTAATTCAGTAGTAGTAGATCTAAGTTGAGTAATCAGATCTGTTACTAGCGATACCTCCTGAGAGATTTTATTTTTATCAGATTGAACAACATTGTAGACACCATCGATATTATTTTATTTTCAATCTTATCAAACTTTTGGGACAGATCATCATCAGGTTGTTTTCTTTCTCTTAAGGTGGCCTGTCTTGTCACCGTGTGCGATAGTGGTAATTGCAGCAGATCTGGTTGGGATTCACTGCAAAATATATTGGGCTGATTTCTGTTGCTATCAGTATCCTTAATATGTCGCTCAGTTGGTGAACGCTGTACGGACATGTTAGAAAAATATTTGTGTGTGCGTTACCTGAGCAGACGGTGTCAATATAGGTTGATAGCATGGAGTGAACGAAATGAATTATTTAATTTGAATTACAGCCCATTTATTTTACTCGAGGTGGTGAAGAGGACAGTCGCTCAAGTTTGAATATCTTCTTTAAGACGATTATGTCGTTTGACGCACTTAGTAACACATTTAACAGTATACACTAGCCCACTATAAATTAGATGCAGTTAACTTTGACTTATGAGTTAAAATATTCTATGAGTTAGTGACAAAAATACGGACACGTCCTCTGAGCAATTGTCGCGAGTACTTTGATAATTTCGTTGTCACCGAAATACTAATACAAATATCTGTCTCTCAAATCTTATTTCAATATAGTATGGAAGCTAATTTCAAGCCTAATTACAAATTAAAATAGATGATTTACGATTTATAATGATTTATGATTTGCGCCGTAAAGTGACGGCGTATAAGTATTCACCATCCCATTATTACACCGTGGATGTCGTAAAAGGTGAACTAGGGAGATGAAACAGCTTATTACTGATAACAGATAAAATTATAGTAATAAACTGCGGTTCACAACACGCCTGCCGGGCAACCACACAAATCTTCTATTTTTTTTCTTGTTTCTTCATCACCGTCATCATCATCGTCATCATTGACAACATACGTTTTGCACCTGTGGCGATGCAGCTCCACCAGTCTGGGCATTTTACGTCTGTCGTAAACTAAATGGTTATTCTGCCATCAATCAGATGCTATTAATTCTTTTTGGCTATTTCCATAGCAGCCTCTTTTGAGGCTTACGAGAAGAAATAAAATGATAGATTTTTTTGCTTTGTAATTGCAACCGCCCCATTTCTAGATAAACGAGAACTTGAAGACGAATATTTTTTTTATTAAATTTTCCTAGGCTACTTGCCGAAGTGTCAAATTGATCTTCTATAAAATAAATAAAGTTCGACAATTGTCGAACTTTATTCCAATTGGGATAACACAAACAATGCTTAACGAAATTTATAACTGTCACTTAAATAATCCTTCAATGTATCCTCCAAATATCTTTCGAAGCTAAACTTGGTTACTATTTGCCTATCAAAATCCTCTGTGAATTTGCTAAGAATCTTACCGCTTATGTTATGGAATTTAATTCGATAAGCAATTGTAATTTGAGCCTTCTCGAATTATATTCTCAATATTATAAACCAGACAATGCGATCGGATAAACCCTTGAAACTCGGGAGGGTTTTACCAGACAACAATAGATCGTTTTGATCTTAATGCAGTTTCAAGATTCTAACCCATCAACAATATTTTTAACAGTATCAAGTTATACGATAGGAAATTTAGGAAATTTTGCGAAAACTATTTAGCATTCCTCAATTGTTTTTTTTTTTATAGAATAAGGGTGACAAGCGAGCACTTAGCCCACCTGATGATAAGTAGGTGCCGTGGACCATAGACATCTACATCTATCATCCAGTAGGAATAAAAATGCAGATGTGTAGTCACACGTGAGGACTATGATCAACGACTGATGAGGTAGGTAAGCGCATTATGCTTTATATATTTATAGTGGTTTAGCCACGCAGCAGCTGTATTATAACTGCAGCATGAAAGCGCTACCTTAGAAGGATCACGCTTTAGTAAAATACCAAGGCAAAGTTACAGTTTAGCTACGTAAAAAAACGAGAAACCCCTTTAACATGTAACAAAGCATTCTGTATTTAAACCTCGAAGGTGGCAGTATACCTACTTTTATCTAGTATAAATGTAAAGTTGTGTGAGGGCCACAACATACACTTATCATTAAGTGAGTTGTGTACTAGTTTGTAGATTTATTTGTACAAAAAGTGTTTAAGTCGCAGCTAGAGAATTTTGCTTGTTATAAAATTATATGAATGCAAGTATGTTATCGGTGGAAAAAAATTTATTATATACCATTTTTGTCAATAAGTAAAATGAATGATAAGGTCATGCCATGTGTTATTTACAAACCAGAAAACAAAATCCAAAATCGAGATAGAACACACAGATAGTCAAAGTAAAATAACTACTGCTGTTTACTTCGTTGAAGCTTCTACTAATAAATCATTTTATTGCAACTTTAAAAGTAAAAAAGTAAAACTTTTTGACCACTTAAATTGAGCATATTTATCGTAATAGTTAAAATACATAAACAAACATAACATACATAAACACACGTCTGTCATCCAGAGGGGTAGGGAGAGACTACAGACTTTCATTTGGCACGATCCTGACACACCTCTCTCGCCTCCTTCACCTCTACATACATACGCATACATGCTCGTCGGTTAAGGGCACTCCTTGATTTGGGTCGTTTTCAATAAATCGCTAATATGGTCGATAAATTTTTGCCTAGGACGTCCCTTTCCGACTCTGCCATTCACTTCTGCAACATAAATTTTCTTTGTCACACTTTCCTCATTCATTCTTTCCACATGACCAAACCACCGAAGCATTCCTTTCTCAATCCTGGTCACAACATCATCTTGCAAATCACACTCCTCTTATCACACAATTTCTCACCCTGCCATTCAGATTCAGCCCTAACATACTCCTTAACGACCTCATTTCTTCTGCGTTTATTCTACTCTCGTGCTTCTTCACACCCAACACCCAACTTTCACTGCCATACGTTAAAGTAGGGACCAACACAGCATTGTGAATTGCCATATGTTTTGATTGCCATCTTTTTTGACACATTTTGATTCTTCACAATTGAGTATATGGTTCCATTTACTCTATTTCCCGCCTTCACTCGTTGTTCTATATATCCTTATCACATCTCCCATCCCTGCTAAATACGCAAGCCCAAATATACAAACTCATCTACTTGCTCGATCAACTCCCCTTCTATTCTTATTTCACATATCGTTTTACTTTCTTCTCTTTCAAAAACCATAACTTTCGTCTTACTTGCGTTCACTTTCATACCCCTCGCTTTTAATGATCTGTTCATTAATGTAACCATCATTTGCAACTCGGCCTTTAATTCTCGGCTCGGTAGTAAAAATTTGTTAGTAACTGGTCCGGTGGACAATGCTTTCTTTTTCCGGTAGGTGACGTGATAAGGTTTACATCTAATTTACTGTGGACGTTTTGTCAACCTCTGGTACAAATACTGTACTTTTATTTTGATGGCACTAAGTCATTTGGACTTGTGAAGGGCTGTAATGATGATGATGATGATGATGAAGTTATCATATTGTGAACATGAGTTATTTTGGTCAAGCCCACCCAATTGTGCTACAGCCATAATATAGTTTCAACATGGCTCTACCACGTATAAAAGTGTTAAGTATTTTGAATATAAATCCCCCAACTAAACGAGAGTAAATCCAGCAGCTTTTGCAGGCTAAAATGATACTGTTTTTCGTCCGAATACGAAGTCCTTAAGTGACATCACTTCCAAACTGCTTTCTACGTTTAATATAATGATTCAACCTGTATATAATTATTAAAGTTATTGATATAAAAAATACAACGATAATGATACAAATGTTTTGTTACAAGTTACACTGATTCAAGATAAATCGTATCTGTTCATTCCAATGTATTTCAGAATCACGACTATTAGATTTTCTGTTGAATTAGATTTAGAAATTGTTTATTGGACATAGGTCTCAATTGTAAGATAAGAAAATAATATCCCGTGGTTATCGTAAGAGGCGACAGAGGGAAACAAAGAAAAAGGTGGGCAGCAGTGTCTTGGACTTGGGAAGGGATGTAACATTTAAACTGTGAAATATTCTTCCCCATACCTTTACTTGTAACTTTACTTATAAAACAAATAAATAGAAACTTTTTATTCAATATAGATTATAAATAATACTAATTGAATGTTACTCTTTTGTTTAATTACCGAAAAAACTCTGTCCTGGGAAGAACTGGCAACAAATATCCAACGGGACTTATAAAATAACAGCTTACAATCATGTATGTTATACAATTAACAACACAAAAAAAAATAGAAATAGCTTGGTAGCGATCACCTCATTCCCAGGGGTTATTATCATCTCTAAACTCCTTAAAATTATAATAACCCTTTTTTATAGAAACTCAGTTATATAATGTTTTTGAACTTTGAGCAGGTCAAATTTTTTATATTTTTGAAGATTTTGTTGTAAAAGCGTATACATCGCCTCAAGAATGAATTACTGACTCGGTGGAGTCGAGTAACTGTTACTTCAAGCTTGCGTCTGTTGCTAGTGTGTAATATGTAAAACTACTATTATTTTTGTTTTGCATAAATGTACTTTGAGGACAAAATTAATATATTCATTTCTTCAAATTTTGTCTGAGCTACTCTTTAAGCTTTAAATCATAGATTGCTCTTATGCCCATGTTCTGTCGTTGTTAGTCGCGTATCCCCATACCAAAAAATCATACGACATTACGATTTGAAAATAGCTAAAATAAACTAGTCTAGTTATTCTAGTAAGATTTCTACTCTTTTTACGGCATATACTGGAAAACTAAGTCCGCTTGCTAGTTTTGATATATGGTTCCTTCGTAGCTTCTCGTCTAGTGTAATTTCAAGGAAAAGGTGGTATTGACAAGACTTATCTCCTCTCCCTTAAAACTACTACTCTTACTACAGGCATTAAATAAACCTGCAAGAAGCAGTAAGACAATTCTAGTTTGTATATTTTAAACATCGACACTACTGTAATTGACGTTTCGCCTAATACTTCTGAAAAAAAAATATATAAACGGAGAGTTTACCTGTGCTTCCACATCATCGGGTGCGCAAAATCGGACACTATAATTAAATATTAGTAAATAAGTATTTACCAGTAAGACTGCTTTGCAAAATTACTGGGAATTACATTTCGGCACTTTTTGTTTCAAATCAGTAATCCAAGACGGCAGCGCTAACTTCCCATTTATTTTTTAGAATTTTAAGTTAAATATTTACAGTTTTTTTTTCTCTTGTAGCATTAAAAAATGACATTAGAGCGCGATATTTAATTTCTTTTCGAGAAATAAAAAAGATAAGAAAATACTACGCTGTGCTATAAAGAGTGACGGAGGGAAATGATGCACGAGAAGGAAAACAACATAAAATAAAAACCAGCATTTGACAACCCGCCTCCCAAGCGTGACAATTATGTATGTCAAATAACCTCCCTATGAAGCAATCTGTAGGGAAGTCTATGTTAAGCAGTGGACAATGTTGCGGCTAATAGACATCTACATGTTTCCCCCACTAAGAAAAAAATGTAGATGCGTTGTCACCCCCGAGCGCTTAGGTGAAATACCTCGTTTCCGGTAAAAAGAGTCTCCTGTTCTTTACACTCACCACACGTAAAACGGCAGCATTAACTTGCTATTTTACACTAAGCTGTAGCCGTATATACGTTATACCGTCTGCCTGCTGTCAAAAGTCTGAACTGAAACTGTCATAAATGAACTTCAAAATTTGTGAATCTATTTAGGTTACATCGGGTTTTTGTGTAGAAAATGGTTAATTGCTTTTGAACTATCAACAAGACACTGACGCAATACTATTTGCGAAATTTCCGAGTTTTGGTGGGAAGCATCATTAATAGTTTTAATTTAATACTCGTTGGTAAACTAATTTAGTGTATTCGGTTCAATAAGGCAGCAGATGTTTAGCAGTTGTATCATACTTCGATCGATTGTGAATATTTTTCAAAATGAATTCATTATAGCGCCTATAATATATTTATCTACAAAACATACACCAGAGAAAATCCATCGTAAAAATAAAATTCACATAATATTGTAACAAATACTGACTTTTTAGAAGTAAGAGAAAAATACACATCTCAGAGTTAAGTATGTTTTTTGTATGCGATATAAATGAAATCTTAAATACTCTGAATTTTAAACGTGGTAGAGCCATGCTGCAGTTATATTAGTAGTATAGTTGTAGCACGAATGGGTCGGCTCGACCGGGGAAGGACCACGCTCTCACAGAATACCAGCGTGAAATAGTAGCTTAATGCTGCTGTATTTCGTATGGTGAGTGTAGAGAACCGGAGACCCTTTTTACTGGAAACGAGGCATTCCATCTCAGTCCTCACGGGTGACAACGCAACGCATTTTTAATGGAGGATAGATGTAGATGTCTATGGGCCGCAGCAACCACTTACCATCAGGTGGACTGTGTGCTCGTTTGTCGCCCTATTCTATATAAAAAAAATTCAGAATCATATAGAATTTATCATTTTAAATGCAATTTTAAATGTTAGCAACTTGTCTCAAACATCGGTAAACTACTATTTATGGTATATAATGTATTACATATCTTATATTTACGCGAACACTACAAATTTAAATAAGACTAGTTTTTACGAAGTTTATAGCGAATGTTAACCTATTTTATATTTCCGACGTTTCGAGCATTTTACAGCCCCAAGGTCACGGGGGGGAGGGGGCTGAGGTGTTCAACGTCCCGCATACTTCAGCACTTCGATATACCGGCAGTCAAACTGGCACCGCTGAAGGGACTAAGGCACCGCCCAAATTTCGACGGAATGCTAGATTGTAGCAAAGGCTTTCTCATAGTCCACATATGACAGGCATAGTGGCATTCTGCCGCTGGGTATGTATGTGGTCCATGGTACTGAAGCTTTTTCGGAAACCAGCTTGTTCGGGAGACTAAAAGTCGTCTAATCAGCGTGAGAGACAATTCGTAATGACTCGAAAACAGCACGTAGACGCGGTTCAGAAGGAAAATCGGGCAGTAGTTCTTCAAGTGAGCGTCGCCTTTCTTGAAGTACAAGACCACCGTACTTCTGCTCCACGCCTCCGGAGTAATGTCACCATGAAGGACGAAATTCCTGAAGGACTACCTTACATTCGAAGCTCCGCTTTAATTCCATCCGCGCCTGGGGCCTTGCTGTTTTTAAGGTGGTGGAGAGCTCATTTTAATCTCACTAAGACTGACGTCCTGGATATTATCGGAGTGGTGGATATGACTTGCTCTTGGATCGTTACTCACACTTGCGTGTGACCCCAACGATGATGTATACAGCTGTCCATAGAACCTCTCAATCTCACTCAAAATCTCAGGTGTCCTGGAAACGATGCTGCCACACTCAGTCTTCAGCTTTGACAATTGGCTCCTTCTGGCAGACAGATCTCTGGCAAAGACTTTGGAGCCCTCGTTCCACTTGATTGCTTCTTCAATACGAGCAGTATTAATGTTGCGTAATTCCTACCGCATGCATTTGGAAATCTGTCTATTCAGTTGCCTGTATGCTGTAAAATTTGCTGACGACTACAGCTTCATCTCTTGTCTAAAAGCCATTAGATTAAGAGTGTGATCGGAGAGTTTTTGTGTTCTTCTGCGGTGGGTCTTAACTCAGCTCCGACGGCATGGACTGTTTCCACGAGTTTGTCATTCATATTATTCGTCCACCGCATTGCAATCTTCTAGGCACTGATAATGGTTTTTAACTCGAGCTGAAAAGGTTCGGGATTGTGGATTGGAGCACGAGGGGGACGGAGCGTTGACTTCATTAGACGAGACCTCTCCAACAACGTTTAGGTTCAGTGTGCTTCTAACTATTCGGTGATCACTGCCAGTTTTCACCGTTGCGATCACTAAGACATCACTGAACAGTTGCCGTCTAGTCGTTATAATGATGTCATAAAATTGTTCACCGACTTCAGACTTCCCGAAGTGATCGATTCTTTAAATTAGCTATATGGAAAATAAAATAAGTTAATATATATAAAGTTCGTAAAAACTAGTTTTATTTAAATTTATTGTATAGATATGGCCCAAGTGATTAATGGGGCGTTATTCATAATGCCCGAGCAACATGAAAAATGCCAATATGAGTAGGCAAGGTGATAAAAACTATTGAAATACTAAAAAAACTAATGAAATAAACTGACCGGGATTTATGACTAAAGTACTTTATTGATTGGGCAGGTTTATATTTAACACATAAACAATAGAAATAAAGTATTTCATCAAAGTTATTTTTTCTTTGTAATGCAAATGAACGTAAGACCCCATTGCTGCTGTTAGATACTGTAAAGTGATTTCTTATATTTACGCGAACACTACACATTGAAATAATGCTAGTTTTTACGGAATTTATCGCGTATATTTAACTTTTTGCGTGTTCGCGTAAATATAAGAAATCATTAACATGTTGTTAGGTTATATCAGTAAATTTTGAATTATTATTAATAACAGTACCCGGATGACCCGGTTTTTTTTTTTAATTACATTTGGATACAAATTACATAAATAACAATTTTTTGATCTTATTGACATAATAAAAAATCTGAACTGGTTATTTGAATAAAAAATCATGAGTGCAATTGGTTTAATTAAATTTCGTATTTTTAAAATACTAAAAAAAAGGGCTCGAAATAATAGATTTTCTCACAGAAGAAGGGAACTTGAAAAAAAAGGAAAAAATCGGACCCAAGACGGGACGCGAACCAAGGCATTACGATTTCACGACCGCTCGATATCCACTTGAGCTATTACGATCATTAACAAAGTGTCCAAATTTACCTTCTTATATTGTAGTAGTTTTTCATTGCCTGAAAACACGGACAAAAAGACATAATCTAAAAATAAATCCTAGCTAGATCGATTTATTGCCCCCGAAACTCCCTGGACACTAAATTTTATGAAAATCGTTGGAGTCGTCTCCGAGATTCCGATTATATATATACAAGAATTGCTCGTTTAAAGGTATAGGATAGACCAACTTGATTTGTCATTATTCATATCGCCCGGGTATTACAAATAGTATCCTGTTTAATCACTTGGTCTTTAACATATACACTTAATAGTTTTATTAACTTAAGCGAACACTTGTACTTGTACACTTGTAAAGAAATAAGCCCGATATTATATTCCGCACTTGATATGATGTGATCTCCTATCACCGTGATAAAAATAGGCTTCTGAAATCCTTATTTTTATGCAACACTCCCTTCCTATTATAAAAATATGTTTTGTTTTGTTGTATACAATATGTAACAAAAACCCTGTGTTTCTCGTTAAGTGCGTTATCAGAATCAGTATAGAAATATTTTTTTCGAAAAAACATATTTAAAAAAATAATTATAATTAAAAAAGTTACTCTGCAAATTGTGTGTGGTTTTAATAACTCTGCATTGACCGAGGAGTAAGAGGATTGTCAAAGACCCGCATTATCGATACTCGTGTGAGTAAGAGGAAATAAAACCACATACAATTTGTATCTTAATTTTTTTTAAATTAAAATTCATATTTTTCAAATGTTTTAAAAAATTATTTACGCTTGAATACTGATTCTGATAACACACTTAACGGAAACCACAGCGTTTTTGTTACACATTGTATAATTGTGTACTAAAATTTTGAGAATACGACGAAAAACGTGATTTATTGAAAGGTTCTACGTTATTATGAAAGTGTTTATTTGAAGTAAAAATAAACAGATTCTATTCTTTAAGCACTGTTGTGTTCGTATTCACAATTAAACAGTCATATTCCACTTATAGTGATATTTTAGCTTTACGTTGCTTTACTCTTATTTTCCTCATCGCAAATGGCTAGCTCATTCTCAGTACTCATAATTACTTTGATTAATTTCTTCTGACATTAACACGTGTCGAAACATAAGTTTGAAAATCACTATAGACTTGCGAATGATTAACTGTCTCTACATGTTGACAGTTTATCTAAGTTGTAATAATCTCATCACTCAATTTAATCTATCAGCTTGTCTCTTGAGGTTATTTTATATAATAGGTACTGTGGCTTAGATTTTGTTCTTCATTAATTTTTTTTACTTTATTTTAACATTATACTTGTTCGTAGAATGAAATTTACGCATTTTAATTTGCACCTAAATATTTTCACTACTTGATTAGGTGCAAATTGAAATACATACACTTACTTAATCTAAATTTAATGACAAAGTTGAAAATAGTGGTTTTTTTAACTTATGAACCAGTATTTTCATCATCATGCATCATAAGTGGAATATTTGCCATAGTTGTCACATTTGTCAGGCCGGTATTCGTACACAGCTTCTACAAGACACTTTTTTTTTGCTAATAATGTATTCAAAAACGACAAATTTTATTATTCTCAAATCAACAGCTCACTCAGCACAAAATTTGATTGCACACAGCCCAATGTATAAGAAAAAAATTTCGAAGACATGTCAAATTCGCCAACACGCATGGACATTTCCTTACCCTAAAACTCTCTCAGAAATAAAGAGAAACCTGTGTCCAGCAGTGGCACCTTAGATTATTCAACCCAATGGACTCGCCTCGCATGTTTATTCCCCTCTGCGCTGGTATTGGAATTTAAAATCTTGTGCGTTTATAAAAACTTTTCACGGAATTGATTTTATCATAACAAGAATCGTTTCCGTCGTTGTAAATGCTCTTTAAAAAATGCCGATTTGTGCGGTTACCGTGTGCAAAAAGAAAGAGTCCAGTATTTCAAATTTACAAAAAGATGGAGTTACATTTCGTATTATGTATATATTTTTATTGTGATATATGCTCTCTTTCTATTATAAACATTTAAATTAATATCATAAATAATAATCAAGAACTATACTGATAAGAATCGATTACATAATATTTTATAAAAATCGTAGTGATAATCGAAATGTAAGGAGCGGACTCCCCACGAAATTATTTATATTTTTTTATGGCCAACCCTTACCTGTTCCAAATTAGGTTCAAAATTGAACAGGCAAGCCTAACGGCACACCTTACGAGACTAGTTTATATTAGCAACATAATATAAACAATAAAAGTGTAACGAGACTACTTAAACCTGCATTGTTCGCGTCTTATAAGATAACGTAAATGGTCGCGTGGATTACGTATGGAGTTCAATTTAAAATAAGAAGAAATCTTTAAAATATCAACTAAAATGTATTTTTATTTTATTATAAATATGAAACAGTGTAACATTTATTCAACGGTTAATCATATTTAATAAACAAAAACCGTTTATACGTCCTTTATTATTCAAATTATAATATTAAAAAAAAACTTTTACCACTGTGGGGTTGTGTTTGATTGAAAATGGTGTCATATTGATGTGTGATTTGCCGTTTTATAATAAAAATAATAATCAAGCTCCAAGGTTCAACTGATAGTGTTTCCTGTAACACTATTGTCAAATTGCAATTGTAAAACGCAGTCAAGATAGCTTTATATAAAACTAGTGATTCGCTCCGGCTTTACGCGGTTGATTTCTGGATCTCGACAACAGCGTCATTTACCACCTTCCCACTCAAATATACACAAAATTAATCATAATCGGTCGCGCTATTTTCGAGCTTTTGTGAGACTAACGTACAGCAACTGATTTTTATTTAACAGGATATATTTAATCAAATTGGCACATGGCGTATTTGGCCTTCTACTTACAACTCGGTCGGATTTGCAAAGAAAGATTTTGTCTGTTCTTAATCCTCTTGTGTACACCTTTTTCACAGAAATATTGTTTACAATTGGTGTGGTTTCCAAAAGAATGGTTAAGTGTCAGCTGTATATTGACTATATTTATAAAACAATATTGACTGCCTCGTTGGTCTAGTAGTTGAAGTAGTGCGACTGCTAATCACGAGTCCCGGATATGATATCCGAGATTCTCCGGATTCGAACCCAGGACCGTCGGACCAAAAAAAATAATTATTGAGTTTTTCCGTCAAGAAATTCTCAGTAGTTGCCCGGAGTCAGGAAGTTGGCGGTGTCTCAACCCCCGTGCCTCGGAAAGCGCGTAAAGCCGTTGGTCCTGCGCTTGATCTCTCTCCGGTCGTGTCGGTTTACCGTCACATCGGATTATGAGAGTGACGGAATAGAAAGTGCACCTGTGCTTGCGCATATACTTGGGCACTATAATCCTGTCCTAGGCCGATGGCTAGTCTCACTTGAGGTAAGCCGCCGTGGCGGAAATTCGGTCTGGAGGTCATTTTTATTATTATTATGTATATACAGCTGACACTTATCATGCCTTTGGCAAGTTCCTGAACTTTTTTGACATTCATTTTTTCTTCATTATGACGCTATCTCATTTGTTCATTATTTGTTTTATTTTGTAACGTACTGGTTAACTTGTATAAGTTTATAATTTTTAAAAGATAATTTCGCAATAAATTGTTACCACTCGTAGAAAAAAGGGTAATAATTAAAAAAAAAAAACTTTTTGAAACCAAGTAAAAATTTTTTTTCATACCAGTTGATGGGCCTGAGTACAAGTAGGTTGGTATGCACGTTGATAATTTATTGCAGATTTTTGCTAGCTTTATTTAAGGAGATATAATAAATAACACTTTTGTTGTACGGAAATTCAAAATCTTGTTTATGACCAGAAAAGTATCGTATCGTATCAGAACAAAAATATATTTTTGTGTTTGATTTGGTAAATTATTATTACTGCTTTATTAGCTTATAGGAATAGTAATAAAGTGCATCATCATCATCATCATCATTACAGCCCTTCACAAGTCCACTGCTGAACATAGGCCTCCCCCAAGGAATGCCACAAAGCACGGTCCTGAGCCACCGCATCCATCGACCTCCTGCGTGTCTTACCAGGTCGTCACTCCATCTAATGGGGGGTCGCCCTACACTACGCCTACCGGTACGAGGCTGCCACTCGAGAACCTTTCTTCCCCATCGGTTATCGGTTCCTCGAGCTAAATGGCCGGCCCATTGCCACTTCAGCTTACTAATCCGCTGGGCTATATCGGTCACTCCGGTTTTACTGCGGATATCCTCATTTCTGAGTCTATCACGCAGAGAAACTCCGAGCATAGCCCTCTCCATAGCTCGCTGAGCGACCTTGAGCGTCCTCATACGGCCAGCAGTGAAGGACCACGTCTCAGATCCGTAAGTCATCACTGGCAACACGCACTGGTTGTACACTTTAGTTTTCAGAGATTGAGGTATACCTGACGAGAGGATGTGTCGTAATTTACCGAACGCTGCCCAACCAAGAACGCGGCATAGGGGCAAACATGATCGTTGTTTTGTCCATGTTTATCTTAAGACTTATCCGTTGGGAGACACCTTTAAGGTCATTGAGCATAGTGCTAAGGTACTCCAGCAATTCTGCCATAAGGACTATATCGTCGGCAAATCGAAGGTGAGTGATGTACTCGCCATTGGTGTTAATACCGTCATCCTTTCCAGTCCAGTGGCTTGAAAACGTCTTCCAACGCAGCGATGAAGAGTTTCGGGGATATAACGTCACCCTGTCTTACACGTCTCTGCAGTTGGATAGGTTTCGTACTCTGGTTCTGCTCGTAGCCATCGTAGCCCTACTGTACAAACACTTCAGCACATCGATATACCGACAGTCAACTTGGCACCGCTGAAGAGACTGTAGCACCGCCCAAATTTCGACGGAATCAAAGGCTTTTTCATAGTCCACATACGCCAGGCAAAGTGGCAGATTGTACTCTTCGAACTTCTGTACAATTTGCCGAAGGGTATGTATGTGGTCTATGGTACTAAAGCCTTTTCGGAAACCGGCTTGTTTGGGAGGCTGGACGAGTCTACTCGAGACGATTTGTAATGACTCTCGAAAACAACACGTAGACGCGGCTCAGAAGAGAAATCGGTCTGTAGTTCTTCAAGAGAGCGTTGTCGCCTTTCTTAAAGAACAAGACCACCGCACTTCTGCTCCACGCCTCCGGAGTAGTGCGACCATGGAGGACGGAATTGAAGAGCTTCTTAAAGGACTTCATGTACCGGTATCCCACCCGCTTTCAGAAGCAGCGCTGTAATTCCATCCTCGCCTGGGGCCCTGCCGTTTTTAAAGTGCCGGAGAGCCATTCTAATCTCGCTCAGACTGACGTGTCGTGTGTGGTGTGTGGTGTGGTCCGAGACTGAAGTGTCGGATAAGACTTGCTCTTGGATCGTTACTCACACTTGCGTGTGGCTCCAACGATGATGTGTACAGCTGCCCATAGAACCTCTCAATCTCACTCAAAATCTCAGGTGTCCCGGAAACGATGCTGCCACATTCAGTCTTCAGCTTTGACAGTTGGCTCTTTCTGGCAGACAGATCTCTGGCAAAGAATTTGGAGTCCTGATTTCGCTCGATCGCTTCTTTAATACGAGCAGTATTAAAGTTGCGTAAGTCTCGCCTCATGCATTTGAAGATCTGCCTGTTCAGTTGCCTGTATACTGCCAAATCTGTTGACGATAGCAGCCTCATCTTCCGTCTAACAGCCATGAGATTAAGAGTGTGATCGGAGAGTTTTGGTGTTCTTCTGCGGCGGGTCTTGCAGAACTTAGCTCCGACCGCATGGACAGTTTCCACGAGCTTGTCATTCATATCGTCCACTGAAATCGATCCATCGAATCGATGGATGGAAAGCTTTCGGGATTCTGGATTAAAGCACAAGGGGGACCGAGCGTTGACTTCATTACAAGAGACCTCTCCAACTTAACGTTTAGGTTCAGTGTGCTTCTAACCATTCGGTGATCGCTGCCAGTTTTCACCCTTGCGATCACTGAGACATCACTGAACAGTTGTCATCTGGTCGTCGTAATGAAGTCAATCTCATTTTTTGTCGAACCTTCGGGGCTCGACCAGGTCCAATTCCTGTGGGGCCGCTTCTGGAAGAAAGAGTTCATCATAAAGAGTTTCTCCATAAAGTCGGCACAGCTGCTGGCCCCTTTGGTTCCGTTGCCCTACTCCAAATTTCCCTAACTTCAGCTCACCGTTTTCTCTTGTCCATGTTCATCTTAAGACTTATCCGTTAACACCGTGTAGTGGGTTTTGGAGGAATGCATGGCTCTGGAAAAATCCTTATACATTTTCTCCACCTCCTCATCGGAATGTGCCGAGGTTGGTGCGTAAACCTGTATGACCTTCAGCGATTACCGTTTGGTGATTCTGAGTATCAGGTACGCGACCCTCTTTTTTTATAGGATAGGGTGACAAACGAGCACACAGTCCACCCGATGGTAAGTGGTTGCTGCGGCCCATAGACATCTACATCTATCCTCGATTACAAATCAAAATGCAGATGCGTTGTCCCCCGTGAGGACTAAGATGGAATGCCTCGTTTCCAGTAAAAAGGGTCTCCGGTTCTCTACACTCACCATACGAAATACAGCAACATTAAGCTACTATTTCACGCTGGTATTCTGTGAGATCATGGTACTTCCCCCGGTCAAGCCGACCCATTCGTGCTACAACTATACTACTAATATAACTGCAGCATCGTAGACACACTCTCAATCTTTACAACGTTGTTGACAAGAGACTTGTGGACGATAAACCCGACACCTTCTTGGGATAGATGGTCGCCCTCCCGGTGATAGAACAAGTTGCCGGACTCGAGGTTTACCGTGTCAGAAAACGACCTAGTTTCAACAACCACCAGTGCAAAGTCACACTAAGTGTGTATGTCGAAGAATTAAGGCTTTGACACTATAAGATTAAATTATGTGTAAATTATTAGTCCTGCGTCTAAGATCACTTGGACCGTGTCGTATTGCGATTTGATGATTGTGACGGAGTAAAGGCTGCACCTGCGCTTGCACATACATTCGAACACTATAATTTTGCCACAGATAGAGCCCTACCACAATGACTGCACTTATAATTCCCCGAGAATGTTCAAATCATTAATTAGTTGATACGTCAGTTCAAAAAGTACCAAGCAGAAGAGTAATAAAATGTTTATTTATTTTGGCTTATTACTTAACAATCTAAGTCCGTCCTTCTAACTAATTTGCAATCAAGCAAAATGTGTTCCAATCTGAAGGTTATGGAAAGAAAAAATATAATTATGGGCACTGATATATTTTATCTTAATCATCAGAGGCGACAAAGCATCTGTAGTTGTTTGTGTGTTCTGTCAAGAAATTCCAAGTAGCAGCCCGCAGTTAGGAAGTTGGTTGTGTTTCACCCCCATGCCTCTGAAAACTCGTAAAAGCAGTTGGTCCTATGCCTGATTTTTTTTAAAGAAAAGAAAGCAATAACTACAGGCGAAATAATTAAACTCAGGGAATAAATAGCGTTCCTGTGCTTGCGCACACACATTCATGCACTATTATCCTCACCTGCACAGATGTCTCCGTTAAGATTGTTAGTCAGTCTCCGTTAAGATTGGCCGACTTGATCGAAATTTAGTCTGAAAAACATTATAATTATTATTTATGAGCTGTTGGGAACAATTCTCGTTACAATAAATGGTAAATATATGTTGTCGCGAACTTTTATTTCGAACTGCTTAGGATAAACAATCCCACGGTACATTATCTTCGTGTAACTCCATCGGTTTAGGCAGCGCACGCCAAGATAGCTCTCAAAGAGCAGGAATTTTTCCGACTTACTTGATACTTATCGTTATATTATGGCCAAATTACACAAAATCTTTATAAATTGTAGCCTATGTATTATTCTAATACATAAACTATATTACTGTAACATTTCATCTAAATCCGTTCAGTAGTTTTTACGTGAAAAAGTAGCAAACATCCATCCATCCATCCATCCAAACTTTCGCGTTTATAATATTAGTAGGATTTTCAAAAGTACCGCCAAGAAGGTGGACAAAGGTTGCCTCTATGAAACATAATCCTACACTTGATAGATTGAATTGAAATTATTAATTTATTAAGATTTATGGAGGATTTTATTGGTTTTATTTAATTTAAGCAATAATGTACAATCTATTTAGGAGAGTGTTCATAAGTAATTATGCCCTGATATTAAAATAACTATGTTGGACGTTAAAAACTACATTTATTTTTAAAACGACCCAACTATTGTTTTAAAAACTATTATCACAAAGAACTAAAAGCCTAACTTTGTATTAAGCCCATTTTTAAATGTATCACCATTGTCTTCATCAGCCCGAGAGACTCAAAGTTTTACGTCTATTTGTTTTACATTAAATACATTTTATCACCATCTCGGAAATTTTCAGTGAATCGTTTTTGCGGTATCCAGATGTGCAGCAATTATTTTCATTTATAAAACCGAAGTGACAACCAATCTAATTAATGGTAAGTAACAAATGGGATTAATTCTTATGGTATCTGCAGCTAACTTGAATCAAAGGAAGCTACAGATGTGTTGAGAACTAAAATGATTTAATTTACATTCTGTATTTATACTGACTCTCTTCACCTTTTAGACCGGAACATAATAGTGTACACTGATATTTGGTGGGAGACATATGTTAGAGGGTTGTACCTATTTAGGCGGACACCATGGAAGAAAATAAATCCTACTACCTAAAGAAATTTGTAGAGTACACAATAGTGGGTCCTGTGGGAATATAACCCAAGTCCTATGAGCTTGCAGGCAAAAGCGTAGAAACTGCATTACATAGCCGTCAATATTACAAACGGGGTCTCGACGTACACTTGTCGGTTGATTCTTTACTTAATAATAATGTCCTCCAGACCGAATTTTGGCCACGGCGGCCTGCCTCAACAGAGGCTAGCCATCGGCACAGGACAGGGTTATAGTGTCCGAATGTATGCGTAAGCACAGGTGCACTCTCTATTCCCTCACTCTTGTAAACCGATGGGACGGTAAACTTGTGGCTTTACGTGCTTGCCGAGGCACGGGGGTGAGATACCGCCAACTTCCTGACTCCGGCCAGCTAGTAAGAATTTCTTGACAGAAAAACTCAATAATTGATTTTTTGGCCCGACCCGGGATTCGAACCCAGGACTTCATGAACTCGCACTACTACAACCACTAGACCAACAAAGCAGTCAAAATTCGTTAAAGTGCTAGCAACCCGCCCTGGCGTCATGTGGATTTGATAATTTTTTTTACATTGTTACGTGCTTGAGGTTCGTGACAATAAAAACTGCCGATTGAATTACCAAAATTTACACTTTTATTACCGAACACCAATTAAAACTTAAAAGACACTAATAATTAATCACACTGATTCACTTTATTTCGCTCCGAAGCTTCGCTTGTTTCGCCAAATTCAATACTGCCTCGATCGCGTCTAGCAGCGCCTTTAAATACACCTTTTTCACCGAAACACCCAGAATATTCAAGTAAATACGGGCGCCAACCGCTCAGGCGCAGAAGGTTCGAGTTTGGGGCTTCTAGAAACCTTAATTCTTCTGTTCAATACTAGATGGCGCTGTTGGTCGAAAGTCAAGATTGACATTTTCTAGGAAGCCCTCCTCGCTCTGATCCCCGACACTAGATGGCGCTAGTGCCAGGTACCTGACGTCAACTTAGGCGCGCAACAATATAAATAATCTTGGTTTTAAATTTTTTTACAATGACAACGCAATAGACAGTCAACCGCTTACACGCATATTGCTACTTTTGTAAATCAGTATTTGTTTATAGAATTTTCCTCGTATTTATGCGGTAATAAACAGAGAATTGTATTAATTCGTTTTCAATTTCCTTTAGTATTGTTCGTGATAATTAACCTATTATACAATGTAAAAGGAAGCGCACGTTACGAAAATAATGTGATAACTAGCATATCGAAATTGGATTAATTAATTATGTTGGAAAACAATTAATTTGATTATCTAGTAATTTTGTGAAAATTGTTGCTACAGAGATTATTTTAAGGAGTATCTTAAATGAACAGTGTACTTTTCTGCAATGTTGTCTGAACCAGGTTTAACCACCCAAACAGCTAATAGTTATAGTAATAGTCAGCTACAAAGCTAATAGTAATGTCAGTGTAATAGTGTCCGATACCCCATCACGTCCCGTAGGTTATGTAAGAGGCGACAGAGGGAAACAAATCAGGAAATGGACAGCAGCGTCTTCCCGATAAAAAGCTAAGTGTTTTCAACTAAAATTAAAAAAATATGGTCGTCAACTTGCCTGCCAAGCATAACTATCTAATAATATCTAAGCTATGAGGCAATATATAGGGAATCTAATAATATCTAAGCTACGAGGCAATATATAGGGAAGACCGATGTTTAGCCTTAAACTTAATAGGAGATAGATGATAATAGGACTTTTGACATAATGATTTCTTATATTTACGCGAACACTACACATTGAAATAATACTAGTTTTTACGGAATTTATCGCGTATATTTAACTTTTTAAATACCCGACGTTTCGAGAGCTTTACAGCACCCATGGTCACGGGAAGGACTGAGATGTTCAACGTCCAGCTGTCATAGTTAACCGCGGTTACCATAGATTAAAATTTAACTTTTGTTCCGATCTACACAGTATGAACTTATGGTATCATGGAGTCTTGCAGTTGTATGCTTGGGTTGGGATTTAATTTTATTTATTATAGGATCCCAAGCAGATGGTAGCACACAGCCATCTTCTCTATTGAAATTAGGATGTTTTTTGATTTCAATAGCCTCGCGAATCATCCTTGGAAGGAATCGGTGTTCTTTAGCGAGGATTTGTGGTCTATCAAATCTGATGTAGTGACAGGGGCGATCCTGTGCATGTTCACTAGTCAATGAAACAATGAAGTCTGCAGTCTGTGAACATATACAGGATCGCCCCTGTCACTACATCAGATTTGATAGACCACAAATCCTCGCTAAAGAACACCGATTCCTTCCAAGGATGATTCGCGAGGCTATTGAAATCAAAAAACATCCTAATTTCAATAGAGAAGATGGCTGTGTGCTACCATCTGCTTGGGATCCTATAATAAATAAAATTAAATCCCAACCCAAGCATACAACTGCAAGACTCCATGATACCATAAGTTCATACTGTGTAGATCGGAACAAAAGTTAAATTTTAATCTATGGTAACCGCGGTTAACTATGACAGCTGGACGTTGAACATCTCAGTCCTTCCCGTGACCATGGGTGCTGTAAAGCTCTCGAAACGTCGGGTATTTAAAAAGTTAAATATACGCGATAAATTCCGTAAAAACTAGTATTATTTCAAGGACTTTTGACAATTAATCGTGAAAAAGATTGCCATGTCTTCTCGTAAGAATTCATCACTCGATTTTTCGTCTCATAGGTGTAAAGAAATGGTAAGTTCAGAGCTGATAAAACAAAAATTTTTGTACCGTCAGTTACTGTCCACTAAGTACTTGGTCTGATCCCTAGTCAGAACCAACATTGGCAAAACACAGACCATTTGGTTTTAGGCCAGGATTATGATTAATTCTATAAAAACTCCACCTCCAATATATACCAGTGGACTTAATATTTCTTCGAAATAATTTTGCTTATATTCTCAGATATACCGATTATCTTACTCTGTTTTCCATTACCGTGTAGCACGTGGTTAATCAGCACTTTAAATTGCAATTTACAATTTCACTGGTCCCGGTGGTAATCGAACACAGGTTACTCGCGCATACGTGAAATTTCGTAAATATTCGTGAAAAATTGTTTGGGTAAAAGGTACCAGATAAGAAGGTTTGGATGACAATGACAGAAGAACTTAAAATAAAATACAAAACAAAACTCCAGCTATCTTCTGAGGTAAAATACTTAGCTCTTACCTTGGACAGTAAACGTAACTGGCATAAACACATAGAAAACAAAATCAACAAAGCTTGTATAACTTTCTGGCAATGCAAAAACATGATTGGCAAACGATGGGGTTTGACACCAAAAAATAGTACAAAATTGTAATTCAGCCCATGATCACATAAAGCTCTCCGGTATGGTGGACCAAAACTAGTGAAGCAACCACTATAAAAAAGCTTCAGCGTTACCAGAGATTGGCATGTATGGCTGCCACGGGCTTCATAAGAACTACACCGACAGCAGCTTTATAGGCTATACTGGGGCTAACCCCACTTCATCTACATATACAACAAGAAGCGGTTTTAGCTGCCATTAGACTCAAGACCCTAAATCTTTCAAGTAAGAGTAGAGTCCCCCATACAGGTAACCACAACCGACGGGCCTGTTCCTGCGGCATCATCATCAGAGCACCTAAGTCAGGTGCTGCAGATGTAGGAGCTGCTCCGACGTCTGCGGCGTTGCATTACCAAATCTTCTCTGGTCCGTCTCCTGCTGGCATTGACTACGGGTACGAACACCCTTCGCTTCATCCTTCGGTAAAATCGGCATGATTTGATGCCACTTCTGACACCAATTGTTACGAGCTTATGGTTCGTGACAATAAAACAGCAATTTAGTTCACTTTATTTCGCTCCGAAGTCTTTGCTTGTGTTGGCACTTCAACACTGCCTCAGTCGCGGTCCTTAGCGCCTTCATATAGGACCTTTTCCACTGAAACATCCCGAATGTTTGAGCTCATACCAGTCCCAACCGACTAAATGTAGAAAATTCTCGATGCTAGATGGTGCTGGAGGTGGATAGGTAAAAAAGGCTAACATTATGTAAAATATAAAAATTATTAATATATTATAATTTATAAATGTTTTTAAATAACATTCAAAGGCTGCCATAGACTGTTGTCATCGTTCCAATAGATAGCTATTAAATGTAATGTAATGCTAAACTAAACTTCTATATTTTAAGATGTATTCCAATTTTCCAATAACGATATCGTTATCGTGCACCGCAGTAACAATCTATAAAATTGTCTGTTGCAAATAACTTTCACACCCGTTCTTTATTTTCAAAACAGTAATAAAACGAAAAGTAGAAATTGTACCTACAATTCATATTTTATATCAAATTTGACGACGCTGGCAGACAGAGTGAGACTTTGCATTTAGTATGTAGTTATCAAATGAAATCAATATTTAGATTTCTATTTTATATACGTACATACCAAGGTTTTTTATCAATCCATCATTTCTTTACCACCAAGAAGGAGTGTACTCAAACTCCAGTATATAATGAGTAAAAAAATCACCCATTCAGTGTGTTGTCTTTAACTACGTCATGCATAAAAGCATAATATTGCCATGGATATAACGTACCATCATATATGTTATAGCGGGTTTAAAAGATTATATATCTAAGATATATATATATATATATATATATATATATATATATATATATATATATATATACCTAGTCAGGTCATAAGTATTGTCACACAGTAAAAACTTTTCTTTTAGGATGCTGGCCACAAAAAGGTTTATTGAATTCGAATTTCGAATTGTTCATGAAAATAAAACTGTATACTTTTTAGAATTTTACTCATTTTTAAATATGGAGTGGACGCTTAAAGAAGACCGTGTTGCAGTTATTGCGTTGCATCGTTGCAGTTACGCGCCAATTCAATTTTTTGACATACTGAAAAATTTTATTATACTATAATTTTAATATAACCAAAAGATTCATTTATCGTACCATCAAACGATAAAATGAAGACTCTAGTGTAGATGACAGGTCAAGAAGTGGTCGCTCTCGGTCTTTTAGGACTCCAGCAGTGATAAAAGCTGTGAAGGCGCGAATTCAAATAAATCCCAAACGTAAGCAGAAACTGTTGGCCTTTCAGATGGGGTTAAGCAGAACCACGGTGAAAAGGGTGTTAAATGAAGAGTTAGGGCTTAGAGTTAGGAATATCGAAGAAAAACAGGACATTGTTTGAATGCTCGTCTAATGGACCTGAGACTGAAGAGTTGCCGTGCTTTGTTGAAACGGTACGCGGGAAAAAAATATCGGTAAATTCTTTTTTCGGATCAAAAAATTTTTACCGTATAAGAGAGCTACAACAAACAAAATGATAAGGTGTACGTACACAGTAGTGAAGAAGCGAGCAACTGTATTCCGCTTGTCCAACGAGGTTCTTTTCCATCCTCGCTCATGGTATGGTTGGTAGTTTCTTATTGGGGCTTAACCCGCAGATTACTTAGCTAGCACTTAGCGCGCAGATTGAAGGCCTGTATTCAAAATCACGGAGGTCATTTTGAATAAACTTTAGTGTCATAAGAATCTATGTTATGTTATCTATATGTATCTAAGGAATTCGCAAAGTAAAAAAGACATTTAAGACCATAGCTAGGTATCTTAACTTAGAGTGTTAATAATAAGTTCTAGCATATTTATTTCTTTATTACCTATTTGGTAACGGCAAATCCTTACCCAAAAAATGAAATTAATATTTTTTCGGCTTCGTAGCGTTTAAATCGTAAATATGACTATATGACATTATTTTCTAAACTTACATGTAGTTTTTCTACTATACCTTATAACTATACATTAACTGTCACTATTAGATTTTTAAATGTATGGAAAGTGGGCATGATTCTTAACGTTGACAAATTAGAAAAAAAAACTTGTTTTATTCATGATTCATGTAATTTAAGGAATTTTAAAAATAAAAATTAAATTTAACAAATAATACATTAAAAAATTAATTATTCGATTATTTGAATATTTTTACCGATTATTGGAATATTTTTGCCGATCTAAATACTACGGTAATATACATAGCGACATATCATTAAAACGACGTCAAATACAAAAAGTTGATACTGGTTATTTTTTAATATTTTGCTTTGTTTGAAAGATTCAAATTTAAATTAGTGATAAATAACTATACACGTGGTAATGAAATATAGCTAACTTCATAATTCTTCGGATTTACGTAAATGGTTGTGATTTATGATTATGATGTTATTGCTGAATGATTAATGTGAAAACGTCAAAAGGTATTTCTTAGATTTGGTTGACTATTGTACTGTAATGTTCTACAAGCCAAATTTCGGTTATGTCAGCCAATCTTCATCATCATCATCATCATCATCACAGCCCTTCACAAGTCCACTGCTGAACATAGGCCTCCCCCAAGTAATGCCACAAAGCACGGTCCTGAGCCACCTGCATCCATCGACTTCCTGCATATCTTACCAGGTCGTCACTCCATCTAGTGGGGGGTCGCCCTACACTACGCCTACCGGTACGAGGCTGCCACTCGAGAACCTTTCTTCCCCATCGGTTATCGGTTCTTCGAGCTATATGGCCGGCCCATTGCCACTTCAGCTTACTAATCCGTTGGGCCATGTCGGTCAATCTGGTTTTACTGCGGATATCCTCATTTCTGAGTCTATCACGCAGAGAAACTCCAAGCATAGCCCTCTCCATAGCTCGCTGAGCGACCTTGAGCGTCCTCATACGGCCAGCAGTGAAGGACCACGTCTCTGATCCGTAAGTCATCACTGGCAACACGCACTGGTTGTACACTTTAGTTTTCAGAGATTGAGGTATACCTGACGAGAAGATATGTCGTAATTTCCCGAACGCTGCCCAGCCGAGTTGAATCCGTCGATTGACCTCTCGGTCGAAGTTGGACTTACCTAGTCGGACTATTTGTCCCAGGTAAACGTACTCGTCAACAACTTCGAGCATAGTGCTCCCAACAACTACCGGCATAGGTGTGACATGGACATTAAACATAATCTTTGTTTTGTCCATGTTCATCTTAAGACCTATCCGTTGGGAGGCACTATTGAGGTCATTTAGCATAGTGCTTAAGTCCTCCAGCGATTCTGCCATAAGGACTATATCGTCGGCAAATCGAAGGTGAGTGATGTACTCGCCATTGATGTTAATACCGTATCCTTTCCAGTCCAGTAGCTTGAAAACGTCTTCCAAAGCAGCGGTGAAGAGTTTCGGGGATATAACGTCACCCTGTCTTACACCTCTCTGCAGTTGGATAGGTTTCGAGCTCAATCTTAACGGAGAGTAATCATCTGTGCAGGTCAGGATATTTTTTTCTTTATTAATAGGGTATTTTAAACGAGAAACGTGAATTTCTATTTATAAAATTGCATTATAAATTTTATATACCAATTTTAAGATTTTTTTTGTATGTGCCCCAAATCAGCAAAAATTGTCCGCCATATTAGAGACTGTTGTGACGTCACTGATCCTGCCTAAGGGTGTTAGTGTTCTGTGTCACTGATTAAAATAACTAGCTAATGTTCTGTGTTATTTCGAAAATTTTTAAGTTATCATTACGATTATTGAGTTTTAATCCGAATTTTGTTGAAAAAGCACCGTGGAAGACGAATTCGTAAAAGCAGAAAGTACTAATCTACCAAAGATAAATAAATTGATGGTGGCAATTTTTTTTGCATGCAATCCCAATTTTTGTCCTCCCGAGTTGAGGACTGTTATATTATATAATTCTTCTTGTACTATTTGAACTTACGTGTCAACTAATTAATGATTCGAACATTCTCAGGGAATTTTATGTACCTAATGTTGTAAAATATAATTAAATGCACTTTAACATACCATCTTAATCCTTTAACGTATATGTAGCTTTATTTTGTTTGAGTCTTTGTGTGTTACAGTAGCCACTTACGATCAGGTGGACCGTCAGTACGTTTGACGCTAAAATTTTGTTAAAAAAATAAAAATAGATAAGGAAAAAGGATAGGGTATATTGTTTCTGCTAGCAATTTCGACTTGACCTTGTCCCACAAAGACTCATAAAGTCGACACTTAAATAAGGCCCTTATTGATAAGGCTTTTATGAGCTGAGCTACGGTCGAATAAGTACCTCTTCTTTAGTAAGCTTAAATTAAATGATATGGATTATTAGGATTAATTAAACTTATTGCGATATAAGAGGGAAATTGTATGTTATATACGTTGTAGCATTTATTTATTAATATCATTTTATTAAAACCTTATTATTCAGCTAGCTAATCAATTTGAAATTACGTTTTCTTCCACACAAAAAGCAGCGACCACGCGCGCCTCCACGAGGAGAACTCGCCACTTCTTGTGGTTGTTCTTCCAATGGAATACCCAAAAAATCGTTTATTTTAAGCTTGAAGATCTTAGGTACACAATCAGTACTTATTCTTCTACTAGCCAAAGGTTTTATCATACCCAACGCAATATCAGAAAGAAACTCTCGACGCAACACTTTTATTAGTCCATTGTTAGCTTTGTATATGCATAAAGCATTTATGGCACTTATATTAATCAAATTAAAAAAAAAACCGTCAGCAGCCATCACCGTGAGATTCTGGCCACATAATACAAGGAGCACGTTTTGTCCACTAAGTCTAACCCATTCTTTGTTCGATTATAATATGTAATAATATCTGGTTTACGTTTGTCACCAAAACTCTCGTCAATACAACCATCATTATGTACAGTTGACAAAAGTAATACAACCTTATTCTTTTTTGGCACATATGAAACTAAGGTGGTGTTTTCATGAAAACCAAACAAAGACGAAAATTCAGTTCTGTGTGTAGTTGTTCGGAATGCCTTCGGTACCTCACCTTTATCAATTTTAATTGTACCAACGACAGTGGTTTTATTTTCAAAAAGCTTCTTAGCTGCTTCGAGAGAAGTAAACCAGTTGTCCATTGTGACGTTTCTATTTTCACCATGAATAGGTTCAGTGACTCTCAGAACTACGTCAAACCGATTATTACTTACTTCGAAGGGACCGGGGTTACTGCCTCCATATATTTCCAAATTGTATGTGTATGGACGTTCACAATCGACCAGGGCAAATATTTTGATCCCATATTTTGCTGGCTTGTTGGGAATGTATTGCCCAAATCGGCTCCTGCCTCTGAACGCTATCAATTGTTCGTCTAAAGCCAGTTTAGAACTTGGTGTATAATGTTTTTGAAAATTTTTGACAATTTTCTGAAATAAATCACGAATAGGTGCCAACTTGTCAACCGTTATCCTTTGCGCTCTCGTTGTAGGATCATCGAAACGAAGGTTTCTCATCAAAAACTTGAACCTTTGTACATTCATTGTAAGATAAACAGGTTCCATCCCGGTCCCTTTCTTAACGTCAAACAACTACAAGATATTTTCCCTTCCAGATTTTACACTCCCACGGAGATATAAAATGCCCAATAGTCCTTTTATTTCTAACTCATCAGTTATTTTCGCATCTCTATCCCTTGAATATTTATTTTGCTCAATTAGTATACGTTGTGATCCGTTATCATAGCTACAATTTCATCATCAAGAAACAGAGACAAACAATCTAGAGAAGTAGCCTTCGTTTTCGCTATTTCTCGAGGACCTGATTGTACGTACCTGACACGTACGATGTTGTGTTGGCGCATCAAACGTCGAGAACGAATTTGTTCTTACAGCCATCTAGTATTGTGAATACCTTAGTAAAATAAATTTGAAAGTGGTACCTCTTCCTCATCCGTGAAAACGTATGCGGGGTTTGCGGAACTAGCAAATGTTTGGTTCAACTCAAATTCACCTAAATCATGGTCACCATCTTCTTCTGAGTTCGTATTTTCGCCCTGGACTTCTAGATGATCCGACTCTTCGTCATCAGAACATGGAGTACCCTCTAAAATGTCTTCATCTTCCTCCAATAACCATAACTCGATTTGCTGATCTCGGTTTGCCATTTTTAGTTCTAAAATAAAAATTAAAAACAATTTTTTTAGCAAAATAATATAATAATTGCTATATATAATAACAGCTACAAGAAATTACTAATTTCATTAAATAAATATTATTTACTATAAAAGGTGCTATAAATATATCATAACAATTACAAAATCGTTAAAAATGTTATAAAATGGTCGCCACAAAATACCTACGTAAACGGTCGCGCGGATAACATGTGTCCTCCACCAACGAATATGCACTTCTCCTGAGTCAACCGAACCACGCAAGAGCACGGCAGTTACTGACATCACGCAGCCAAGCGAAAAAATACAAGCTACTATGAGCAATAATAAACTGGGTGCCAGCGATGTGTTGCCATATAAAAATCAAAAATTCCCGGCCATTTAGTCAGAGTGGATGTCATCCGCGCGACCATTCTAGGGTTAAGTGGCTACTGCCGCCAATGAACAACTGTCTAATCTAATATTGATTTCTTCGGGTTTATTAAACGGGTATCCGGTTTTGGCCATTCACGTTACATAACACAGTATATTATTCTGTGATTTTATACGTGTTAGAGCCACGTAGCTCTATTATGGTTGTAGCATAAATTGGTTGGAAAAGAAAACGTTCCCACATGAGTTGAATACGCTTTTAAGTGGAAATAAAGGATTCCATCTTAGTTCTCGAGTGACAATGCATCTGTATTTTCTATAGAGGATACATGAAGATATTCACGGGCCAAAACATCCACTTACCATCAGTTGAACTTGGTTAGTGTTCTTGTTTTTGACCTTTATCCTATAAAAAATGTGCTGCACGCATAAGTTTTCGCAGTGTGGCTTAACCATGAGACATATCGTTTGCCAGTTAACATCTCTATTTAACACTAAAGTAGGTTTAGATATTTTATATACGACGTGCCTAAACCACCTTCTGTGAGTCTTTTATCACACAATTTTTATTGATGGTGGCTAGTCAATAAAATACAACTTATGGATTTTTAAAATTGATAATGTAACCCAGATATCATAATGTCGAAATCAATATTTTAAATATATACTAGACAGAACCTGTCAACTAGAGAATTGCAATATTATTTCCATAGAATGCTATAATACATACATAATAGAACGGGGGATTGCGCGGAGCCCGCGTAGCCACTAACATGTCAAATCACACCTATAAATGTCAACACAATCAATCGTTTTCAATTGTCGTGTCAAGGGACGCTGCATACAAATTATGTAAAAAACGGCAAATTACGTTTCGAAAAAACAGTGGAATATGGAATTTAAATAAAGGAGACATATTCTAAAACCAATAAGTCGAAACTATTTATATTTTGTAAATATTAGAAACATACAGCGAAACGGGTTTGTTGTAGTGATAATACGACGTAATTGCTTGTATGTGTGCTCCCGGTGACACTGATCCTCGTACAAAATTAGGTTGATAACAATTCTATTGTGTATTATAGTATTCTATGATTATTTTCGACAATAAGCAAAATTGATCTTTCAGGATTTCTTTTCATATTATTTAGGCAACCGCCTCAAATTACTTTAGTTTGTAGTTAATATTTTTGGATTCATTGAAATTTAGTTGATATTTTAATTTGTATTTGATATCAATTTTAAATTATTAGTGTGTAATATAATATTTTACATAATACTGTAAAAAGATAATTACTACTACTACCACCAGTTTAAATCTATGTCTGCCTACGACTTGCAACTCAAACACTGTATTTTTATAATTTGTTCTTTTGATTTTTTTATAGGTTAAAATGACAAACAAGCACATAGTCCACCTGATGGTAAGTGGTTGCTGTGGGCTATAGACAACTACACATACCCTCGATTACGAATCAAAATGCAGATGCGTTGTCACCCAGATGGACTGCCTCGTTTCCAGTAAAAAGGGACTCCGGTTCACCATACGAATCTCACCATACGAAACACAGCAGCATTAAGCTACTATATGTTAATACACTATTTGACGCCGGTATTCTATGAGAGCGTGGTTCTTCCCTGGTCGAGCCGACTCATTTGTGCTACAACTGTACTACTAATATAACTGCAGCATGGCTCACCCACGTATATAATTTTTATTAAACGTTACCACTAGAATTTTCTCCTGTATCGTTGAGGCAGTTTAGATACATTAATTTCAAAAGGACCAACATCCAAAGCAGGAACAATGATCTGTAAGTCATAAAAATACCTTTTCGAGCGGCAGCCTCGTACCGGTGGGCGAAGTGTAGGGCAACCCCTACTAGATAGAGTGACGACCTGGTAAGACATGCAGGAAGTCGATGGATGCAGGTGGCTCAAGACCGTGCTTTGTAGCTTACCTTGGGGGAGGCCTATGTTCAGCAGTGGACTTGTGAAGGGCTGTAATGATGATGATTTACAACTTAACCTTAATAAAACTAAAATTATTCAATTTAAACCCTACCAAAAAACTGGTTTACAAATATCGTTTAACTATAAAAATACAAAACTAGAAACTGTTAACTCTGGCACTTTGTTAGGAATAGACCTGGACACACATTTGAGTTGGAAACAGCACGTACAAAAAGTTGCAAAAAAAATATCCTCATTTATTTATGCACTGCAACACCTTAAACGTGTGACAGATTTTAAGACTGCCCTTGCGGCTTACTATGCACATGCTCACTCCGTACTCTCCTATGGCATCATCTTGTGGGGAAACTCTTGTGATATAAACAAATTATTTATATTACAAAAGAAGTGTCTAGGAATATTGATAAATTTGGACAAAATGGAGTCATGTAAACCCCACTTCATTAAAAATAAGATTTTGACACTTACATCTATCTACATCCTCGAATCTTGTAAATTTGTTAGGAAGCACCCAAAACTCTACTCACCTATTAAAAAGACTAAAAGAAATAATAGAAATTTATATAAGCTTAAGATACCCTTCTCCAAATTAAAATTAGTTTCAAACAGCCCTCACGTTATGTCAATAAAGATTTATAACCATTTACCAAATTCCATAAAAATCCTGGAAAATCCTGTGCAATTTAATAAACAATTAAAAATATTTCTTATTAATAAATGTTACTATAATTTAAATGAATTTTTTGACGATAAATAACGATAAAGTAAGAATACTTAGACTATTCATTGTGTTTCAAATTAAATTAATTTATATAAAATAATATTGAATGTTGATGATATGATAATTTGTAATTTATGTTTAAAAATTAGATAATACGAAAATAGTTAGCCCTCTAGTGTTGCTATGCCCTTGCGGGGCGTCACATGTATACCGATCAAAATTGTACCATCTTAAATTTGTAATGTGACATGCAATAAACAATTTGAATTTGAATTTGAATTTGATGATTTATTTCGCTACAAAAGCCTTGCATCTCAAAGTAGCAAGCGATATGACTACCAATATTTTTATATTATGTTTAAGACGTTTTATATCCCGAAGAGGAAAGCCTCTTAAATTATATTTACTATAGTAAAAATGTTGTCAGTGCAAATTATTATAGTGTTGGCTATAGATATCCGGTACTTGATTTTAATAATGTTTTCTGTTCAGGGGGCTTGTCAGGGTTAAGCATGAACCTTTTACACGGTTTTTGGATTTCGGAAATGCCTTTTGAATTAATTACGATTAAAATAAATTTCACTAAAAATTTCATATAACGGAACGCAAATATATCAATTTGTTTTTTAACACAGATACACTCATAAAAAAGTTAATCACCCAGATTATCCATTTGTGGCTGAAGACTAGACTCATATACAATAAATTGAGTCGCAGTGGAGAGCAGTCAAGAGGTTTTTCAGAAAACAAATTATAACAATTCACATTACATTATTTCATTTACCACTATCATAGCAGAGTTTAGGGCAACCTGACTTTAGAGATACAGTTGGTCGTATTGGTTCTAAAACTGAATTAGCACGCCCGGACTTCACGTAGTCTTGTCTGCCCTAATTGTAGAGTGTTTTTGTAAAGCCTGCGGAGGCGAGCATGGGTGCCTGCGATTTGCTACAGCGGGCGGGGGCTGCTCTCCCTCAGCGCCTACGGCTTACTATACCACGGGTCGGTCGGAGATGTAGTGGACGACTGCTTACCTAATTATTCCGGGTTCAAATCCCGGCCTAAAAATCCGGGTTTTTCTACCAAGAAATTCTCAGTAGCAGCTTGGAGTCAGGATTTAAGAGGGCATATGCGTTTCGCGTCGAAAACTACATGTTTTATGGTTTTTCCAAAGGCGATATCGTAACGATGTGAGAGCTTATTAGCTGAAAATTAGGGCTTTAGAAAGATGAAGTCTTTATTTAGTGTATAGCAATGCAAAATCTTAGTTTTTAATGACGGTTTTTTAGGGCGAAGACAATCCCTTCACAGCGTTTTACGAAAACATGAATCAGAGTTATCTTTCAGGTTGAATACAACCATTAATATAAGCTAAAATACTTTATTTTAAGCGTTATTATAATGGAATATATAGTCTTTTAGTGTATAGCAAAACCTAAATTACGAAAATATTTCGATTTAATATTATAAAATAATATTATAAAATCACCAAAACTGTCTACTTCAATATAATTTTTTCCATGTATTTGGTTATAAACATATCTATTTTAATTATTTTATCCAAATACATGTAATGTTAAATATCCAAAAAAAAAATTCAGCTCGTTTTATTTTGTCAATCATTTTATTTAGTTATTTTAAAAATACTATAAATCGTCATGCGCAGACGCCGTTCGAATCAGTACGCTCCGGGTAATCCCAACGACAGGACGTATTACTTTTTCTCACCGACGCCGCGCGATCGCGTTGATACACCGATAGGGCTGTACTACACTATACTATAACTAGATACCTATAGCACTACCGAGCCTTTTAAACGATTGAGACTTTTATAAGCGATATTTTTGATTAGTAAGTAATTTTGAAATATGTTTATGATAGTAATATTTAAATATTAAATGATGTAGTTGTGCCAAATCTTCATTTCATACATATTTTTTTAGAAATGAGTAATGAACGTAAGCAATTCGGATCAAGTAAAAATACAAAATCGTTGGCTTTCACCTTTGGCTCCGTGGCGGAACGACTTGGTAATGAGTTGTAGCGCTGAGCGCCGCGGGATCGAATCCCACATGGAACAAAAATTTGTATTACCTACAAATAATTGTTCCAGGTCTGGATGTTTGTCCTTGTGAAATTAATTAATTTCATCTGCCCCCACGATGTAGTTAGGAAAAATTCCTAGTGTGGAGATAACGTTATGATTAAACAAAGACATGGCATCAAAAACATAACTTGTAAAATAACCAAGTCTCGCAATGATGATACGGCCATGCCGCTGTTTTGTTCGACTTGGCGGTTCGATATAAAACATATGAGCCGTGCTTGAGTTGAGTAGCTTAAGGGCGTAGTGCTCGCCGTAAACGCGAACAATCCGTGTTCGATCCCCGCTAGTTTTGCCAGGTGTCCCGATTTGCGCGGGACGTCCCGATTTTCAAGGGTATAGTGACACGTCCCGATTCACCCTTGATCGAGACGCCAAATGACCCGATTTTTAGTAACCTTCTTATTCTATATTTTAATACATAATTTTGACAGTAAAAATGATTACATCTGTTAGCTACTACCACATTAAAATATTTTTACTACGACATTGTCTCACCAGTCGAAAAAAAAAACACAAAAGTATTAAACATAATTACATTAAAATGAGTGATTTGAAAATTCAGGGACTGCAAAAAAAACAAATAGTTCAAAAATATTTTAATTTGCCTAAAATGAAAAAATAAAACAGTTTTTACGATGTTTGGATGAAAAGTTATTATTCGTTCATGAGATCAAACCTGAATAATAATTATAAAGCACAAAAGTAAAGTAAAGTTACAGTCAAAATTTCTCGCATTACTCTCATACTGTGATATTTACAGTGAGCGTTGACCATCTGAGCTACCACGGCTCTCAATAAAGCACAAAAAGGCTACAAAGAAACCTATATTTTATAGTCCTATAGTCATTGTAGATGTCCGGATAAGAAAACCAAATCCCCGATTATTTTTACCTTCCGTCCCGAAATTTTACTTGCTAGATCTGCTTGCTGCTTGATACAACACTAATCCCCGCCGACACTAATGAAATTGTTAATTTGATGTATTATGTTTACATCATTAAACAGAATAAAAGTTTATCAAATGATATATATTTTATACAATACATATTTTTCAATTAGAACATATATTATAATATACTCAATAGGGTAAAAATGTAAAGCTGACTTTAATTTACTAAAAGAATAAAACAATTTCCACATATTATATATAGTTATAGTCTCCGATTTCTATACACTATATAAGCCATTATATGGAAATTATTTTTTTATTATTTTAGTTCCAATAGTATCAAAGACAGGTATAATATAATCAAAGATCAAAGTGATTCGTGCAACTAAAGGCAACTATTATAGCCTCACGCTTGTCCTGACACGCACGCAGAGATAATATTGTAGTGTGCGTCAATATTACGCCGTTCCAAAGCGATCGCGTAGATTTCGACTTGGACATATTTGAATATGCGCTCTTAAGGGATGTTTCATCTCCTTTCCTCAGAAAGGACATATGTAAAGCCGTGGGTCCTGCACCTTATATCTCTCCGGTTACGTCTGATAGCCGTCTCATTGCAATGTAAAAGTGATGAGTGCACTTAGTGTTTGCGCCCAGACTCTTGCGCTTTAATTCTGTTCTGCGTAAATAACTAGTTTCCTTTGAGTTTGAGCGCCGTGACCGAAGTTTGATGTTTTCCCACTTATGTATGTTATAGTAATTATTTTACTTGTAAAATATTAGGTCAAATTTATTGCATCCATTAAAGAAAATCAAACAAATTATTCGGGTAGGCCGCCTGTCGAGGGGTATTTGTTTTGAAGTACTTATAGAATACTCAAATTTCTGAAGCTATATTAAAACTTTTCTCATTTCCATGGATGCAATCTAACAATACTGATTATTTTAGAATCTTGTTATGCTTGGAGGCAGGCCACTGAAAGTTTGTGGTATACGTAAATTTCAACATAAACATATATTATTACTCAAATTCGTGATGTATTGTACGATAGATGCCCTTGTAAAACGGTAAAGTCGACAATTCCAGTTTTCAACCTCCTGTCTTTTAAGATAGTGTATTTACTGTATAAATATGCAAAATATAATTTATGTACATGCAATACTTACAGCTAATTTTTAATGGAATGTCGTTCGCGCTACCTTATGCGAGTTGGCCGATTTCACATTTTGTCTTCGGAATTCATCACCACATTTTTTTCATTGACTCCCTACCAAAATCTTATGATTTCCAATGCCCAAAATCATTAACTTTTCCACCTAATATAAAAATTTATTGATCTTAATCCGTCAGAAACAGGGCTTTTCAAGTATGTATTTTTATACGTGGTAGAGCAACGCTGCAGCTATATTATGGTTGTAGCACGAATGGGTTGGCTCAAACGGGGAAAGACCACGCTCTCACAGAATACCAGCGTATAATAGCAGCTTAATACTGCTATGTTTCATATAGTGAATGTAGAGATCCGGAGACCCTTTTTTACTAGAAACGAGGCATTTCATCTTAGTCCTCAGCGATGACAAACAACGCATCTGCGTTTTGATTCTAAATCGAGAATAAAAATGTAGTTTGTCACCCTTATTCTATAAAAAAAATGTAGTAATCGATACTCACGAACTCTCAATGCTGGTGAAGAGATGAAAGGTTGAGAGTCCGTAGAGGAATTTTTTGCAGACGAGTATAATTATAATTATCTGATGTCTTTGGAATTTAGATCTTAGGAAATTTTATCATGTGGCAATAGTACATGAATTGATTATATATTATGTCATAGTACTGCTGCAGCAATTCGGATTGATACAGCGTTTCGTTACGGCAATCTGGTAATTTTTTATATTAAATTTATTTACGTTTATTTATTTTGTAGATTTTTCTTTTTTATCACGTTAATTAAAGTTTATATTCTCAATTAGACTTCATTGATATGTTTATGTGAAACAAAAGCTTTTTGTTTAATATGGTTCCATAAACTTGATGCAAAGATGGCTGCTTCCAAGTTAAAACCTTTTAAACTATGTCATTCTCTATATTCTTTTAATCTTTACGAGAATGTAGAAAATGACATAGTTTAGAAGGTTTTAACTTGGAACAGTTTACTAACTCGACTTCGATCTTGGAAAATTCTTCGATCTTAACTTTCGGTATAAGTATTCCTTTTATTATTCACGTTATTTTATGTTTATTTTCTTCTTCTTCAGCCTGTTCTACCGTGTTCTTTCTATTTTTTATATATAATTCTACCGTGGAACATGGCTCAGTCCCCTTGTAAGAAAAATTTTCCTTAACCACCACGCCTGGCTGGTAGATTGAAGAAAGTAGTACTAGAAATCTTTCACCTTGGATGCTGTTGTCCATCGTAGATCTAGATAGTATAAACTTTAGCAATTTAATAAAAGATACGGAAAATTTGCTTTTAGACCGGGTTGAAGATTACGGAATGCGTTAATAGCCTGACGGACGCACTGGCGATTGCAAACTTGTTTAGGGACAAATTTCTTACGTTGAGATCAGGACATTGTACTTCTCGTAATGAATATCATGTTGTATATGGGAAGGAAATTCATGTATGTGAAGCGATGATCTTTAATGCTCTGCTCCCGATGAAACTAGGAAAGGATATGATAATATAAGCGTGAAACATCTTCGGTTTGGAGGACCGTGGGTAATTGCGTTCCTATCAGTATTTTTCAATGCCTGTCCAAAGCATGCTTACTTACCGGTACATATGCTTAAAACAATAATAAGTCCGTTCTTAAATGTAAATCAAGTAGTTTGACTAACAGTTGTAACTGTAGACCGATAAACTGTTTGATTAGGCGTTATTTCCAAATATATACATATTAGCGATGCTCAATTTGGATTCAAAAAAAATAGCTCTACGTATGCGGCAATTTTTACTTTAAAGCAGACCGTTAGTTATAAAAATTAGCGGAAAACAAATATTTATGCATGTTTTATGGACCTAAGTAGGGCTTTTGACAGAGTCAATTATGATATATTCTGGAGGATTCCAAACTGGCGTTGTTTTCAGCTTACTGTCAGCCACTTTTAACTTCTCAGCTGTGGAAGAATTACACTAAAGAGGAATACCGCGGGCTAAAAGTGCAGTATAATGATTTGTTCCGCGTGTTGTTGCATCAGCCACGATACTGTAGTCCGTCCCGGATGTTCGCAGAGACACCGTATCTTGCGATTTAGAAGTTCTTTGTTTGGGTAGCAGAATAATCTCATTAGAATTATTTGTATATTTGTGCATTTAGTGAAATTTTTAGTAGGTGGCCAAATTTATTAATATCTAAGTAATAATATTTAATATTTTTATTAATTAATCAATAATAAGAATTATTATTTAAGGTGTAATCTTTAAATTTATTTTTGTAGGGGATCAGTGTTGTCTGTTTCAAATAGACTATTATTATATGTGTTTATATTAAAGTCGCAACACAAATTCGTCGGCCGTTACGCTATCACAGAATATTAACATGAAATAGCATCTTAATGCTGCTGTATTTCACACGGTGAGTGTAAAGAGCCGAAGACTCTTTTAACGGGAAGCGGAGCATTACATCTTGTTCGTAAGCGATGTTCGCATCTGCATTTTAATTCTTAATCAGAATAGACGTATATTTCCTTTGAGCCCTTTGACCTGTGTGCTCGTTTGTTACTCGTAATTTACATAGAAAAAAGAATATAGAGAAAAAAGGAAATAATTTCGACAAAAAGCTGCATTCTAGTATTTTTTTATCGTTTTATTGAAAAAACGCAAAAGGGAGTTAAATTTTATTTGTAATTTATAAGTTGTCAAAGCTGTTATCTGTAGTCTTAGTCTTAGTTTACCCAAAGCCGTGTAATCTCGTGTTTAACACGCAGTAAACCTAACTAACGTCGAATAAAACAAATGAAAATAAGATTTATATTGACTTTTCTTTGCAAGCGTATTTGGGGTGATAACTTGTTTGGAAACTAAGCTGGCACTCGTGAATATGGACGATTTATAGCTTTTCTGCCTTGCTATCGTTGAACCATGAAAAATCACGTTGTTTGGGAACGACCAACCAATTTGAGTAAGTAAGTGTTAAGTAAATTGCAATTTTAAGTGCTGATTTACCACGTGCTCGGCGGTGAAAGAAAACATCGTGAGGAAACCTGCATGTCTGAGGAATAAGGAAAAAAATATTTCGAAGACATGTGAAGTTCGCCAACACGCATTGGGGCAGCGCGGCGGACACTTCCTTGCCCTAAAACCCGCTCAGAAATGAGGGGAAGCATTTGCCTAGCTGTGGGACGTATATAGGCTGTAAATTTCACTTTACTTTTATTTCAGGAAGTAATAAAGATCCAGCAACAAAATAAAACCGATCAATAAGGTACAATACGTAATTAAATAAAAATTATTTGTAAACATGCTACCTACCTTTTTTTTTTTTTTTTTTTTTTTTTTTATAGAATAGGGTGACAAACGAGCACACAGTCCACCTGATGGTAAGTGGTTGCTGCGGCCCATAGACATCTACATCTATCCTTCATTAAAAATCAAAATGCAGATGCGTTGTCACCCGTGAGGACTGAGATGGAATGCCTCGTTTCCAGTAAAAAGGGTCTCCGGTTCTCTACACTCACCATACGAAATACAGCAGCATTAAGCTACTATTTCACGCTGGTATTCTGTGAGAGCGTGGTCCTTCCCCGGTTGAGCCGACCCATTCGTGCTACAACTATACTACTAATATAACTGCAGCATGGCTCTACCACGTATAAGAATCAATATCTCTTTTTTTTTAAATAACCTTACAGGTTATTTAAAAAAAAAGAGATATTTTGTTCTCTCGAGAACTTGAGTTACCTTATATTTTACAATAGGTTTCATTGCAGTTCATTGCAATTGCAACATATAAATAGTTAGGCGCTTACAAAATAATATGTAAATTAAGGATTTGAAGTACGGAAATGAACTTTTATACTTATGTCAAAATATCCTATAAATATAGCATTTATACTTATGTGGTGGTGTAAATCGATCGATTTTATATAGTTGCTAGCTCTTTATGAAATTCGGGTATAAATAAAAACCAGCAACGTAATAATTGATTACATTTTACTTAAAAAAAATCCTACAGAACTAGCATGAACAAAAATAATTTTATTAATTGCTTGATACAGCCTATCGATCGTTTTTTTTTGCTGCTGGCTCTGTATTACTTGCTGCTTCCGTAACTGACTAGCAACAAAATATCTACTGTCTTTAAAAAAATCTTGTGAATGTATAGTATACATACTAATAATTGCTAACTAATTACTCGGTGAAGCTTCTACTACGATAACGAACGATTTTATTTTGGTCCTAGCACATTAGTGTGTAGTATGAGGTAATGTACATATGTATATTTTACGGCGCTACTACATGGCGTAATCAATTTGATTGTTGCTTGAAAAACCAGTTTATAAATAAGACAAATTATCATCATCTTTAAAGTTCACGGATCGATATTACTAAATTACACAATCCACCTCATGGTAAGTGGTTGTTGTGGCCCATAGACATCCACAGGTATCCTCGTTTGCGAATCAACTAACTAACTAAGACTAAAATGGAATGCCTGTTTTTCAGTAAAAAGGGTTTCCGGTTCTCTACACTCACCATACGAAACACAGCAGCATTGGTCTGCTATTTTATGCTGGTATTCTGTGAGAGCGTGATTTTTGATTCCGATCGAGCCGACGAATTCGTGCTACAACTATACAGTTATATAGCTATATCATAGTTACCGCAGCATGGGGCCGTGTAGTGGCGGCTAAGAATATCAACTACCCAATATCCTCCCGTGGGTGTCGTAAAAGGCGATAGAGGGAAACAGGGAGGAGACGGGTAGCAGCATCTTTCTGATAACTGCAACTCCACAACAATAAAGCTGCGGTTGCCAACCCGCTCGACAAGCGTGGCAATTATGGTAATATACCCCACATGGACAACGACACAAATAGACAGTCCTCAGTCCCCGTCGGCCCCACTATTCCTGGATACGGTGGTGAACATGGTAACGGCGGGGCAAGGCCTGCAAAAAATTTCCAGTGGAGGTTCGGTTGCCACCTAAAATGACTTGACCTTGCAAGCTACAACGCCCGCAACATGAGGACATGAACAAAGAGATGACAAGTTGTGCTGGAACATTATAGGATTCTCCGAGGTCCGAAGAGAGGGGAGAACACGGTGATTCTCGAATCCGGCAAGTTTGTTCTATCACCAGGAGGGCGACCATCTGTCCTAAGGAGGTGTTGGATTTATCGTCCACCAGTCTCTCGTTAACAACGTTTTAAAGATTGGGAGTGTGTCGACGAGGGTTGCGTACCTTATACTTAGAATCACCAAACGGTATTCGCTGAAGATCATACAGGTTTACGCATCTAATTCGGCACATCTCGATGAGGAGGTGGAGGAAATGTATGAGGATATTTCCAGAGCCATGCACTCCACCAAAACTTGCTATACGGAGTTAATGGGAGACTTGAACGCAAAACTAGGCACAAGAAAGAATGGTGAGCTGAATGTAGGGAAATTTAGGATAGGGCAACGGAACCCAAGGGGCAAGCGGCTGGCTGATTTCATGGAGAAAGAGAGACTCTTTATAATGCACTTTTTTTTCTGAAGCGGCCCCAAAGAAAGTGGACCTGGACGAACCCCGACGGTTTGACAAAAAATGAGATTGACTTCATTACGACGACTAGACGGCAACTGTTCAGTTTGATGTCAATGTCTCAGTATTCGCAAGGGTGAAAACTGGCAGCGATCACCCATTGGTTAGGGACACACTGAACCTAAACGTTAAGTTTCAGAGGTCTCGTGTAATGAAGTCAAAGCTCCGTCCCCCTCATACTCTAATCCAACGTCCCGAAACCTTCCAGCTCGAGTTACAAAACAGTTTTCAGTGCCTAGAAGATGCAATGCAGTGGAAGGTATGTATGACAAGCTCGTGAAAACTATGCATGCGGTCAGAGCTAAGTTCTGTAAGACCCGCCGCAGAAGAACACAAAACTCTCCGATCACACTCTTAATATCATGACTGTTAGATGGGAATTGGAGCTGCAGTCTTCAGTAGATTAGGCAGTATGCAGGCTACTAAACTGACAGATATCCAAATACATGCGGTGGCAGTTGAGCTACTTAAAACAGCTCATATTGAAGAAATGATCGAGCAGAACCGGCTCCTAGGTCTTTGTCAGAGATCTGTCTGCCAGAAAGAGCCAAGTGTCAAAGCTGAAGACCGAGTGTGGCAGCATTGTTTCCTGAGATTTTGAGTGAGATTGAGAAGTTCTAGGGCCAGCTGTACACATCATCGCTGGAGCCACATGCAAGTGTGAGTAGCGATCCAAGCGTAAGTTTTAACTAACACTATTCGGATGATATCCCCGACGTCAGTCTGAGCGAGATTAGAATGGCACTCCACACCTTAAAAACGGCAAGGCCCCAGGCGAGGATGGAATTACGTTGAAGCTTCTGAAAGCGGGTGGAACACCGGTACTTAAAGTCCTTCAGAAGCTCTTCAATTCCGTCTTCCATGGTGGCACTACTCCGGAGGCGTGGAGCAAAAGTGTGGTGGTCTTGTTCTTCAAGAAAGGCGACAACGCTTACTGGAAAACCTACAGATCGATTTCCCTTCTGAGCCGCATGTGCGTTCTGTTTTCGAGAGTCATAACGAATCGTCTCCCACGCAGACTCGACGACTTCCAGCTTCCCGAACAAGCCGGTTTCGGAAAAGGCTTCAGTACCATAGACCACATACATACTCCGTGGCGGATTGTACATAAGACCGAAGAGTACAATCCACCACTTTACGTGGCGTTTGTGGATTATGAGAGAGCCTTTGAATCCGTGGAAATTTGGGCGGTGCAACAGTGCCTTCAGCGGTGCCAAGTTGACTGCCAGTATATCGAAATGCTAATCTGTTTATGCAGTAGGGCTACGATGGCTATCCGAGTACAGAATCAGAGTACGAAATCTATCCAATTGCAGAGATGTGTAAGACAGGGTGACATTATATCCCCGAAACCATTATTGTAAAGACTACGCAACAAAACTCATAATTAAAGTCGCTTCCTAACTAGTGTTCTCAACTAAGTAGTTCTTAACTAGCATATTAGTAGTCCACTTCTGAACATAGACATCTCTCATAGATTGCCTCTTAGGAGGGATATTTGCTGTAGTTGTCTTGCTTGACAAGCGATTCGGTAACTGCAGTTTGTCATTATTATTTAGTTGTTATCAGAAAGATGCTGCTGCCTGGTACAGTTTCCTTCTGTCACCTCTTACAACATCCACTTAATGCCATGCGCTATTGGATATTCTTAGAAAGCCAGTTCTTATAAAATTTTGCGCCTCTTTGTTAGATAAAAGTTCTTAGATTATAATGAAACTAGCTGTTACCTGCGGCTTCGCCCGCATGGTCACTGGGAAATGAACTATCCATTGTTTTTTGAATAGAAAGAAAACTGAGTTTTATAGATTTGACAGAGATGAAGCCATTAAAAGGAAACTGGGCAAAATTGATTCGTCAGCCTATTTAAATGTTTTGAAACGCAGCGTATAGGAAAGCATGAAAATAGCCTGTTTATTTCAAATGGAAATGGGATATTTTTTTAATTATTAGTTAAAGGAAACTGAGCATAATTATCCATCAGGGATGCCGACTTTTGAAAAGAAACTGAGCTAAATTGATTCGTCAGAGATGCAGATTTCTGAATTGAAAGAAAACTGAGCCAAATAAAAGATCCGTCAGAGATGCAGCCTTTTGAATTGAAAGGAAACTGATCGTAATAGGTCCGTCAGAGGTGCAGCATTTGGAATTGAAAAGAAACTAAGCTAAATACGAAATTTTGAGTTGAAAGGGAAGATCTGTGGGAATTATGATTAATTGAATGTGGGAATTTCGGAAAAAAAAACTAATTGAACACTATTTTAAGACGCTACTGTACACAATGTTATATGTTTTTCCATTCGGGGAAAGAATGTGGCGATTCTGGGCATTTGACACACCTATTAAAAATTGGAGATGGGCGGTTGGAAACTTATGCTGAGGGCTGCGTTAAATTGATGAGAGATTTTTGTAATTTAGTACAGAGTCATTCCAAATTAATTGCGAGCGTTTATTCAGATTTAACGAACAACATGCGTGAAGACAAATGGTTATGTGAAAGGGCGATTCTTTCACCAAAAAATAAGAGCGTTAACAAAATAAATTCAGATATATTAAGCGAAGTAGCAGGAGAAATAACAGAGTATTTTTCAGAAGACACAGTTATGGACACAGAACAGAGCACTTCACATCCCGCAGAGTTTCTTAATTCTCTAGAGTTGCTAGGTGTGCTCTCACATAAGCTTCAATTAAAATTAGGCGTCCCAGTCATACTAATGCGAAATTTAGATGTTCGGTTATGTAACGGGATAAGGCTGCGTGTGACACATCTTGGACGGAACATAATCGGTGCTTCAATTTTGACAGGCGTAGGAAAAGGTGAAAATGTTATTATAACACGGATCCCTATAATTCCTACAGAACTTCCTTTTCAATTCAAAAGGTTGCAATTCCCTATTAAGCTCAGTTTTGCAATGACAATTAATAAAGCGCAAGGGCAAACGTTATAGGTAGCGGGGGTCAACTTAGAAAAACAGTGCTTCTCTCATGGTCAGCTGTATGTAGCATGCATGTATGCAGCATTTAAAGCGCTGCAAAATCGACACGCCTTGTCCATCAGTCCGATAACAACTAACCTGTGATTTTTGTAATCAATCAACGGATCATAATTGAATGCTGCGTCATTAAAAACCGACCAATTGTTTCTTTGAAAATTTTGTCGATTTTCAGCTTGGAGCTGTGCATTTGCATCTCTTCGCGCCTGTGTCTGTTCTGGTTTTTCAGATGCCCTTATAGTAGATTGGCGTTCAGCTTACTTAATGAGTCTGTGTTGAGTTTCATCAGGTGTTTCCGCGGCTCTTAAGGCGGCCATAGGTTCCGCTTGTTCAAATAGCCTTTGCTGACTTTGATCAGGTGTTTCAGTAGCTCTTAAAGTAGATTGACGCTCTGCCTGTTCAAGACCCCTTTGCTGACTTTGAGCAGGTGTTTCAGTAGCTCTTAAAGTAGCTTGACGGTCTGCCTGTTCAAGACGCCTTCGCTAACTTTGAGAAGGTGTTTCAGAATCTCTTAAAGTAGCTTGACGCTCTGCCTGTTCAGGACGCCTTTGCTAACTTTGAGTAGGTGTTTCAGAAGCTCTTAAAGCAACCTAACGCACTGTCTGTTCAAGACGCCTTTGCTGACGTTGAGAAGGTGTCTCAGATGCTCTAAAAGCAGCCTGACGCTCTGCTTGTTCTTGCCTTCTCAGTTCAGCATCTTCTAAAGATTCTAGCGATCGAGCTTATCTTTTCGCTTGTCTTTGAGAAGATACTCTTGAAAGGCTGGACTTACGTTTGCGAGCATTATGAAATAACAAAAAACCCATTTATAAAAAAACGTTAAAATACCTAAAATGTGAACACGTACAGGATCGCCCCCGTCACTACATCAGATTTGATAGACCGCAAATCCTAGCTAAAGAACACCGATTCCTTCCAAGGATGATTCGCGAGGCTATTGAAATCAAATGCTAATTTCAATAGAGTAGATGGCTGGGTGCTACCATCTGCTTGGGATCCTATAATAAATAAAATTAAATCCCAACCCAAGCATACAACTGCAAGACTTCAAGATACCATAAGTTCATACTGTATAGATCGGAACAAAAGTTAAATTTTAATCTATGGTAACCGCGGTTAACTATGACATATGGACATTGAACATCTCAGTCCCGCCCGTGGCCATGAGTGCTGTAAAGCGTTCGAAATGTCGGGTATTTAAAAAGTTAAATATAAGCGATAAATTCCATAAAAACTAGTATTATTTCAGTACCTAAAAGGAATTCAATTTCCTTTTAAATATTTTTTTAAAAGCAAATCCAAAATATCTAAAAGGAATAAATATTCCTTTAAAAATTTTTTTAAAATTAAAACAACAAAACCAATTCAAAATTTAACACAAATCCGAAAACGATAGCCAAAAAAATCGTATCAACTTAAACCAAATCACAATACAAATCACTGAAAACCGAAATCGAAAGTAGTAGTCAATATAAATATAACCAACGAAAGAAGAAGTAAGTGTATAGGTACCGTATACACTATCTATACTATTAATATTCCTTTGAAATATTGTTGAACTACCTAAAACAACGAAAACCAATTCACGATTCTAAATAAACAAAATCCAAAATCAAAGCTAGAGTCTAAATATGTATATAGGAATACCAACCAAATCAACAAAACCGATCCAAGAAAATACACAAATCCGAAAATGAAAGCCAATATAAATTCATTCAACCTTAACCAAATCACAAAGCAAATAACAAACAACCGAAATCGAAAGTAGATAGTCGAATAAGCTACGAAATAGAAACAATTTAATTTGTGTGTGTGTGTGTGTGTGTGTGTGTGTGTGTGTGTGTGTGTGTGTGCGTGTGTGTGTGTGTGTGTGTGCGTGTGTGTATGTGTGTGTACTATTTTACTGTACGTAAAAGCAGCTCAGTGTTCTCATAATTAAGTGACTCTAACCAATTATATTATAATGAAACTGAAAACCTTCTTAGTGTTCAGACTTCTAATAACTGTCACCCGTAATACTACCCGTATAACATCATAATAACCAAACACACACACGCACATGCACAAACACACACACACACACACCGCGCGCGCACACACACACACACACACACACACACCACCCACACACACATTTTACACGCTCCTCTCCCATAATTGCTCACACACATTACACTCATAACACAATTACTTCTTACAGTCATACATTACACATCTTATGAGAGAGGAACGACATTAGTAGTATAAATTATTATCTTGTTTGTACCTTGGTATAAGTAATAAGTGGTAACATAGTATATAAACATAATATGTGATCCAATTAATTTCATTGTACTTAGGTTATGTTAGGGAATGTACAAGTTTTTAAGATAGTATTTAATTATTTAACTTTTGCTTGCATCTTAATATTTTTATAAATTAACGGTGGGGATATGGCGCTGACAGCTGATGCACAGGTCTTCTAGTTCGGCTGCAGATGCTATGTTTTCAGGTATATGTACCAATATAGCTTTATTAAATGTTAAGCAAATATCTTGATGTACAACCTCTTGGAAATAAAAAAAACTTATTATAATTATTATTAAATGCTGGCCTTATGTAGATAAGGTCAGCATTTGATAAAAAGTTTATATTAATCAATAGGGCGCAGTGTGCTCTCAGTGTGCTATCCGGCGTCCGATTAAATTGGGATATACGGGATAATAATAAAGCGCCAACATTACCAGTGCGAGAGTATCAGCTTTGAACTCAGCAACCCGAGTGAAAGTCAGGCTTAATGATGACATTAATTCTTTAAAACTCATCTTAACAAAGCTCAGATACAAATTAGCCAGCTTTTCGTTGTTTTACAGGATACATTGCGGAGAGTGTGCACAGTAATTGTATTCCTTGATTCCCCCATTTTGGTTCCATCATGGATTAAACAGACGTTTTGCTTGCCTCCACGCCTTTGTATTCGACCGGCTACTCATTCAAACCAAATGGTTTGTTTGTCGTCCGTAATGCGTATAGCAAAAGAGTAGAATAATTTTTCAGCATCTGTCTTTCCTTCCGATAACAATGAGTGTGTCATCGAAATAGTGAAATACGATTTTGTTAAGCTAAGTTAGTCCGCTTAGACATCTTCGGCTACATCACTATCAAGTGGACTCGAAGTCAAATACTGGCTTTTAACAGTTAAAAAAGAAAAAAAATGGCAATTTAGAGATTTTGTCTATTAGTTGCTGTAAATTGCTTATCCAAGCGTTAACTTTAGCCGTGAGTACTTTTCTATTTTTTTCTTATTTAAGTAATTTAGTTTCGTACACCTAAGTTTACTAATAATCTCCAAAAGAAAAAAAATAATTTCTTTTTATTACACATTAAATGTAACTTCTTTTCACATGTTTAAATAATCCTTTATCGTGATCATCGTCATTAAAGCCTTACAAAAGTCTACGGCCGAACATAGGTAATAAATGGATTGCCTAAATAAAGAGGATATTTGCCATAACTGCCACACCTGGTAGGCGTATGGGCAACTGCAGTTTTTATTATTTTGAACTATTTACAAGAAGATGCTTGACCACGCGACCCACACGATGGTCTTACCTTAGTGTTTATATTAGTGTTTTACATTCACATTTTCTTTGAACACTCGTTGTAAATATTGACAGATTTTTTTACATTGTTCTGCTTGTATGTAAAAATTAATATTTATAATCCATGCATATAACATAACAGTATTCATTCATCAAATGTACACATCATAAGCATTCATATCATCAAAATGTTACGGGATAATATGTCGCAAAACTCGGCAGACGTAGTATGTATATAAAATAATTATAGTAGTTTTTAGAAAGGTAGGTACAGTTATATGAAAAAAGAATGCCGCTGTTGGAATGCGTTTTCAGTAACAGTAAAAGTTTACTATTCTAAATGCTTCAGTAATTTTCAGCCTCCCCGTTAAAGTTACAAATTTGAGCTGATAAGTTTGTATGTTGAGTTTTCCCCATTGAATTTCCAGAATGTTTTATCGCCACGGAAACATGCAGAGAAACTTATACGAGCTTAGTAATTTAATGTTCATTCCAACCGACTTAATGTTAAGCTGTAATAAGTTTGAATAAAAAAGTTTTTTTTTTCTTTTTTAGTCTCTTTTTATTTACATAATTATGAGCATTTAAACACTGTTGGACATAGGCTTTACCAAGAATGCGTATGCATTACCTACTGAAAACAATAACCGATAGTCTGGTAATTGTTGATCATATTAACAGATGATCGTCATAATGATTACAGGCAATCAAGTCTACTGCTGAACATAAACCTCCCCCATAGATTGCCTTACAGGGCACCATAATGTCATACTTGTGAGGTGGGTTGACAGTTGCATTTTTTTTTTGGTTATTGTAAGTAAAATGCTGCTGCTACCCTTTTGTCAATCAACAGAGTGCATCAAATGTTAAGCTTAAATTGTTTGTTAAAGCTTAAAATTAAGATTAAAATGGTTGTTACCAGTGAAAAGTACCAGCATTCCATCTTAGTGGCTTAATTATTGGTTATAACAACGCATCAGCTTTTTGATTCTTAAACGGGAATACATGTAGTTGTTTATAGAACACAGCATTTATCCTTCTTTATAAGATCTTAAATAGTTACTGTTACTTATTATTCCCACCCTTATTGGAAAAGAGTTTGATATTTTTGTGGAATAAGAGTGGCAAACGAACACAAAGTCCACCTGATGGTAAGTGGATGCTGTGGCCCATAAGCATCTATATCTATCTCAATTAAGAATCAGAATGCAGATGCGTTTCTATCTCTGAAGGCTAAGATGAATGCCTCGTTTCCATTAAAAACGTTTTTAATAATGGAAGAGCCATGCGACAGCTTTTGCCGGGGTGTTACCACGACCTCACAAAAGACTAGCGTGAAGTTCTGCATTTCGTCTGTTGAGGGCAGATGGCTGGTGGCCCAATTCCCCCCCCCTTTACATGGTAGTGGAGTTAAATAGAACACTACCCCAGGAAGGTACCAGCACCCTGGTGACGGATAATCCCTAGCTGAGCATTCACGCCCAAGCTACCATTCTCTTCCCGAGCGTTGGTGCTCAGGCAAAAATTTAAGGAAATTAATATATTAACTCTGGCCTCTCAATACATTTATGAAAATATAATGTACGTACACAAAAATAAAAGTAGTTTTGCAAAAATAAGTGATATTCATTCTGTAAATACTAGGAATAGACACAAGCCAGTAGTTTTATTTTATTTTATATATTTATTAGGATTACCAACAGAAATTACAACAGCTATACAAAGATCATTGTCGTAATAAAATAAAGCACATTATAATTGTATTTCTTTTTATAGGTAATCACAACATGCATTGATTATTTAGTAAATGAAAGGATTTTAATAAAAAAAAAAAACTAAACTACATCATTGAATAAATAAATTATCAAAAAGAAATAGAGTTATTTGACAATATTATGGATAACTTCATTATCAAAACAATTTCAATATTTTACATATTAATTAATTGATTGATAGTAGTTACTCGACTCCACCGAGTCAGTAATTCCTTCTTAGAGAGATGTATACGCTTTTATAACATAATCCCAGAAAATACTATACAAAATTGGACATAAACAAAGTTCAAAAACTTTATTAAACTAAATTTGTAATAAAATGTGTAATTATAATTAATATTAAGGAATTTATGGATGATAATAACCCCTGGGAAGGGTGAACGCTACCAAGCTATTTCTAGTTTGTTTTTTGTCGTTAATTGTAAATGTTCATGACTGTAAGCTATTATTTAAAAAAAATATAGTCCCTCTGGGTTTCTTGCTGGTTGTTTCCAGGACAGAGGTTTTTTTGCGAACCAGTGGTAAATGAAAAAAAGTGAATTTCAATTAGTATTGTTTACATCTATGATCTATATTGAACAATAAAGATTCTGTTTCTGTTTCTGACAAAGACCCCCACTGCCACGCTAACCGTGAATTTCTGCAACATCAGGGGACTTCATTGCAAACTTAACGCCGTCCACTACCATTTAGAAACGGCGAAGCCGCCCTTGTTCTTTCTAACCGAGACACAGGTATCCTCTCCGGCTGATAAATGGTATTATACCTCCTATCCGGGGTACAAATTAGAATACTCCTTTGTGCCCCGGGCTGCAGTTTGCGTCTACTTTAAGGAGTACATATGTTTTCGACGAGTCGGTAGCCTTGAAGATACTGACCTGTCCATCCTATGGCTACGCTAGACAGTGTACGCGTAGCCATAGGATGGACAGATCAGTATCTTACTACGGGTGCCTCTATAGTCAATGCCAACACAGGCCGACTACACGTACGATCGTACACGTCCAAATGACTGCAGACTCCATGCTACAATAGGTCCCATCCACAGAGGTTGTGATGCTTGGTGATTTTAACGCCCACCACGCTGAATAGCTTGGTTCTCGATCATGCAGGTAGATCTGTTTATAACTTTGCTTTGGCATATGGTCTGAAACAACTATTTACCTCGCCTACGCGGATTCCAGATGTGGAAGATCATGCACCTTCCCTGTTGGACTTTCTGCTAACCTCTCATCCGGACAGATACAGGTCCCCGTCGATGCCCCTCTTGGCTCTTTGTACCATTGTCTGATCTGGAGTACGATGCCACTCACGCACCCTTCGTGGTTGCGTTCTGCTGGTTGCCGCCATGGTTGGCATTATAGGTCAGCCGATTGGGACGGTATGCGATCTTTTTTTGCATCCTTCCCTTGGAGGCAGGTTGCTTCTCGCGGAATGATCGCAGCGTTGTTGCTTATTCTGTCGCTGATGTGGTGCTACAGGGAATGGAACTTTTTATTCCATCATCTATGGTAGCTATCGGAGGCAGAGGCCAACCATGATTTGGTTGCTCCTGCAAAATTTCATTACGCCATAAGCGAAAGCTACCTGACCTAGGCTCACATCCGGTATGCAAATACCGGCGCTCTTAAAAATAAATATAATTCCGCCTCCAGGTCCTTCAAAGTGTCATTGTCAAGGCAAAGTCAGAGCACATCTGCAGAATTGACGAGAAACTAGTCTGTCTTCTTTCGGGAATAGGTGCGTTCTCGTCTCTCGCCAAAGCTGTCTAAGGGAATTTCTGTCAGTCAACTCTCCCATCTCTGCACATAGAGGATGACTTACTGGCTCATGGCGCAAAGGACAAAGGACAAAGCCGATTTATTCTGGGCTCTCTCTTTGCGTCCAACTTGGTTGGATGGTGAGAACACACTGCCGGCCATCCCGCGGTGTGAGTGTTCCATGCAGGATATGCTGTTTACCCATCGCTCGGTGCGTAGAGCACTTCTCTTCCTGGACATCAACAAGTTTAGTGAGCCTGATAGCGTCCTTTCTATTATGCTGAAAACGTGTGCTCCAGAATAAGCCCAGGTTTTAAAGCGTCTACCAGTACTTTTACTTTTACTCCTTGTACTTTTACTCCCCAGGCGTTGTCCCAAAACCATGGAAGACAGCTTTAGTGCCCCTAATCCCTAAAAAATTTAATCACTCTGATCTGTCCAACTTTAGGCCTATCGCCATCACCTCTTTGTTCTCTAAAATAATGGAGTGCATCATTAATAGCCAGTTCATGCAGTACCTTTTCTCAATTTTCATACTCTCTATCACTTCAGAAATTTCTTCGCTCTACCATATTTATGTAGACGATTTCCAAATATATTCTCAAACAAGTATTGAAAATCTTCCATCCGCCGTGATATCCACAGATCGTGATCTCACATTTATTTCTGAATTTTGTACATCTTATGGTATCAAGGTTTTGAGAATTCTATTATTCCTAATAGTAAGGTAGTAAAAATCTAAGGGTTCTAATTGACAGTACAATGTCTTCAGTACTTAAAATTGAACGGATAAGCAATAAAATGCTTGTAGCTTGTGAAAGTTAGAGACTCTGAAATTGCCTGCCCATTTCCACCAAAATTTAGTTGGCACATTCCATATTGTTACCTATTTTAGACTATGCTGATATATGCTACACTGATATTACCATGGAACAATTAAACAAACTCAAGTGTCAGTTATCACCACCTGCAAACATATATTGACACTTGTTAAATATTATAAAGCTCGACCATCCCTGATTTCATTTAGGTAGTTGTCAGCAGACCGATTGGGGCTCTGCAAGGACCACCCAAAATAGCACCACTTATTATTTTCAATTCATAGCACGTCGAAGTTAATTCTTTATTTTGGTACATCCCTTAAACATTTCGAACTTCAAAATGTAGCCCATGCAAATCATATTTCGCATGAACTATCAAATTATAACAAAACTTGAATAAGTTAAGTTTACACTGATCGCAAACTATAACTCATCTAGGAAGCTCCCAACATTTTCTTTGACATTTGTTAGCATATTTAGGTACTTTAAGTGAAAATTAAATTACTTGTGAGTTTTTTTTATATTAATCGAACAAAAGAAATCAAATATTGGATTAAGACTTTCACTTTAAACTTTCACACTATACTTGAATGATACTTTAAGTTCGTATATAGGATAACAAATTACATTTAATATAAAAACAAATGCATCAACGCGAAGCACATTATAAGTTTTCAAAAACGTAATAATCCTTTTGCTATTTAAAAACTAAATGTGAGAAATAACGGGGACTTTATCCCACTTCTGATGTAGAAAGGCAGTTACTAATAATGTGTAATGTAGGGTTATTACATAAAAGGCTTTTAGAAAAGAATAGAAACATTTTTATTCAATATAGTACTATGACCACCGGTTCTAAGAAAACCTCTGCTCTGGGAAGAACCAGTAAGAAACCCAGCGGGACATTTCTTTTAAATAGAATTCATTTACAATATATCACTTCATACAATCATGAAATACACAGACTACATTGATATGAACAGAACTAATGAAATATAAATTTTACTGAGACTAATTTAATAGCTGAGAATATTAATTAATCCGTTTCCACGAATTAACTATCTAAAGAGTAAAGGTTGAGCTAGTAGCGGAGTATAACAAGCCTCGCCAGAGCCAAGACTGCCCGCACCTCTAGTCTATTTTCTGGATGTTAGCGCTGTTAGTCTATGCGACTCTTACAGTTTCATCTTTAAAAAAGGGAAAGGCAATGAGGTGAGGATGATGATGAATGGTTTATGATTTGGTATTGTTACCAATCATCATGTCGCCTTTTTAGGCGTTTTTTGTCCCGTCTCTGACTGCTCAGCTCGTGTCAGTCGATTCGACTGTCCGCACCGTTTTTTTTTTGCGCCCGAAGCAAATATGGGCAACCCTCCGGAAAGCGGGGGAGGGAGGCGGTGAATGCTCATAGCATACCACGCAGCCGGCTGCGTGGTTATGTGGAGACTTTTACTCACTAAACACCGCCTTTATGGATTGGCTTACCGATCTGACGAGAGATCTCTAATAAATATACTAACGCGACCCTCCTTGGCAGAAAGGAGGGCGCAAGCGGCGAAAAGCCGCTTAGAAGTGTGCCTAACTAAGGCAGATTAATGATGCGTTATGTAGGCTCGGCCTGATTCGCCAGAAAGCAGTTCAGGTCAGCCGATAGCTTGTTGGGGGGGGGGGGGTCCGAGAGAGAGTTTCTCGGTCTGCGCACACTATAGCGAGTGTGGATAGGGGCTGCATAGGCAGCTGTCTCACGAATGAGATGATTTGGGTGGGACTCTGAGGCTTTGAAAAATCTATCAGAGAGTGATTTAAGGAACTGCTGGATTGTTGGGAGCTCTAAGTCTCGGTGTAGGTCGGCATTACGGACATAATAGGGCAAGTTAGTGGCCCTACGACAGAATAGATTTTTAACTGTTTGAAGTTCATTTATAACTTTGGGCTTAGCATGTGCGAAAATGGGGGCCGCGTAGGTTATGACAGGTCGTATGCAGACCTTATATAGGGTTCGTTTGTTGGGGAGGGACATTTTACTGTGTCTGCCCAAAATGCTGTTGAGCCTACCCATGTAAAATCGTGCAGTGCGAGTTGCCTTCTTGATATGGGGCTCGAAAGTGAGCGTTGCATCAAGGGTGACACCTAAATATTTGGCTTTTGTTTGCCATGGGACAGGAGTTCCTAACATCCTAATTGGCGGAGTGGTGGTGAGACGGCGTAGTTTATATTCGAAGCAAACGGCGGAGCTCTTCTCCGGGTTTACGTCGATACGCCATTTTTGGAAGTCGTTAACTGACTTTTGGATCTTGTTCCGAATCTGTGGCAGTGAGTTGCCTTTAGAGTAAAGGGCTGTGTTATCTGCGAAGAGGGCTAGTTTAACACCATTCGACGGGATAGGGATGTCGTTGGTGAATAGTATATATAGGAGGGGGGCAAGCACAGAACCTTGAGGGACACCGGCTTTGATTTGACGAGTAGAGGATAGCGTGCCTTCGTGTCTAAAACGAAAGGTACGATCCTTCAAATAGGAGGCTACAAGGCGGACGAGGCGGTCAGGGAGGCCTAAGTCGTACAATTTGTAGATAAGGCCCTCATACCAGACTCTGTCGAATGCCTTGGCAATGTCGAAAAAAACCGCGATGGTCTTTTGACGACGAGGATAAAAACCGCTGAGGATATATTCCACTATGCGGTGAACTTGTTGGGGGCACGAGTGTTTGGCACGAAACCCGAATTGTTGAGGGATGACAAGAGGTTCGCTGTCTGTGGGAAACAAATGGCGCCTCATGCGCACGAGAATAACTCGTTCGAAAAGTTTGCCCATGGCCTTGAAGAGGGTGATGGGACGGTGATTGGAGGGGAGGTGGTGAGGTTTGCCTGGCTTGAGAATGCCAATGACAGTTGCCTCTTTCCAAGAGGTGGGAAAGTAGCTGAATTCGAAGAAGGCGTTGAAGATTATGGCCAATAAGGCGATCACCTGCTCCGGAAAATGTTTGAGGCCCGCACCGCTACTGCGTGGTCGCTTTATACCCTTTGCAAAACATGCCGAGCTGAGCAGTGGGGCGGTAGGGGAAATCAAAGGACACGGATGGCGTGATCGGTGCACGTTGTTTACAATATTTTTTTCTAGCGACAGAGGCGCTGCGGCGCAGCCGAAACAGTGCAGTTGCCGTCTAATATATATATATATATATATATATATATATATATGACATACATTAAATAATGTATATATTATTATGAATATATTTTTATAAATATTATTTTAATAAAATTTTCAGTTTATTTTATATTTCACTTTTCACCTATCGCAAGGGTGAAAATTGGCAGCTATCACCAAATGGTGAGAGGCACACTAAACTTACACGTGACTTTGGAGAGGTCACGTCTTATGAAATCAACGCTCCGCCCTCCTCGTTCTCTTATTTAAAGCCCCGATAACTTTCAGCTCGAGTTACAAAATCGTTTTCAGCGCCTAGAAAACTGCATGGAAGTGGACGATATAAATGACAAGCTTGTGGAAACTGTCCGCGGTTGGAGCTAAGTTCTGTAAGACCCGTCGCAGAAGAACACAAAAACTGTCTGATCACACTCTTAATCTCATAGCCTTTAGAACACACAAAAACTTTCATTACAATTTTATAACGAAACACTAGAAAAAAACACTAGAAAAAACCAAAAATCAACATAATAACATTCATGCGAAAATGGCGTATGTAATGAACGTAGATTATAAATAAATATCCATAGAATAACTATTTTTTATTGTAAAGAGGATAGAAAATTTTATGCTAATTCTATAATGCCAAACTTCTTCATAGAAAAGTAGTCTCTAAATATAAGTTTTAATGGTTTAAAAAGCTGTGCGTGCGCGATCGAATCCGACCGCTTGAATTTTGACGAAATAGTGCCGCGTTCGAATTCGACCGCTAAGAGATTGAAGAGTTAATACAATTCGTATTAAAGAAGCGATTGAGCGGAACCAGGGCTCCAAAGTCTTTGCCAGAGATCTGTCTTTCAGAAAGAGCCAACTATCGAAGCTGAAGACCGAATGTGGCAGCATCGTTTCCGGGACACCTGAGATTCTGAGTGAGATTGAGAGGTTCTATGGATAGCTGTACACGTCATCATGGAAGCCGCACTCAAGTGTGCGTAACGATGCAAGAGCAAGTCTTACCCGACAATATTCCGATGTTAACCCAGGCGTCAGTCTAAGCGAGATTAGAATGGCTCTCCAGCACCTTAAAACGGCAAGTCCCTGGGCGAGGATAGAATTACAGTAGAGCTTCTGAAAGCGGGTTGAAAACCGATATTCAAAGTCCTTCGGAAGCTTTTCAATTCCGTCCTCCATGGTGGAACTACTCAAGAGGCGTGAAGCAGAAGTGCGGTGATCTTGTTCTTCAAGAAAGGCGACAACGCTTTCTTGGAGAACTACAGACTGACTTCCCTTCTGAGCCGCGTCTACGTGCTGTTTTTGAGAGTTATTACGAATAGTCTCGCACGTAGACTCGACGACTTCCAACTCTTCCTGAACAAGCCGGTTTTCAAAAGGACTTCAGTACCATAGACCACATAAATAGCCTGCGACAGATTGTACAGAAGTCCGAAAAGAACAATTTGCCACTTTGTCTCGCGTATGTGGACTATGAGAAAGCCTCAGATTCCATCAAAATTTGGGTGGTGCTGTAGTCCTTTCAGCGATGTCAAGTTTACTGTCGGTATATCAAAGTGGTGACGTGCTTGTACAGTAGGGTTACGATGGATATCTGAATATAGAACCAGAGTACGAAACTTATCCAACTGCAGACAGGTGTAAGACAGGGTGACGTAATATCCCCTATCCCCTATAGTAAACTCTTCACCGCATCGTTGGAAAATGTTTTTAAGCTACTGGACCAGAAAGGATACGGTATTTACGTCAATGGCGAGTACATCACTCACCTTCGATTTGCCCACGATATAGTTCTGCTGCGGAGAAACACGGCGGAATCGCTGGAGGACCTAAGCACTATGCTCAATGAACTCAATAGTGTCTCCAAACGGATAGGTTTTAAGATAAACACGGACAAAACGTAAGCCATGTGCAATGTTCATGTCACACCAATACGGTGGTTGTTGAGAGCACCAAGATCGAAGTTGTTGACGACTATGTTTACCTGGGACAAGTAGTCCAACTAGGCAAGTCCAACTTCGACGGAAAGGTCAATCGATGGATTCAACTTGCTGGACAGCGTTCGGGAGATTGCGACACATCTTCTCGTCAGGCATACCTCAAAATCTCAAAACTCGACTGTACAACCATTGCGTGTTTTCAGTGACACTATGAGGAAGCCTGAAGTCGCTCAGCGAGCTATGGAGGGGGCTATGCTCGGAATTTCTCTGCGTGATAAACTTGGGAATGAGGTTATTCGCAGAAGACCAGAGAAACCGACATAGCCCAACAGATTAGTAAGCTGAAGTGGCAATGGGCCGGCCACATAGCTTGAATAACCGAAAACCGATGTGGAAAATAGTATCTTGAGTGGCAGCCTCATACCGGCAGGTGAAGTGTAGGGTGTCACCCCATAAGATGAAGTGACGACCTGGTAAGACACGCAGGAAGACGATGGATGCAGTTTGCGCAGGATCGTGCTTTGTGGCATTCCATGGGGGAGGCCTATGTTCAGCAGTGGACTTGTCAAAGGCTGTAATGATGATGATGAATAACTTTGTTCAAATGCAATACAGAGTTATCTATCTATCTACCTTGAGAATCACCAGCAGATTAGTAACCACCAGTGTGGTTTCCGTCACGGTCACTCGTCTGCTGATCTTCTGGGTTACCTAATTCATAAATGGGTTAAGGCAGTAGAGTCCAAGGGGGAGGCGTCCGCCGTTGGTTTGGACATAGCCAAGGCCTTCGATCGGGTTTGGCACAAAGCGCTTCTTACAAAGCTTCCTTGCTTTGGGCTTCCCGAGAAATTGTGCAATTTAATCACCAGTTTTCTTGCAGGTCGGAGCATCGAGGTCGTAGTAGACGGTTTATGCTCCGATTACAAGCCCATTAACCCTGGTGTTTCACAAGGCCGCGTTCAATTACCAATGCTGACTTTTTGCATATCATTGACATATTGCAAACCGGTAACATTCATTGCTATGCGGACGACAGTACTGTTGATGCTTTTGCGAGAAAACGTCACCGAGTACCGGGAAAATCTTGCGTCTGAAGTTGAGACTTGTTGAACAAACCCTTGGACTGGTGGCGACTAAATCTAGTCCAGTTCGATCTTCAGAAGACACAAGTTTGCGCGTTTACCGCTAAAAAGAACCCCTTCGTCGTATCTCTTCAGTTTCAAGGCACTCCTCTTATATACTGAGCCAGTATTGGAATCTTCGACGTCGACATATGGAGTGCAGTTTTACAAAAAAAAACACCGAGGGGCCGCGCGAAAAACATTTCACTGTTGCATATTGCGATCCATCATATCATTACCATCCATACCATCTGGATGGCTGACGTTCCACTACTGTGTGATTTAAAGGAAGTTTTCTTCCTCGCACAACTTCCTTGTGGAATCAACTACCACCAAAAAAATTTCCGGACCGATACGATTTAGGGATGTTTAGGAAAATACTTAAAAAGTGCGCAACGCATCTGCAATTCCCTTGATGTTTCAGTTGTTCGGGGGTGGTGGTTATTACCTGATTACAAAAACACAGGCATAATTTAAATGTATTTGTTACTAGCAATGCGCCTCAACTTTGCACTGGTGATTTATGGGTCTCGATAACAGTGCCATTTATCGGGTTCAAATGTAAATATAAACGTTCTAGGGATCTATTCAAACACACACAAACATTTTCATTAACCCTTAACCACCTAGCGTCGGTCACAGTGACTCCAGGCGATATATTTTTTCAAATATTTCCGTTATTACACGGGCCACGCGCCAGTGACTCTATGTACTTTTTCCCCGCCCTCTCCAGTTTTCGCCCTGCGCTCGACCAAGCAACACGTGCGCGCAATAAAAAAATACAGGTAAATATATTTCGCATGCGGTCATGGTGACCGACGTTAGGTTGTTACGTTACTTTTAGTGCTAATATTTTCGTGTTGTTTTTTAGGTTTATCATGTCTGAACGTGATCAAAATATCATTAGATGGTTAGAAGAGTGTGAATTAGAATCCGAGGATGAAAGGGACGTGCCGGAATTACCAAATGAAGATTGCAGTGATGTAGAAGATGTACCATTAGACCACGTCATTGATGGTGAGTGTCAAACAGACTCTGAAATTGATGTTGAAGAGTTAAAGAATATGACGATACAAATGATCTGCCAGTTGATGATGCATCTTCCGATGATGATGTTCCATTGTCAAGATAGCGGAACTATTTCGGAAAAAATCGGTTCCGTTGGTCGTCTCAACCTCCAGTTTCGTGATCAAGGATTTTGCAACACAACATCGTTCAGCAACCTCAAGGATTGAAAAGGAACTTCAGAGATGTTTTGAACAGTAATACAACATCATCCGATTTATGGCATTTGTTTTTTACTGATGATATGTTAGAAGAAATTGTAAAGCATACTAACGAAAAAATTAGAAATATAAGAACTAACTATCAAAACCAGACATGTGTTCAAGACCTTGACGTAATTAAGCTGAAGGCTTTTATCAGTATGTTGTACTATACCTCAATTTTCGAAGAGAACCACACACATTACACATGTTGGTACAGCACAGATGGTACAGGAAGAAAGATTTATCGTTGTATAATGAGCAAGAACAGGTTCGAAACATTGCTAAATTGCCTTCGTTTTGAGGATTCGAGCACCAGAGATAAACGCCGTACCACTGATAAAGCTGCACCTATATCTCATCTTTTTGAAAAGCTGATACAAAACTGTAAAGAAGTTTGTTCAATTGGCAGTTACGCTTGTATTGACGAGATGTTGGTGGCTTTCCGTGGGAGATGCAGCTTCAAAATGTACATGCCAAAAACGGACACCTTGTGGATGCCTACATATACTTGGGAAAAGACTCAGATAGCCAAGGCTTGCCCATTGAATACCAAAGACTGAACAAACCCACGCAAGCGGTTTTGCGATTGGTTGCGTCGATTGAAGGAACCCACAGAAATGTAACGACTGATAACTGGTTCACTTCGGTGGAGATAATGAACATCCTAAAGCAAAAACAGCTGACACTTGTGGGTACCCTTAAAAAAAATAAAAGGAAGTACCTCCTCAATTTCTGCCTAGCCGTCATCGGGATGTTGGCTCTTCGATTTTTGGATTCACGTCAGATGCAACATTGCTATCTTTTGTACCAAAGCAAAAAAATTCCGTGCTTGTTCTTTCCAGCATACATCACACACCAACCATCGATCCACGAAAGCAAAAGCCAGAAATGATTATTTTTTATAATAGCACCAAAGGTGGCGTCGATATATTAGATCAGAAATGTGCCATTTGCGCAACTTCTCGACGCACACAGCGCTGGCCAATGGCGGTCTTCTACAGAATGCTGGATGTTTCTGCGGCAAATGCGTACATCATCAGCAGCACGAACCAATCTCAGAGAAAGGTGCCCAGACTGAATTTCATGAACCAACTGGCTGAAGACCTTATTACACCCCATTTACGACGTCGAGCGATCTAGTTTGGATTGCAAAGGGAACTTCAGAAAGCTATTCGCCGGGTTCTCAAAATAGATAAAGAACCCAGAACATCTTCGGCAGTTAGCTCTGACAAATCAGAAACACCCAAAACTTGTTCAACGTGTGACCCAAAGAAAAAACGTAAAACATTCCATTTGTGTTTTCAGTGCAAAAATCCAATTTGCGTTGAGTGTTCTCAAAAAAATGTGTGTACGCTGCCGCGAGAAATTGTGAATGTTAGGGTGTTGTAATTTTGTAATGATTGTAATTTAATTGTGCCAATGATAGTTTTATAGAAGAGGTTATATATTTAAGTTACTAAAATATTTAAAAACTAAGAAGTGTCATTGATTGTTATTGATTATAACTCAGCTTAATCGGAAAACCTATAATTTGTTAAAATATTCGTTCGTCAATTTTTATTAATAGTAATAAGAAGTATTAATTTGAAGAGTTTATTGAAACAAATTGAAATAAAAACGACTGAAATTTTTTTTGTAGTTTCGATTTTTGCCAATTTATGATTTTTTCACCTTTATAATAGTACTTATATGCAAACGGTCACCATGACCGACGTTAGGTGGAAGTGTTACTAGAATACACGTTAGGTGGCTAAGGGTTAAAATTGGTTGGATGGTTTCTTATTTTGTATATAATGGACATAGGTAGAAAGTGTTAGATATATTTCTGAAGGTTTTTTCAAAATAACTTGATGGTAACATGTCCATTTATGATTTTGTAAGCAATCAAAAGTGCATTTTCAATGATAAGAGATATGATACTATCAATACACTTTTTGTCTCTGAAAGCTTTCAGCCTGCACGGCATACAGATTTGTTCTAAGCGATCCAGTTGAAAAGAAGTTAATGAATATTGTAAAGGTGTTTTAACTAAATGGTAACTCTTATCAATATATTTTTTTTATTATGTAGGAATCGAATGACATTTTTATTAATAAGAAATATGAGACAAAACTATGCCTTCAATGTCAATAAACTATGTTTACATATTTCTGTCAGCATTTTCTTATATCTGCCTGTAAATATATTAAATACAAAAGAAATTATTATAAATTATACAGCATTAATCAGTTCCAGCTGATCAAATACAGAAGCAGTAATGATTATAACATTAGCGATATTGACAATATAAATGTTGTCTCACATTTTATTTTCACTGGTTTCATTTACATAAGAGAAAAAGATATCATTGTTATATTAAGTACATGTGATTTTAGATGACAAAACAATATTCCTTTCTGCAGATTGAACAACACAGTTGTCTAAGCATAATAGATATAACCATTAACTATTATTATTCAAACATTATATTTGCTTCTAGTAAAAACATTTACTACAATAAATTTTTACACATAAATATATGTACCATTTATATTGCCTATCTACTACGGCTGGTATAAATCTAGGATCCGTGTCTGGCTTAACAAATAAGTCATTTAGTATTAAGCAACTTGCTAAATACATAGGGTACCTATTTGTACACAAATGGAGTTAAATCAATTGCTCTTCAAAACCAATGAAGTTGTATCAAATAGAGAAGCTTCCTTATCCCTCTAATTTTCTTTTAACATTATAGTAACTTCTGTTGTGTATTTATTCTATTTATTATTTTATTTAGATTTTACTTATAACATAAGCTAAATACTTTGTCACTTTTAACAAACTAATAAGGTTATAAGACCTGTTTGTTACTTGTATTTGTTTTGGGTAATTCAACAAACGTAATAAGAGATTTTCACGAATTATAGGTGTAAATTAATAAACTCTTATATTAAATTAACCTAAACTCGTCAGTTTTATTTGCCAATTTTACCACACAAAATAAAAAGAGAAATACATACGTAATCTGTAAATTAATATTTGGATAACGTTCATGATAATTGATAATATCCATATTATCTTAAACAATAGTCTTGTAATGCTTATGTAAATAAGAATCAAACATATATTAATTGTGCGACCAAGAAAAAATATTTAACCAATAACCACAGACTTTATTTTGTTCTTACTATAACTCAATGAATTTATTCAACTCGATAATCGAAGGAAAATAAATTTTACCGAGTTAACGAGTCAAATAGGCGCATCATATAGATTCGGAAGGCGCTAGATAGATATTTATTTTTTATTAATTCACTAATTTAGTTTACTTGTAGTATAAATCGCCGCGGGTGAATCATAGGTTGCATCCAAACTCAAACTTGCATCTGGCATGTCGTAAAGAAATGTGAACTTAGTTTGATTTATAATATCGTGGTTGTACTATCATTGCTGATTATTTATTTGTTACTTCGTGTAAGTAGTGCATAACATAAAAGGTGATTGACATATACTTATTTGTTTAAAATATGTATGATAACAATGAAACAACGAAACAAAAACCGTCAGTGTGGCTTTATTTTGAAAAGAAAAAAAAAGAATATCGCGAAGAAAATGGTTTGTAAGATAATATGTAAGAAGCAGTTTATAGATTTCGAAATTCTACAAACATGTAAAAGAACATGAAAATACTACAAATAAATAAATATTTAATATTTCATGTTCACACAGCTACAAATTACTTATTTAATAAAGGTACATATTTAAAAATGGTTTAACTTAAGTAATCGCTACTCTCAACTCTAGTGATAAACTTTTACTCGATGCAAGGTATGTAAATCGTCGATTTAGTCGAAAACTAGTGAACAACTAGAATGACATACATACATAAATTAGATAAAGTGTCTGTCTACAATTTAGTGATGTAATCAACTTACTAATTCGAGCAATTTATTGCTATATTATGTAATATTATTATAAATTGATAATAAGTAATATGTTTATAATGTTATGTCAATTTATGAATATATATATATATATATATATATATATTAATAATATTAAGACTTACGTCTTCCCGTTAGAGTGATATTATTTTATGAAGATCGTCGATACGCAAACCAAAAATATATAACTACCTATTGAGTTTAGTAATAATGATTGTGTTGGATGGAAGAACAATTACAGAAATACTTTGTGACAAATTGACATAGCTTCGTTCAGCTAATTTGAATTGCGTAACTCGAGTTCAAGATCGCGTTACCTGAATTTCAATTCGAGTTAACTCGAGTCGATTTTCTTCCGAATTGGCACATCTCTAAGACAATTATTTTTTAAATATTACATTACTAGAACCAATGATCTGAACAGGAATATCAAAATAACTCATTTTTATCACATTTCTTGTTTCCGTTTAGGTTTTCAAAAAATCTTTATGCTATATATAATAATAAATTGGTATCTTTTTAATTGTATGTCATCAAAAACATCCTAATTTCAATAGGGAAGGTGGCTGGGCGCTACCATCTGCTTGGGATCCTATAATAAATAAAATTAAATCCCAACCCAAGCATACAACTGCAAGCCTTCAAGATACCATAAATTCATACTGTGTAGATCGGAACAAAAGTAAAATTTTTATCTATGGTAACCGCTGTTAACTATGACATTTGGACGTTGAACATCTCAGTCCTCCCCGTGACCATGGGTGCTGTAAAGCCCTCGAAACGTCGGGTATTTATAGTTAAATATACGCGATAAAATCCGTAAAAACTAGTATTATTTCGATGTGTAGTGTTCGCGTAAATATAAGAAATCATTCCGCCATATTTTATTCTTTGCTGTAAAAAAAATTAGTCTCCGTCTCCTGTTCCTTTGTCAAAATCATGCGACTAGTTTAAGAGTTTGCGGTTGGAAATAGAAACAGACAAAACATGCGTATATTGTCGTCGTTACGTGTTTAAGTGAAGATATCTCTAGTAACAAAACGAGATGCGAGTCACTTGTTATCTCTCCAGTAGTTGTTTTTTTTTTCAGTCGCTGTAAAAATATGATTTTCGTACGGGCTGAATCTTAAACCCGATGAAGCTATAAAATAAAAATGCCTAAAAACAGTAAACTCACAAAAACTAGAAGACCCCGCTAATCCATCCAAACAAAAACTTCGTTAATTCGATTATGATTTTAGTCGTAATTCTGTCCTTTGCGGAATTTTTCACTATTAAGTCTAAGGAAAGTATTCTACTAGTGAAGCTGACTGGTGTTACATCGTAATATGCTATTATGTTATTATTTAGCCCACTTAATCCATTTTAAACCAATTTAATGCATTTTGATGTTATCACGCAATTGCCCTGAATGAACACGGAAAACCCAAATTTGCATCACGGCGGAATATTCCTAGCCTTAAAACTATTTCAGTATTCAGAGGTATAGGAGTGGGACGTAGTAGGCTGTAAAATTAACTTTTAACTTTATGCAATGGCAGCCATGAAAATGCATTTGAGGTTGTGCCCGTCACGTATTATGATATGGTTGAATTGTAATTGTGCTACCGTGCGACTTGTTGTTTTATTGTTGAAAATGATTATTCGACTACAGCAGACCTTAACATAAAACAAAATAAAACAAAGAACCAGTTCACTTCAGACCATAGAAATATACTCATTGATGCTTGTCGGCAGAAAAAAACAGAGAAAAATATAGACAAAGACAGAGGGACCTATTACATGTTGATGATGATATACTCGTACAATGTTTAGAAAAATTAAACACTAAAATTAAAATATATATTTATGACCAAAAATGATTTATTACTTGAGAAGGAGAGAAAAGTCGAACATTTGCTCTCACACTGTTATTAATTTTGAAAAATAGCATCTTAATATTACTGACTCAGATCTAGGACGTTATCTTTCAAGGCAGTGCCTGCATCTCATTAACCATGTAGTGGTGTAAGAATATCCACAACACCATATTGTACCGTGAATATCGTGAGAGGCCATAGGAGGAACTTTTAACAGGGGATATGTAACAGCATCTTTCTAATAACGAACTCAAAGTTATAATTTTAAAAAATGCGGCCAACCCGCGTAATCGTGGAGAACTATGGTGAAATCCCTCCTATATTGCAGTATATGGTGGAGGCAGCAGAGGAGTTTTATGGTTTGTAATAGATGGTGTACGTCATATCAGCCTCCAAATATTACCCTCCTGCCCAAGTAGAGGGTATGTATGACATACATACCTTTCTAATGTGAGTAAAGGGTAAATAATTTTAACTAGTAAGTTAAAAGTATTACTGTAAAAATATTACTGTAAAAAAATTTAAGGCCAGATACATTTTTCAATATTTTAAAGGACGTAACGAAAGGCTTTGAATTGTTAAATCTAACAATTAAAGGGCGATATTTCTTGCTGAAATGCACGTACTAGTAATTTATTACTAAACTTCCTATCCACTGTAAATTGCTTGTTAGACCCCCATCAGCTTTGAAAAAAGATGGAGGTGACACGAGATTTTACTACAACAGAATACAAAGGATAGCGCTTATTTATGTACGAACAAAATGATTCAAAATGTTATACAATGGTTAAAGCACTTTACATAATATAACTTTCGTACTTAATATACAGGGCCAAATTAGCGTTGAATGGCAACGCTCGCCGTAAATTTTACAGCATGCAAGAAATCGGGGTTCGATCCACATCGTTACTGTTACCGTGCCCTATTTATTTACAGCCTATTAAAGTCCATTGCTGAACATAGCCCCACATTTTGATTTAGATTGCCTTACAGGGTAGATATTTGCAACAGTTGCCACGCAAGTCTGAGTAATAAAATATTTCGCGGACATGTGAAGTCTGCCAACACGCACTGGATCAGCGCAGCGAAATAATTGCCCCATAATGCCCTTAGCTGTAATTAACTGATACGTGATATAGCCATGCCGCAGTTATAATATGGTTGTGGCATGAATGGATCAACTCAACCGGGGAAAAACCACGCTCTGAAAGAACACCAGCGTAAAATAGCAGCTCAATGCTGCTGTGTTTCGTGTGGTGAGTATTAGAACCCAAGACGCTTTTTATTAGATACGAGGCATTCCATCTTAGTCCTCAGGGGTGATCACGGGTCTGCATTTTATTTCTTAATCGAGGATAAATATTATAAAATAGAGGTCTTTGGACCACAGCATCGATTTGCCATCAGGTGGGTTGTGTGCTTGCTTGTCCCCCTTATTCTACGTTAAAAAAACTTGGTCTTCAAAAATTACATATTAATGATTAATTATAAATATTCAAATATTAAGACCCTTACTGGAAAAGAGGCATTCCATTTCCAGTCTTTAGGGGGTGAAACCCGACATACTCCTGGTGCAGTTATAGTTATTTAAAAGTCTTTTCTTGCGGCTTTGTCACATGATGAGTCGTCCAATTTAATTTTATGTGGCTCATACTCATACAAGAGGGCGTTAGTTGAATTATGCGATACATTTTTCAAGGTACCGCTGTTTGTCTACTTTTCTTGTCATAGAACAAATATCATGCTTCGAATATTAATAGGCCCTTTTATTTATTATTATTTATTAAAAGTGACAAAAGGGGAAAATTTTTGTTGCCCTACTCCAAATTTCCCTAACTTCAGCTCACCGCTTTCTTTAGTGCCTAGTTTTGCGTTGAAGTCTCCCATCAACACCATATAGTGGGTTTTAGAGGAATTCATGGCTCTAGAAATAATCTCATATATTTTTCTCATCGGGATGTACCGAGGTTGTTGCGTAAACCTGTATGACTTTAGCGTTTGGTGATTCTGAGTATCAGGTACGTGACACATTACCAATCTTTACAGCGTTGTTGACGAGAGACTTGTGGACGATAAATCTGACACCTCCTTGGGGACAGATGGTTGCCCTCCTGGTGATAGAACAGGTTACCAGATTCGAGGATAACCGTGTCCTCCCTCTCTCCTTGGACCTCGGATAATTCAATAACATGCCAGCGCAACTGTCTACCCCTTCTTCCAGCCCCAGTATCTTCTCGTCAGTCCTCAGGGTGCGTGCGTTATATGTTGCCAGGCCAAGTCGTCGTAGGTGGCAACCGAACCTCCATCGGAGATTCTTAGCACCCGCTGCCCCGCCGTTACCATGGTAGCCACCGTAGCCAGGAATAGCGGGTCCGCCGCAGACTGGGGGCCGTTTGTTTTCGTCGTTGCTCATGGAGCAATATTTGCCATAGTTGCCACGCTTGGCGAGCGGGTTGGCAACCGCAGTTTTTTATTGTGTAATTTTTGTTATCAGGAAAATGATACCGCTCATTTCCTGCCTGTCTCCCTCTGTCGCCTCTTACAACACCCACGGGAAGATATGGGGTAGTGGATATTCTCAACCGCCACTACAGGGCAAAGTTATAAATAATATATATATATATATATATATATATATATATATATATATGCCAGCGCAACTTGTCTACCTCTTCCAGCTCCAGTATCTTCTCGTCAGTCCTCAGGGTGCGTGCGTTATATGTTGCCAGGTCGAGTCGTCGTAGGTGGCAACCGAACCTCCACCGGAGATTCTTAGCCGTTACCTGCCCCGCCGTTACCATGGTCGCCACCGTAGCCAGGAATAGCGGAGCCGCCGGGGACTGGGGGCCTATATATTTCCCATAGTTGCACACACACACTTAACCGATTTTAATCAAATTTGCACACCGCGTGCAGTTTGGTCCAACTCGAGAAATAGGATAATTTTTTTTTTTGCCCATGTTTGACCCACAATTTTTTTGTCGAATTTAACGATTTTTAATAGGACACGACAAAGGGACGTCGAAAAAAGTAGAACAACATCTGCCTGACAAGCTAGACTATGTAAATTGTTATGCGATTGTAACTTATTAATCATGATAATTATGAATTATAATATTTTGTTTTATGAATGTATAATTAGGTAATAGTATGATATATTTGTTTTTTTTTTAAGTCATTCGTTATGGAAATGAAGAGGCTACATGGATATAAAGGTTTTATTATTATCATTTACCATATCACCTTGATGTAAAAGTATCGTCATCATCATCATCATCACAGCCCTTCACAAGTCCACTGCTGAACATAGGCCTCCCCCAAGTAATGCCACAAAGCACGGTCCTGAGCCACCTGCATCCATCGACTTCCTGCATATCTTACCAGGTCGTCACTCCATCTAGTGGGGGGTCGCCCTACACTACGCCTACCGGTACGAGGCTGCCACTCGAGAACCTTTCTTCCCCATCGGTTATCGGTTCTTCGAGCTATATGGCCGGCCCATTGCCATTTCAGCTTACTAATCCGTTGGGCTATGTCGGTCACTGTCATGTAAAAGTATAGATCTACTAAATTGCTGGTCCTAGATACGAGCCCTGCAAAAAGAAGTTGTTATTTTTGAATCTGGTTTAGTATTGATTGTCCCGCATATCCATGACATGCAGTGTACCTAGCCTATCTCTTTCATTTTATAATTTGTAAGATAATTTCAAGCTAAATCATAAATTAAAATCTATGCTTGTTGAAATAAGCCGTGTGGTGACGTCGTAAGAGTATTGACCACCCCGCATACAAGACCGAGCTTCTTCAAAAACAGCGTCTTCCTGATTAAAGCTCAAATTAATGAAAACTGCGGTTCTCAATCTGCCTGCCAAATATGGTAACCACACAAATCTTCTAAATTTATATAATTTTTTTTACTTATTATTTCTTGATCATGTTCTTAATCGTAATCATCATCATCATCATTTTCGACAACATACGTTATGCACCTGTAGCGATGCTAAGCACCACCGGCATATTACGCCTAGCGTAAACTAAATGGTTTTTCTGCCATAAATCTGATAATATTAGTTCTTTTTGACAATTTTTATAGTAGTCTCTTTTAATAAGTACTCGTACGAGAAGAAGTGAAATGACAGATTAATTTAGTTTGTAATTGTATTTATTTACTTTGTAATTGAAAACGAAAACTTGAAGACCAATATTTTTTACAATTAAATATTTCAATGCCATTTGGCTGAAGTGTCAAATTGATCTTTTATAAAATAAATAAACTTCGGCAATTAGGAAAGCACTAACAATCCTTAACGAAATTTCTAACTCTCGCTAAAGATTCCTTCAACGTTTCCTTTAAATGTCCTCCAAAGCTTAACTTGATAGGTATTTCCCTATTGAATTTCGCTGTGAATTTGCTAAGGATCTTGCCCTTATGTTGAGAAAGTTAATTCGATAAGTACCGTTAGTAAGCATAAAATTATTAAGCAATTTTGATTTGTGCCTTCTATTAACAATATTTTAATCCTGGCAACACGATCGTTAATTACGGAAAAATCCTTCAAACTCGGGAGGGTTTTACCGCCAAACAATATACTGTTAGATTTTAATGGAATTTCAAGTGTCTAAACCATTCAAAAATATTTTAATAGTAACCAATTATATGATCGGAAATTCAGGAAAGTATGTAAAAATTATTTGGCATTTGCCATTCTTTATAGATTAAAGGGGATGTTGTGGCCCATAGACAACTACATCTATTGTCGATTAAGAATGAAATGAAATTCACAGGTGTATACAGACGTATTCAAGTATCAGACATACACAGACAGACAGACATCCAGGTCAGATTACTAACTGAAAAGTGCTTCTAAAACTCTATAAGTAGTAAGACATAATTTTTTTATAAGTAGTAAGACATAATTTTCTCATTTTTATATTTAAAATCGCTAAATTTGACATTTTAATTAATTCCGGTCACAGATACTCGTATAACTTACATTTTATGTATGTTTACGCAACATTAACCTTAACACTGCGTCTGAACATTTAATTCGTGCTTCGAATACATTAATAATGTTCATGAAAAGATTATTCAATGCAACACAAGCAATAAAAAAATGATTTAACGACTAAAAATCCTATATGCGGGCCACGGAGGATACTCATTATTATATATTTTTAACGAGGAAGTTTCTTTTAAAAGTAACCGTCTTCTTGCCATAACATCCTATCAAAGTTCATCGCTGAACATGGACTTTACTTATAGATTACTTCACAGGGTCAATTTTTGTCATAGTTGCCAAACTTGGGTTGTCAAATGCAGCTTTTTATATTATGCTACTTTCCTTCTCTTGCTTCATTTCTCTCCATTGTTTTTTTAGCGCAGTGCAATATTTTTATTTCTTTTTTATTTCTTATTAAAATAAATAAGAATATCCTGCTGTAATGTGCTCATAACTGCTGCTATAAGAAAAAAATCTGAATATATTTATTACTAAAAGAAAATATATAAAAAATTTGAAGGTTCTAAGGAAAAAAATAGGAAGCTAGCGCCGCCGTCTTGGATTATTGATTTGTAACAAAAAGAACCGAAATGTATTCCTCATTAGTTTTTCCTAGTAGTCTCATGCCATTTGCAACTGATATCATAATATTGATAGAATACGGGTTAAATACCAACAAAGAAATACTAACATTCGGTAATTAAAAACCATTTAAACTAATCGTCAACTAAATCAGAACGACGTGGTTGTAGGTGCAAAAAATATCTGAATTAAAGCTAACACATGCATCACGCTTATGGTGGCACTTCACATGGCTATTTGTATTTGCGTATTTGGGGTATTCGACAAATAACTTCCATGTGTGGAGAGTATATTTGCCATAATTATTGCCGTATTTGCCTATTTGGCAAATATAGCCAATAACAAATACGGCTTACCGATCGTCTGTCGGTTTTTTAAGGCACATCAAAGGAGACAAATAGGCAAATACGCAAATATACTGGCCACACATGGTCGGGCTCATAAGCGCGCGAACTGTCAACCAGTACGGACGGACCTGTTTATAACCTTAATAAGTAATTATTTAGATACATACGGAAAATGAATTGGGACAAAGAAACCGTTGTAAGGTTTTTTAGAACTTTACCAAATGAACCCATGCATTTGGGACCCTGGAAACGAGGGGCATAAAAACCGGCAAAGAGTAAACGACGCGTGGAATACAATTAAAGACAATTTGGGTGTACCATGTACCCTGCAAGATTTAAAAAAAAAGAAGGAGTCGCTTATGTCTGCGTACCGAGGTTACAAAACCAAAATAAAGAAAAGCGAACGATCCGGATCAGGTGCATCCGATGTGTATCAACCAAGTTGGTTTGCATTTGCATTCATGGATAGTTTTTTGAATTCTGTTTATACCTGCAACAGTACCATAAACACTGTGGTAAGTAATAATACATTTATAGAAGACAATTTCTTTTTGTATATAGAATGGGCCCACCACAAATTTTAGCTACAATTAATGAAATGCATGTCAATTTATTCCTTATCATCTATAAATTACAAAATTAATATTAGTTTTACCGCATCTAACGGGAATACTGAAAAATTAAAAATAAAAATATGAATATCACAATAACCTATAAACAAACTAAAAACTATTTTCTAGTAGTATTCACCGATATTATGAGTTAGAATAGTACATATTATAGAATAGAATAGCTTAAAATTAGTATAAAACAAAGTTGTAGGTTCATTCAGCGTTTATAGGTACTTTAAGATTGATGGAAAATCTTTTTAGTAGGTCTGGCAAAAAATGGTGCACAGCAGACAAACAAACATGGTGTGGAGACTATTTTTACATAGTTAATTAATTAGTGAATATACATCACAAACACCACTACACTAATTAAATAAATATGATTAAAGCCAAGATGAATAAGGGATAATATGTCCATTTATAATATTACCTTTACATGCTAAGCTAGCTAAGCTAGTAAGAAAGATATTTTAAACTGGTTGTATGATGATAAAAACACAAAGTAAAATACCACTGTATGTATTACTGTAATCATTTCCAAAGTAGTTTGTCTAGTGGTTGTAGTAGTGCGACTGCTGATCATGAGGTCCCGGGTTCGAATCCCGGGTCGGGCCAAAAAATCAGTTATTGAGTTTTTCCATCAAGAAATTCTCAGTATCTGCCTGGAGTCAGGAAGTTGGCGGTGTTTCACCCCCGTGCCTCGGAAAGCACGTAAAGTCGTTGGTCCTACGCCCGATCTCTCTCCGGTCGTGTCGGTTTACCGTCCCATCGGGCTATGAGAGTGAGGGAATAGAGAGTGCTCCTGTGCTTGCGCATACACTTGGGCACTATAATCCTGTCCTGCGCAGATGGCTAGTCTCCGTTGAGGCTGGCCGCCGTGGCCGAAATTCGGTCTGGAGGACATTATTATTATTATTATCTATAAAAAAAATATAACTACCTATAAATTTTATAATAATAATTTTATTTTATTTTCAAATAATAAACAGATAGGTAAGTTTACAGATCAATCAGTTTCATGTATTATAAAAGTAATTAGCAAAGTCGTTTCTGATTTCGACTGGATTCCTTGGAGATCTTCTAGGAATGTTACGAATATCACGCAGTGCTGGGTTGTTGGGAATATCGGCCCTCCATGACCCTGGTATTATTAAGTCGTCTCCATCATTCAGGTCGAATGTACCAGGTGGATTATATACATTTCTAGACAGTCTACTTCTTCTCAAAAAGTTGTGTAGAACTACACACGCCATGACTACTTGGCTAGCTGATTCAGGTTCAAGTAGCATAGGCGAACGTAGCACTCTAAATATAGCAGACATAACACCAAATACATTTTCAACGATAACACGGGCTGATGAAAGCTTCTTGTTGAAAATTCTTTCTTTGGTGCCTTCTCGATGATTCCCTGGATATGGTTTCATGATATTGTTATGTAAGGCAAATGCTCCATCACCTAAGAATACATATGGCAAGTCACCATTTCCATTTTGTAGTGGAATTGGTGCTGGTAGCCCCAACGTATTATTGTTTATTTTATTCCACAGAACGGAGTTTTTCAAAACGCCTCCATCACTTATCCTCCCTTGACATCCCACGTCGGCATACATAAAGCAGTAATTACTATCAACCAAAGCTAATAAAACGATGCTAAAAGATTTTTTGTAGTTGTAATATTCTGAGCCACTGTTAACTGGAGACTGTATCACTACATGTTTTCCATCTATCGCACCTATGCAGTGCGGGAAACGTTGATGGAAGCCACCTTCTATGTCCAACCAGTCTTGTTCTACCACGGGCAACTGTAACAAAAATATTAATGTTATTTATACTTGCAGGATGAAGAACTTACGATTAATGAAGATCAAAACACAGAACAGGGCCCTATAGATCAAAATATTAGAAGCCAAGAACAACAGGAATTAAATTCAAATGAACAACAGGGTTCAACAGCAAGACCAATATTGCATAGAAGAAGACAAAATAATCCACCTGAACTTATAGAAGCGAAAAAACGAATGGATGAAGCATATAGTTTTATGAAGCAACATTCCCAGCTGCAGCTAAAGGATGAAGATGATGAATGCTCTACCTTTGGGGTACTTGTGGCTAGAAAGCTACGAAAACTTTCTGAACAACGCCGAGACATCATGATGGCAAAAATACATGAGCTATTTGTCGATGAACACGTCTACAACTTCAATTTGCCTAATTATTCTTCCAGTCGCCCAAATTCTGCTGCAACAATGCTATCATACACACCATCACCACCCCAAATCAATATCGCATCTCCGTCAGCGGTTGCAAGTTCGCCAAAGGTTGCATATCCGACAGATGTGGCATCTCTGAATTCTGCTACCAGTCAACCTAATTCTGATGCAACAATGTTATCGTATACACCATCACCACCGCAAAGCAATATCGCATCTCCTCCACAGGTTGCATTTCCGACAGAAGTGGAATATCTTAATTGTGTTAACAGTTATCCAAATTCTACAAAGGTTTTGTATACGTCATCTTCACCGCAAATGGATGCTCCTTCTCCTGCATATCATGTTGAATACTCAGAATACTCTAATGATACTCCTTTGAATCTACCGAATCCTACTTCTAGAATGGTGTCGTATACACCATCACCATCGCAAATACCTCGAGGGAAAAATAATTAATAGCATATTTAATACCTACTTAAAAATAATTTGATTACGATTAATAAAAGTTAATGAAAATTATATATGTTGTTTACCTTGATTTGATCCTTTAGAACCTGATATAAAGCAGCACACACTTCCATTATAATTCTTGAGATTATTTGACTTGATATCTTGAAGGTATAGTGAAGGCTTCTATAACTGTCTCCTGATGCAAGGAATCGTAAAGTAATCGCTAATCTAACTTTTGCAGGTATAGCTTCTCTCCATTTTGTATCCTTTTTAGAAATTATGGGATGGACTTTTTGTAACAAAAAAATTAAAATCTGCATAAGACATTCGGCAGAAATTATCAAACTCGTTAGAGGGTTCTGCTAACATTTCTTGAAACCTTGTCTCCATAGATTCCCTGGAAATATAAATAACTTTTATTGTGTATTTACAACCTAAAACCGAGGAGTCTCTTAGAGATAAATTTAAAGAAATTAATATATTAACTTTGGCCTCTCAGTATATTTACCAAAATTTTATGTATGTTCACAAGAACATAGACAGTTTTAGTAAAAAGTGATATACACTCTGTAAACACTAGGAACAAACACAAGCTAGTGACCTATATCTCGAGTCCATAAAGTCAGTAACCCGTTCTTGGGGCAATGTATACGCTATTACTATGGAGTGTCTACTCTACACTCCATAGCTATTACCAAGTTTAAATATTTAATTAATGAAAAACTCTATAAAAAGGGCTAATATAAATGAATACATGGTTGATAATAAACCCTGGGAACGAGGTAGTCGCTTGCAATCTGTTTCTAAAATAAATTGTAAATAGTTTGTAACCATTTATATTGTAAAATTTATTTTAAAAAAAATCCTGCTGGATTTCTTGCTAGTTCTTCTCAGGACAGAGGGTTTTTTTTCCAACCAGTGGTAAAGTAAAAAAAATACTTTCAATAAGAATTACACATGTGATCTATATTGAATAAAAAATTATTCTATTCTATTCTGTATATACTAATTAGATTTAGGTTCTTATTTTATTGGAATTTTCGTTAATATGATTTGCGTGTCATGCAAAAGTCATTCTACAAATGAAATAAACAAATTACTTACTTGGTTCGATTTTTATGCACAGTCAGCATCCACCATCGCCTTGCTCTTGGTCTTTTTTTTATCACTTTGTATTTTTTTACGCATAACATGTAATAGTAACATGCGTTCAAATAATAAAATCCAGCTGAAAGTGCAACGTCCATTTTATAGGTACAACTACTTTACGCTGGCAAACATGTTTCATTTTTTGGTATTTGGCTCCATGTGTGGACGGTTATATCGTTTATTTGCCCTTACGTCAATTTTTTTGCCAAATACGGCAACATGCTATCACAAATACCAAATAGCCATGTGAAGTGCCACTATTACAACATAACATAACATAACATAAACACTCACGCCTGTCACCCAGAGGGGTAGGCAGAGACTACAGACTTCCATTTGGCACGATCCTGACACACCTCTCTCGCCTCCTTCACATCCATACACCTACGCATACATGCCCGTCGGTTAAGGGTACTCCTAATTTGGCCCGTTTTCAATAAATCGTCAATTTGGTCGATAAATTTTTGCCTAGGACGTCCCTTTCCGACTCTGCCATTCACTTCTGCAACATAAATTTTCTTTGTCGCTCTTTCCTCATTCATTCTTTCCACATGATTAAACCATCGAAGCATTCCTTTCTTAATCCTGGTCACAACATCATCTTGCAAACCACACTCTTCTCTTATTACACGCTTACAAATCGTTACTTTTGACTTCATAAAAAATATATATATATATATATACATATATATAGATCGCCGTCAGTTGCAAACGCTGATACGTTTATTGATTACATATATGCACACCGGGAAACTATAGCCTCATAAAAGAATATTGTTTTAACTGGCGACATTAATCTTAACTTATTTACTAATTGACAGAACTAGCATATCAGCTCAGTAACAGGCAGAAATATTTAGACATTTTATCTTTACATAGTGTTTTATCCGGTCATTGCTAACTCACTAGACAAGACAACTATCTTGTGGCCCCTGTGTTCCTAAAATTAAGTAAGCATACAAACTCAGCTCTTGTAGCAATATTTAATGCACCATTCTATGATTTTACTCAACATTAATAAATCATGAAGGCTAATGAATAAGTTTTTAAGACTATATCTACTGTTGATTATAAGTCAGCACATTAATTATTTGTAAATACAGATATCTATCCTTTAGAAACTTGTAGCAATCCAAACATTTTTGCTGATATCTTAATTGATACAATAAAACAGCAGTTTCTTATATTTACGCGAACACTACACATTGAAATAATACTAGTTTTTACGGATTTTATCGCGTATATTTAACTATAAATACACGACGTTTCGAGCGCTTTACAACACCTATGGTCACGGGGGGCACTGAGATGTTCAACGTCCAGATGTCATAGTTAACAGCGGTTACCCAGGATAAAAATTTTACTTTTGTTCCGATCTACACAGTATGAACTTATGGTATCTTGAAGTCTTGCAGTTGTATGCTTGGGTTGGGATTTAATTTTATTTATTATAGGATCCCAAGCAGATGGTAGCACCCAGCCATCTTCTCTATTGAAATTAGGATGTTTTTGATTTCAATAGCCTCGCGAATCTTCCTTGGAAGAAATCGGTGTTCTATAGCGAGGATTTGTGGTCTATCAAATCTGATGTAGTGACAGGGGCGATCCTGTACGTGTTCACAGACTGCAGACTTCCCGGAGAGTCAAGCCAATCTTGTCAGTGACTCCTCTAACATATGGCAGTACAGCAGGTACACGCTCGACTGTGGCCGGCTTCACTCGTTCACAGTGACGCAGGCGCGGGACCTGAAGCTTGTTGTCATCTAAAACTTGCTTGACGTGTTGGAGCTCAGCAGCCAGGTGTTTACTGTCACAGATCCCTCGTACTCTCTGAAACAAAGATTTACCCTCGGTAGCTAACTGTGAAGGATTGTGGTGAGAATCACCGTTTAAATATCTATCTGTATTTATCTTTTTTCTATACACAGTATGGCTCAAGGTGTTATCAGGATTCCGAAATACTAACACATCTAGAAAAGCTAAAGAATTGTTTGCCTCTAACTCCATTGTGAACAGAATTTTAGAATTTATAGAGTTGAGATGGTCTAAAAATGCAGTTACTTTATCTAAAGGTAGAATTTCACAATTCTACCTTTAGATAATGTATGTATCTATGTGTCGTCTACGTACCGCTTGTAGAACCTTGGATTTATGGGAGAAGTAAGCAGGGCTTTCTCCTCAAAGTCTTCCATGAATATGTCGGCGATAATGGGAACTCCCATTATCGCCGACATATTCATGGAAGACTTTGAGCAGGTGAGCCCATCGCCACACCATTTACTTGCTTCTAGAACTCCTCCTTCCACAAAAGGTAGCCTGATGTAAGGTGGTGTCGGAGTAATACTGCATATTCTACGGATACATATTCATATTCATTCATATTTATATTCATATACATATTCTACGGTTGTTTTCTTCCAGCCTTCTAGTTACAATTGAGATGCAGTCTTCAAGAGGTAAGAATGTAAACAATGACTGCACATCAAAACTGACCATAGTTTCTGTGTCTGCCAGATATAGGTCTTTAATCTTGCTGACAAAATGGTAGGAATCCTTTATATGTGCTCTTGTAGGTCCCCTGAACGGTGAGAGTATTTTCGCTAAGTATTGAGCCAATCTGTAAGTTGGTGAATCGATTTGGCTCACTATGGGGCATAATGAAGCATTGGGCTTGTGTAGTTTTGGTAACCGATACAACTTTGGTGATTTGGCGCACGTAGGTATTATCCATTTTATGTCCAGATTTAATTTTTAGGAGTGTTTCGTTATGATGTCACTAGTTGTTTTTAGTGTGCTATTTGTTGGGTCGTTTTTAACCTTTCTATAAGTGCTTACATCCGACAAAAGTTCTTGTATTTTAGAATTATAATCTGACGTATCCATTGACTACCGTGGCTTTTCCCTTATCTGCGCGGAGAATCGTGAGTTCTGGTTTATTGTGTAAGTTCTTTAACGCTATAAATTCGTCTTTGGGAAGATTGGATTGTCTTTGGGAAGATTGATTGTATTTATAGATAAATATACGCGATAAAATCCGTAAAAACTAGTATTATTTCAAAACAGCAATTGTTACAAATACTAAAATTAAAAAGGTTAACATAATAGCAAAAGGATTTTAAAACCGTGGATTACCACAGGTGCTTTGCGGTGTATTAGGCTTAGGAATATTCGTAGAATGTAACTGAAAGCTAAACAAGAACTCGAGTATGAAGTTTTAAAAATAACTTTTAAACGTTTTGGAAAGTTTTGCATAAATCTGATTAGAAAATTAAAAAACAGTATTATAAAAATGAAATAGTCTTGTAAAAATCCCAACTTTCTCTGGTCTAACATTAATGAAATAACCCAATTCAAAAGCACAAAAACTTCTAATGTTACCCTCATCGACCTGTGTCCAGACCCTATTTAATCTGTAAACATAGTTAATAAATTTTTCTTCAAAAGTAGTAAATCTCAGGCTAAAAATATGACTAATAATCTTTTAATACAACTTGACAATACCCCTAAAATTGAATTAAATCTAACCTCGTTTGTTCTATTGGACTCTTTTTTTATAGGATAGGGTGACAAACGAGCACACGGTCCACCTGATGGTAAGCGGTTGCTGCGACCCATAGACATCTACATCTATCTTCGATTACAAATGAATATGCACATGCGTTGTTACCCATGAAAACTATGAGATGGAATACCTCGTTTCCAGTTAAAAGGATCTCCGGTTCTCTACACTCACCATACGAAACACAGCAGCATTAAGATACTATGTCACGCTGGTATTCTGTGAGAGCGTGGTCCCTTCTCCGGTCTAGCCGACTCATTTGTGCTACAACTGTACTATTGATATAAATGCAGCATAGCTCTACGTATGAAGGACTTTGACCCGCCTGAAGTATCTGATATACTAATGAGCCTTGACTATGGAAGTGTTCCTAGTTGGGATAGTATACTAGCACTGTTTCTGCAAAGGTGTGAAGATTTTGTGGCTCCACTAGCCAACTAGCCAACCTGTGTTTTAGCACAGGGATATTTCCAAGGGCCCTGAAATGATCACTGGTAACACTGGTATTTAAGAACGAGGAGTGAGGCGAGTTCAACAATTAACGTCCTACATCTGTCTTGCTACGTATCTCCGAAATCCTAGAAAAACTTTCGAATAAAATACTCGCACGCACGCACGCACGCACGCACACACGTACTCACGCACACACGTACTCACGCACCACACACACACACACACACACACACACACACACACAAATTTATTTCGTAACTTAAAAAAATATGTGAAATAGAAAAACCACCAAATTTTCAAGGTATCAGCTCATTTATGTAAACACTTTTAAATCTTAAATCTTATAAAATTGTAAAATTGGATGAAGAGCGTAGCATCCCCAACACGAGTATAGAAATTACTCTCTGGGGCATCTCAAAAACATCCTACATATTAGATAATAAAAACATGAAAGAAAAACTAAACGGCACAAACTAAAAACGGCATAAAGTAAAAAAGTCGTAATTGGTCATCAGTCGCACTAAAACATAAAAACACTTGATACTGTTTTCACACTGAATGTAAATGCTATACATTTCGAAATATTTGCTTATCAGTGTATTATTTCCATCTATGAGTGTCTGTCAAATCACAAAAATAAATCTATTACGGCTCGCTCTTAGGTGATATTAAAAGTGGAATTTAAATGAATGTAGTTTTTACAGATTATACCGCGTAAGTTAATTTATTTTATATTCCCGACGTTTCGAGCATTTTACAGAACCCACGGTCAAGGTGGGCACTGGGGACTGAGGTGTTTGACGTCCTAATGGCAAAGTTAACCAGGGCTACCTCCAGATTAAAATTATTAATTTTTGTTCCGATCTACGTTGTATGAACTTATAGTATCTTGTAGTTGTGTGCTTGGGTTGGGACTTAATTTTTTTAATTATTATAGGATGCCAAGCAGATTGTAGCACCCAGCCATCTTCTCTATTCAAATTAGGATGTTTTTCGATTTAAATAACCTCGCGAATCATCCTTGGAAGGAATCGGTGGTCTTTAGTGGGAATTTGTGCTTTGTCAAATCTGATGTAGTGACGGAGGTGATATAGTAAGTGATCACAGACTGCAGACTTCCCAGAGCGTCGATTTTTCACATCAGCTATATATTCTTGAACACGGGTTTATTTTGATCGTTTCGTTAGTCCTGTGTAAGAGAGATCACATTCACAATTAAGCTTGTAAATTCCTGTATCTTGCAGAGGGACATTACACTTGACTGATGGTAAAAACTGACTAATTCAAATACTTCAGTGGCTTGATGTATGATTTAATGGAAGCACGATTCAAGATGTAGCCAATCTTGTCAGTGGCATCTCTGACACATGGCAGTGCAGCAGGTATACGCTCGACTGTGACCGGCTTCACTCATTCACTATGACGTAGGCGCAAGGTTTTAAGAATCTCCTTTTTGGTGATATGGACCTCTGACATAGAGTGAGGTATTAAGGTTTTATTAAGGTGGTACGCTGTTGCAACTGTCCAGACGCGAATTGCAAGTAAAAACCGAAGCAATTAAATCCGCTGGTAAGCCATTTGGTTTTATCAGCGGAAGCAGTGTAGACCGACAGAAGTTTGTCTCGACCGCTTTGGCGAGAGACCAAAAAGCTCTACTACGGGATGGTTTCACAGAGAACTTTGTACCAATGCGTTTAATGCGGTCGAAACTGGCTTGCCGTAACGCCTTTTTGCAAGACTTGGCAGCTTGGTTAAAGGCTCTCTTCTTAAGGCTAACATCCGGAGCTTTGCGGTCTCGAGCATCGACCCAGGATAATTATGCCATATGAGCACGAGCGTACTCGGCGTTGAACCATGGGCGAGCTTTACCACCAATGAACACGTCAGCAAAGGGGATAAAATACTCCATTACTTGACGTATCACATCGGTTATAGTATCCGCGCAGTTCGACTGATCTTCAGATGAGAAGCAGACCTGCCGCCAAGGATAATATGCAAAGAAATGCCGCATCTCATCCCGATCTGCTGACTTGTATCGCCACACTCGCCGCACACCGTAGTAATGTAGTGTAGTGTAGTAGTGTGATCTAAATCAAAGATTTACCTACGGTAGCTATCGGTGAAGGATGGTTTTATACGTAGTAGAGCCACGCTGTAGCAATATTATGGTTACGAATGCGTCGGCTCAACCGGGGAAGGACCACGCTTTTACAGAATACCAGCGTAAAATAGCAGCTTAATACTGCTGTGTTTGTTATGATGAGTGTAGAAATCCGGAGACCGCATTTTAACTGGAAACGAGGCATTCCATCTTATACCTCACGGGTGACAACGCATCTGAGTTTTGATTCTTAATCAAGACAAATGTCTAAGGATCACAGCATCCACTGACTATCAGGTAGACTGTGCGATTATTTGTCACATTTATTTTATAAAAATGGTGGTGAGGGTCACCGTTTAAATATCTATCTGTGTGGGTCTTTTTTCTTTACACAGGGTGCCTTAAGGTATTATCAGGATTCTGATAAGTTAGTAGACGCGATATAGTTTGTAAAAACTAGTATCATTTAAATGTGTAGTGTTCGCGTAAACATAAGAAAGCATTATGTGGTATTGCTTATCTTACGGTTGAGATTGTGCACATTACTTTCGGTTCTCAGAATATTTCGATAATTTACCGAATTATTACGAGAACATCATCGACATCGTTCGAGGAAAAGTTTATTATTGATAAAGAGCAATTAGCATCTTTTCTACGATCATTGCTAAAGCATAAAGTGGCATGAAAATAAATTTCTTAATTACTTTGACGTCAAATGATAAAATTTCGTTTGTCATTAGTTATTTTTTTATTCGTTTAGTTCAAAATCGTACCACTAAGTTTCTGAGAAGCCTCTAATATGTGTAGTATTCGCCAGATTTTCCTCTTTTTTGTCGTTTTTAATGACCGTATGTAAAGTAAGATAAATTTATGAAAAAAAGAAATAAAAGGACACGCAGCATCCGTATCGCCGCATCGTATCCAAAGCGTGATATTTGTTCTATCATAAAAGTAGAAGAAAAACAGTAGGTACCTTAATAAAGTGACTCATCAACACATAAAATTAAAGTGGACACCTTTTCATGTGACAACGCCGTAAGGAAAGACCTATAAATAAGCGTCTTAGGGAGCCCTTCAGACTAAAATTTAATGCCTCATTTCCAGTAAAAATATTCTTAATATTTAAGTATTTGTAGTTAATGAGTATAATGTATTTTTATGTTATAGCGGACATGTTTTTTTAAATATAAATTAAAGGTGATAAGCGAGCACACAGCCCAACTGTTGGTAAGTCGACGCCATGGCCCAGAGCTGTGAGAAAAGAGGCTGTTGTCCTGAGGACTAATATCAGTAAAAAGGTTCTCCGGTTCCCTAAATTCATCACACAAAATACAGCAGCATTGAACTACTACTTAATAGCTGCTATCCTTTGAGAGCGTAATTTTTCCCGGTCGAGTCGACTCATTCGTGTTACAACCATATAATATAGGCTTTAACACATACCAATTTATTGCAGCTGATGGCATTATGGAGCAAATACTTCACTGTGCTACTCCAGTGCGTGTTGAACTTCGTATTATGTCCTCAAAATATTTGAATCCTCCGATATGCGTGGCAACTATGGAAAATATCCACTATATGAGGTAATCTATGGGGGGAGGCATATTCTGCAATGGACTTTAATAGGCTGTAAAGGAAACGGTAATAGTAGTGCGTGGGTTGATAACCCCATTTTTGTATTATAATTTTGAGTTTGTTATCAGGAAGATGATGCTGTATATTCCATGTTTAAGGTTTTCTTTATCGCCTCTCACGATATCCGTGGGACGATATAGGGTAACGGGTATTTTTACAATTGCCTCAAAATTATAACACTCTACTTAGGCCCCACCTAGTAAAAATAACATCTTAGTCAGTAGATAAGATTCTATTTAAAAAAAATAACACTGTGAGAGCGGATGTTCAATTTGATCTCGTTTTTAAACAAATAATAATTCTAAAGCTGTAAATATATTTAAATTTTAGTGATTAGTTAAAGTAAAGAAATTGTACATCAAAATCAAAATTTTATAAGTCCCTCTTTCTTTGTCTATATTTCTCTCTTTTTCTGTCTGCTGATTAGCATCAATGCGTACCCTACTGTTTTGTTAAGGTTACACAGAGCCAGGATTCCATTTTTGTCATCATAGGTGACATCGTATATGTAGCCTAATTTGCTTAAAACTTGTTTGAAGGTTTATGTGATCAGCATTAGACAATTAATCACTTCCAGCAATAAAACAACAAATCGCACAGTAGAACAATTATAATTCAACCATAATAGCCACCATACGGGCAGGGTAGAGTCTCAAATATAGTGTAACATGATTTCCATTGCATTACGCTAAACGTTAAGTTTACAGCCCCGTCATAATCATCATTACAGCCCATTCACAAGTCCACTGCTGAACATAGGCCTCCCCCAAGGTATGCCACAAAGACGCTCCTGGCCACCTGCATCCATCGAATTTCTGCATGTCTTACCTGGTCGTCACTCCATCTAGTGGGGGTCGCCCTACACTTCGCCTACCTTGTCGGTTATTCGAGCTATATGGCCGGCCCATGTCACTTCAGCTTACTAACCTGTTGGGCTATGTCGGTCACTCTGGTTCTACTGCGGATATCCTCATTTCGAAGTTTATCACGCAGAGGAACTCCGAGCATAGCCCTCTCCAAATCTCGCTGAGCGAATTTGAGCGTCCACATGCGGACAGCAGTGAAGGACCACGTCTCAGATCCGTAAGTCGTCACTGGCAACACGCACTGGTTGTACACTTTAGTTTTCAGGTTTTGAGGTATACCTGACGAGAAGATGTGTCGTAATCAGCCGAGTTGAATCCGTCGATTGACCTCTCGGTCAAAGTTGGACTTACCTAATCGAACTATTTGTCCCAGGTAAACGTACTCGTCAACAACTTCGAGCTTAGTGATCCCAACAACTACGGGCATAGGTGACATGTACATTAAACATGACCTTTGTTTTGTCCATGTTCATCTTAAGACGCACCCTTTGGGAGGCACTATTGAGGTCATTGAGCATAGTGCTTAAGTCCTCCAGCGATTCTGTAGTAAGAACTGTATCGTCGGAAAATCGAAAGTGAGTGATGTACTCGCCATTGATGTAATTACCGTATCCTTTCCAGGCCAGTAGCTTGAAAACGCCTTCCGATGCAGCGTTGAAGAGTTTCGGAGAAATAACTTCACCCAGTCTTACACCTCTCTGCAGTTGGATAGGTTTTGTACTCTGGTTCTGTACTCGTATAGCAATCGTAGCCCTACTGTGCAAACAATTCAGCACTTCGACATACCGACAGTCAACTTGGCACCGCTGAAGAGACTGTAGCACCGCCCAAATTTCGATGGAATCAAAAGCCTTCTCATACTCCACATCCGCCAGACAAAATGGCAGATTGTACTCTTCGGACTTCTGTATAATTTGCCGAAGGGTATGTATGTGGTCTATGGTACTAAAGCCTTTTCGGAAACCGGCTTGTTCGGGAGGCTGGAAGTCGTCGAGTCTGCGTGCGAGACGATTCGTAGTGACTCTAAAACAGCGCGTAGACGCGGCTCAGAAGTGATATCGGTCTGTAGTTTCTTGAAGAACAAGGCCACTACTTTTCTGCTCCACGACTACGGAGTAGTGCTTCCATGGAGGACGGAATTTAAGAGCTTCTGAAGGACTTCAAGTACCGGTTTTCCACCCGCTTTCAGAAGCTCCGCTGCAATTCCATCCTCGCCCGGGGACTTGCCGTTTTTAAGGTGCTGGAGAGCCATTCTAATCTCGCTCAGACTGACTTCCGGGATATCGTCGAAATATTTTCGGATAAGACGTTTGGATACTCTTGATACTTTTGGATCGTTACTCATACTTGCGTGTGGCTCAACGAGAGGACACTGCCGAACCTCTCAATCTCACTCAAAATCTCGGGTGCCCCGAAAACGATGCTGCTGACTGATAATTTCTGAGAGAATTTGGTGCAAGTATATGTCTCTGAAGTATTTTGTTTTTAGTTCTTAGATAAATATACTGATTTGCTCCCAATGTTTATCCTCAGCACAGAGCACATGGTAAAACAGCACTTAAAATTGCAAATACTAATTTAATTAGTGTTGGTGGGAACCGAACCCTGGTAACTCGCTCACTGTAATTATGACAGCGAGCTCTTAGCTCCTGAGCTACCATGGCTCTCATATGCAAGGTATTAATGACCACATTTCAATTAATATATTATTACTATCTTCTTTTATATATCGCACAAATATTTTTGTTTCCATCCAGTTGTTCTTTTTTATATTAACCCCTCAATCCCAACAAAAAGCCCATGCATTCGCATGCACCCGGCAAATCCCGAGCGGTCGCTTGCGACCGCACCCACTCGCAGCGATTAAAACCATTAAAACTTTTATTTAGAGACTACTTTTCTATCAATCTTTGTACGTAAATAATTTCGAATAATATGTATTAAAATAATTGTGATTTTCACGCTGCCGACATTCGCAAATATAATAGTCTTTGTAATGAAGTAAAACCTGACTTTTATATGAGAATTTTGTATAGATTATATAATGCCAAACTACTTCATAGAAAAGTGGTATCTAAATATAAGTTTTAATGGTTTAAAGTGCTGTGGGTGTGCGTGGTCAAATCAGACCGCTTGGATTTTGATGGAATAGCGCCGTGGTTGGATTCGATCACTTGGGGACCGAGAGGTTAACACTCTATTTCATACACAGGCAGAGTCGTGGTAGCTCAGACGGTTAGCGCTCGCTGTAAATTTCACAGTACGCGAGCAAACCGGGTTCGATCCCCGCAGGCACCAATGAAATTGTTAATTGCAATTTTAAGTGCTGATTTACCACATGCTCGGCGGTGAAGGAAAACATCGTGAGGAAACCTGCATGTCAGAGAAATATGAAAAAAAATTTCAAATACCTGTGAAGTTCATTAATACGCATTTGGGCAGCGCGGCGGACAAATCCTTGCCCTAAAACCCTCTCAGAAATGTGCGGAGGCCAGTCCCCAGCAGTGGGACGTATATAGGCTGTAACTTTACTTTACTTTTTTTACATACACAGGCGTAACCCAGATTTATAATTTTGCCTATTAATACGTAGTTAACGCGATCAGAATCTTTTCACTTTCAATAGTTGCTGTTGTATCTAATAATAATAACTATAAATATAAATAAATAATCTGGTAATAACTTCCTAACCTTCAACCCCCCGAGAGGCCTCTTGCGACAGCCACGCGACAAAACGAGGCGATGGATTCTCATACGCCGCAATTTATTAACGATTTAATAAATTGCAGCGAAGCTCCAATTATGCAAGAAAATGATTATTTGAAATCTATCACCACCGTAACCCGTAGGCCAATTTACATAATTTTTTCGGCAATATTTGTAGCTTAACGCAGACAAGGTTTGTTAATAATAAAAATCTGAGTATCAATTTTTTTCTTTTATTATCTAATCAATTCGCTAATTTATTAGAGCTTCGTTCGCGTGGCTTCGATTAGATGAGCTGATAAATTTGAATTGATTAGATGAGCTGATTAATTTACATCTTCGCAATGTCATACCATTTGATTGAATCTTTTATTGAAAGATAGTTATGACTTTAGACTTTTACTCCGCTCCATTTTTGATGCTAACAAAATGTTTTACCTTTGCATAGCTGCATCGGCTCAAGTTTATTATGTAGCAAATTAGTGCCCCTCGCGTGTCATTACGTAATGTATTACTGTCCGTGTAACGGAGCGTTATTTCACGTTCTTGTTGTAACGACAGATGTATTAAAATGAATCAGTTCGATTGCTATGATGAATTTCAAAAAAATGTTACTTTTATTAAAAAAAATTACTTAGTTAAGAGTTTCCTAAAAAATATAAAATCAAAAGTAGCTCATAACAGTGTGCCTTCACTTACAAAATATTAGTTTACAAAGTATTAAAAAGCTATCCCTAAACTATCCCGAGCAGCATTGATGCGGATGAATAACTTTAAATAGAAAGCTTTATATTATTTTATATTTTATTTCAAAGGACTGACAACAGTTTTTTTTAATCCGGCTTCATTTGAAATGTAATTTCTAAGTACCTCGTGTTCTTAAATCAAAGTTTTATAGTGTAAACTGTGAAAAAAATTACGTGAAAATTAAATTCCTTGGAAAATATTGCAGAAAAATCAACCTTTTAAAACCTTACAAACGCAAACGTAAAATGCTGGATTTTATTTCCAACTGAGGTTGATGAATAAAAGAAATAGTAAATGAAAATACTGGATGCAATGTAATAATATGAAACGGATGGTGAGGTTATATAAATATATATCCTTATATTATATATATTACAATTCATTACAAGATAACACTACTGAAATTCAAGTACCCAAAAGCAAACGTGTCATGAAACCTTGGATCACGCCTGGAATTTTACGCTGTATTAGGAATAGAAATAAAATGCAGAAAAATCTTCGTGTGGATCCCTATAATGAAGTTCTAAAAATAAGCTATAAAAGATATCGAAATTATTGTAATAATTTACTTAAAAAATTAAAACGCAAATATGAAACACAGCAACTAGCACTTTCATCTAAAAACTCAAAGAATCTTTGGAACAACATAAAAAGAATAGCCCATTTAAATAGCTCAAATACCGATAATTCAATTTTGTTAAATATAAAGCCAACCCCTAAGGAATCCGTTAATTATATCAATAACTTTTTTGCTAACACGGGCAAGTCTCTAGCGGATAATCTTTTAAAAATTAACACAAAAACAAATAATCATTTAGACACTAATCGTACACAGTCTAAATCGTTTGTGCTTTTAGACACTGATATAACAGAGGTACATGATATACTTATGAGCCTCAAATCAGACAGTGCACCCGGATATGATAATATTCCGACAAAATTCCTCAAGCTTGCTAAAAATGAAGTGGTCCCTATTATTTGTCATTTAGTTAATATTTGTTTTAAGCAGGGTATTTTCCCGTCATTATTGAAACAAGCCATAATAACTCCAGTACACAAAAATGGGAGCAGAGACGACGTTAATAATTACAGGCCTATTTCTGTTCTTTCCTCTATCTCAAAAGTAATAGAAAAACTAATAAATAAACGACTAGTACAATACATCAATAAATTTAAGGTACTGTCTGACATGCAATTTGGTTTTAGACAAGAAAAATCTACAGAAGACGCTATAACAGCTCTTACTTCCCTAATCGTTGACCTACTAGATCAAGGAAAGAAAACTCTAGCCGTTTTTCTAGACCTTAAAAAGGCCTTTGACACTGTCTCTATTCCTATCTTAATTCAAAAACTAGAAACAATTGGCATCGTAGGTACACCACTCAACTTACTCAAGGATTACTTGTCTGAAAGAAAACAAAAAGTCAAAATTGGACAGTGTGTTAGTGATGACTCCTTTGTTACCTATGGTGTCCCACAAGGCAGTGTACTAGGCCCTACCTTGTTTCTTGTTTATATTAACAATTTATGCAACCTAAAAATAGATGGAGCTCAAATTTTTTCATACGCGGATGATACGGTTGTTGTATTTCAAGATACAACTTGGGAAGCAGTTCGCAAACGCACTGAACTGGGACTGGCTGAAATAGCCTCCTGGCTTTGCCTGCCTGCTTTACCATCAATAACCGGACTCAGCAACAAAATGATTTTAATATAAAAATTCATAAATGTAAAAACGTTATTGATACTGATTGCACTTGTCCAATCATAAGCAAAGTATCGGCTATTAAGTATTTAGGTATAATTATAGACCAACGTTTGACGTGGCACAACCAAATAGAACATCTTATGGGTAGGGTCAGAAAGCTAATTTGGATTTTTAAGCAACTTAGACATATAGCATCAAAAAATATACTAACTAAAGTATACACTGCATTGGTACAATCCTTACTGGCATATTGCATTCCTATATGGGGTGGCACGTCCAAAACCAAATTCATGGAAGTAGAAAGGGCTCAAAGAGCATTACTCAAAGTAATGTTTTTCAAAACGTACAGATTTTGTACAGAAAAATTATATAATATATGTGAGCTACTTACAGTAAGAAAATTATATATTTTACAAACCGTTTTAAAAACACATAGTAGCCTGTCTTATGATTCGAACATTTTGCAAAGAAGAAGAGGTACTGTAATAGTAACACAGAAAGTAAACACAAAATTTGCTTCTCATCAACATAAAAAGCAATCAGTTTTTATATACAATAAAATAAACAAAATTCTCAATATATATAAATTGAATAGATATAATTGTAAACAGTTGTTGACAAAATGGTTAAAACAATTAGACTATGATAAAACAGAGGCTATTTTACAATGCATTATTTAGACACTACAATATTAGTAAGCAAATACACATAAACACATACATAAAAACACACACACACACACACACACACACACACACACACACACACACACACACACACACACACACATGCATACACACACACACACACACACACACACACAAGTTTCTTTAATAGTTTATATCCTACGGATTAAGTTGATCACTATTTGTATTATGGCTATGGAAGAGCGGGATCTTCTGGCACAGGTGTTTTTACACTTAAAAGAAGATTTCCACAATCTCAAGATCATTGTAAAAATTTTTAGTTGATCAATAAAGATTTATTATTATTATATTATATATTATTACAATAAGCCGTATAGTGGCGGCGAAAGGAATCCACTACCCCATCATCATCATGATAAGAAGACAATCACCAACCCACCTGCCAAGCTCTTTTCGATCGGCTTGACTCACTGACACTGCGAAGAGACATCTTTTTGCGAATTTTATCGCATTTACCAGGGGGATGCTCTGAGGAGTTCTTCGGACCAACTCCAGCCGCACAATTTCACCATCGCACATCGCGACAAAACTCGTCGATATCCATACCATCTGGATGAATAGTGGTCCACCACTGTGCGGTTTAGAAGAAGTTTTCTTCCTTGCACAACTTCCTTGTGGAATCGACTCCCACCAGAGATTTTTCAGACCGATACGTTTTAGGGACCTTCAAGAAAAGCGCTTACTCCTTTTAAAAGACCGGCAACGCATCTGCCATTCCCCTGGTGTTGCGGTTGTTCATGGACGGCGGTAATCACTTCCAACGAGGTGAACCGTATGATCGTTTGCCCCTTGTCCTATAAAAAAAAGCGTGGCTACAATTTCAAATATATTCCTCTTATGAGGGTAATCGATGTCTTTGATGGGCTGTAATGACGATGATGATGAAATAACAATAATAATTATAAATATTTAATGTTAAAATTAGTATATTACCTGATATCCTTTACGTAACGTATCCTTTACGTTTTTCAAGAACGAGGCAATTGGAATGCTTAACTCAAAATATTTTACCCTAGAATAGTGATTACTTCTCTCATTATGATGCTTATGTGGTATTTTGGTACGACGTTTCTTAAGTACGGTTGCAAATAAACGGATAATCATTAATTTATACACGCGGTGGGAGTTTTATCTCGTGGGTATTGTGACGACTTTGGAAAAGGACAGTAAATTTTTGTATTATCTGATAAATTTGAACTATCTTGTTTGTACCAGAAGTAAAAATATGTCCGGCTTCGACAGCATCTTCAAAGGAGCAAGACGTTTTATATTACGACTAAGGCTAACACTATCGAGGCTTATTTATTTCCAGCAGTAGAATTTTAAGGACTGGTAAGGAATACGAAAAGTTAAAAATTATTTTATTGCGAGTGTAAACCAATTTGTCACACACTCCTTACACACTTTTTATTAAACATAATTAAAACCAGCCCTCTTTAACCACAAACTTTTTGTGGTACATTCATCATTCATCATCATCATTACAGCCCTTCACAAGTTCACTGCTGAACATAGGCCTCCCCCAAGGTATGCCACAAAGCACGGTCCTGAGCCACCTGCATCCATCGACTTCCTGCATGTATTACCAGGTCGTCACTCCATCTAGTGGGGGTCGCTACTCGAGAACCTTTCTTCCCCATCGGTTATCGGTTCTTCGAGCTATATGGCCGGCCCATTGCCACTTCAGCTTACTAATCCGTTGGGCTATGTCGGTCACTCTGGTTTTACTGCGGATATCCTCATTCCTAAGCTTATCACTCAGAGAAACTCCGAGCATAGCCCTCTCCATAGCTCGCTGAGCGACCTTGAGCGTCCTCATACGGCCAGTAGTATATTATATTGTGTAAATTTTTCGGAAGCAACTTTTTGACACTACCGATTTTTGACTTCAGAATATATTTCAGAGAAACTGGATTGGAAAATTTCAAATCCTCATGAGACACTATTGTAATGTACGCGCAGACACAGATAAACAGAAAAAAAAATAATTTCAACAGACACGCCTGATGGCAATCAGATTGGACGTGCAAAGATTTGATTTATGTAAGTAGGTAATATGTTACTGAAATATGTAGCGAAGTATCCAAGAATATTTCTATTTTTATTTTCTCAAACTTAAAGAAAATTTCTATTATTTTAATAAGTTGAGGCGTATTTCAAGCTTCCCTAAGTTTAATAAGGTTTCATCATCATTAAAGCGCATCGCAAGTCCTCAGATGAATATAGGCCTCCCTGAGGAATTTAGTTTAGTTAGTTAAAGTTAAATAAGTACTAAAATAAGGTTCCGTGAATTTCATAAATTAAATTCTTCGGCTTTGGTCAATCACTAGAATATTGCATTTCCGAAAATCCTCTTCTGATTTATGATAACTTTAATTATTAAAAGACGTCGTCACTTTGCGTCATAATAAAGGTTTTTATAGGATAGGGTGACAAACGAGCACACAATCTACCTGATGGTAAGTGGTTGCTGTGGCCCATAGGTATCTATCTATCCTCGATTACGAATCAGAATGCAGATGTGTTGTCACCCGTAATGAATAAGATGGAATGCTTCGTTTCCAGTAAAAAAAGGTCTCCGGTTCTCACCATATGAAACACAGCTTGGTGGTATGAAACAAGCGTGGTCCTTCTCTGGTCGAACCGATCCATTCGTGCTACAACTATACTATTAATATAACTGCGGCATGGCTCTGCTACGTTGAATCTAAATAGTTGTCTGAGAGCCAACACCACTAAAAGCCAACATCACTACCCCAACAACTAGTGTAGATGTTTCGCTTCTATAAAAGGCATCGTCAGAAGAACGTATAGTGGATTGGTAATAAGGGTAGTGTTGTTGGATGAAACGGAACACATAGTAATAATACACTCAATTGTAGAATAGAGAGATGCACTATTAAAACTAGTTTATACATGGTGGAGCTACATTGTAGCTACATGATGACAGCAGTATGAATTTTTTAGCTTGACCTCGTTCTTAGGGAATACCAGCGTAAAATAACAACTTAACGCTGCTAGACCCTTTTTACGGAAAAAAAACGGGGCTGACAACGTATCTGCATTTCAATTCTTTGTAAATACACTTGTAACATTTTAAACATTTTGCGCCAGTTAAGTCTGTTCGAAAATTAACGTTGAAGCTGAATTAGCCTGAATAATCTTTGTAATAAATGATCGTTATGGACTTGAAAGTCGGTAAATAACTTTTGTGTAAAATGTTAGGAAATCTTAAGTAATAAAATTAAAAATAAAAATTATGCAAAGCTTATAACGAAGTTTATTAATAATCAAAAGTTATGAGAAATATTTCGAATCAAGGGTTATAGCCGAATCATTTATGCGAGACGTAATGTATAGAGACCGGTGAAAGAAAGCAGCGAAAAACTTGCCAGACTTCTAGTTCTGCGATTTTTGATATGAAAGGGAAATTAAATATTTATTTAGTAACATAAAATCAAAAAATATTCATAATTATTTAAAAAAAGTAACAAATTGTTTAATAATATTATTATAACTATTAGTATCTACTTATACTCGTATATAGTAGCACCATGACAATTAAGCCACTAAGATGGAATGTCTAGTTACCAGTGAAAAGTACTAGCTGTATCTCGTCTATGTAATAATTTAGGATAAGCTAAATAACGTGATGCACTCTGCTTATTGACAAAAAGGTAACAGCAGCATCGTCCTAATAACAACCAAAAAACTGAAATAACCAACCCCCCTGACATGTGTGACACTATCGTGAAAACCTCCCTTCTCTATCTGTAAGCCAATCTATGGAGGAGGTATATGTTCAACAGAAGACTTTTGATAGCCTGTAACGATTCTAACGATGACATTTAAATGTGGTCATCCTTATGGGTTATGACGGTACATGATGTCATTGCCCAAGCTATTACCTTTGCGATTAAAAATCCATTATGTGTTAGTGGACAAATCTTAGCAATACATATGCATTTTGTTAAGACTATGTCGACTAAGAAAAGTGATCAAAAAGAAAATTTTTTTGTTGTTGTTAAAACTTAGTATTCAGAAAAATTATTAATTAAAGTTTGACACTTAGTCGGTTGGAATGAACATAAAATTACTTACGCTTGAATAAGTTTTTGGATGTTTCCGTGCCGATAAAACTTCTTGAAAATTCAATGAAAAAAACTCTACATATAAACTTTTCAGCTCAGAATTCGTAGCTTGAACGGGGGGCTAAAAATTGCTGAAGCAATTAGAGTAGTAAACTTTTAACGTTACTGAAGATTTTCGGATTACGGATTCCTTTTTCAAATAACTGTACCTGTATAGAAATTAAGAATAGTAAAGTTATTATACACATATACTACGAAGTATGCCGAGCTTTGCTCCAATCTATAACGCAACTCGAAGGTAATATTATGTATGGTGTGAATGATTATGTGTATGTTTATTGAATGAATATTTTATGTTATATGCATGTTTCGTAAAAACATAATCTACATACTATTAGAATAATCTCAAAATCTGGCAGTATTAACGAGGTTGTTCAAAAAAAGGTGTGAATAGGAAATAATGCATGGATTGGTATTTGGGGTAGTTTTGTTGAATGAAATGGACCACATGGTTATAATGCATGATATTGTAGAATAGAAGAATTTACTCTTAAAACTAGGTAGGACACGATTTATACGTGGTGGATTTATACACAGCATCTATATTATGACTGCAGCACGAATCGGTTGGCTTGACCTCGTTCTGAAGGAATAACAGCTTAAAATAGCAGCTTCATGCTCTTAGATACTTACGCGAAAATCAACATTCCATAATAGTCCTTAGGGCTGACAACGCATTTGAATTTCGATTCTTTATGAATACACTTGTAATATTTTAAACATTTTGCGTAAGATCACCTGTGTGTGTGTTACATTGGGTGACCGCCGAAACAGTAGATAGGCAGAAACATCTTTCTGTAAATAGTTCTAAATAATAAAAACAATAGTTGCCAGTTCGCCTATCAGACGTGGAAACTATGCCAAATATCCTCTCTATAAAGCAATCCATTACTTAAGTACAGCAGTGGACTTGTGAATGACTGTAATGACAATCATCATGTTAAAAGATTAATTGCCATATTTATTATATTATATGTGTTGATGAAAAGAAATAAGAAACTACTTTTTTTTCTTTTCGGTGATTTATTAGTAAGCTAATGTGTACGAAATTAAATTACTTCAATAAGAAATAATGACGAAAAGTGCTCACGAATAAAGTTGGCGCTTGGCCAAGCAATTTGCACCAACTAATTGACAAAATCTCTTAATTTGCCATTTTTGTTTCTTTTTTAATTGTTACACGCCAGTATTTGATTGATAGACCACTTGATGGTAAATGATGCAGCCAAAAACGTCTACGCGGACTGACTTGGCTTAACAAAATCGTGTTTCACTCTTGTTTCGATGACTCCCTCATTGTAATCAGAGGGAAAAACAGACGCCTTTGCTGTAAGTAGTAGGAACGACGAAACAAACCATTTGGTTCGAATGCGTAGTGGGTCGAAGAAGTGGAGACCTGCTGAACGTCTGGATTTCCAATGGAAAGAAGAGAGTGGAATGAAGGCATGCAATATCTGTGCACGCTCTCCGAAATGTACCAAGTAAAACAACGAAATGCTGGCAACTTTATACCTGTGCTTTGTTAAGATTGGTTTTAAAAATTTAACATCACCATTAAGCCTCACTTTCACTCGGGTCGGTGATTCCAGAGCTGATACACTTGCATTGATAATGTTGGCCTTATTATTAGTTTGTTATATTAAGTTCAGCGTTAGTATATCCCGATTCAATCGCACGCCAAAGGCTTTGTCCGTGAATCAATTGTGCACACTGCGTGTATATAAGGTCAGCATTTGATAAAGTTTACATATTCACCTCATTTTCTTATCTATTGAAGACTAGCTGGTTCGGCAGACGTTGTTCTGCTCTTTCCGGTAGGTGGCGCGATTTTTCATTCCTAATTCACTTCACACTTTTCATACATAAGTCACAGCGGTACCTATCGGGTCTTGACTTTGATATTTCCTTTTTATATTGTATATATCAGTAATTTTAATACATCAATAAAGAATTTATGATAAATTTGACTAGCGTCACCTATCATCAGTAAGATTGCACAAGCACGGACTTTCTCGTTAGTCTAGTGATCCTGCCCAAATCAGTTTTTGGATTTTTCTGTCAAGGAAATATTTTTTTAAAGTTTTTTTATAAGTAACAGCCCTGAGTCAGGGGTTTGGCGATATTTCACCCTCTGCCTTCCGTGGCCAAGTCGTTGATCCTGCAAATGATCTTTCATCTGTCGTGGTAGATTGCCGTTTCAAGAATACCGATGACAATGAGGGGATAGAGAGTGCACATGTGTTTTAATAAACACTCCATAACTATAATAATGTACTGCGCAGTTTCTGTTGTGACTGGCCACAGAGGCCGAAATTCGATCTGTTATACAGATACATTTATAAAAGCTCAAATTATGTGTATCATTCTAATTTTTTGAAAAAGAATATAATATTGGGTTATGGTGCGTAAACATTAAAGAATAAGTTTTCATTCTATCAGCGTTGAGTAGTATATCAAAATTATTTCAAGAAAATGTCGTGTGTTTTTAGGTTACTTGTGGATTACGAAGCAGTTGATCCAAATCTGACAAGGGTTACTTTTAGAAGCTGGAGCACTATGCCGACTTTTATGTATTTTTTATTTAAGTACTTTTGTTAGTGAAGAAAAAGTAAATCGAAAATCAAGGTTAGGTACCTAAAATACAAGTCACTTTTTATACATTCATTAAAACAAATGACATTTACATATGTAGAAGACGAACACTGTAACGTATAATAAACATATATATGTATATATAAATAAGGGACATATTTATGTATCCTTTACATATTTATATCCTTGCGAATGTATCTCCGATAATTGTGGCTCTTAATAACATGATCCAAAAGAGAAGAAGGCCGTATGCCACTTGTGATTCCGGATTCTGCTCAATGCAATTTGTGATATACTTACACCACTGCAAAATTTGTAAAATAGTACGGCAGGAATCGATTCAAAATTCCTTTCTTTTGTATGCGTTTTATAAGAAGTTACAAAAGTTGCTAAGATTCAAAACATACTTCAAGTTTTAGTGATAACAAGAATTCTGGCATACACTAGTTGTTGGTTTATAACAGACCTTGCTTCAAATTTCAACTCTGTAATTTTAAAGTTTTGGAATATATTATTTCTTGGCAAACATACAAAAATAACCTCAAAAGTAGAAAGTTTATTCAAATAATTTTATTTCAAAGTGCAGTTTTTAATTTGCCATCATGTGAGAAATATGTGAAATATTGAAAATGTAAGACTTAATAAAATAATACTTCATTTTTAAAGATATGTTTAAATATAAAGATATATTAACTATTATTACATGGTTTGTTTAAATAGATACATTAATCCGTTGTTTGGACATCCCTTTAAGTAAAAATATACCTGTGCCAGGATGTCCGCTCTTCCGTGGAATATTGTATTTCTATTTCTTATAGAATGAGTGTAATAAACGATGCGTTATCTACCTCGCTACAAGCAAAAAAGTAGCATTAAGCTGCTATTCCATGCTCGTATTCCGTGATAGTATGATCCTTCCTCTGTCTTTGGATCTTGTCAGTCCAAACTATTCGTGCTAGAGTCATAATTGTTTGCAATAAGGCTGTACTACCAAAAGGTATAATAATGATCAATAAATATTACACATCTAAAAACAGGTATAAATAACACATAGATTAATAAGAATATATATTAAAAACACAAATAACTTTAAACTAAAATTATCATACAACGCTCCTGACTAAATCGCTATATGGAGAAAAAAAAACACTAAACCAGCCCTCTTGTCCCTAGCGATGACAACAAAGCGTAAATAAAATTACCTTAGAAAATTTCACTGTGTGTAAGGCCTATGAACAAACTATATACCAAGTGGTATAAATATACATAAGTCGATATTCGTTTGAGTCGCGTCTGATAGCGTTCAAGCTCTCAAAGGCAACCCCTGAAATGAGTGGCTGCCAAAATTTCTATGCACGTAGCATCACAAGGGCTTTGCCTCTCTTAAACTTGAAGTTGCAGGATTTAACAGTTAAAAAATTGAAGCAGTTACTTGTTTGTTTCAAATGATTTGCAGTTGTAATTCATTTCTAAATTTTTGAAAGCGTTATGTCCTCTTCGAAAACATAGATACCAAGTACAACGCAACGAAATTATTTTAATAAATGAATATTCTATAACGTCAGACCAACAAAAATATACTTATATTTTAATTAAGTCGAAATCATCGAAAGAATGTTTTGAGATTCATTCACACATCTTTCTTTTTTCTTTTCTTTCTAGACCGCATAAGTCCAGTACACCTCACTTAACGTAGTGCATGTCTGTACAGTGTGCTTGTCTTTACTGCAAGTCAAGCACACTGTTAAGTTGAGAATGGTTTCTGCTAGGATTACTGCTAGGATACTTTACGGCGTACATAGTGTTATGTTTGTCTTTCTTTATTAGTCTGAGACTTTAAGCCACATTTTTCACTTCGACAAATTGTCCCTACAATGAGAGATGCCTTCATCTTGACAGTGAATTTATTAGGGAACATGGAAAGATTTTTCTTTACTTAGTGTGTTACTTGAGACCAAGTCATCTTTCCTGCCAGTTTTTCTACACTTTCGACAATAGGGTTCATCCCCTGCCAATATTAAATACATTGTTATAAATGAACGTACTAAGAAATAGAAGTGAGTAAGCAGTTTGTGTCAATAAACATTTGGTAGTACTGAAGGATTGGAACCCAACATACAGAGATGTCCAAGTCTTTCTATCTATCTGAAGAAAGATGTTTCGATGCAAGATAAACTTTTAGATTATTCACGCTGAAACCAATGAAGTGAAATAACAGACTTTTAATATATGTATGAAAGTTGTGAGGCGAGAGAGTAAGTTTGTATGCACATACGTGTGCAGTATATTCCAGAGTATATTCACTGACTTTCAACATTCTTTCACGCTTTCAAAATAACATCACTTTAAATGCCAAAAATTACAGATAATTTTGAATGTGAAACTCATCATCATCATTCATTATCGTACAGACATTATTTTCGGTAACTCTATTTTTTCTTAGTAACTGCATCTACGAGCCGAAGCCATGTAAATGTATTGTGCGATGTATAAATTTTAAGATTAAAGGAATGATGAGGAAAATGATTTCACGTCTCTTCAATAATTGTTTCAGTAATAACGTTTGGTTCGGAAAATTTCGCAGAGTAAAGCAATAAATAACAACTACGTACTTTTTTTTTCGGAAAAAACGTGTAACTTTTGTAAATATAAGTCCGTTACCATTTTTGGGGGATAGTAGCTACGGCTCTCCATGTCCATGTCCATCTGTCTTTGAAGGTAGCATATAAAAATCACACCATAAATACAAAATTCAAGAAATCCATTTCGAATTCGGAAACATGAAAGGAAATCGATCAAGTCTCGTGTCGGCGCTGCCTTTGTTTGTGTTTGTTTTTTATAATAACAATATAAGTTTACAATAACAATTGTACGTTGCCGCGATAATGCTTGTTTAACTTGAAAGAGCTGTGTGGCGTTCTACACAATGTCTGTGAATGTAGTCAAATATAATAGCTGTAACATTATGATTAGTCAAGTTTTGTTATTTATTCAGAATCAATTAGATGTGATGAATGAAGAAAGCATGGTTCGCCTGTTTGCAACTGCGTTTTCTCTTGAAGCAATCTCGGCTGCAAAAGACTTGCTCTATCAATCAGTGCAAACTTCTGAGCTACGTATAAAGACAAATGGCAAATCAAATGGAAAAATACAGTGAGATTTCGAGGACATTATCTCTTTTATCAAGTGTACATCAGCAGAACTTATCCCGATATTCGTGGCCCGAGGGCAAACAAAGTGTCAGCATGCAATTATGGATGCACCTGTCCTTGTCGAGGAACTAAAAGCAATTGTAGCGAGCATAGTGGACAAGGGCGAGCGCATGGAGGCCTTTACGAGTACCGCGGTTTCTGCACAGACGCAGACGTGTGCGCAGACGCTGGTGGCCTCAATTACAAGTGTTAGTGGAACTAGCGAGCGCTGCTGCGCCAATGAGTAAACTTAATGAACAAAGTACATTCTCACAAGTGGTGTGGGGAGGGGGGCGAATTTCTGGAAAAAAGGGATGAAGAATGGATTATGTTGCAGAGAAAAAGACTTAGCAACAGATTTATCGGATTATAGGTGCAGGCAAAGTATCCTACCTATAGAAGTATAAGAACACCGTTGTTTATAAACAATGTTTATAAAAAAGACTGCAACTCAGGACATCATCGAATATATTTTATGCAAAACGAATGTTGTTGTGCAACTGGTGGAAATTAAAATAAAACGTTGAAAAGATTATGCCTTATAAAGTGTTTGTTGCCTAGCATATGACGGAAATGTTTCTGGACAAGAATCTTTGGCCTGAGGCCTCTTTTTCGGCGATTTATGAATTTCAATGACAGGAAATTGCCTGCCCCTTCCTGTCATTTAAATCCATAAGAGCTTGAGTAAGACTGGTGGAAAAAATTTATTAAAAGTATAGTATGGATATAAATGATGATCACGGTATAAAACGTATTAGTTTTAATTGCAAGTCAATTACGAGTTCAGTGGACGGGGTGAGGAATTTGTGTAAGTCGACACACGCAATTGTGCTGCATGGTTATTACGGCATGACATTGCGTATGTAGGGAATACTGACAGTGACTTCGAATACACGGGCAAGTTAAAACATTAACCAGCATATTCCGAGGGTGACCCTAAGGCGGGATGGCGATAATGTGGAAGAAAAATGTGTTTTCGTCAGATGCAATAATTCCGTGTAATAATGTTAGACAGAGTGCTATTCAAATGGGTACAAATAACTGGTTTTTCTTTTTTTTTTTTTTTTGGTGTATGTCTACAGACAGTCAGGATAATTTAATTGAATTTACAGAGGTGTTAAGTGAAATAAACGCTGTAATTAAGAGTTATGAAATTGAATCTGCAATTATTATTGTTGGTGACCTTAATGTGCATCTCAGACAATTATTCATAATGAGTCATCCAATTTTTGTGAGGAGCGAAGCTGGCTCTGTACAAACGTGATGCATTTAAAAATAACATCAGATACATACACTTATGTAGTGATATTAAAAAGGATTACCGAAGATGGTTTAAAATGGCTATGTAAACACTATGTGTGTGCTTCGATGTGAATTGAAGAGATAATTTTCCACTGGAAGTGGATTTTGAGATAGGTAAGCTGCCGTTTAGAACGAAATAAAAATAAATTGTACCAAGGTAAATTGCGGTGAGAGGGGGCGATTAATATAACATTGTTGTGGATAAAACTGGAAACCTGAATTTTCAGAAACCAAGCAAGCATTGTATAGAAATGGCAAAGTTGTTTAGGAATTACTTACTTAGTCAAAGTTTCTTAATATTGTCACTCACTGGCTGACCGATCATCAAAACTCTAAGGCACTTCTAGCATACATAGAAGCTTCAAACTTAGAACACAATTAGTGTTTAGTGTATAAATAAAAAAAAACTAAAATATTTTTCAATTTCCGTCCAGTTTTCTAGATACACTAACTGCATAAAAAACTTTGTAATCCCATATAAATATATAGGATTACAAAGTTACATTCGCAGTGAATGAATCAGTGTACCCGTATATGTATAATATAATGGAATAAAAGGTGTAGATAGATACTTTGTTGGTAATCAAGGTAGCTTTCGTTGTTTTAATCCAATAAATTAGCTATTTTATATCAAGTTCTCGTATATTTTCTTCTTTCGTTTATTAACTTGAAAGTGACCACTCACACTAATAATATCGTTAAAAAGGCGACTCGTATGTTGGGATTCCTAAAAAAGAAACGCGAAAAGCTTCCGATGTGTCCAAACTAAGAAAGTTCTTTTCAATGCACTAGTACGTAGCCACCTCGAATTTGCAAGTGTTGCATGGAACCCAGTTTATGCGTCTTCTCGGCGAATCGAAACGATTCAAAGAGCTTTTACACGCTACCTTGCCTTTTCAACTCCGGGCATATCGCATAGACACCCAAGTCAAGTCAGAGGCTAGCATTTTTCAAAATGACAACGTTACGTGACCGACGTCTCATTGCAGACTTAATGTTCCTACACAAGTTACTGCATAACAAAATCAAAAGTACGCACCTCCTCGATCACATCAAATTAGTTATCCCCTACAGATATCCTCGATATCCAATTCGCAAACTAGTTAGCATACCTTGCCACAAAACAAATTTAGGCGTGCATTATCCCCTAGACAGAATATGTAACACATACAATGAAATTATGACCAAGATACCGGACATAGACATTTTCAATGACTCTGCCCGATGCTTCAAATAAAAATTGACCAATTTCTTTTCACCCTCTCAGCGCACACTCATTCTTTAGTTAAGTTTTTTCTTAATATAAGTTCGTTTGTATTCAGTACTATTATAATATAATAAGCTACACATTACGGTAAATGTTGTGTATACCTGTAATTGGCAAACATATTTAACCATATACATTTATTATTGTGTTGTTGTTAATGTTTCATGTGTTATGCTGTTGGTGTACCTTATAAATAAATAAATAACTTCAAAAAAGTAGGACGTTCTCAACTCGTCGCAATTTTTATTTATTGATTTGAAATATTCTTTTTTTTGTTTCATAGGATATACTTCCCAGGTAGTTCCATTTAAATTTTATCGATATCGGTCAAGCGTTTTTAAGAAAATCAACAATAAACTATATTTATATTGAAGTCGGTTGTACAAAATTTTTTAATTTTATCACTTGTATGTATGTGTATTTTTTGTAGCGTTCAATAACATTTTTCCTTTCTTCTTTATTTCTTTTCTTTAATCAAGTATACTATTATCCTCAATTTGACTTTATAGATACATGTTTATGTAAAACATTAAATTTAAACTTTCAATTTCATCTAAACTACAATAAAACTCTAACACAACGAATTATGTACATTGAATATTTTTTTAGAAATTTGAATTGGAGTACACTTTGCTATCGATACATATACCAAGACATATTTTTTGAAAACATTATCTGTCTGTCTGCACAAGCATCACACAAAAACCTGTGAACGGGATTTTGTATGATGCTTGTGCAGACAGACAGACAGACAGATTTAGATGGGACTTTCACTACAGTATTACGTAAGGGTTGAGCTCTTTCTGTCGAAGGAGCTGTGGAATATTTCCTTTTCAATCTACAAAAATTAAAATACTTTATTTTTATTTTCAGTGGGAGTTAAAAATGACATTATCCGGTTTTGAGTTGTTCTTATATTATTCCTAACCGTTCTTTTCCAAATATCATAGTAATTTGTTGTTTAACGCTTTACTATGAGAAGATTCTTATTATCTCCTAATATGAATAATAATGGCCACACACGGTCAGTTAAAGCCATCAGAATCTCTATACTCACCATACGAAACAGAGCAGTATAAGGCTGCTATTTTACGCTGGTATTCTGTGAGAGCGTGGTCATTACCCGGTCCAGCCGACCCATTCGTGCTACAACCATAATATAGCTGAAGCGTGGCTCTATCACGTAAAGAAATTGTCATAATCCTTAATATTGTCATAATAGGTTAATTATCATGAACAATACTAGAGGAAATTGAAAACCAAATTAATACGATTATCTGTTTCTTACCGCATAAATCAAAAGAAAATTCTATCAACAAATACTGATTTACAAAAGTACCAATATGCGTGTAAGCGGCTGACAGTCTATTGCTATAATATATCATCCCGTGGATATTGTATTCGCCCATCGAATGATGATATAAGTATTTCTTCTATAAAATGGAATTACCTATCTCTAATATCGAAATAACTGCCTTATGGATTACTTGAACTTACAGGGCAATTTACATATAATTTATACATTTATAACTATTTTAAAACTTTTGTCTGTTTGTCTATCGGTCTGTCTGTTTATATTTATCGAGATTAATCTTCGGAATAACTTAAATGATCATAATAATACTTAAGATAAAAAGTAATGCCAGAAGTGATTTGGGCTTTATTTTGTACTAAATTAATTACAAAAGAAATTTTAAACTGAGATTTTTTTATAAAAAATAATATCAACCCAGGTGACGCTAGTACGGTTTGCTAGTACTTTAACAAAAGTGTAATGGAAGTAGAATAGTAATATCTGCACGTAAGGTGATCAACAATTGTGCTTAGATACCCCAGTTGTAACATCGACAGATATGTAGCGCGGTCGCCTATCTTTTTTGCGGCTCACGTGCTCTAAAAATGTCTCCAGGTGGTAGGACTTCCTTCCTGCCAAGGAATCTGTCTGAATAGGTACAACCCTCTTACCTTTATTTGCCACCAAACGTCAGTGCTTACACTTACCTAAAAAGAGCCGGTATAATTACAGACTGTGAGGTAACTCATTTTAGTTCTCAAAGGTGAAAACACATCAGTAGCTTCCTTTGTTTTAAGTTAGCTGCAGATATTCATAGACTGCATTAGTTACTTACCATTATGTAGATTGTAAGTTTGTTCGTCACTTTTTTTATTATTTATAAGCTAGTGCTTGACCACAATCCTACCTGCTGGTAAGTGGTGATGCAGCCTTAGATGGTAAATCGCACTGTATTAGCGTAAAAAAACTTCGGTTTAATAAAAGAAAATCATTGCTGCAGATCTGGATACCACGAAAACGATTCACTGGTAATGTCTAAGACGTCATAAAATTTATTTAATATTAATACAAATAGTCTTAAACCTTTGAGTCTCTCGGGCTGATTATGACAATGGTGATACATTAAAAAGTAGGCTCCATACAAAGTGAGGCTTTTTGTCCCATGAATAAGTAACTACAGTTTGTAAAACAGTAGTTATCCTCTTTTTCATTCTCATCAGCCCGTAGAAAGTTTTAGTCGTAATCGCGATGTTTGGCGGACAGATAAGCGATCGAATTTATTTTAATATTAGAGACACCAGTTTTTAAATTTTAGTATTTCAAATAAATTTACAGTCGCTCTGATGGAAGATGGCTACTATGGCTTATAAATGCATATAACAACATCAAAATAAAGCAGAGCACAGCATTGGGCACTCATGTGTTTGGTGGAAATTAATAAAAGGGTAAAAGATATTCTTACGAGGTTAGGGTTCGTGACAATAAAAACTGCCGATTGAAAAATTGACACTTTAGTTATTGAACTCCAATGAAAACTTAAAACACACCAGTAATTATTAATTACACGTAACACACTTTATTTCGCTCCGAAGTCTTCGCTTGTGTCGCCAATTCAATACTGCCCCGAACGCTGCCCCATAACGGGTTTATATAGGCCTTTTCCACCGAACCATCTAGAATGTTCCAGGAAGAACCGGTCCCAAGGTGTAGAAAGTTCGAGTGTGGAGTTTTCCAGAAAGCTTAGTTCTTCTATTCGATACTAGATAGCGCTAGTGGGAGAGTTCTAGAAAGACATCGACACTCCTATTTCAGCTACTTGATACCAGATGGCGCTAATAACCACCCGCCATATATCCGGCTTAATTGTGGCGCGCAACAATATTAATATAAAATCGGCAATAAATAAATAATAGGGTACAGAATATTTACAAAAAAGTTATGAGGTACGAAGGAAGTTATGAGAACACATAAAAATAGACTCTAATTGAGAACCTCCTCCTTTTTTATAGTTGGTTGAAAAGTATCGTACTTGTAAAATTAAATAAAAGGTTTATTAATAGACTCAGGTGTTACTTTACGGAAGTTCATTAATTAAAGTCTTGCTCCTCGTGGTATAGTGCCAAGAAAGCTGGCTGCGTTTCCTCGCTGAATAGCTATACTTATCCTTTGAGCGAGAAAAGAACTAGTTTTCTTGTCACCAGCAGCGACCTAATTTATATAAAAGGGGACTTGTAAAAGCTTATTCGTTTATTTATATATTTATTAATTTACTAGCTGTCTCGGCCGACGTTGTTCTGTCCTTTCGGGTAGCCGGCGCGATTTGTTTCATTTACACACACACGCTTTTCCATAGACTTTTCAGAATAACTTAATCCTTTTCATGACTAACAGAACCGTCTGCAACAATTATAATAGTAAGCTTTATATAAAAAGAGGAAAAACATAATCCTTCATTTTGACTTCTTTGTAGGTGGTTAAAAATTGCCTATATTATGTTATATTGGGTTCTAAATAATAATAACATAATTCTTATGAAAGTCATGTTTTTATTCAACACTGGTTCAGAATATACCTCTATCCCGGAAAGAACCAGCAAGAAACTAGGAGTGGTCGTTACGAAACGTAACTAGTTACTGAAACTATCTATTCACACAATAACGAGTAGCGGGTTATTGCAGTGCAACGAAGCTATCTATTACAGTAGATGTTTTACTCAGTAACACGATTCACGTTTCACGAATCACGAACGAGCGATCAGTAACAAAACGTTGAAGTAGAAGCACATGAGTAAAGAAACCGACTCTTTACGCTGTAGTAGAAGTACCACCGGTCGTCGAAAGTCGAGTGAGCGCTTGTGCTTTTGCATTTGACCTATTACTCTATTCTCTTCGTATAGATGCGATATTAGAAATGAGAAAGTAAGTGTACATATTTTTAACAAAAAATAGTTCAAATACCATAATTTAAGTGGCCTTGGCCCGGTTTAAATTAGTCTTGTGTTTAAGTTTAATGACACGGTTTGTTTTTACTTTTTTAGGCGCGTTTGTTTCCTTTTTGTGCAACAATAATAATATTTCTAGTAAAATAAGAACTAAATACAATTGTATATATTAGTGGTGATAATAATAACTGTACAGTAATTAGTGTAAGTAACTAAGTGTAAAAATAATACCAAAACTTTATGTGATCAGTGTACTTTGAAGTGATATTTTTATCAAACCGTGCGAACTGATTTAACAAATAAATAAATTTAACCATTAACACCATGTCTAATTCTATACGAAACGGTAACAACGGTCGCAACGTTTTTCAATTGAACACGTCGTGAAACACTCTATAGAAGCCGCTATTAAAATAGAGTGTTTCAAAACCCTCTATTAAAATAGAGTGTTTCAAAAGCCGCTATTGATATTCGATAGATAGTTTCGTTTCGTTACTCAAAGAAGCCGCTACTACCCACCGCTACAAGAAACCTAGCGGGACTTGTTTTTTTAAATATTTCACTTTACAATAATTGTGTTTGTACAATTTAAAATGAAATTTAAAAGGACTGACACGTTGGGGATAATTTCATCCCCAGGCATTATTTTCAATTATGTATTCTTTGATATTATAATAACCCTTTTTGAATAATTTTTCTTTAATAAAAAATTAAACTTATTAATTGACAATTTTTGTATATTTTCTGGGATTTTGATGAAAACGCGTATACATTGCCCCATAAGAGTAAATAATTCTCCGGAGTCTAGTAACTGGTATTACAAGTTTATGTTTTTGTTCTTAGTATTTAAATTATGTTTTTGTGTTCATTCATTACATTTTCATAAATATATTGCGATGCCAAAGTAAATATTATGTCTATTTGTTAAAATTTTCTTTCATAGACTCCTTAAAATTTAAGTAATACTTATATCGCCCGTTATACTGCCGCATTATATAGTAGTACCTAAATCAAAATTTCGTAAGACATTACGTTATAAAGTTAACTAAAATAAACTAATTTATTTATCTCAACATTGGTGAGACTTCTAATCTTTATTACAGCATATGCTGCAGAACTAAGTCTGAATTTAGATAAATGGGGGCCCATTGAACATTGGCATCAATAGTAATACCAAGAAAATCAGTGGTATCCACAAGACTCAACCCCCCCCCCCCATTTAAGAGCACATTGGTATTTGAATTTTTAACATTAGATATTGTAAATTTAATACATTTCGTCTTAAAGTAAGATATGTGGGTGGTACCAAACAAAATGACCTACTAGGCTAGATCATAAATTAAGTCCTATTCACACTTTAAAATATATGTTAGGAATGCTAAAATCCCGGCTGCTTAGAGCCTGTGTTCGAGACTAACAAGCGCCTTTTCATTTTATCTAAATTTAGCCAGGTCTTTCCCTAAATGTCAGGAAATTAAAACATAAGAGAAAAACTAGAACCTAATATAATAAAAATTCGTATTTGACCATCACTTACACTAAAACTTTCAAAGTAAATTGATACTGTTTTCGTACTAAATTTATATGCTATACAATTCGAAATATTTGGTAAGCAATCTATTACTTTTATCTAGGAGTATCCATTAGTGAAACAAGTACATGTATTTATATAAATCGCAAAAATAAACCTATTACGCCTTGCTATTAGATAAAGTTATGTGGTAATTCTTATCTTATAGCTGAAATTGAGCATACTGTTTTCGGTTCTTAGGACTTTTCATATAACGAATTATTACAAAAATATAATCGACATGGTTCGATGAAAAGTTTCTAATTGCTAAAGAGCAATTAGTAAATTTCTTTCGATCATTGCTAGGTCGCTAAAAGCTGAAATTTCGTTTGTCAACAGTAATTTTTGATGAGTTCGTTTAAAAATCCTACTCCTAAGTTTCTGAGATGCTTCTAATTTGTGGACTATTCGTCAGATTTTTCCCTTTTTGTCACTTTTTAATCGTCGAATGTAAACGACAAATTAAAACTTATAAATATAAAAAGGCCTATTAATATTCGAAGCGTGATATTTGTTCTATGATAAGAAAAGTAGACGAAGTGATAAGTGTATCGCATAATTCAGCCAACGCCCTCATTGAGGTACATAAAATGAAATTGAACGACTCATCATGTGACAAAGCCGCAAGTAAAGACTTTTAAATAACAATGACTGTACCAGGAGTATATCGGGTTTCACCCCTAAAGACTTAAAAGGAATGCCTCGTTTCCAGTTAAAAGGGTCTTAATATGTAAATGTTTGTAATTAATAAGTAATATGTATTTTTAGTAGACAAAGTTTTTTCTTAATGTAGAATAAGGGTGACGAGCAAGCACACAGCTCCCCTGAAGGTAAGTCGATGCTGTGGTCCATGGAGATATATTCTATAATATTTATTATCTATGAAATATATGCCTCGAATCTAGTAAAAAGGGCCTCCGGTTCTCTACAATCACCACACGAAACACAGCAGCATTGAGCTGCTATTTTACGATGATGTTCTTTGAGAGCGCGGTTTTTCCCCGATCGAGTCGACCAATTCGTGCTACAACCATAATATCGCTGTAGCACGGCTATATCAAGTATCAGTTAATTACAGCTAAGGGCATTATGAAGCAATTATTTTGCTGCGCTGCTCCAGTGCGTGTTAGCAGACTTCACATCTCCTCGAAATATTTTATTCCTCAGATATGCGTGGCAACTGTGGCAAATATCCACCCTATAAGGCAATCGAAATCAAAATAACAGTAACGATGGGGATCGAACCCCAATTTCTTGTTTGCTGTAAAATTTACGGCGAATGCTGCCATTCAGCGCTAATTTGGCACTGTATTTTAAGTACGAAAGTTATATAATGTAAAGTGCTTTAAGCATTGTATAACATTTTGAATAATTTTGTACATAAATAAGCGCTATCCTTTGTATTCTGTTGTAGTAAAATCTCGTGTCACCTCCATCTTTTGTCAAAGCTGACGGGGGTCTAACAAGCAATTTACAGTGGATAGGAAGTTTAGTAATAAATTACTAGTACGTGCATTTCAGCAAGAAATATCGCCCTTTAATTGTTAGATTTAACAACTCAAAGCCTTTCATCACGTCCTTTAAAATATAGAAAAATGTATCTGGCTTGAAACGTTTTTACTCCACTGATCGGAGCCCAATTATGGAGTGATATTTTTACATGTGTGTGACGTACATACTAGTTAAAATTATTTACCATTTACTCGGATTAAAATGGTATGTGTGTCATACCCTTTACGTGGGCTGGAGGGTAATATTTTAACTTATTTGGCGTACACCATCTATTACAAACTATGAAAGTCCTGGACATGCCGGACATAGGCTTCAACCATATATTGCAATATAGGAGGAATTATACTACAGTTGTCCACGCTTACGTGTGCTGACCGCATTTCTTAAATTATAACTTTGAGTTCGTTATCAGAATGATGCTGTTGCCTATGTCCAGCATGTCCAGGACTTTCATAATATTATTTAAAGTTTGTTTAATGTGTTAAGTTCTCCCTTTGGCCTCTCACGATGTCCACGGGACGATATTGTCGTGGATATTCTTACACGGCCAATACATGGTTAATGACATAAAGACCAATTAAAATGATTACACTGTACTAAGGCTCCACCTTGAAAGATAGTTATCTAGATCTTAGTCAGTATATTAATATGCTATTTTTAAAATTAATAACAGTGTTAGAGCCATTGTTCAACTTTTCTCTCCTTCTTACGTAATTAATCAGTTTTGGCAATAAATATATTTTATTTTATTGTTTAATTGTTGTAAGATTTGTATATTATCATCAAAATGTAATCCCTCTGTCTTTGTCTATATTTTCTCTCTTTCTTTCTGCCGACAAATATCAATGCGTATATTGCTGTGGTCTGAAGGGTACATAAGAAAGCCAGTTTAATTACGAATTTCTGGGCATTCCATCTTAGTGTCAAAGGTGGCATCATATCAGCCTTCTTTGTTTTATTTTGTTTTGTTTTAATTAGAGTCTGCAGCCAATTAATCATTTTTAGCAATAAAACGAGTCGCACGGTAGAACAATTACAATTCATCCAAACCGGAAGGTGCCGGGCTGAACCTTAAATGTAGTGTAGGACGTGACTGCCATTGCATAAAGATAAAAGTTAAATTTACAGCCTACTACGTCCCACTCTTAGGCACAGACCTCCTCTGAATACTGAGAAGGTTTTAAGGCTAGGAAAATTCCGCCGTGCTGCTCCTATGCGTGTTAGTGGACTCAACATATTTTCAATTTTTTTTATTTCTAAGACATGCCGTTGAGACATTAACCATTTATTGGGGCTGGGGGGATTCAAACTCATTCAGTGTAATTGCCTAATAGCACCAACATGGATTAAAATGGTTCTAAATGGATTTTTGTATATGGTAGAGCTGTGCTGCAGTTATATTAGTAGTATAGTTGCAGCACGAATGGGTCGGCTCGACTGGGGAAGGACCACGCTCTCACAGAATACCAGCGTAAAACAGTAGCTTAATGTTGCTGTGTTTCGTATGGTGAGTGTAGAGAACCGGAGACCCTTTGACCCACTGGAAACGAGGCATTCCATCTTAGTCCTCAGGAGTGACAACGCATTTGCATTTTGAGTCTTAATTGAGGATAAATGTGGATATCTATGGACCACAGCATCCACTTACCATCAGGTGGACTATGTGCTCGTTTGTCACCCTATCCTATGAACAAAAATTTATAACATAATGGCATATAATTATGTAACATTAGTCAGCTTCACTGCAGAATACTTTTCTTAGACTTAATAGCGAAAAAACCCGCAAAGGACAGAATTACGTCTAACATGATAACTGAATTAACGATTTTTTGATTGAACGGATTGGCGAGGTCTTCTAGTTTCTGTGACTTTATTGTTGTTAGGCAGTTCTCTTTTATAGCTTCATTGGATTTAATATTCTGCCCGTACAAAAATCGCATTTTTACAGCGATGTGAAAGAAAAACAACTACTGGAGTGGTAAGGAGTGACTCGCATCTCGTTTTGTTATTTAAGATATTTTCACTTAAACACGTAACGACGCCAATATACGCATGTTTTGTCTGTTTCTGTTTTCTATCGCAAACTCTTAAACTAATTGCAGGATTTTGACAAAGTAGCTCGTTCAGAAGACGTAGACTTAATTATTTATACATCACAGAATAAAATATTAAGCGGATCTCATCTCAATTTTGTATAGTAATAACCTTAAAAGTCAATAAAAAAAGTTTGGAAAATCTAGTAGTGCACGACCATAATACTGACATGATCGTGAAAAAAATGTAAAAAAAATCTCAATAAACTTAAAAAATATTTTCCACCATAACTAAAAAAAGAGTCCAAACAAAGCATACTTAGTTCAACTCTTTGAGGACTTCCAGTAGCAGATAACGAAGTACACCTTCAGGTCACTCCATAAAGTTAAAATTAAAGTATTGTTACGAGCTTGAGGTTCGTGACAATTAAAAACTGCCGATTGAATTACCAAAATTTACACTTTTATTACCGAACACCAATTAAAGCTTAAAACACTAATAATTAATCACACTGATTCACTTTATTTCGCTCCGAAGCTTCGCTTATCACGCCAAATTCAATACTGCCCCGATCGTGGCATGCAGCGGGTGTTTAAATACACGTTTACACCGAAACATCCAGAATATTACCGTAGATACGGGCGCCGACCAACAGACGCAGAAAGTTCGGGTGAGGGGCTTCTAGAAAGCTTAATTCTTCTGTTCGATACTAGATGGCGCTGTTGGTCGAAAGTCAAGATTGACATTTTATTAGGAAGCCCTCTTCCTTTTTTCCCCGACACTAGATGGCGCTAGTGCCTGGTACCTGACGTCAACTTAGGCGCGCAACAGTATTTATGAACAAATCCTACGTACTTTTAGCGAAACATTATATTGTAATGAAAATCAGTGATTATAATAATAATATCTTTTCATGGTCAAGTATGTATAAAATTTGTTTTTTTTTTTTTGGAATATTTTGTATTTCTACAGTGATCAATATTTTTCCTCACGAGCCGCTAAAAACAAACGATACAATAATCTACTTGCGATGGAGGCCGAGCCCGGATAGAGTCAAAGTGTATTTATTAAAATATGTAAACGAAAATTTCGGAATTTCTCAGCCGAATAAATTTATCATAACTAAATAAAACAAAATTAAACTGCCATTTTCATTCCATGGCTTCCCACATGATGGATGAAGGGATTAAAAAATAGATTAAATTGAAGGATTGGTATTTTCAAAAGTAATCGTGTTTATCCTTCCATGCGGACTTGATAAATCTACACCATAAGCCACTAAAATCCTTTTTTATTGTAAAAATAGCATTTATTCGACTTAAAAAATTAACTCAACAATCACTTATCTTTCTGACAATGTGCTTTTTATATCATTTACATGTTCAGTACGAATGTTAGATACGATGTTAGCGACAAAACGTTGGATTCTTGATTTTTAGGCGCTAGTAGAACATACCTACAGGCTTTGCGCTTAAGGGATGTAAAAGTAAATAATAAGTTATAGCCCAGATACGTCCATATGCTGGGCACAGGCCTCATCTTATTTCTAAGGGGATATTGGTGCAAGTAAATTTCTCTGAAATATTTTGTTTATATTTCTGTTCGTACTGGTCATGTATCTAACATGTACTGATTTTTTCTCGATGTTTACCCTCACTGCCGAGCATGTGGTAAACCATCACTTAAAACTGCAATTACTAATTTTATTGGTGCCGGTGGGGATCGAACCCGGGTTGCTCTCTCACAGTGAAGTTTACAGCGAGAGCTTAGCTCCTGAGCTACCACAGCTCGCATATGAAAAGTATTAATGACTACATTCCAATCCTAATATTATTATTATCTTCTTTTATATGTGTCACAACTATTTTTGCTGCAACTAGGTTGTTAGTATGACATGGGCGTAGGCCACGCCTGACCCACGCCCATGTCATACGCGTGCAATAATGTAACTATATTACATGTGAGAGAGGTAAGGAATTTTAGCTGTTTTCTTTCTCAAATAAGTATTCCTATGTTGGTTTTTGATAGCTTTTACCTATACTTACTTTTGTTTTGATTAAAAAAGGATTTATTTTTATTTCTAATATGAACATCATTAAAAGGGAATTCATGTAAAAATGTTTTATAAAAAATCGTTTATGTTTTAATTGAACCCAGATGACTAAAATATTCTAATTTGTTACGGAGCACAATAGTGCCCCGTGCGTGTAATTTCATAATGTATTACTGCCCGTGTAACGGAGTGTTAATTAACATTCTTGTTATAACGACAGATGTATATAAGTGAATCTGTTCGGTCATTTTAATGAAATACGTAAAATTGATTATTTTCATTACAAAATTATTTAATTAGCGATGTCCTTTAAAATCTTAAAATTAACAGTAGCATATTATAGTGTGTCCTTCAATTATGAAATGTTGTTTCATAAAAGCATAAAATAGCTATCCTTTAACTATCCCGGCCGGGTTTGTTGCAGATGAACGACTACTTAAAATAGAAACCTTTATATTTATAACATTTATATTATATTTCAAAAGACAGATAATTAGTATTTATTTTTAATCCGGCTTCATTTGAAAACATAAATAACTCGAGTTTTAAATCAAAGTCTTATAGCGACGTCTGTGAAAAGAATTACGTGCAAATTAAATTCATTGAAAAATATTGCAGGAAAATCAACCTTTTATAACCTTACAAACGCAATTAAAAAGCTGGGTTTTATTTCCAGTTGAGGTTGACGCACAAAAGAAATAGTGAATGAAAATACTAGTTGCTGCCGATATCCGCTTGGTATGTATCTGGTTTTTGTTATCAAAATAAAATAACCTTTTAGTAATGAAGTAAAACCTGACTTTTCTTTAGACAACAAGATAGAGAAATTGTATATATTTTATAATGCCAAACTTTTTCATAGAAAAGTAGTCTCTAAATATAAGTTTTATTAATGAACTCCATTATTTTAGAGAATAGGTGATGGCGATAGGCCTAAAGTTAAACAGATAAGAGCGATAACATTTTTTGGGGTCGGGTGAACTAAAGCTATCTCTCATTGTTTCGAGACTATGCCTATGAAGTTGGAGTATCGGAAAAGACGCATTAAAACCGGTGCCATCTTCAGAGCACACGTCTACAGCACAAAAGAAGCGATGCAATTAGGCCCACTCGACTTGTTGACGTCCAAGGAAAGGAGTGCTCTACGCACCGAGTGCTGGGTAAACAGCATATCATGCATGGAGCACTCACACCACGGGATGGTCGACTGTGTGTTCCCCAGATCATCAAGAGCCAAGTTGGATGCAAAAAGAGAGCTCAACAGATCGGTTTTGTCCTTTGCGGCATGGACCAGTGAGTCGTCCTCTCTGTGCAGAAATAGGAATTTCCCTTGATCAGCCTTGGCGAGAGACTAGAATGCACAAGTTCTCGAAAGAAGTTGACTAGTTTCTCGCCAATTCTGCTGTTGTGTTCTGACTTTGCCTCGATAATTTCGAAGCACCTAAGTAGCGAAATTATACTTCTTTTTAGGAGCCCTGGTATTTGCATTTTCAAAAGTCGATGCATCAGCGCACTTATAGCATTCCTGCTTACGGCCAATGCAACGACCAAACCATGTCTGGGTTCTGCCACCGATAAGTACCACAGACGATAGAATAATATTTCTATTCCCTGTAATACCACATCGACGACAGAATCAGCAACAAGGCTGGGATCATCCGGCGAGAAGCAAACGCTGGGTGCAAGTGTAATATGCAAAAAAATGCATCTTGTCCCAATTGGCTGACGTATAATGCAAAACACGACGGCAACCTGTAGAACGCAACTGCGATAGGAGCATGAGTGGCACCGTACTCTGGATCCGACAATGGTCCGATGAGTCACGATGGACATCAATGCAGACGTGATATCCGTCGGGATGGGAGGTCAGCAGAAGATCCAACAGGGATAAGTACATGATCTTCCATAATATGTGGGATCCACGTAGGCAAGGTATCCAGTTTTGTCAGACCATATTCCAAAGCAGTCAGAAACAGATCAACCCGCATGATCGATTAAACGAGAACCAATACATTCAGCGTGGTGGGCGTTAAAATTACCAAGCATCACGATCTCTGCGGATGGGACCTGTGTTCAATGAATAAGTCGGTCAGTGTCGGTATTATCGCTATGGGACCTATAGAGGCACCCGTAGACGCGGAGATGGTCGTCGCTGTCTACGCGCAGCCATAGGGTGGCAGGTCCGTATCTTCAAGGCTTCCGACTCGTCGAAAACAGATGTACTCTCTAACGTACACGCAAACTCCAGTCTGGGGCACAAAGGAGTATTCTTATTTATACCACGGATAGGAGGGATACGAAGTATCAGCCGGAGAGGACACCTGTGTCTCGGTTAAAAACAGCAAGGCCGTCTTCGACGTTTCTAGATTGTAGTAGATGGCGTTAAGGTTGGAATGAAGTCCCCTGGTGTTGCAGAAATTTACGGTTTGCGTAGCAGGGGGCACCATTGTCTTATTGCTTCGTTTGCCTAGTCTCGAGTGGAATTGGGTCCTACCCCCCGCCCCCCACTAGAATACGCGGTGCAGACTGAGCATCAACTCTTGGGAAGAGAACGGTAGGTTGGGCGTGGATGCTGAGCGAGGAATTTTACATCACTAGAGGTGCTGGTACCCTCCTGGAGAAGTGTTCCATTTAACTCCACTACCATGTAATAGGAGAGGGGGGGATTGGGATACCAGCCATCTGCACTCAACAGATAAAATTAAGAACTTCACGCTAGTATTTTGTGAGGTCGTGATACCACGCCGGTTGGAGCCGACCCATACATGCAAAAAGCTGCCGCGTAGCTCTTCTACTATTATAAACGTTTTTACTGGAAAGAAGGCATTGACCTTAGTTCTCAGAGGTGGCAACGCATCTGCATTCTGATTCTTAATTGAGGATTGATGTAGATTTTTAGGGGCCACAGCATCCACTTGCCATCGCGTGGACTTTGTCCTCGATTGCCACTCCTATTCTATAAAAAAAATCAAATACTATTTCTATATATATATTTCTCAACAAGGGAGGGGTATAATAAGTCACAGCAACTATTTAATATCTTATAAAGAAGCGTAACGATTGAAAGGGGTTTTTAAGGGGTGAATTAAGAGCACATAGTTCGCGTGATCATTACGGGTGATGACGATAAATAATGCCATATTTCAGACTATCGATAATTATTTCTAGTAATGCATAAGCATTCTTGGTAAAGCCTATGTCCAACAGTGTTTAAATGCTCATAAATTTGTAAATGAAAAAAGACTAAAAAAATTTTTTTTGTCAAAAGTTAGTGTTTATAAAAATTAACATTAAGTCGGTTGGAATGAACATCAAATTACTAACGCTCGTGTAAGTTTCTCTGCGTGTTTCCGTGCCGATAAAACATTCTGGAAATTCTATGGGGAAAACTCAACATACAAACTTTTCAGCTTAAAATTTGTAACTAACGGGCAGGCTGAAAATTGCTGAAGCAATTAGAATAGTAAACTTTTAATGTTCCTGAAGAGTGATTCCAACAGTGACATTCTTTTTTCATATAACTGTACCTACGTTTCTAGAAACTACTATAGTTATTTTATATACATTGTGACGGCCCAATATTATTATTAATAATTAAATTCAATATAAAGGGGCGTCAAAAATAGTCTTAAAAGATATATAATAAACAATAAAATTACATTAATAACCATAAAGTTAATATAAATACATTTCAGACATTACACCAATAACATAGTAAATTAAAGGCAAAATATTGTCTTCCATAATAAATAAATGTATTAAAAACTAGAAAAAATATTTAAAATAAGATAAATAATAGAAATACAAGTCGAAAATATTATTAAAATAAAGATAAATAACATTTATAAGGTAATTAGAAAATTTGTTAAAAATTGTCTAAGTCGTGGAAGCAGTTCACGTATAAAAGAAAAGTTTCCTAAGTTATGGAAGGTGTTCATGTATAGATGTCTTGTATGGAGGAGCTGTCGGAGATACATACCTGCAGTTGTACATATAATGGGGTGGGTCGGGAGCCCGACTGCCTGAAGTACTGTAGCACAATGACTAGTCCTACATTAGGGACTTATGATATTAAACTCACATGATACAAAAGCGATACTATAGAAGGTCTCCATGATGAATTTGCATTACAATAGTGTGGTCGTGGGTTGAAGTCTTATATATTAATGACTTATGAAAGTAAGGTCTATGATACAAAAGCAATACTATAGAAGGTCTCTATGATTAATATGCATTACAATAGTAGGGTCGTGGGTTCGAATCCTATATATTTGCTTATGATAAGAAAAAATGACTTATGAAAGTAAGGTCTATGATACAAAAGCAATATTATAGAAGGTCTCCTTGATGCATAAGCATTGTATGGAGTGGTCGGGTGACCGACTGCTCCTAGTACTGTAGCAAAATGACTAGTCCATATTAGGGACTTGAAAAGGAATATTATGGTGGCGTGTGTGCCGCTTCACGAGCAATTGGTCCGAGGTAAACTTGGACTCGCTAACCGATGTGTCCTAGACATATCATCTTAGTGCTGGTGGTAAGCGGGTTTGTTGTAGCAATACGGCTTTCCCGTGGACATCGCACACCCATACCGTTTGTGGACGACGTCGTAGCGCATAGCGATGCGTCGTCTATCTTTCGGATTGGGATGAGTGTGTTTGGTAGCACTTTTAAGTGTAACAGGCTTACTCAACTACATGTCTTAGTGCATCAGCGCTATGATACGTGGAGTTTTGTTCATTGGCGTCTTAGTAGCGTACTACTATGATACGTTGGTGATATTTTTTATATAACAACAATAAAAACTTTGTTACCAAAATCGATAGGGGTCATGTGGGTGTGTTGTGAGGGTGCGCCATCCGTATGATAGTTGCATTGATGCTTACTGCTACTTGCGGTATTGCGTCTTATGATGGATCTGCGGGTGTGCTGCGCCTGATTCGACGCATTCTTGTGGTTCTGGTCGATGGAGGTAAACAAATAACATCTTAGTGCCGGTAGTAAGCGGGTTTGCTGTAGCAATACGGCTTTCCCGTGGACATCGCACACCCATACCGTTTGTGGGCGACGTCGTAGCGCATAGCGATGCGTCGTCTATCTTTTGGATTGGGATGATGAGTGTGTTTGGTAGCACTTTTAAGTGTAACAGGCATACTCAACTTCATGTCTTAGTGCATCAGCGCTATGATACGTGGAGTTTTGTTCATTGGCGTCTTAGTAGCGTGCTACTATGATACGTTGGTGATATTTTTTATATAACAACAATAAAAACTTTGTTACCAAAATTGATAGGGGTCATGTGGGTGTGTTGTGAGGGGGCGCCATCCGTATGATAGTTGCATTGATGCTTACTGCTGCTTGCGGTAATGAATCCTGTGATGGATATGCGGGTGTGCTTCGCCTGTATCGACGCACTCTTGTGGTTCTGATCGATGGAGGCATGCTGGTGGTGATGTCTGCTGGGTTGTATGGGGGACCTTGGGATGGTGTAAGCCGACGATAGTCGTATTGATGCTTGTTGCGTTCTGCAGCATTGCGTCTCTGCGATGGTTGTTTGGTGGGACGCTATTCTCAATGGCGCTCTCTGCGTCTTGGTTTGACTCACACCTGAGTAGCTTTGCCCAAGTCGGGTCCCTTCATTACGGGGCTGCAGACTGTCTGCCCTCCACGATGTTTTATATAACAACATAATATTATATCTCTGTAACTTTCCCACCTTTGAATGATTGAAGGCAACTTGTTGGTGGGTGAGAGAAACATGATCGAAAATGCATTTACTCAACGTCAGTGACACAAACCCTTTCTGATGGCGAATTAATACTCTTATCTTATAACTGCCTTTTGGCTATATCTGCCGTTGTATTGGTTGGTGGAGCATATGTGTCGACCTCATGCGGGTGGTAGCTGGCGGGAGGATCTGAGGAGACTCTCAAGGCTGTGGCCGAAAGTCGCACAACGTGGGACCCCATTCCCTTGAGGTGAGCGGTACACTCATGACACGCTCTGCGGCTAGTAGCCGTGCTGATCATGCAATTGGTGGTGATGTCATACACTTACATCACTTCTGCAGGAGCGGCGGTCTGGCAGGTGGTGGCGCTCACGGAGGGTTTACGGCCAGTGTGCCTATTTGCCTAAACCGTGTGACGTACATTCACTGTGGCTGGATTCGTTCGTATTCTGTTTGGCGTTTACACGCATTGACATGCGCGACTTCGGTCGATGTTTGTGCTTACGCACTAACAAGGGGCCAAGCCTCTTTTACTGGTTCGCCAGTTATTTTGCTGTGGACTACGGTCCAGTTCCCGAATTAGCGTGCCCTTCGGGGGGAGTGCATCAAAATGGTTGGCGCTCACCGTGCACGGCGTGTGTGGGGCCGTGTGCCTCCCCTACATTTTTTAAATAAATGTAGGAGAGCGAAGCCCTTGTATCGGATATTTTGTATAAATATATTTTGAGCCTTTTCCGAGCGGGAAGGGATAAATAATATTAAATTAATAATGTAAACCTGATACAAGTGGAATTGGGACGTTTTATGTCTTAACTTTTCTCGAGCCCTGCCTTCGTGAACGGGGTTCACTTTGCTTATAAGGCAGAACAGCTTTCAATTGCTCTAGCGATTATTTATTCTTCCAAAAGACACCTAAAAGAACTAAGTTACTAAACAAACACAACGTAAATAAGGGTCCTAACTAAGACGATCACGCCAAAAATATTACAAACGGCCTATTATTAAACCTTTAGAAAGATCAAAACATATTTTATTAACCTTGGTCACAAATATATATAATTATTATGTAAAGGGGAATATAATACATTTAGTATTTAATATAATTATTATTATGAGAGGAGGGGGGGGGGAGCGTTACAACATACTACGTTTGCCGAGTTTTGTGACACATTATCTCGTAACATTTTGATGATATGAATACTTATGTGTACATTTGATGAATGAATATTATTATGTTATATGCGTGAGTTCAAAATATTATGTCTCTACATACAATCAGAATAATCTAAAAAAATCTGTCAATATTTACAACGAGTGTTCAAAAAATATGTGAATGCTAAAACACTGAGATAAACACTGAGGTAAGATCATCGTGTAGGTGTTATAAAAGGTGACAGCAATAAACAGAAACATTAGATGATCAAGCATCTTCTTATAAATAGTTAAAAATAATGAAACTGCAGTTGTAAATACGCCTACGAGGTGTGGCAGCTGTGGCAAATATACTCTCTATAAGGAAATCTATTTATTACACATGTTCGTTCATGGACTTTTGAAAGGCTATAATGATCATGATAAAGGATTATTTAAACATGTAAAAAGAAGTTATATTTTATGTGTAATTAAAAAAAAAGAAACTATTTTTTTTCTTTTCGGGATTCATTAGTAAGCTAAGGCATACGAAACTAAATTACTTCAATAAGAAATAATGAGAAAAGTACTCTCGGCTAGAGTTAGCGCGCTTGACCAAGCAATTTGCAACAACTACTAGACAAAATCTCTAAATTGGAATTTTTGTTTCTTTTTTAACTGTTGATGTGGTAAATTGTGATGCAGCCAAAGATGTCTAAGAAGAATGACTTAGCTTAAAAAAATCGTATTTTACTCTTGTTTCGATGACACTCTCATTGTTATCGGAGGGAAAGGCAGATGCTGACAAATTATTCCACTCTTTTGCTATAGGTATTACAAAAAGCGATAGAAACCATTTGGTTCGAATGAATAGTCGTTTGAAAACATAGGCTTGGCGATGAGCCGATCGTCTGTTTATTCGGTGATGGAACGAAAGAGAGGAATCAAGAAACACAATTACTATGTACACTCTCCGCAATGTATTCCCTAAAACAACGAAAAGCTGGCTACTTTATATCTGTGCTTTGCTAAAATTGGTTTTAAATAATTAATGTCAGCATTCAGCCTGACTTTCATATAGCCTGAGTTTAAAGCTGATACTCTTGCACTGGTAATATTGACGCTTTATTATTATCCCGTATATCCCGATTCAATCGAACGCTAGACGCTTCGTTCATGAATCAATAGGGCACACTGCGTGTAGATAAGGCCAGCATTTAATAAAAAGTTTACATATTCACCTCACTTTATATTATATTGAAGACTAGCTAGCCCGGCAGACGTTATTTTTCCGGTCGGTGGTGGATTTTCACTCTTAATTCACTCCATACTTTTCTTAAATAAGTGACTGCGCCACCTATTGGGTTTTGACTTTGTTATTTTCTTTTCTTACCCTATTGTAAATATCAACCAATTTAATACATAGTTTAAGCCATGTAGAGGCGACGAAAAAGAAACCACTTCCCCATTTCGATTCGTGTTGCGTCTTCAGAGGTGACACATAAGTACATAAGCTGCAGCGAGTTTTAGGACCAAAAGGATTTGATTGAGTTGACTCCAACGCGGGATGACCGACAACATATATACACATATATCTTGGGGGATAAGTCGCTCGCGTCCGTAGGCTTTGACCACCTATTCCTAGGCCCACCCTACACTTGTCCCCCGGGTGGTGCTAAATGAGCGACAAGCCGATACCACAGTCTCGGCTCCACGCCGTGGTAGCGGCGTAAAATATACTACCCCGTATTTCGCACCATGAGAAACCATATAAAAGAAATGGCCCCGAGTTCCCGGCGCCCCTTTAATGGGTAGGGGTGCGAAGAATCTCCGGGAGCAAAACCGGCGACGACGTTCGCCCCCCGTCACGTTCTGTCTCCCGGAGAGGCGAAAAGTGGATTGCAGAGGCCCGTCTGGCTACGTTAAATGTATGTGGGGTAATGAATGATAAAATGGATGAAGTATGCGATATAATGTATGATAGAGGAATAGATGTGTTATGTGTAAATGAGATGAAAAGGAAGGGGAAGGATGTCACTACACATGGCATGTATACCGCATACTGGTTTGGTGTAGACGAGATCGAGCGGGCATGCCAGGGAGTAGGTATCATCCTTTCAGAAAGAATGAGCCAATGTGTGAAAGAGTATGAATGTGTAAGCCCAAGACTGCTATGGATACGAATGAAAGTGGGCTTAAAGAAGTTGTTTGTGTTAGGGGTCTACGCCCCAGACATGTCTAAGCCCACTTATATCCGAGAACAGTTTTGGGAAATGGTAAGGATGGTGTTAATGAAGTGTAAGAGAAATGAAAATATCATTATGCTAGGAGATTTTAATGGAAGGGTTGGGGTGAGGAGGCTTGGTTATGAAAGTATATTGGGAACGTTTGGTGATGAAAGTATAAATGAGAATGGTGAAAGTCTCCTCACCGTATGTATGGAAAAGAATCTTTTTGTGACGAATACTTGCTTTCGCCACAAGAGGATTCACATGTATACTTGGGAAAGAGGTGACGATAGAAGCATGATAGATTTCATAATTGTGGATGAAAGATTGAGAGGCTCAGTGGTAGATACAAGGGTTTACCGGGGTTCTAACGTAGGAACGGATCATTATTTGGTTTTATGCCGAATTAATGGTCTATTCAGGCGTTGGCGCCATTGATCATCTGTGTCTACCACTGTGTTACTTCGTATTAGAACAGAAAGGTTACAAGATGAAGGTGAGAAAAACAAGTTCAAATGTAGACTGAAAGAAAAAATAAGTGGTTTGGATGAATTATGTATAAAGGAGTTAGACTTGGAGAATGTATGGCAAAACGTAAAGAAAGGTTTAGTGGATGCAGCTATCGAAGTATGTGGTGTTAGTAAGAGAAAGAATGAAAGGAAAAATAATACGATATGGTGGGATGATGAGATACGTATGGAAGTTGAAGCAAAGAAGAGAGCATGGCTAGATTTACTAGCAACAAAGGCTGGTAATTCTAGCGGTACGAATGATGATATTGAAAGAAAAAAGGCAGTCTTTAGACATCTTAATAAGAGAGTAAAAGAAGTAGTTGAAAGTAAAAAGCAAGAAAGAACGGATAAGAATGATAGAAGAATATCGGGTAACTTCCAGTCAAATATTAAAATGTTCTGGAAACTTGCAAGAACTACCAGGGGACATTCAAAACAGCCTATGATGAATGCTATAAGAGACGAGAATGGCTATATTCTGAATGATGAAGTTTTGAGTTTAAAGAGATGGAAGAAATATTTTGAAAGCGTGTTTATGAGTGAGGAGACAACGTGTGTACTAAGTGAAGTAGAAACTCCGAAAGAAGAGGAAAGAGGTAGCGAGATAAGTATATATGAAATAATGAAAGCAATGAAAAGCATGAAAGCAGGTAAGGCTGCCGGATATGATAGAGTTTCACTCGAAATGCTAAGGGCTGGAGAGGAAGTTATGGCAGGCCTGCTGCACACCTTGTTTAATTTATGCTGGAAACTGAAGCGGGTACCGGTAGACTGGTGCAAGGCCGTGATAGTCCCAGTATATAAAGGAAAAGGGTCGCAGCGGGACTGTAAAAACTACCGTGGCATCAGCCTTCTTAGCATTTTGGGAAAACTGTATGCTAAGGTACTGATTGAAAGGGTCATGAAAGAAACTGATGGAAAAATTTGGGATGTGCAAGCAGGATTTAGAAAGGGAATGTCTTTTCCATGCGCATGATCGCGGAGAAGTTTTTGGCCAAAAACCAAAAGGTTTTTTGTGCGTTCATGGACTTGGAAAAGGCCTATGACAGAGTGAATAGGGATGTGCTGTGGCAAACACTGAACTCATTTGGGTTGTTCGCTGGCTTGATACAGGCATTGGAGTCTCTTTATAGGGACTCTAGTGCTTGTGTTAGAGTCCCAACGGGGTCTACTAGGACTGGTTTGACATCCATAAAGGTATCAGACAGGGCTGTGTGGCTTCACCGTGGCTGTTTAGCCTATTTATGGACAGTTGTTTGCAAAATTTGAAAGTTGAAGAATGCGGATTAAGAATGGGTGGGTTAACCGTCAAATGCCTTTTGTACGCCGATGATCAAGTTATTCTTGCGTCGTCGGCGGCCGAGTTGAAAATGATGGTTACATTAATGAAGAGATCATTAAAAGAAAGGGGTATGAAAGTGAACGCAAGTAAGACGAAGGTTATGGTTTTTGAAAGAGAAGAAAATAAAACGATTTGTGAAATAAGAATAGAAGGGGAGTTGATCGAGCAAGTAGATGAGTTTGTATATTTGGGCTGCGTATTTAGCAAGGATGGGAGATATGATAAGGATATAGAACGACGAGTGAATGCGGGAAATAGAGTAAATGGGGCCCTGCACTCTATTGTGAAGAGTCAAAATGTGTCAAAAAAGGCACGTATGGCAATTCACAATGCTGTGTTGGTCCCTACTTTAACGTATGGTAGTGAAAGTTGGGTGTGGCAGAAGAAGCACGAGAGTAGAATCAACGCAGTAGAAATGCGGTCGTTAAGGAGTATGTTAGGGCTGAATCTGAACGACAGGTTAAGAAATTGTGTAATAAGAGAAGAGTGTGGTTTGCAAAATGATGTTATGACCAGGATTAAGAAAGGAATGCTTCGGTGGTTTGGTCATGTGGAAAGAATGAATGAGGAAAGAGTGACAAAGAAAATTTATGTTGCATAAGTGAATGGCAGAGTCGGAAAGGGACGTCCTAGGCGAAAATTTATCGACCAAATTGGGGATTTATTGAAAACGGGCCAAATTAGGAGTACCCTTAACCGACGAGCATGTATGCGTAGGTGTATGGATGTGAAGGAGGCGAGAGAAGTGTGTCAGGATCGTGCCAAATGGAAGTCTGTAGTCTCTGCCTACCCCTCTGGGTGACAGGCGTGAGTGTTTATGTTATGTATGTTATGTTATGTATATCTAAAAATTATTGCGAAATATTTTTTTTAAATTCTCAGATATGCGGGTTCCTCGCGATGTTTTTCTTCACCACCAAGAACGTGGTAAATTAAAACATTAAATTGAAATTAAAATATGAGTGGATTCGGCACGGATCGAATTAGGGTTGCTTATGTACTACGAAATTTACGTTGGGTCGATTCGATTATTGGGCTAGACAGATAACTTTCAAGACTATACACTCATAGTTAATTTAATAACGATACTTATTATTAGCTTATTTAGCAGTAAAAATATAGCGCTATTATAAGATTAAAACTACGAAAACCAAAACTGTACCCTTTAGTACTCAGCCACAATTAATTGAGGTGCAACTGTGGCGACTGAATACACAAAGCCGCGAACATTTATATAATACATAAATTAGGAGTAAAGTGATGTAAAGAATGTTTTTTTTTTCGGAGGTTGAGAATATTAAATAATAATACAAGACAGAAATATTGTTGGAATGAATTTTTATTATTATAATCTGGTAGATAATTTCATGTCATTTATTTTTTTAATATGATTTCCGGCATACATCCGCCGCGGCTACGAGTTAGTGTTAGAATTTTTAAATAAATCTGGCCGTATGACGTCAATGGTAGCTTGAATATTGGCTTTCATTTCTTCAAGAATTGCTGGTTTGCCGGCATAAACCAGTGACTTAATATAGCCCCATAAAAAGTAATTGAGAGGCGTTAATTCACACGAACAAGGGGGCGTAAGCCAACATCCTTACGTAAAATTTTTCACGCAGTCGAAGGTCAAACGTCAACAAGTTGAGAACGGCGACGAATCAACATTTCGACGTCTTCTTCACCACTTCGCGCTACAGCTGCAATATTCTCTTCAGTATGCATGTTTATTTGTTTTGTTGTTGGCTTTGAATCGAGAAGAGTAAAATTAGTGCGCAAACAATAAATAACTGCACGAATTGCCTATTTACTAGACCGATTGTGTTGACTGTAAAATAGACGAATCGAATAAAACGATCTATGAAAATCGCGAACGTATTTTTTTTCAAAGTAAATTTCCACAATTTGGAGGCGTTGTTCTGGCGTTAAATTATTTATGATGAATTGCCAAGCCTCACTGAACAGAAATGTCAACACAGTTTGACATTATCAATTGTCAAAGCATAGACAACAGCCATCGAAACTTCTCACGCAGCTAAAGAAAACCAATAGAATCTGTTAAAAACTCTGTCCGACAAAAATACTCTATTTGCGCTGTTAGCGGTGTGTAATAAAATTATTTTACCATATAACAATAGTATATATAAATAAATAGCAATGTCGCGTTTAGTTGTTAATATAATAAATAAATGACACATTAACACCACCAAAGATGTGTCCACCAGTATCTCGCTCCCCCTTACTAGGCAGGCCTTTGCGGGAAGAAAGGGAAGCGAGGAGAATTATGTCAACCAACCCAACTAACAAAATACATCAACAATTACGAAATGCATGGGGGCACGTTGGCACAAACACATATATGAAACTCTCTTTATTTAAACTCTAAGGATAGTAAGAGTTTTGTTATAATTGCAGTTTTACCGGTTTAATTATAGATAAAAATACTAATACCTAATAAAAACAATTTGCAGATTAGAAATTAAACTTAGAAATATATAAAATATCCTTAATTTTACGATTATCGAAACACGTCATAATAGTGACATCATTCCATTTAATTAGTAACTAGTTAGTTTAAAATTAATTTAATACATGAACATAAACACTCACGCCTGTCACCCAGAGTCAGAGACTACAGACTTCCATCTGGCACGATCCAGACGCACCTATCTCGCCACCTCCATATTAAAGGTACTCTTAATTTGACCCATTTTCAATATATTGCCAATTTGGTCGATAAAGTTTCGGCTAGGACATTCCTTTCCAACTCTTCCAATCACTTGTGTGACCGAATTTTTCTACTGCATTTATTCTACTCTTATACGTAAAATTAGGGACTAACACAGCATTGTGAATTGCCATAAGTGCCTTTTTTGATTATTTAATATATTTCGCATAAAATGAAATAACAAAAAAACTAGAAAATTTACGTGAGAATTTTCAAATTAGTTGTGAATTTAATTATTTAAACAAATATAAATATAGGTTTTTATTATTAGTGATTTTTTATTGAGAGGAGGCAAAATGTCACTACTTTTTGTATTTTACGTTAAATAGCAGTGTTTTCAAAAAGTGAAACGTAGATTTTCGGCGTAGATTTATTTATTACGCAACAGTTAAAACTAATTTTAAGCTTTATTTATGAATATTTTATTTCATCATCATCATCATTACAGCCCTTCACAAGTCGACTGGTAAATATAGGCTTACGAATGCCACAAAACATGCCCCTGAGCCACCTGCATCTATCGACTTGCTGCATCTCTTAGCAGGTCGTCACTCCATTTAGGGGGGGGGACCCTACACTTCGCCTACGGGTACGAGGCTGCTACTCGAGGAGCTTTTGTCTCCATGGTTTGTCGGATCTTCGAGCTATACGGACGATCCACTGCCACTTCAGCTTACTAATCCGTTTAGCTATGTCGGTCATTCTGGTTTTACTGCGGATATCTTCTTTTGTAAGTTTACCGCGTTTACCACGTTTCAGATCCGTGTGACATCACCGGCAACACGGCCTAGTTGTACAATCTTGTTTTTAAGTATTGAGGTATACCTGACGAGAAAATGTGTCGTAATTTCCCGAATGCTGGCAAGCCGTGTTGAATCCATCGATAGACCTCTCGGTTGAAGTTGGACTTACCTAGGACTATTTGTCCCAGATAAACATACTCGTCAACAACTTTGAGCTTAGTGCTGCCAACAACTACCAGCATAGGTATGACATAGACATTACACATAATCTTTGTGATGTCCATGTTCATCTTAAGACCTAAACATTAGGAGGCACTATTAAGGTCATTGATCCAAAAGAGTAGAAGGCCGTATTTTACTTGTTATTCCGGATTCTGTGTATGGTGACTTATTAATAATACTTTCAATACCTGCACCATGCAATTTGTAGTGTACTTATACAACTGCAAAATTTGTAAAATATTAAGGCAGGAATCGAGTATGAATTCGTTACTTTTGTGTGTACTTGATTTATATACTTGATTGCATAGATTCAAAACATACTTCAGGTTTAACTGTCAACAAGAATTCCGGCATACACTTTTTGGCTTATAACAGAACTTGCTTCAACTTTTAACTTTGTGATTATAAAGTTTTTGAATATATTATTTCTTGCCATACACCCATAACTAACCCCAAATGTAGGAAGTATATTCGATTGATTTATTTTTATAGAATAAGGGTGACAAACGAGTAAACAGTCCACCTGATGGTAAATGGATGCCGTGGCCTATAGATATCTACATCTATCTTCGATTTGGAAACAGAATATAAATGCAGATAGGTACGTTGCCAGCACTGAGGACTAAGATGAAATGCCTTGTTTCCAGTAAAAAGGGTCTCCGGTTATCTTCACTCACCATACGAAACACAGCAGCATTAAGCTGCTATTTTATGCTGGTATTTTGTGAGAACGTGGTCCTAACGCTGTCGAGCTGACCCGTTCGTGCTGCAACCATAATATAGCTGCAGCATGGCTCTACCACGTAAAAAACTTTTTACTTTGAGTTTACTTCAAAGTTTAGTTTTTATTTTGCCATGTTGTGAGAAATTTGTGAAATATTTAAAATGTAGGACCATAACTTATGGAATATAAAGTTCTTAAAGAATAACTATAAATCCATAATCCAGCAAGAAAGATCAGCATAAGGCTACTATTCCACGCTGATATTCTGTGACATCGTGATCCTTTCCCAGCCTTGCCGATCTATTTGTGCTCAGGCCATAATTATACGCAATAGGGCCCTACTACCTAAAGGCATAATAATAATCAATAAATAATACACAACTGAACACAGATATAAGTAACATATATTTTATTAAAAATATAAATAAAAAATTACTTAAAACTAAAAATATATTACACTACGCCACGAGGTAAAGGGCCCAGATCTTTTTGTTGACTGCGTATCTCTTGTCCCTAGCGGGAAAAACAAGTTTAAAATAAAATTCCTTTAGGAAATGTTACCGTGCGTGAAGCCCATGAACCAACTATATAGCAGATGAGTCGCCTCTGATGGCGCTCGGGCTCTTAAAGAGATACTTAATATTAGAGGTTTTTAACAGTGGTGGAGCCACGCGGCAACTTTCGCTGTAGCACGGATGGGCCGGCTCGAACCGAAGTGGTACCACGACCTAACAGAATAACAGCGTGAAGCAGAGATTTACCTCTGCGTTTCGCTTGGTAAGTGCAGCTGGCCGGAAGCCCAACTGCCCCCTCCCCTCCCCAAACAAGGTAGTGGAATTAATTATAAAACCATGACAGAGAATCTCTCGCTGAGGATGATCCTACTCTTCTTGAGCGGGGGTGCTCAGGCTGCCCCGCGTATTCTGGGGGAGGTACAAAATTCCACTCACACTAAAACTGCTCGGGGCAAGCGGAGCAATAACACCAAGTCGACGACTGCTACGCTTTCGCTGTCCACTTCCATCTGGAGATGGCGTAGCCATCCTCGTTCTTTTTAACCGAGACTCAGGTGTCCTCTCCAGCAGATACTTCATTTCTCTTCTTCCCGTGGTACAAATTAGAACACTCCTTTGTGGATATTGGGTATATGTCAGATAGGACATCTGTTTTAGACGCCTCGGCAGTCTTGCAGGTATGGACTTGTCCATCCTATGGCTGCGCGCAGACAGCGACGATCATCCTCGCGTCTACGTGTGCCTATATATGTCCAATAGACGTAATGCCGAAACAGACCGACTCATCGACCACGTTCAAATGGTTACAAATTCCGTGCTATAATAGATCCCATCCGCAGAGATCTTGATCCTTGGCGTTTTAACGGCCACCACGCCGATTGGCTCGGTTCATGTTTAACCGATCATGCGGGGAGATCTGTTTATGACTTTGCCTTAGCGTATGGTCTAACACAATTGGTTACTTTGCCTACGCGGACCTCAGATGAGGAAGAACATACATCTTCCTTGTTGGACCTTCTGTTGACTTCTCATCTGGACGGATATCAGGTTTTCGTCGACGCCCTTCTAGGCTCGTCGAATCATTGGATTAGATGTCCTGTTCGGAGTGTGGTGCCAATGCCAAAGGAAGATATTCTTGCTGAGAGGCTGCTCTGTGTTATAATGAGATGATGTGTACTGTTGCTGTTTCTGTTATCATGTAATTATGTCCTTCACGTAACACCAGCGTGCGATTGTGACGGGGACATATAAGGGTATGGTCGAACTATAATTGCTCTATACCGAATGTAGGTATAATGCGTTACGCTGTCCTGATAATGATTAATTGCGTAAACAAGAGAGCAAACTGAACATCCGCTTGCACATTTTTATTATTTTTAAAATTAACGCTATCCTGATGAATTACAGAGATCAGAATTGTGATCTTCTGCTCAATTTCCGAGTTATATAATAAGTATTATTAGAGTAAGCTAAAATCATATGTTATTATCGTTGACGCCTCCTCTGTCTTCCTATACTATGTAGTCATGAATTGAGGGATATAACTTCTGGGGGAAAAATAATATTTTTACTGGTATCCCTACCTATATGCACTCCCACTGGCAACGCTATACACCTCACGTGATTGTGAATTTTTCGTGCCGAATCAGCTATTCACATCTACAAATTAAAAAGTTTAAAATTGGTTTTTAAGTGAAAGTTCTTAATTTTATTATTAGCAACATGTGAAAACTTACTTACTTCACACTCATAAACGGTTTGGACGATTGCAATGTATGTAATTTTTGCATTTAAATAACTTGTAGGGTAGAGATTAACTATAAATGAAATCTGAAAACTATATTTGAAACAGATCGAGCATCTGTAAGTACATAATTTTTCAATAAACTTAATATTTATATCGTATTTATGTATTAAATACGTATACTGCATACGTATTTAAAGAAACCTGTAGGGTAGATTAATAAAATAGCAATATAAAATCAATGTATGTATAAGACGCATCTTTCTGATAACAACTAAATAAAAAAGACAAACTACAATTGCCTAATCGCTTGTCAAGCAAATAAACTACAGCAAATATCTCCCCTAAGAGGCAATCTATGGGGGAAGCCTATGTTCAGCAGTGGACTACTGATATACTCTGAGTTGGTCTAGTGGTTGTAGTAGTGCGACTGCTGATCATGAGGTCCTTGGTTCGAATCCCAAGTCGAGCCAAAAAATAATTAATTTAATTTAATTTTCCTTCAAGAAATTCTCAGTAATTACCCGCAGTTAGGAAGTTGGCGGTGTCTCACCCCCGCGCCTCGGAAAGCACGTCAAGCCGTTGGTCCTGCGCCTGATCTCTCTCCGGTCGTGTCGGTTTACCGTCCCATCGGATTATGAGAGTTTGGGAATAGAGAGTGCGCCTATGCTTGCGCATACACTTGGGTACTATAATCCTGTCCTGCGCCGATAGCTAGTCTCCGTTGAGGCAGTCCGTTATTATTATTGATATACTAGTTAAGAACTACTTAGTTCAAAACACCAGTTAGGAAGCTACTTTAATTATGAGTTTTGTTGCGTAGTCTTTACAATAATGCATGTGATGAATGCTTTGCTTGGGTTTGCTGTGCAATACCCAAGTATAAAAACAATTTTTATAAGTTTACATAGTAGTACAGAGCATGTTTCTGTTTAAGACGGTACTATTATTTTTCTTAATTTATATTATTAACCCTATCATATATACCTAATATATTACCCTATAATATATTACATTAACTCTAAAATAGGATAACTTTCACCGTATATTTACATGAAAGGATCACACTACTATTCACATGATAGATTTGGAAAAAAAAGACGTTTGACACACACAATTTTAATCTTTTACGTCGAAGAATGTGTGAATGTTTTATTCTGAGAGTAATTTACATAGGTACATTGTACTTACTCTGAGATTTTGTATCAATTTAATTTTATGTTGAATACTATAATAAAAAAAACTAACACTAAAAAATTTAATTATTATGCAGACCTGTTCCCCGCGGCATATTGACAAGAAGGCTGACCGCTGAAAGGCTATACTTAACCTATGAGCGAGAAAAGAACCAGCCATCTTTTCAACAGCAGCGAGGACCAATCGCGGATAAAATTTCTTTAGGAAAATTTCTTTCTTTAGGTGGACCCGAGACCACCTCTACGGCAAATGACACAAATATATAGTCATCTCTCAGAGAATCATATTTACGCCACTTCCTTAGTTGAACTTTCCTAACTAAATAAATAACTTCCTTCGGTGCCGCCCTAGCTCTAAGCAAGGTATCTCTAAGATAAGAGGTTGACAAAGTGTATCCCACACTTGGGCTTATCTCTCTCCCAAAGGAAACATATTGGAATATATATTGGAATTTTATATGGGAATCCAAATTCTTATTCTATTTAAGAAAACTGAATGTTGGAGCAATTTGATTCACACTTACTATGAATTTAAATTGCGAAAACTATGGAATTGATGCGAATGAACACGTAATCGGGTTTATTATATAAATACTTCGCAGTTCTCTAAGGTATTGTTCGGATCAATTCAAGTTAAACAAGCAGGTAACCATGCTGTAGCTATATTAACTGTATAGTTCTAGCACGAATCCACGGTGAAGGATCACGCTCTCACAGAATACTAGAATAAAATAGCAGCTTAATGCTGCTGTGTTTCGTATGGTGAGTGTAGAGAACCGGAAACCCTTTTTACTGAAAAAGAGGCATTCCATCTTAAACCTCACGGCTGACAACGCATCTGCATTTTGATTCGCAAAAGACGATACATGTGGATGGATGTCTATGGGCCACAACAACCACTTACTATCAGGTGGACTGTGTACTTGGTTAGTAATATTGTACCCTGGACTTTATAGATGATGGTAATTTGTCTTATTTATGAACCAGCTTTTCAAGCAACAATCAAATTTATTACACCGTGTAGTAGCGCCATAAAATAATACGTTACCCCATACCACCCGGGTGTCGTAAGAGGCCACAAAAAGAAATGAAACAAGAGGTGGGCGGCAGCATATTACTGTAAATATTCAAAATAAAAAATTGCGACTGGTAACCCGAGTGCAAGTCGTGACAACTATAAGGGAGGTGTAAGTTCAGTAGTGGACTTATAATAGCTTGTAATGATGGTGAAGATAATAAAGGATGTAACACAGACAATAGTTGAATAGTTACAAAATTGTATAACAAAATATTAAAACAATATTAATAAAGAAGCCTCAGTTATATGCATTAGTTTTTCCGAATAATATAAATGTACCTATCTTCACGAAATAGCGCTTCCCGCTCTTTTCGCTACCCGCCCGCATTTAATTTCGTATATTATTAGTAGTTAATAATAATATACCTTTAATAAGAGAGATAGCGTGACCTTGTCAAGTTGTCACTAAAGCTCACTTGCTTTGCGAGTTTCAGGCGAGCCAAATAAAAGTAGATTACAAATAATAATAATATATTTCTACGAGCAACTCTGCAGCGTATTATATCTGCGGCACGAATGGATCGGCTTGACTCGGGAAGGACCACGCTCGCACAAAATACCAACGTAAATTAACGGAATAATGATGCTGTTTCGTATGGTGGGTAAAGAAAGCGAGATAACCTTATTACTGGTAACGATGCATTCCATCTTAGTCTTTAGGGTAGACAACACATCTGCATTTTGATTCTTAAACGAAGATAAATGTGGTTTATTTGAACCACAGTTATTCATCAATCATTAAATGAACTACATCACCTATACTTTTATGAAAAATCTACACACAACATTAAAATTCAATGAGCATCGATGATCGACTGCTATTTTTGAATTAACAAAAACCAGTGCCGGAGTACTACCCCACCTGATGGTAAACATTGGCACTGCTTAGGGTACTCTACAAAGGAGTGCCAGGTGATGGTTTTTGACGATACCATAAAGATATTAAGATGCCCAATATCCTGATAAAGAATTAAAATAAGCGGACATGTGCCACAAGATCATCGGGATATTATTTTTGTTACTTATTATTGTGACAAATTATTGAAGTCGATATATGGCAATAAATAATCTTTCTACTTACGCAAACTGGTTGGTCATACCCAAATAACGTGATTTTTCATGGTTCAAGAATAGCCAGGCAGAAAGGCTATAAATCGTCCATGTTCACGAGTGCCAGCTTAGTTTTCAAACAAGTTATCACGCCAAATACGTTTGCAAAGAGAAGTCAATATAAATCTTATTCCCATTTGGTTTATTCGACGTTAATCATATTTATTGTATGCTAAACACGAGATTATCGGAAAACGTCCTTCTCGTAGAAAACACGGCTTTGGGGTAAACTAAAGATAATACAGATAACAGATTTAACAATTTATAAATCACAAAAAAATATTCACTCCTTTTTGCGTTTTTTGAATAAAACGACAAAAAATACTAGAATGCAGCTTTTTGTCGAAATGATTTTCTCTTTTTGTTTTGTAAAATAAGAGTAGCAAACGAGCACACAGTTCAAAGGGCTCAAAGACATATACATCTATCCTGATTATGAACTAAAATGCAGATGCGAAAACATCACTTAGGAAGAAAATGGAAAGCTCCGCTTCCTGTTAAAAGAGTCTTCATCTCTTTACACTCACCGTATGAAATACAGCAGCATTAAGATGCTATTTCATGCTGATGTTCTGTGACAGCGTAACGGCCGACAAATTCTTGCTACGACAATAATATAATCATATTTTTTTTAATTGTAATCTTTATTTTTTTAATAATAACAATTAAAATTATAATATTAACAATTAATATTCATTACACACAATATTAAAAAAGGAACTATAATATATAAAAACTAAAACTAAAAATTTAAATAGTCTAAAAGTCCTGCTCCCCGTGGTATAGTGCCAAGAACGCTGGCTGCGTTTCTTCGCTGAATAAAAGCTATACTTAGCCTTTGAGCGAGAAAAGAACCAGCCCTCTTATCACCAGCAGCGACGACCAGTCATGATTACAGTTCCTTTAGGAAATAAATATGTACCTATATAATAGGTTCATATGCAATATTAAATTGGTTAGATCACCTACTTTGAAGATCACCACAGAGAGTCTTCCACAATTGCACGAACAACTAATGTCACCAATTGACTCAACATCTTATACCACTAATACTCGTATTTCATACCTCGTTTAGGAGCAAGAGATTGTCGCAAATTAATTTTCTCATTAATATTTTAATTAACTGAATATTTTATTTCCACATTTTATGCACATATTGTAGTGTGGTGCTGGAGTAGGTAAATCCATAGTCCAATTTCATTCTAAAGGTCTCCTGAGGAACTATGAGAAATGTCGGAAAAACCTTATGGTTTCCAATAGATGACGGTACAACATCTCATTTATGTCTAACGTAAAATATCCAGACCTACGATGGGCAGCAGCATTCAAGCTGAAAGATTTATGGTACTACTTTCTTCAATATACCAGCCAGGCGTGGTGGTTAAGGAAAATTCTTCTTATACAGGGACTGGGCCATTCCCAGCAGTAGACTTATAAAGGCTGATGAAGAAGAAAATAAACATGTGTGTTCGTATAAATGCCTACAGATAAACTATGACTAATAAAAGGAATACTTGTACCGAAAGTCAAGATCGAAGAACTTTCCAAGATTAAAGTCGAATTAGTGAACTGCTTCCAAGTTAAAACCTTTTAAACTATGCCATTCTCTATATTCTCGTAATCGTTACGAGAATGTAGAGAATGACATACTAACCGTCTCTACATCAAGCTTATAGAACTAATATTAAACAAAAAGCTTTTGTTTCAAATAAACATATCTATCAAGTCTAATTGCGGACATAGACTTAATTAAAGTGAGAAAAAAGAAAAATCTATAAGAGAAATATAAGAAAATAGATATAATGTAAATAATTTTCTGAATTACTGCAACGAAACGCTGTGAAATAACCTGCTGCTACCATAACACAGAAGGCGAAGAACACATTTATTTCCTAACTATCCCGGCTACTGAGATACTGCGGGCTGCATATTGATGCGAGATAATTTGACGTATATATTTAACGTTCTAATAAAGAAATAAGAAACAGCCGCAAGTATCATTCAGGGCCACATCGTCTTCACACGCCGCTATCGTTATGTATCCGTGGACCATTTTGAAGCCGTTTCTTCAACGCCGCAACTTTTATAGCCCAGTCCAGCGACGTAGATACGAGAAGATAACACGAGTCTCACGCCGGCAAATGGAACGTACATAATAGTTCTATTTTTAATAATCTTTATTGGTCATAATGTATGTACTGTAATTGGCTAGGCAAATAAAAATTGTTACTATTGTTTAACTAACGACGTAGCCGAACGTATAAATATAGGCTGGGTCGACGTAAAATTCATTCCATATTCCATATTCAATACTTGATACACCAGTCGTTTACACAAAAATAGTAGTTTCATTTCTCCGCCACTAGACCACTCGAAGTCTGTTAATAGTGGACCGCTTATCCTCACTATTACAGTGGTGACCCCGTTACGAACACCTAGAAGGAAGATCCCGTTACGAACACCTAGAAGGAAGATCCCGTTACGAACACCGAGAAGGACGACTTCAGCATATATAAAATCAGTGTAATCAAGCCGCCATTATGGAGCGAAAAGCGAAGAAATCCGACACATATACATCAATTTTCGAAGAGATTCGGAAGTTATCATTCGAAGTCGCCGCGCTCAAAGCTTCCCAGCATCACACCTTTTACCAGCAACAGTACAACCAGCGCAATCAACAACCCCGAAGATCACCTTTTCGTCGCAACCGTTCTGCAAGTAGAAGTCGAACAAGCTCAACATAAAGATCCCCTTACTGCTACTATCACCGACGTTTCGGGTTCGAGGCAAGAAAATGCACAACACCGTGTACATTCGAAAAAAAAAACAATGGAGCTGGATTTAAACCTACGCCGACCATTCAAATGGAGACTTATTGTCGCTAAAGTCAGCAAACCAATCATCGGTGCTGATTTTCTTCAACATCACCAATTGATCGTCGACATCAAAAATAGAAGAATCATCGACGGGAAAACAGATCTTGCATCTCAGTCTTTTGTCCAAGCAACAAATTTGCCCATAATAAGAAGCATAGATGTTCAACAATCGTATCACAAGATCCTCGAAGAATACCCTGGAACCACAAGAATAACTTCAATTAAATGAACACCGAAGAACGACGTTGAGCATTTTATCGAAACCAATAGACCACCACTTCATTGCCGTGCACGTCCAATCGCACCACACCAAACAAGTTCGAAAGGAATTCGAAAACATGATTGAGCAAGGAATATGCCTTCCAAGCAAAAACCCTTGGGCATCACCACTTCACATTGTACTGGAGAAGAATGGAGAATTACGAGTTTGTGGAGATTACAGAATACTGAATTCTATTACCACTCCTGACCGCTACCCAATGCAGCGAGTCAAGGATTTCACTCATCAACTGTCAGACAAGACTATATTCTCCACCATCGATCTCAACCGAGCTTACCAAGAAATAAGAGTACGCGATGAAGACAAAGAGAAGACAGCAATAATTACCCCAATGGGATTATTCGAAAAGAATGACCAAGAATGTCCCCTGAAGCCTGAAGCCTGAAGAACGCTGGTCAAACCTTCCATAGATTCATACACGAAGTACTTCATGGTCTGGATTTCATTTTCGCATTCATTGATGATCTCCTTGTTGCAAGCCCTGACAAAGAAACGCACGAAATCCATCTACGCACCGTGCTACAGCGATAAGAAGACAACGGAATCACAATCAACCCTTCGAAATGCATATTTAGCCAACAAGAAATTCAATTTCTTGGTTTCACCGTCAGCAAGGACGGAATGAAACCGCCTGCCGAAAAAGTCAGAGCAATCACCGATTATGCAAAACCTAAAACTACCGAAGAGCTAAGGCGTTTTCTTGGGATGATAAATTTTTACAGAGAACACATACCTAAAGCCGCTGAAATCCAAGCACCACTTCACGCCTACCTTCACAACACAAAGAAAAAAGATAAAACGTCAATCGGATGGAACGAGGAAGCCACGAAGGCATTTGAAGCTTGTAAAGTTGCGATCCAAAATGCAGCTTTGCTCGCTCACCCATCACACGACAACCCTGCTATCTTCAGTGACGCGTCCGATCTCTCAGCAGGAGCCGTACTCCAACAATACAGCAATGGGAAATGGCAACCACTTGGCTACTTTTCGAAGAAGTTCTCCGATACTCGAAGTAACTACAGTACATTCGACCGAGAGCTACTCGCTATTTACATGGCTATCAAGCACTTCAGAAAAACGTTCGAGGGTCGAAACCTGATCGTTTTTACCGACCACAAGCCATTAACATATGTACTTCCGAAGAAACCATCGCTATCGGAAACACCACGACGAGCAAGACAACCTATTTTTATAAGTGAATTCACGACCAACATACGTCACATCAGTGGAAAGGACAACATAGTCGCCGACGCACTCAGTCGCATAGCAATCGACAGTGTAACGTGCCCTACATCAATCGACTATCATAAGATCGCCGAAGCACAAGACAGAGATAGCGACAACATAAAAAATCTATCGAAGCAAAGTAACTTGTTCATCAAGCAAGTTACAATGCCAATGACGTATCTACCTATCTACTGTGAAGCCTCAACGTCGACCATGCGACCATACCTCCCAGAAGAATGTCGTCGCGAAGTCTTCAATATACTGCACAACATCAGTCATCCAGGTGTTAGAACAACAGGAAAACTCATCACTGAAAAATTCTTTTGGCCTCCAATGCAAGTGGATGTTGGCAACTGGGCGAAGCAATGCATTCAATGCCAAAAATGCAAAGTACAAAGGCATACATCAAGTAGCCTAGCTACATTTTCACCCACGGAGAGATTCGAACACCTGCCCGTTGACATCGTTGGACCATTACCTACTTCACCGCAAGGACATCGTTACCTCGTAACAATGAACGACAGAACAACAAGATGGCCAGAAGCAATACCTACCGATGATACTTCGGCCGAATCCGTCGCGAAGATAATTTATGAAAGTTGGATTACTCATTTCGGATCACCTAAAACCATCACAACGGAAGAAACTTCGAAAGCAACCTATTCCTCAAACTTCTTCAAACTACGGGAATACAGAAGACACGTACAACAGCATACCTACCATCCTCAATCAAACGGAATAATCGAACGATGGCATCGTACATTGAAGACCGCACTCAAAACTAGTTTATCTCAACATACAAAGTGGATTGATGAGCTACCTACAGTGCTACTCGGACTACGAGCAACACCGCGTGCAGACACTAGTCTTAGTGCCGCTCAGCTAACCTACGGCTGCCCTCTGCTCTTACTCAGCATTGCTATAGCAGTGCTATAATACTAGGAGCGATACAGATGTAAAGGTTTTTGTTATATATTATTAATTTTTGCTAGCATCATAAATGGAGCCGAGTAAAATTCTAAAGTCATAACTATCTTTATTTCAACAAAATATTCAATCACATTACAATTGTTTTAAATTAATTCGTTTCTCAATAATTATTACAAAAGCGCGCGCTTTTGCTCTACATGTATTTTCCCATAGACAATTTAGTTTTTGATTATTTTTTAATATCTTTTGGACAAATTCAGAATTTTATTTTATTGTTTACAAATCTTGTCTGCGTTGAGCTAAAAATATTGCCGAAAAGTTATGTAAATTAGCCTACGGGTTACGGAGGAGATAGATTTAAATGAATCGATATCTTGCGCCGTAGGAGCTCCGCTCCAATAATATATAAATAATCAATTTATGTTCTATTTCCACATGATAAAAATTCCTAAGATCTAAATTCTAAAGACATCAGCGTCCAATCAATTTCAATACCTAGCATTTCATGACCAAATAATAATTACACTCGTCTACAATAAAATCCTCCACGGACTCTCATCTGATCACCTGTATTGAAAATTCGTGAGTATCGGTTATTATATATTTGAAAAGCCCAGTTTCTGACGTATTATGATCGGTAAATATTTATACATGGCGATATTAATGCTTTTGGGCATTTTTCCAAAAGATTTACCTACAAAAAGTGTTCTTTTTTTTTGTACAAATGGATTTTATACGTATTATATTAGTTCCTAACAGTACGGCAAGTAACACAACAGCTTTTGAACCGTAAATGATTGTTCATGTGTTTTGAATTCGTCGTGTTTATTGTTTTTAAATTATATAAGGTTGTCTTACGAATTTTAATAACGTTATCTCTTGGTTATAATGCGTGCGGTTGAATTGATTCGCTCAAGCGATAATTACATCTCCTCGTAGATGCATGCAAGAAACCTCAAAGATACAGACTCAAGGGAAATCAACCACGCTTGTTGAACATATTATACTTGAAATATTGGAATGGTAGTATCGTATCGATAAGCGATGAGTTTGTTTTATTTCTTTTATGGACTTTATGTTTGTTTTTTATTTGAAAAATTCGATTTAAATGTAAAAAAGAACTAAGTATATAATTTTTACTATTTTTTAATTACATTATAGTACTTTAACCATTTCACATATTCACGCGCTTAGGCTGCCCAAATTTAAAAATATTGATATTGAAAATATGAACTTTATGCGTAACTTATTTTTTATATGTTTCTTAATAGGCGTGTATTAAGGCAATAGATTAAATTCTTCTTTCTCTTCTTTAATCGGAAAAAGTGCACTGGTTGCCATAAGCACCATGCTTGGCACGTGGATTATTGATCGTAGCACCAGATATATCGCATCATCGACGCTGCAGCCCGTCACCGATCTGAATATTATAATATGTTTGAGTCAACGAAATAATCCCATTATATTTATATATCGGAAATCATAAGATTTTGGTAGGGAGTCAATGAAAAAAATGTGGTGATGAATTCGCTTAAGCCACCACAAGACTGAAAATTAGTATATTTTTATCACATCTAAACTACTAGTCGTAAAAGGTAGCTCGGAGTTATTCCTAGAAGTGTAGAGAAAGCTATGCCTCGAGTTTTTCTACGAGTTCAGTAACGAAGACATCCGCTGCAAAAATAGAGCACCTTACATAGCCAATAGACTTAGTTGTGTGCCACGCTAGCGCGACGCGTCTTGCGTCTACGATGAGCGGAAAAATTACATTACGAGACGAACAGGAGGTGCCACGTTGGGACGATTGGCGTGCTGGTCAAGCGACCGCGACCAGCGGAGGAAACAGGACGTGTTCGCGCGTCTTGCGGATTAATCAAAACATGTTGATTTTTCCGCAATGCAAAATATACACGTTTAGCGAAACAATGTCTGTCTGCAATATGGTCTAGAAAGCATGAAAATTATATACATAATATTATATTTCTCGAATTTTTTGTGGGATTTGAATTTATCGTAGACTGTATGATGACTGATGAAATACGTCAAATATTTCATCATACAGTCTACGATATTCATCAAACTGATGCCTGTTTTAGTTTAACTCATGAACTCCTATTTTAAATTGCATTATATCTTGTGCAAAAAAAAAAACTACTCCCTTCTAGACATAAAGATGTTAATTTAAAAAATCTCATTTTGTAACCCGCGCAATAATAACAAGAAGAAACCACATGTAATGCAGCCGCCTCAACATGACATGCTACAGCGGCAAGGCGCAGCGTCTTCACGCCTCCTGCCTTCGCAGGTCGCCTTCACTGCCCACAGTCGCTCTAGCGTGGCGTCTTAGTAGTCTTAAAGGAGAAATAGGGTGCTCATAGCTCAAAGAACCTTTTTTTTAAATTACAGTTTCTATATGTTAGAGAAAATATCCTCCAATCTATGGTAAAGTTTAATAGAGAACTTTTGATGAGCTGTAATCAGAATCAAATCAAAATCAAATCGTAAGCAGAATCAAAGAGCTCGCCGTAAATTACATAGTACGCGAGTGATTTTAAGTAAAAATTTTCCATGTGCTCTTCAGTGACCTAAAATATAGTAAAGAAACCTGCGTGTCTGAAAAATAAATATATATTCCGAAGACAAAATATGAAGTCAGCCAACTCGCATGAGGTAGCGCGAACGATATTCCATTAAAAATTTGTTGTAAGTTTGCATATTTATACAATAAATATTCTATCTTAAAGACTGGAGGTTGAAAACTGGAATTTTCGACTAAACCGTTTTACAAGGGCATCTGTAATATATCACGAATTTGAGTAATAACATATGTTTAGGTTGAAATTTACGTATACCACAAATATTCACATATTTAAAAGTTTTGCCGATTAACTATTCGTTGCCCCCAAGCATAACTAGTTTCTAAAATAATCAGTATTGTTAGACTCATGTATGGAAATGAGAAAAGTTTTAATATAGCATTATAAATTTGAATACTCTATAAATCATTCAAAACAAATACCCCTCAACAGGCGGCCTACCCGAATAATTTGTTTGATTTTCTTTGATGGATGCAATAAATTTGACCTAATATTTTAAAAGTAAAATAATTATTATAACTTACTTAAGTAGTAAAACATCAAACTTCGGTCACGGCGCTCAAACTCAAAGGAGACTAGTTATTTGCGCAGAACAGAAAGCGCACGAGTGTGGACGCAAACACCAAGTGCACTCATCAAATTTACATTGCGATAGGACGTCACCGGAGAGATATAAGGTGTAGGGCCCACGGCTTTACATAGGTGCTTTCTGAGGAAAGGAAATGAAACACCCCTAAACTCCTGACTCCGAGCTGCTACTGAGAATTTCTTGGCAAAAAACCCGGATTTTTGGGCCGGGATTTGAACCTGGAATAATTTGATAAGCACTCACACTTACGTCCACTTCATAAATGACGCATTCAATAAAATCAACACAATTTTAATCGGCCAGCAAAGGAAAATACGTCCAACTTTTTTTTTCAAAATTGAATCATTCGCAGCCTCCGACCGCTGTAGCAAATCGCAGGAACCTATGCTTGCCTATGCAGTTACGGCTTTAAAAAAACACTCTAGGGGTAGGGCAGACAACACTATGTGAATTCGAGGCGTGCTAATTCGGTTTTAGAACCGATGCTACCAATCGTATCTACAAGGTCGGGTTGCCCTAAACTCTGCTATGATAGTGGTAAATGAAATAATGTAATGTGAATTGTTATAATTTTGTTTTCTGAAAAATCTCAAAAAAGACAAAGACTCAATTTATTGTATATGAGTCCCGTTTTAAGCCACAAATGGATTATCTGGGTGATTAACTTTTTATGAGTGTGTCCGTGCTAAAAAACAAATTGATATATTTACGTATCGCTATATGAAATTTTTAGTGAAATTTATTTTTATCGTAATTAATTTAAAAGGCATTTCCGAAATCCAAAAACAGTATAAAAGGTTCATGCTTAACCCTGACAAATCTACTAAATGAAAACATAATCAAAATAAATAGAATCTATAGCCAACCCTACAATAATTTGCAGCGACAACATTTTTACCATGGTAAATATAATTAAAGAGGCTTTCCTCTTCGGGATATAAAACGTCTTAAACATGATATAAAAATATTGGTAGTCATATCGCTTGCTACTTTGAGATGCAAGGCTTTTGTGGCAAAACAAATCATAATGATTTCTTATATTTACGCGAACACTACACATTGATTAAAACTACTTTTACGGATTTTATCACGTTTATTTTACTATTATTTTTATTCCCGACGTTTCGGGCGCTTTCCAGCACCCATGGTCACGGGGGACTGAGATGACTGACGTACCGATGCCATTGTTAAACCCGGAGTACCTTCAGCTTTTTTAATTATTGTTTATGGTCCGATCTATACAAAATGAACTGACTATGTCCTGAGGTCTTGCAGTGGTAAGCTTGGTTTTAGTTTTAATTTTATTGATTATAGGATCCCAAGCAGGTGGTAGTACCTAGCCTCCTTCTCTATTGAAATTAGGATGTTTTTAATTTCAATAGCCTCACGTATCATCCTTGGTAGGAATCGGTGTTCTTTCGCGAGGATTTGTGGTCTATCAAATCTGATGTAATGGTTGGGACCGTCTAGGATATGATCGCAAACTGCAGACTTCCCGGAACGTTGATGCTTCACATCAGCTATATGTTCTTTTACGCGGGTTCTAATTGATCTTTTTATTTGTCCTATATAAGAGACACACACAATCAATCTTGTACACTCCTGCATCTTTTAGAGGAATATGACACTTCTTCGGCTAATCTTCTTATGACTAATCTTCTTCGGCGGCTTGTAGAATGTTCTGATAGAAGCTCGCTTCAAGATGTAGCCAATTTTGTGTATTTATGTATGGGAAATCATAAGATTTTGGTAGGGAGTCAATGAAAAAATGTGGTGATGAATTCGCTTAAGCCGCCACAAGACTGAAAATTAGTATATTTTAATAACATCAAAACTACTAGTCGTATAAGGCAGCTCGGAGTTATTCCTAGAAGTATAGAGAAAGCTATGCCTCGAGTTTCTCTACGAGTTCAGTAACGAAGACATCCGCTGCAAAAATAGAGCACCTTACATAGCCAATAGACTTAGTTGTGTGCCACGATATCGCGACGCGAAGCGACGAGCGGAAAAATAACATTACGAGATGAACAGGAGGTGCCACATTGGTGCGACTGGCGTGCGCGTCAAGCGACCGCGACCAGCAGAGGACATAGGACGTGTTCCCGCGTCTTGCGGATCAATCAAATCATTTTGATTTTTCCGCAATGCAAAATATAAATACGGAGACGTTTATTAGCGAAACAATGTCTGTCTGCAGTATGGTCTAGAAAGCATGAAAATTATATGCATAATATTATATTTCTCGAAATTTTTGTGGGTTTTGACGTATTTCATCATACATTCTACGATATTCATCAAACTGATGCCTGTTTTAGTTTAACTCATGAACTCCTATTTTAAATTGCATTATATCTTATGCAAAACAACTACTACCCGTAGTAACCCGCGCAATAATAACAAGAAGAAACCACATGTAATGCAGCCGCCTCAACGTGACATGCTACAGCGGCAAGGCGCAGCGTCTTCACGCCTCCTGCCTTCGCAGGTCGCCTCCGCTGCCCACAGTCGCTCTAGCGTGGCGTCTTAGTAGTCTTAAAGGGAAATAGGGTGCTCATAGCTCAAAGAAGCTTTTTTATAATTACAGTTTCTATATGTTAAAGAAAATATCCTCCAATCTATGGTAAAGTTCAATAGAGAACTTTTGATGAGCTGTAATCAGAATCAAATCAAAATCAAATCGTAAGCAGAATCAAAGAGCTTGCCGTAAATTACATAGTACGCGAGCGATTTTAAGTGAAAATTTTCCATGTGCTCTGCAGTGACCTAAAATATAGTAAAGAAACCTGCGTGTCTGAAAAATAAAAATATATTCCGAAGACAAAATGTGAAGTCAGCCAACTCGCATGAGGTAGTGCGAACGATATTCCATTAAAATTTTGTTGTAAGTTTTGCATGTAGATAAATGATAGTTTGCATATTTATACAATAAATATTCTATCTTAAAGACTGGAGGTTGAAAACTGGAATTTTCGACTAAACCGTTTTACAAGGGCATCTGTAATATATCACGAATTTGAGTAATAATATATGTTTAGGTTGAAATTTACGTATACCACAAATATTCACATATTTAAAAGTTTTGCCGATTAACTATTCGTTGCCCCCAAGCATAACTAGTTTCTAAAATAATCAGTATTGTTAGATTCATCTATGGAAATGAGAAAAGTTTTAATATAGCATCATAAATTTGAATACTCTATAAGTCATTCAAAACAAATACCCCTCAACAGGCGACCTACCCGAATAATTTGTTTGATTTTCTTTGATGGATGCAATAAATTTGACCTAATATTTTAAAAGTAAAATAATTACTATAACTTACTTAAGTAGTAGAACATCAAACTTCGGTCACGGCGCTCAAACTCAAAGGAGACTAGTTATTTGCGCAGAACAGAAAGCGCACGAGTGTGGACGCAAACACCAAGTGCACTCATCAAATTTACATTGCGATGGGACGTCACCGGAGAGATATAAGGTGCAGGGTCCACGGCTTTACATATATGTTTTCTGAGGAAAGGAAATGAAACACCCCTAAACTCCTGACTCCGAGCTGCTACTGAGAATTTCTTGGCAAAAAACCCGGATTTTTGGGCCGGGAGTTGAACCCGCAATAATTTGATAGCTCACTGAACATTCACTGGTTGTACAGTCTCGTTTTCAGGTTTTGAGGTATTATATCTGACGATGTGTCGTAATTTTCCGAACGCTGCCCAGCCGAGTTGAATCCGTTGATTGACATCTCGGTCGAAGTTGGACTTACCTAGTCGGACTATTTGTCCCAGGTAAACGTACTCCTCAACATCTTCGGGCTTAGCGCTCCCAACAACTACCGGCGTAGGTGTGACATGGACATTAAACATGATCCAAGTTCATTTTAAGACCTATCCGTTGGGAGTCACTATTGAGGTCATTGAGCATAGTGCTTAGGTCCTTCAGCGGTTATGCCATAGGTACTATATCGTTGGCAATTTGAAGGTGAGTCATGTACTCGCCATTGATATTAATACCGTATCCTTTCCAGCCCAGTAGCTTGAAAACGTCTTCTGAAGGATTTCAATTACCGGCTTTCCTCCCGCTTCCATCGCCACTCACACTTGCGTGTGGCTCTGAAGATGACCTTACACCTGCCCATAGAACCTCTCAATCTCACTCAAAATCTCAGGTGTCCCGGAAATGATGCTGCCACACTCGGTCTTCAGCTTTGATAGTTGGCTCTTTCTGATGGACAGATCCCTTGCAAAGGATTTGGAGCCCTGGTTCCGCTCAATCGCTTCTTCAATACGAGCTGTATTGAAGTTGCGTAAGTCCCGACACATGTATTTCGAGATCTGTCTGTTCAGCTGTCTGTATGCTGTCAAATCTGCTGAAGACTCCAGCTTCATTTCCTCTCTAACATCCATGAGATTAAGATTATGATTGGAGTGTTTTTTGTGTTCTTCTGCGACGGGTCTTGGAGTGTAGTATCAGAACGCAGCTTTATCAGAACGCAGCTTGTCAATGTCGGAATAATCACCCCTCTCGTGAGTCGCTCCACAGTCACTCTCTCGCTCTCTTGAATTTGAACAGACAGGACATTATAGCCTGCGATATTAAATTATAATATTAAAACAACGTGTGTAATAAATGTTATAAACAAACACAAGATGATCTAAATAATAATCCTTGCGATGTTAAATTATAATATTAAAACAAAATGTGTAATAAACGTTATAAATAAACACAAGAGGATCTAAATAATAATCTTTTATTTACTATAATACATGCAGAATTTAGCACCGACTGCAGGGACAGTTTCCACGAGCTTGTCATTCATATCGTCCACCGTATTGCTGTCTTCTTGGCACTTAAAACGTTTTTGTAATTCGAGCTGAAAGTTTTCGGGACCCTGGATCAGCGCACAAGAGGACGGAGCGTTGACTTCATTAGACGAAACCTCTTCAACTTAACGTTTAGGTTCAGTGTGCCTCTAACCATTCAGTGATCGTGCGAGACAAATAGGTAAACATAAATAGGATACCAAGGATGATACGCGAGGCTATTGAAATTAAAAAAAAACATCCTAATTTCAATAGAGAAGACAGTTGGGTGTTGCCATCTGCTTGGGATCCTTATAATTAACAAAATTGAACCCAAACACATGCATACCACCGCAAGACTTCAAGATACTGTAAGTTCGTTTTGCGTAAATCGGACCAAAAATTAATATTCAAAAACTGAAGGTAGCCGGGCTAACAATGACATTGGGACGTCAAACATCTCAGTCCCCCCGTGACCATGGGTGCTGTAAAGCACCCGAAACGTCGGGAATTAAAAATAAGTAAAATCAGTTCAATAAACGCGATAGAATCCGTAAATTTAGTTTTATTCAATAAATAAGATTTTGTTATTTTGCAACCGCGACCTTTACGGTCAGTAATAAAAAATGGCCCCGCAAAATCCACACCGCTTACTTGAAAAAGAATGTTTTGGAATAACTCCAGTAACGGGTAAATTATCTTCAATGTATTAGTTTCTTTGCAATGCATTAACGGTGTTAAATGTTTATCAAATAGTGTGAATCGAGCACTAATATGAAACTTTAATAAGTTACTTAGACATTTTAATAAGTTATTTTATTTCATTCATTATGACGATGCGAATAACGTGCAACCAGTAAATACAAACAGGTAATTTTGTTCGCACTAAATATGCAATATAAACAATAAACAGTAAATACGTTACGTTAGTTCAATGCAGCGACGAGTTAATAAACCAGTTTTACAGCTGATGATTGTATGGCAATAGATATTGTTCTTGTCGGAATTAAAAGCAAATCTTCCTTACAGGAATACGCCTGGAATAGTCGGCAATTATTTTTAATAATAAAACTCTTCTTTTTCTTCTCTCTTCTCTTCTCACTCTTAAAATATTCTTTTTAATTTGGGCCTTGAAAAATGAATATAGATTGTACCACTGTATTTAGAATGCAATATAATTTTTATTTAATTACGAAAAAGAAATGAAATATAGTTTATAACCACTGTTTTGAAATTATGAACGCTAGACTAGTGGTTTCACTAGAAGTGAAATTTGTGCGTAAATAAAATGAAACTACTATTAATATTGTTATATAAAGAATGTTTACTTGTACTTAAATTAGCGTTATATCTTAAATATATAACAGAATATTCGTTAAATTAATGTAAAATTTAATTATTCATCATCATCATCATCATCACAGCCCTACACAAGTCCACTGCTGAACATAGGCCTCCCCCAAGTAATGCCACAAAGCACGGTCCTGAGCCACCTGCATCCATCGACTTCCTGCATATCTTACCAGGTCGTCACTCCATTTAGTGGGGGGTCGCCCTACCCTACGCATACCGGTACGAGGCTGCCACTCGAGTACCTTTCTTCCCCATCGGTTATCGGTTCTTCGAGCTATATGGCCGGCCCATTGCCACTTCAGCTTACTAATCCGTTGGGCTATGTCGGTCACTCTGGTTTTACTGCGGATATTCTCATTTCTGAGTCTATCACGCAGAGAAACTCCGAGCATAGCCCTCTCCATAGCTCGCTGAGCGACCTTGAGCGTCCTCATACGGCCAGCAGTGAAGGATCACGTCTCTGATCCGTAAGTCATCACTGGCAACACGCACTGGTTGTACACTTTAGTTTTCAGAGATTGAGGTATACCTGACGAGAAGATTTAATTATTAACTAGTAACAATTTGAGAGCTTTTTACATTTTAAAGATGGCGATAGATATTAAGTGGAAGGCGTTGTCCACGATATAGACTACTCAAATTGAAACAGGCAGGATTAATAAATAGAAAGGAAAAAATAAAAGAACTTCCCTCGGAACAATATCTGAAGCTGATGTCTGGCGGATTCCTTGAGTTTGGGTTCGTCTTAGTTCGGTATATCATTTAACCAACATCTTCGATACCTATGCTAGAAGTTTTTCGTGCATTAATTACGTCGGGGTCACCATATAAGCAGGCTAGTCTTAAATTTCTTGAGGATTTGAAGTACAACGAAACTGCGCGGTAAAGTGTTATACAAAATTTAAATTTAGTTGATGGGTGCGTAGCTCAAAGCGGTGTAATGGTGGTGCAACCGGCCAATTCGTGACGATAAGTAACGTCACTGTCGGGAGGATTAAACACAGAGTTTGGCGATTTAATACAAACCTCCAAAGAAATGATTAGCTGTTGGTACATTCTTGAAAAGTTCAGCCCAGTTGTAGACTTAAAAAGGTTGTAGATGATGATGAGCTTAACTGGCCATCAGACCTAGAGACTAATGTATTTTTCATTTTACCGTCCTAACTTAAAATAACATAATGCTTTTATAAGAAAATTACTTCATAAGTTTCCTAATTTGGGTGGGATCTTGCGACTAAGTGAAGGTTGTCATGATGTGTAGCCATCCTTTATTATTATAAAGTTTTGAAAATGAATGTTCGTTATATATTTTAACAAAATTAAAATAGATGGACTTTCCAAGCTGTAACCAAAATGATTTTAATAGTTATTATTTAATTAACTTTGGTTGCGCGGAAAACCATTCGCGTTTTTTATTTGACGGTAGGAACTTGTAGAATCATTATTCCTTTCCAAACAATATCATTCGTACCCTCCTATCGACACATCGGGGTGGTGGGGTGGGAGGGGAAAGAAGACGATTCTAGAACATCGCGTAATCACCCGAGCCGAGGATATATAAGACACGCGCGACCGATGCGCGAGCCTCTTCTCCCGCCGCAGTCGTCGTTGAACCAACTCTTCTCTCCTGACGCACCACTGGGGCCCCAGAAGTGTCTGTCCAGAGGAGGTTCCGGAAGTCGCCGCTATAGTGATCGACAGGAAGAAGAAACCCCGGTGAGTCAATATTCCTTAATTATACCTGCTTGCTAATAGTTTAACCCGCTCCAATCTGTGTTTTTTTTCCTAGTCAAGCAGGATTCCTTTCATCGATTCGACAAGTAATAGTTTAGTTTAGGGAAGAGCGAGTGCATTGTACCGCATGCTATAGTAGTCGCTTTTACGTAAGCGTAGAAGCAATCGCATATACAGTCCACTTTAGTTAATATCTCGCGTAATAGGTTTGAGGTTTGACCGGGGAACTAGATTTTCGGCAGCCTTAAACACGTGGCTCCACCATTTTATGGTCACTTCGGCAGGATCTGGATTGGTGTTTAGTGGTTATCCAACCATCTTCTGGTCGAATTATTAAATTAATTGTTTAGATAACGCACTCAAATTTATAGAATAGACTTAAATAGTGTTCGTTTAAATTAAAATTTTGATTTGTTACTCGCAACCAGAATTATTCATTTAATAGCGCTCGTATTTGGTTAAATTTAAAGCTTATTAAATAATTGAAACGGCGTGATAGCAACCGTTTGATACGCTTACCCCACAATTTTTATAAAATTATTAGGTTTAGCAAAACACGCGTAGCCTTGACTGCATCGGGCGCTCGATCTGATTACGTAATACGGCACGCCGAGTATTCATCCTACGTCGTTTATGCGTGTGAGATTAATTGTGATTAATATAACTTTATTATAATAATTTAAAATGGCAGTTAGTGGAAGTGAAATCAAAATTAAAACGCTTTATGCCAAGAGGGACATACTCTTTTCGCGTGTGCAGAATATAAGTGATTATATAAAGAACATTCATATAGAGGCAGTACGGGAAGCCTTTTTAAATGAAATCGAAACGATAGATAATTTGCGGACAGATTACGAAAGAATATTAGATCAAATTAATCATTCGGAACTACAAACCGACCCGAAATACATAGTGAACTACCAACCGCTGCTGGCATTCGAAGATATGTTGTGTCGCGTGAAGAGAACCGCAAAATTGCTACAATCTCAAGGTGAAGCGAAGCCTGAAATGCAGGTACGCCCTCGTGACTCAATTAGGTTACCGCCAATAGATATTCCGGTATTCAATGGTGATATTAAGACGTGGCCTTTCTTCTTCAGTAGTTTTCAAAACAATATACACAACAACCCATCGTTATCGGACGCTGAAAAATTATATTACTTAATTAGTAAACTTAGTGGCAGAGCACAATCGATATGCTCGGGTTTTACACCTACAGCAAACAATTACGTATTAATATTTGAAACGCTTAAAACTAAATATGAAGATAGGAGAATGTTAGCTTCCGAATATTTGAACCAGATATTCGATCTTAAACCTATATCATCCGCGAACATCAACGGCTTAGAGCAGTTTCTCGATAAATTTGTGGCATCGGTGGCTGCACTTAAGAATTTGAAGTTTAATGACCTCATGGACGTGGTGTTTCTCCATATAGCATTAAAGAAATTAGACTCCGACACCGTGCGTGCGTTTGAAATGGAGCATCGTAGCTCGGAGATGCCTTCCTTCCATTCATTAGCATCGTTCGTGCGAGATCAAATAAAGGTGATGCAGCGCTCACCGAACGTTAAACAATTTATATAACTGTGCGACTTTTCGTAAATATTCACCAAGCGAACGTTATAAGTTAGTAAAAACAAACAACCTATGTTTGAACTGCTTAAGCGATAAGCATTTAGTTGCAAAATGCAATTCGAGTTCCGTATGTAGCAAGTGCGCCAGGAAACATCACACGCTATTACATTTTGAAAATAGCAACATAGCGGCGTCAAGTAAGGCGAATAAGGAATTCACCCCTACTAAGGTCAACGATTCTAGCGGTCGACCTGGTGATGTCGCTCTGTGCTCATTGGCAAATATGGGAGCACAACCTCCTTCAACCGTGTTACTGGGTACGGCGCGTATTTTGGTTAGGGATTCGCGTGGAAACAAACAAAGCGTCCGTGCACTGCTGGACAGCGGAGCCCAAAATAGCTTTATAACACGACAATGTTGTCAGCGCTTAGGCTTAGTAATAAATAGGTCACTTTCATGTCCTGTAGTTAAAGGCATCGGAGGTACTAGTAAAGCGACACAGGGATATATAAATTTAAAATTTTATTCTCGGATAGATCGTAACGTTAACTTTGATATAAATGCACTAGTAGTAGATAGGGTCACTGAACGGTTGCCAACCGTTTCGGTTGACACCTCGGCAATGATTGAATTTAAAAATTTGACTCTAGCAGACGACACTTACGCCGTTCCTGGAAACATAGACATGCTCATTGGGGCATCGCTTTTCCCTCATCTTTTGTTAAACAATAAGGTCAGGGGCAACTCCTCGCATACCGCGCCTTACGCACTGGAAACCGTATTGGGCTATGTGATCCTTGGCTCCGCCCCCATCCTAGATAGTATTTCGGCAGCCTCTTATTGTGGTATGGCTGTCGAACCGCTCGAGTCGTTAGTCCGCAAATTTTGGGAGATGGAGGAGGTGAACGTCCCACCCATAGCTAGTTCAGATGACAGGATATGCGAGGAAATTTACGTCCGCACGACCGTTCGTGATCGCGACGGTAGATATAGTGTAGCGCTACCCTTTAAGGGAGATGTTTTATCTCTCGGCGATTCGCGTCAAATGGCGGAAAAACGTTTCTACAGCTTGGAGCGTAGGATGCTCGCTTCGCCCCAGTTAAAGGAAGCTTACGACGGCGTCATTAACGAATATGTAAGAGAAGGTTACATATCACTTGTGGCTTCGAAATTAGATAACTACGAAGACACACCGTCGTATTTTATACCACACCACGGAGTCATTAGAGAGGACAAACTTACATCTAAATTACGTGTAGTGCTCGACGCTAGTGCTAAAACTAGCACTCACCTGTCGCTTAACGATATCCTCTATAGTGGGCAAAATTTACAGGGCAGTTTATTTGATATAATAGTCAATTTTCGTTTGTTTAGTATAGCACTATCCGCCGATATTCGCCAAATGTTTCTTTGCATAGGGGTCCGTGAATGCGACCGTAGATTCCAGCGCATTTTATATCGTTTCCACCCAAAGGAACCTCTAATGGTGTTAGAATTTAACCGCGTTTGTTTTGGTTTAAAGTCGAGCCCATTTCATGCGTTACGCACGGTGAGACAGCTCGCTCACGATGAAGGTCCCTCTTATCCTAAAGCTAAGAGGGCAATTGAGAGCGGATTATATATGGATGATTTTGTGTATTCGGTCGATAGCGTGGAGGAGGCCACCCTAACCACCGCCGAGGTTATAAGGCTCATGAAATCGGGTCAATTCGATCTTGTGAAGTGGACTAGTAATTCGCGTCTGGTTTTAGATACAATCCCACTATCACACCGTCTTTCGGCGATAAAGAAATTCGACGATTCCGATACACACAAGGTGCTCGGTCTGTGTTGGTCACCAGAGTCCGACGTGTTTAGCCTTAAGGTAAATCCGCCCGTAGAGAAATGCACAAAGCGCACAATACTGTCATGCGTTGCTAGATTATGGGACGTCATGGGTTTCGTAGCTCCGGTGGTATTATACGCTAAGCTTTTGATTAAACAACTTTGGTTATTTGAATGCGATTGGGATGACTCGCCGCCTGACAGCATTGTTCGATTGTGGCAGCGCTTTAGAGAGGAACTTCCTTTACTAAGAGAAATTAAAATACCGCGTCATATAAATGTCGATAGAAATAGCAGCATAACGGTTGTTGGATTTGCAGACGCCAGCGAGAAGGCCTACGGGGGGCGTTGTATATTTCCATGTCCAGAATAATGGTAGAAATTCGATTAGCCTCATTAGTTCTAAGTCGAGAGTCTCCCCCGTAAGGTTGTCTCTCTGGCGCGCTTAGAGCTTTGCGCAATATTAGTACTCACCAAGCTTATTACCACAGTTATCGGCGCATGTAGGGATAGAGTTCACATAGAAAGAACATTTGCCTTTTCCGACTCCACCGTCGCCTTATGTTGGGTTCATTCTTCACCCCACCGTTGGGATACGTTTGTCGCGAACCGAGTGGCCAAGATCCAAGACGAGTTAGAAACGCGGAACTTTTATCACGTGTCCGGTAAGGAAAACCCTGCCGATTGTCTATCCCGGGGACTCACCCCGATGCAAATAATGGACCACCCGCTTTGGTTCCATGGACCTTCTTGGGTTTACTTGGATCCCTCACAATGGCCAATAACCGATTTCGAACCTTCGTCAGTGTCACAACCGCCGGAAGAGAAGAGGCACGCTCTAGTGGCGAACGTTTCGAGCGAGGTTTCTCCAATCATTGCTCTGGCGAACCGCTTGTCCTCTTGGTCGAAATTATTGCGTAGCGTAATTTACGTTTGTCGATTCGCGAAGCTTTTACCGCGACGTCCGTATGTCTTAGCATCCGATTACAACTATGCCGAGTCGCTAGTATTACGTGAACTTCAACGTGCGCACTTCTCCGAAGAAATTACAAGATTACAATCGAATAGAGCTTGTAGTCGCGCCTTTCAACGCCTTAAGCCATTTTTACAGGATGGGATTGTAAGGGTAGGTGGACGCTTGTCCAACTCGCAATTGAGTTTCGACCAACGGCACCCTATAGTTTTACCGCGTAAAGACCATATCATGAACTTATTAGTCGATTATCATCATAAATTGAACTCGCACGCTGGCCCCGATTTATTGATGTCGATCTTGCGTCAGAATTATTGTATTCTTTCTGCACGTAGTTTAATACGCAATCGGGTGCACAGATGTATAGCTTGCTTTCGGGCACGCCCCAAGCCGTCATTTCCGGAAATGGCGGAACTTAGATCTTGTAGAGTGATACAATCGGTAAAGCCCTTCACGCACACCGGGTCTGATTTTGCTGGTCCGTTTAAGGTCACGCTCACTCGCGGGCGTGGTATAAGATCCACAAAGGCTTACGTCTGCATTTTCGTATGTCTAACTACTCGAGCAGTGCATATAGAACTCGTTGGTGATCTAAGCACAGCAGGCTTTATGGGTGCATTTAAAAGATTTCTATCGCGCAGAGGCCCTGTAAGTAAATTATATTCGGATAACGGTACGAACTACGTCGGTGCAAAACGTATTCTATCGGAACTACACGAGCTCTTAGCTAGCAAGTATTATAATTCGGAGTTCGCTCACATTCTAGCCGAGAACCGCATTGAGTGGTCTCTGAACGTCCCAGCCGCGAGTCATTTTGGGGGCAATTGGGAGACTAATATTAAAAGTCTAAAGAGCCACTTATACCGAGTAATAGGAGATCAAATTTTGTCCTTCGAAGAGCTAAGTACGGTGCTCGCTCAAATTGAATGCGTAATGAATAGCCGTCCACTTTGTCGTACGTTATCTAGTGACCCCTCGGAACCGCTGGCTCTAACTCCAGCACATTTTTTGACTTTAACGCCTCTAAGGTATCTGCCCGCCGCGGATATGGATGAGAACAGACTTAGCATTTCCACACGCCACAAATTATTAGATCGGTTAGTGCAATCGTTTTGGAAACGATGGAGGATGGAATACTTGCATACTTTGCAGTCTCGGCAAAAATGGAACACAGCGACAGAGCCTTTAGCTGTAGGAACCGTAGTTGTGCTCACTAAGGAGAATACGCCGCCTCTCCACTGGCCGTTAGGAATCGTCGAGGAGGTCTTTCCCGGTTCCGACGGAGTAATTAGGATAGCTCGCGTTAAGACCGCGGTTGGGTCTTACCTACGTCCTGTTATCCGTTTGTGCCCCTTGCCTCTTCCATAATTTAAATTAGCTTTCTAGATTGAAATTGTAGTTTAATTTAGGTAATCTTAGCGTTAGTTAGTTATTTGTTAGTCGATCTTAGCTCTAGTTGTTTAGTTATTTTTTTGAAGGAAATCCTTCAAGGGCGGGGGGAGATGGTTGCGCGGAAAACCATTCGCGTTTTTTATTTGACGGTAGGAACTTGTAGAATCATTATTCCTTTCCAAACAATATCATTCGTACCCTCCTATCGACACATCGGGGTGGTGGGGTGGGAGGGGAAAGAAGACGATTCTAGAACATCGCGTAATCACCCGAGCCGAGGATATATAAGACACGCGCGACCGATGCGCGAGCCTCTTCTCCCGCCGCAGTCGTCGTTGAACCAACTCTTCTCTCCTGACGCACCACTGGGGCCCCAGAAGTGTCTGTCCAGAGGAGGTTCCGGAAGTCGCCGCTATAGTGATCGACAGGAAGAAGAAACCCCGGTGAGTCAATATTCCTTAATTATACCTGCTTGCTAATAGTTTAACCCGCTCCAATCTGTGTTTTTTTTTCCTAGTCAAGCAGGATTCCTTTCATCGATTCGACAAGTAATAGTTTAGTTTAGGGAAGAGCGAGTGCATTGTACCGCATGCTATAGTAGTCGCTTTTACGTAAGCGTAGAAGCAATCGCATATACAGTCCACTTTAGTTAATATCTCGCGCAATAGGTTTGAGGTTTGACCGGGGAACTAGATTTTCGGCAGCCTTAAACACGTGGCTCCACCAAACTTCTTTATAAAGCGTTTTTTTTTTCGAAAAAAAAACTTACTAGGTTTTATTGGTGGTTCTTTAAAGGACAGAAGTGTTTTTTGAACCAGCGTCAAAAAAACTTCAAAAGTATAAATTATAATAAAGATAAACATGAAGATTAAATGAAACTAATTATTATAATGTAGCAACTTCGCCTGGATAGGATCTATTAATCAAAATTTTTCAGAAAAAATCATCAAGTTTTTCGGATAAAATTTAGTCTAGACATTCCATGGTATTGCTCTCTTTCCGTTCGTAAAGTTTCATCGCTATTGGTTTTGCATGTCGGAGATAAGCCCGAACAGAGAGAAAGATACATGAACAAACGATAGAAAAAAATGGTTATTTATGTCTTAATACCATGCAAAAAACCAACTGAATTTAATTGAAGCCAATTTTTCGATTTTACAGATAGACACTTCAATTTTATGTATAATAATAGTAATAATAATATTGAGAATAGATAATAGAATTAAGAGTGAAGCCAGTCACAGTCGAGCGTGTACCTGCTGTACTGCCATATGTTAGAGGAGTCACTGACAAGATTGGTTACGTCTTGAAGCGCGCTTCCATCAAAACGTACTTCAAGCCGCTGAAGAAGATTGGTCAGTTTTTACCATCAGTCAAGTGTAATGTCCCACTGCAAGATGCAGGAGTGTACAAGCTTGATTGTGAATGTGGTCTCTCCTACATAGGACAAACTAAAAGATCAATAAAAACCCACGTTAAAGAACATATAGCTGATGTGAAGAATCGACGCTCCGGGAAGTCTGCAGTCTGTGAACACGTACAGGATCGCCCCCGTCACTACATCAGGTTTTATAGACCGCAAATTCTCGCTAAAGAAAACCGATTCCTTCCAAGGATGATTCGCGAGGCTATTGAAATCAAAAAACATCCTAATTTCAATAGAGAAGATGGCTGGGTGCTACCATCTGCTTGGGATCCTATAATAAATAAAATTAAATCCCAACCCAAGCATACAACTGCTAGACTTCAAGATACCATAAGTTCATACTGCATAGATCAGAACAAAGGTTAAATTTTAATCTGTGGTAACCGCGGTTAACTATGACATATGGACGTTGAACATCTCAGTCCCGCCCGTGACCATGAGTGCTGTAAAGCGTTCGAAACGTCGGGTATTTAAAAAGTTAAATATACGCGATAAATTCCGTAAAAACCAATGATTTCTTAAATTTACGCGAACACTACACATTGAATAAAACTAAATTTACGGATTTTATCGCGTTTATTTCACTACTTTTACTTATTTTTATTCCCGACGTTTTGGGTGCTTTACAGCAACCGTGGTCACGGGGGGGACTGAGATGTTTGACGCCCCAATGTCATAGTTAGTCCGGCTACCTTCAGTTTTTGAATATTAATTTTTGGTCCGATTTACGCAAAACGAGCTTATAGTATCATGAAGTCTTGCAGTGGTATGCTTAGATTTGGGTTTAATTTTGTTAATTATAGGATCCCAAGCAGGTGGCAGCACCCATCCATCTTCTCTATTGAAATTTGGATGTTTTTTAATTTCAATAGCCTCGCGTATCATCCTTGGTAGGAATCGGTGTTCTTTTGCGAAAATTTGTGGTTTATGAAAACGAATGTAATAGTGGGGACGATCTTGAACATGTTCGCAGACTGCAGACATCCCGGAGCGTCGGTGCTTCACGTCAGCTATATGTTCTTTCACGCGGGTTTTTATGGATCTTTTTGTTCGACCTATGTAAGAGAGACCACATTCACAATCTAACTTGTACACTCCTGCATCTTGTAGAGGGATATTACACTTGACGGATGGTAAAAATTGACTAATCTTCTTCGGCGGCTTGTAGTATGTTTTAATAGAAGCTTGCTTCAAGATGTAGCCAACCTTGTCTGTGACTCCTCTGACATATAGTAGTACAGCAGGTACACGCTCGACTGTGGCCGGCTTCACTCGGTCACTGTGACGTAGGCGCGGGACCCGAAGCTTGTTGTCTTGCAATACTTGCTTGACGTGCTGAAGTTCGGCGGCCAGATGTTTTCTGTCACAGATCCCTCGTGCTCTCTGAAACAAAGATTTACCCACGGTAGCTAACTGTGAAGGATGATGGTGAGATTCACCATTTAAATATCGGTTGGTATGGGTCTTTTTCTATACACAGTGTGACCAATTGTGTTATTAGGATTTCGAATGACTAAAACATCTAAGAAAGCTAAAGAATTATTTGCCTCTAACTCCATTGTGAATTGTATTTTAGAGTTTATAGAGTTAAGGTGGTTTAAAAAATGCAGTTACTTTGTCAGATGGTAAAATTGTGAAAGTGTCGTCTACGTACCGCTTGTAGAATCTTGGATTTACAGGAGCAGTAAGAAGGGCTTTCTCCTCGAAGTCCTCCATGAATATGTCAGCGACTATGGGAGATACAGGTGAGCCCATCGCCACACCATCTACTTGCTTGTAGAACTCTTCCTTCCACAATAGATAGCCAGATGTGAGGCAGTGTTTGAGTAATACTGCATATTCAGCAGGCATGTTATTATATTCTAGCTTTCTAGTTACAATTGATATGCAGTCTTCAATAGGTAGGCATGTGAATAGTGACTGAACATCAAAACTGACCATAGTTTCATTGTCAGCGAGATGTAGGTCTTTCATCTCACTAATAAAATGGTATGAATCCTTTGTCTGGTATGTCCTCTCAGTGGTGACAGTACTTTTGCCAAGTGTTGTGCCAGCTTATAAGTTGGTGAATCGATCTTGCTCACTATAGGACGAAGTGGAGCGTTTGGTTTTTGTATCTTTGGTAACCCATACAACCTCGGTGGTTTGGTACATGATGGTATTAGCGAATTCTAAGAATTTTACCATCTGACAAATAACTGCATTTTTAAACCACCTTAACTCTATAAACTCTAAAATACAATTCACAATGGAGTTAGAGGCAAATAATTCTTTAGCTTTCTTAGATGTTTTAGTCATTCGAAATCCTAATAACACAATTGGTCACACTGTGTATAGAAAAAAGACCCATACCAACCGATATTTAAATGGTGAATCTCACCATCATCCTTCACAGTTAGCTACCGTGGGTAAATCTTTGTTTCAGAGAGCACGAGGGATCTGTGACAGAAAACATCTGGCCGCCGAACTTCAGCACGTCAAGCAAGTATTGCAAGACAACAAGCTTCGGGTCCCGCGCCTACGTCACAGTGACCGAGTGAAGCCGGCCACAGTCGAGCGTGTACCTGCTGTACTACCATATGTCAGAGGAGTCACAGACAAGGTTGGCTACATCTTGAAGCGAGCTTCTATTAAAACATACTACAAGCCGCCGAAGAAGATCAGTAAATTTTTACCATCCGTCAAGTGTAATATCCTCTACAAGATGCAGGAGTGTACAAGTTAGATTGTGAATGTGGTCTCTCTTACATAGGTCAAACAAAAAGATCCATAAAAACCCGCGTGAAAGAACATATAGCTGACGTGAAGCACCGACGCTCCGGGAAGTCTGCAGTCTGCGAACATGTTCAAGATCGTCCCCACCATTACATTCGTTTTGATAAACCACAAATTTTCGCAAAAGAACACCGATTCCTACCAAGGATGATACGCGAGGCTATTGAAATTAAAAAACATCCAAATTTCAATAGAGAAGATGGATGGGTGCTGCCACCTGCTTGGGATCCTATAATTAACAAAATTAAACCCAAACCTAAGCATACCACTGCAAGACTTCATGATACTATAAGCTCGTTTTGCGTAAATCGGACCAAAAATTTATATTCAAAAACTGAAGGTAGCCGGACTAACTATGACATTGGGGCGTCAAACATCTCAGTCCCTCCCGTGACCATGGTTGCTGTAAAGCACCCGAAACGTCGGGAATTAAAAATAAGTAAAAGTAGTGAAATAAACGCGATAAAATCCGTAAATTTAGTTTTATTCAATCCGTAAAAACTAGTTTTATTTCAGAAACAATGGAGTTTCTAGCGTTTACCCACTTACTAGGGTCACATAAGACTTTTGCCTTGCGTTCTTTCAGAGCCCTACGAAGGCCTTATAATGAGGACTGGTGTAGGGCTGCAAAGATAATAAGGCAAAACTAGTGCAGTGGGCTGTTGACTCCTTTAAAGCGTATAAGACAAGCGAGAGACAAGCGAGGAGGATGGAATAATTCCCATCCAACTACAGAGGGGTATCGATATCTTTCTTTCCTATACGGTGAAAATATTCCGAACAAATTTTGCATGAGGATATATTCCAGGACGATGGACAATTTTCAAAGATTTATTTATACCTAAGGGTGTTAAAAAACTACGCTTTACTAAAGTTCTGACCCATAAGCCTATCTTCCTTTGTTCTTAATACATTGAAAAAGTTTATAGATAGATATATAAGAGATGTAGCTCAAGCTAGGAGGCCCATACATTACAACCAGCATGCTTACCGCAGAGGCAAATCTACGAAAACAGCCCTGATCAGTGTTATGGACAAGGTCGAAAAACAGCTGAAGAATAAAGAAATAGCTCTTTGTGCTTATCTAGATATTGAGGACAACATTGACAGTAGCCCCCAATCACTGCTGATTGGGGGCCTGACATGGCCTGCATGGGTAAAGTTGATGCTCTTAAACATAAAGGCAAAAATAGCGCTATTTCAAACTTCGATTGAGGCTGCAATTACAATAGGCTGTTCACAAGGAGGTGTTATGTCACCCCATCTTTGGATTCTTGCAATCGAATAACATGCCATGGTATTTTACAAAATGGAAAAACTTCTTATTAACACAATAGGTTGTGCTGATGGCCTTGTGATGACTTTTGGCAAAGTACTTTATCATGAATTATACAAAGAGCCCTAAACACCATAAATAGTTGGTATAGGGATAACAGTTTATCAGTTAATGCTGATAAAATTGTTATAATACACTTTACTAAAAAGAGATGGTTAGAAAAATTAGTCACACTAAAACTCAACGGTAAAGAAGTACCATTCTCCACTGAAGTAAAGTACTTGATCGTAACAATCGACTAAGAACTAACGTGGATCTATCACCTCAGCAACGTATGTCACAAGGCTGAAATTGCTTTAGGTACGTGCAATCGTTTGATAGGGAACAACTGGGGCTTGCGTCACAATATGATCCTATGGCTGTAATGCAGAATAGTGAGGCCGATTCTTACCTCCGCCTCCACTGTCTGGTGTAATAAGGCCAACCATATGACGACTGCGGACAAACTAAATAGTCTACAAAGGACTGCCCGCTTAAGGGCAACTGGAGCGATTTGATCATCGCCTAGAGCGCCTCTTAATTCACTTCTGTGCTAAATGCCCCTAGATCTTTTATCTAGACAAGGAAGCAAAGGCTAGTCTGTATCTTGATCTTTGCATTGTCTCGAAAACCAAACGTGTGTGCCAAGTTTTTTGCCCGATAGCCTTGATGAAAGTGGGTAAAATATTGATTGCAAAGGGTTTTTGTTATTTATTTATTATTCATAACAACAACCATAATTATATGTGTTCGCGACGGCCTAACAACGTTAAGAAACAAAGTTATAAAGAATATTGTTTTTTGTATTAATAATGAAATTACTGACAAAACGGTGAAAACGTGTATTAATATAGTTGTTTAGCATGTTTCTAACTCTTAGTATATTTGTATAGAAATATTATGAAAATTTGGGACATTTCGTTTAATAACTTTTTACAATGTTAATGATTTGAGGAACCTTTATGATATACTAATAAAGTCCAGACTACCGATTTAATGATGTATAGCATGTTAGTGTAGCAATTAGTTTTGTATAGAAAATATTGCAATTTATGCCATTTGTATAGTGAAAAGTTTGTGCAATAAAGAGGCAAAACGGAAAATGGCAAGCGGCTCACTGTAAAGTATTGCTAAAGTCTACCTTAGGGGCTCGTGACCAACTAGAGTAGTAGTGTGAAGAACTACCAGTGACAAGTGAAGTGAAGTGAGTGGTATCTGGTGGTAGCTGAAGTGACTAGTAGCAGTATATAGTGAATAGTGAAAGTGTTAGCTAGCCTAAAAAGGTCGTAACTGATATTCGCAGTTACATATAGTGAGAAAGTGTTAGCTAGCCTAAAAAGGTCGTAACTGATATTCGCAGTTACATATAGTGAAAGTGTTAGCTAGCCTAAAAAGGTCGTAACTGATATTCGCAGTTACATATAGTGAAAGTGTTAGCTAGCCTAAAAAGGTCGTAACTGATATTCGCAGTTACATATAGTGAAAGTGGTAACTGATATCCGCAGTTACACAAGTGATAAAATCAGCTAGTTTAGTTGATAATAGCTGCTAGTCAGTAGTGTTAGGAAACCAGCTACTGCCAATAGATATTTGATACCACCGTACAATTTAAAGAAATCTTTTGAAATATACAGTGACCAACCAATAGCGAACAACCGTAGTTCAACCGTGGTCAATAGTTATAAAATTTCGCGACTAATTAATCAGTCGAACCGCTGGCCACTACCTTGCTATTTGTATTTATTAATCGTGCATTTTGATTTGAACCTCAATCCACAATATTTCAGCGGCTACCAAAAAGACGGCAGTGAAAGTATCCACCGGAACCTATAGGTGTAGGACGTGAGCGACTCGCGAAGTATCTTCGACAACATTTACTCCGGAGAGTTTCGCCCGTCCGGCACAATATGTCTGAACTCAGAATAAGCATATATCCTACTATTACAGAATATTAATTTTTTAAAACAAGTTAATTGTGTATTAAAAGAACTTTGACGGCTCCGTGGCGCAGTGGCGCAGCAATGAGTTGCGCCATTGAGGATCGTGATTTCGAATCCCGCATGGAAAAGTTATTTTTTATGACTTACAAATTATTGTTCCGGCTTTGGATGTGTGTTCTTTTGAAATTTTGTGTAGATGTTTGTCGTTTTGAAATTAATTTATCTAAACTCTCTCAACGATACAGGAGAAAATTCCAGTGGTAACCTTTAATAAAAATTCAAAAGAACAAATTCTAAAAATACAGTGTTAGAGTTGCAAGTCGTAGGCAGACATATATTTAAACTGGTAGTAGTAGTAGTAAGTAACTTTTTACAGTAATACGTAAGATATTATATTATACACTAATAATTTGAAATTGTTATCAAATACAAATTAAAATATCAACTAAATTACAGTGAATTCAAAAATATTAACTAAAAACTAAAGTAATTTGAGGCGGTTGCTTAAAACACAAAATAATATGAAAAGAAATTGTGAAAGATCAATTTTGCTTTTTGTCAGAAATAATTATGTATTATATAGTATTCTATATATAAAGTATATAATATTCTATGGAAATAATATTTCAATTCTCTAGTTGACAGGTTCTGTCTAGTATCTGATTAAAATAATTATTTCGACATTATGATATCTGGGTTACATTATTAATTTTAAAAATGCATAAGTTGTATTTTATTGACTAGCTACCATCAATAAAAATTGTGTGATAAAAGACTCGCAGATGGCGGTTTATGCACGACGTATATAAAATATCTAAACCTACCTTAGTATTAAATAGTAATGTTAACTGGCAAACGGTATATCTCATGGTTAAGCCACACTGAGGAAACTTATGCGTGCAGCACATTTTTTATATGGTAAAGGTAAAAACGAGAACACTAAACTAGTTCACCTGATGGTAAGTGAATGATTTGGCCCGTAAATATCTTCATGTATTCTCTATAGAAAATACAGATGCATTGTCACCCTTACGGACTAAGATGGAATCCTTCATTTCCACTTAAAAGCGTATTCAACTATCTATGCTCAACATACGAACCGTAGGGATTTAGATGCTAGTTTACGCATTTGAGAATGTTTTCTTTTCCAACCAATTTATGCTACAACCATAATAGAACTGCGTGGCTCTAAGGCCCGCCGCTGATTGCAATTTTTTGTCACCGTGATTTATTATTACTGTCACCTGCTGTCACCCACGATGCGCTCACTGAATCTGTTCTTGGGTAACAAATCACGTTCATTTTTGTAATGGACTTCAACGAGGTTGCCGTGATTTGTGCTCTTGAAATACGTAGAAGAAAAATGAAACGGAAAAAACGCTACTGGGTGCATCCTATATGTACGGAAAGATTATTTAAAGGAAAATCCTACACTATATATTCTAAATTACGTCAGTATCCACCAAAGTTTTTTAATTATCTTCGTATGTATATAAACTCTTTTGATTAGTTGCTGACTTTGCAAAGCTATTTCAACAGAAGAAAGGTTAACGGTAACTTTGAGGTAAGTAACAAAAACTACATCAACTAAACAAAAAATTTTTATTAATCAGAGGCATAAAAAATTGCAATATCACAATCATCTACAGAGTAATTTGCCACATATATTAATACTATTTAACAAATACTTTAAATAGCATACGTCTACTCCGAACGCGCGGCGCCGGCCGAGTGACAAAAAGTCACCAATGAGCGGACTCCCATAGTAATGCACAGGGTGAGTGACAGTCACGTCACTCCGGTGTTGCCTGCCGCTGCAACTATTTGTCACCGTATTATCACGTCACCATAATGAGCGCACTCTATATAGTTTTCATTGACTTCATTGACACTTGACTAAGTGACAAAAAGTCACGTCGACAAAAAATTGCAATCAGCGGCGGGCCTAACACGTATAAAATCACAGCATAATGTGCTGTGCATTATGTAATGTGAATAGCCAAAACCAGAGACCCGTTTCATAAACCCGAAGCAATAAATCTTAATTTAGACAGTTGTCCATTGGCGGCAGTAGTCACTTACCATCAGGTGAGCCGTATGCTAGTTTGCCCCCTCTCCTATAAAAAATTAAAAAAGAGACAAGTTTTCTAACAATATTGTCTTTCACCGCTAAGTATGTGCTAAATCAATCCTTAAAAATATCAATTAAAATTGTTGTATTGTTGATAATGATTGCAATGGGATGCGTAAGGAAAATCAATTTTAAATTGATATGCTAGCCGACTAATTAGGTTTTAATAAAATGATATTAATAAATATATGCTACAACGTATATTAGATACAATTTCCCTCTAATATCGCAATAAGTTTAATTAGTACTAATAATCAATATCATCTTATATAAGCTTACTAAAGAAGAGGTACTTATTCGACCGTAGCTCAGCTTGTGAAGGGCCCTTATATAAGTGTCGAATTTATGGGTCTTTGTGGGGCAAGGTCAAGTTAAAATTGCTAGCAGAAACAATATACCCTTTCCTTTTCCCTCGTCTATTTTTATTTTTTTAACATAATTGTAGCGTCAAACGAACTGACAGTCCATCTTATCGTAAGTGGCTACTGTAACTGTAGTACACCGTTTTTCCGGACCGATACGACCTGGGGACCTTCAAGAAAAGAGCTTAATCCTTTCTAAAGGGCCGACAACGCACCTGAAATTTCCCTGGTGTTGCGGTTGCTCATGGGTTGTGGTATTCACTTAACATCAGATGAATCGTATGCTCATTTGACCCCTCTTCTATAAAAAATATTAATAAATGCGTGTACTGATTTCACAAATTTCTATTATTCCTTCCTGTTATGTTATATTTTTATTGTCTTTATGATATTTATCAAAATTATTTTAATGGCGACGCTAGTTACTGAACTGTCATACTAAATGACGAATCAAAAACGTTCGGCCAATTTGTTGATGACACGGTGTCGAGATTTTTGTGGTGCAGTTATTATTCGACAATTATAAGTTACATTTTACTGTGAGACTTTTAAAGCATCAGTAAGTACTTTTATTGTTTTATAACCCAGCTTAGAATAAATGAGTATTGGTACAATTGCTATAAAATAAAATAATCGTAAGAAAGTAAGAACTGGTATTACAAAAGAGATTTTTTTAAGTTAGACATGAGCAGTGTGTTCATACGTTATCATATTGGTAACTTTTTTCTGTGACTTAATAGATATAAACGGTTAATCTATTAATATTTGGCTTTTTCATATATGTGTTATATAATATTACAAACGAGAATTTTAATCTTATTCAAATTTGCTTAGACAGAGGTAAACAAAAACAATTGTTCTGTTTCTTTTTTTTTTTTAATAGCAAATATTTAATTTAAAACTTTTATTTAATTATTCTAAAAGAATTAGGGTACACAATTTATAGGAACTACAACATTTATAGCATAGCATCAGCCCGTAAGAAGTTTTGACCATAATCGCGATGCTTAGTGCGAAGATTAGCGATCGCATAAGTAAAAAATGAGTTTTTAATATTCGCTTTGATAAAAAGTGGTTACTGTGGTCTATAAATAACTATACTACATCTAATAAAGAAATCCACGGATATGTTGTCACCCTTTAAAATAGCTGTGGCTAATACACTTATCAAAAAAAAAAAAAACAAAAGGGGAAAATAATTTACGACATTAACGAATAAAAAGGAATTGAACATATTTTTATTTGAAAACATAATGTTGCATAATATGAATGTGTAACAAAGGGCATACAAAAAGTAGTTAAAAATTACCACACAAAAATAACACAAAAATAATATTTACTGTCCGAAAGCTAAGTAAACATAATATATACGTGGTAGAGCCACGCTGCAGCTATATAATGATTGTAGTAAGAATGGGTTGGCTCGATCGTGGAGGGACCACGTTCTCACAGAATACCAGCGTAAAATAGCAGTTTAATACTACTGTGCTTTAATACTAACTAAAGGATTATATTGGCGGTTTGGTAGTTCAGGAAATATATGTACGTTGCAATACCACGTTTAAATCCCGCACAGAACAACTTGTTGTAAAGACCAAGAGTCCCCCGTGACCATGGGTGCTGGAAAGCACCCGAAACGTCGGGAATTAAAAATAAAAGTAAATAAAAAGTAAAAATAAACGCGATAAAATCCGTAAAAGTAGTTTTAATCAAGACCAAAAGTGTTCGTTGTGAATAGAATAGAATCATTTTAATTGAATATTGATTACAAGTAATAATTATTGAAAGTAATTTTCTTATTTTACGGAGATTTATGGAGATATGCTAAGTGTAGGGCATTAACACTTCGCATATCACTACATAGAAAACACAGAAAGTGATAGAATGTATCTCGGTCTATTTATCTAAATTCATTTGAAATGTTTGAGTGAAGTTTTGTTTTACTACGCTCTAATAATTTAATTTAATCAAAGTACATCTTCTGAATAAGGGTTTGCCTGTTTAATATAATTCAAAATGAATTGAGGCCTGACCCTTGCATAACCGTGTGCTAAGAGCGTTATCTGTTTAATCTCGAACCTGTAATGGAGAAAGTTTTATTGCTTAATAACTATGTCACTAAAACGTTTACGTTTAAATTTATTACCATATCTTTTTCTAAATGCTGATATTTCATGAAAACTAAAATGGATAATAAAAGAGTAACCTTCAACTACGAAAAATGATAATTATGTCCCTTACATTGTTTGTCTTGAATGGTTTGAAAAGTATAGAAAAGTGAACGTGGGTCTCTTCCGTTGTAGAGCTTTCGATAAGGATTAGCAATACACCAGACCAATTAGGAGTTATACTAGGCACCTTTCCTAATTGCAGGCAAAATAGATAGTTTATAGTATTAGTTGTATATCGAAATTGATTTGGAAAAATTTTTGGGAGTAATAGATATTCTTAGACCGCTACTACATGGTAGATGGTGGATACACAGAACGGTGACTGGAGGACGCGTCAAGTTGCGAGAGGTCTGGTAACATAAGGTCTGATCGCCGATTCATCCTTCAAGTAATGCAATAAGAAAGATTATGAGAACAGCCATTGCAAGAACAACATTCTTATTACGAGAACAGCCCAAATCCAGCTGTGGAGTTGAAGAAGATAAAGAAATAAAATCCTGTAAATAATAAAGTTAGAACAAAATGTATTTTAAAAATCGCATAAACGTATTTCAAGCGTAAGTTTCCTGCTTTTATCTTCCTGTTTTCAAATGTCTTTCTTGTGTGCCTACTCAATGCTATTGAATAAGGTAAATTTTTACTATATTTTTACGATTACCGAAATAGTAGGATTAGAAAACGGCACATAAACGCTTATAATTTTCTTGGAAAAAAAACAATTATGGGAACTTTATTATTAAGTTTGCTTTTCTTTATAGGGGGTTCCATTTCAGCAAATTATCACGAGAACTCCTAACGGAAAAAGTAATAATTTCTTATGTTTAAACAAGTACGACATATTTCCTTTACAAAATTGAAGTGACAAACTAACTTACAAATCATCCGATGGTAAACGGCTGCTCTAGTGCATCCTGTAACCAAATTTAAACAAGGCTACAGATGCGTAGTCGCTTCTGAAGACTAACATGAAATACCTCACAGCCTGTAAATATACTGGATCTCAATACCATTCAGACTGAAACAGAGCACTGATATTTAGCGGCAAAAAAAGTAAGAGGTAGGTACCTACCTTAAGGCGACACCGTGAAAAAATGCACCTCTTTTCATCGAATTGTATAAAGACAATGACACCACTAAGGAAAGTGAAATTTTGATATAGGTAAAATCAAGCCTTTATCTTGAATTTGATTGTTGAAAAACCCGATTGTATAACTTTGACTCGATCATAATTATTAGAGAAAACACCTCTAAAAAATCACTATAGTTGAAATTACAACGAAATTACTTAATCTATATGCTTGGAAATCACTCGAATATATTCATAACATAAATATTCATAATTTACTAGCTCATTATTTTGATTATTTAAATCAATAATTTTAAAAAAAATTATTTTAAAGTTTCTGAGAATTTCTAAGCGCTTTTAATCGTCGCGGGCGCTACGCTATTTTAGACCATATGACGGCGTTTTTTCAAGTTTTTATAGAAATTATGTATTTAATCGGATCAGTACGGCGACAGCCTTTTCGATGTGTCTTAACGGACTCTTATGCAGTACAAGGTTCTACCACCTAGTAAACAGAGTTTGTACAATTTTTTGCGTTTATTTTACTAATATTAATTTTAAATTCAATTAAGTGGCAACTATGGCAAACGTCCCCCAATGAGAAACAACACGAGAAACGGCCCCCAGTCCCCGGCGGCCCCGCTATTCCCAGCTACGGTGGTTAACATGAAAACGAATCTTCGGTGGAGGTTCAGTTGCCACCCACGACGACTCGACCTGGCAACATATAACGCACGAACCCTGAGGACCGACTAGAAGATACTTTAACTGGAAGAAGAGGTAGACAAGTTGCGCTGGCATATTATAGGATTATCCGAGGTCCAAAGAGAGAGGGAGGACACGGTAATACTCGAATCCGGTAACTTGTTCTATCACCGGGAGGGCAACGATCTGTCCCAAGGAGGTCTCGGATATGTCGTCCACAAGTCTCTCGTCAACAACAATGTAAATATTGAGTGTGTCGACGAGGGTCGCGTTAATGATAATCATAATCACCAAATATGAAAATATCTCTAGAGCCATGCATTTTTCCAAAACCCAATGTACGGTGTTGATGGGAGACTACAACGCAAAACTAGGCACAAGAAAAAGTGGTGAGCTAAAGTTAGGGAAATTTCGAAAGGGCAACGGAACTCAAAGAGCCAGTAGCTAGCTGACTTCATGGAGAAAGAGGGATTCGTTATGATGAGCTCTTTCATCTAGAAGCGGCCCCACAAGAAGTCACCTAGTCGAGCCCCGACGGTTCAACAAAAAATGAGATTGATTTAATTATGACGACCAGACGCCAACTGTTCAGTGATGTCTCGGTGATTGCAAGGGTGCAAACTGGCAGCGATCACTGAATGGTTAGAGGCAAACTGAACCTAAACGTTGAGTTGAGATGTCTCGTCTAATGAAGTCAACGCTCCGTACCCCTCGTGCGCTAATCCAGGGTCTCGAAAACTTTCAGCTTGAATTATAAAACCGTTATCAGTGTCTAGAATACTGCAGTACAGTGGACGATATAAATGACAAGCTCGTGGAAACTGTCCATACGGTCGGAGCTGAGTTCTGCAAGATCCGCCGCAGAAGAACACAAAAACTCTCCGATCACACTCTTAATCTCGTGGCTGTTAGATGAGCGATGAAGCTGCAGTCTTCTGCAGATTTGGCAGCATACAGGCAACTGAACAGACGGATCTCTAAATACATGCGGTGGGACTTACGCAACTTCAATAGAGCTCATATTGAGAGCAGCGATTGAGTGGAACTAAGGCTCCAAAGTCTTTGCACGGGATCTGTCTGTCACAAAGAGCCAAACTACCGGAGCCGAAGGCCGAGTGTGACACCTGAGAATTTAAGTGAAATTGAGAGGTTCTATGGGCAACTGTATACGTCATCGTTGAAACCATACGTAAGTGTGAGTAGCAATCCAAGAGCAAGTCTTATCCGACACTATTCCGATGATATTTTGGACGTCGTCTGAGCGAGATTAGAATGGCTCTCCAGTACCTTAAAAACGGCAAGTCCCCGGTCGAGGATGGAATTACAGCGGAGTTTCTGAAAGCGGGTTGGTTTGCTTCTCGCCGGACGATCCCAACGTTGTTGCGGATTCTGTCGCTGATGTGGTACTTCAGGGTATGGAACTTTTTATTCCTTCCTCTGTGGTGCCCATTGGAGGCAAATCTCAGCCATGGTTTGGTCGCTCCTGTAAAATAGCATCATGCTATAAGCAGGAGTGCTACCAGGCCTGGGCTGACGCATCAGCGTCCAGGGATGTAAACACCAGCGCTCTAAAAAAAGAAGTATAATTCCGCCTCTAGGTCCTTCAAAAGAGTCATTGCCAAGGCAAAGTCAGAGCACATAGGCAGAATTGGCGAGAAACTAGTTCGTCTTCCTTCTGGAACCCGTACATTCTGGTCTCTCGCCAAGGCTGTCCAGGGGAATTTCTGTCAGCCATCTCTTCCATCTCTGCACAGGGAGGACGACTCACTGGCCCACACCGCAAAGGAGAAAGCCGATCTTCTAGGCTCTTTCTTTGCGTCTAACTCGACTCTCGATGACGGGGGGAGTACGCCGCCGACCATCCCGCGGTGTGAGTGCTCCATGCCGGAAGTGCAGTTCACTCAGCGCTCGGTTCGCAAAGCACTCCTCTCCCTGGACATCCACAAGTCGAGTGGGCCTGACGGAATCCCCCCAATTGTGCTGAGGACGTGTGCTCCAGAGTTGGCACCGGTTTTAACGCGTTTTTTCCGGTACTCCTACCCCCTAGGCGTAGTCCCAAAATCATGGAAGACGGCTTTCGTCCACCCGATCCCTAAAAAAGGCGACCGCTCAGACCCGTCCAACTACCGGCCTATCGCCATCACCTCCTTGTTCTCCAAAACAATGGAGTCCATTGTAAACTGCCAGCTCATGAGGTACCTTGAGGATCACCAGCTGATTAGTGACCGCCAATACGGTTTTCGCCGTGGTAGGTCAGCTGGTGATCTTCTGGTCTACCTAACTCACAGATGGGCGGAGGCAGTAGAGTCCAAGGGGGAGGCATTGGCCGTTAGTTTGGACATTGCGAAGGCCTTCGATCGGGTTTGGCACAAAGCGCTTCTTTCGAAGCTCCTTCCTATGGGCTTCCCGAGAAATTGTGCGATTGGATCACCAGTTTTCTTGCAGATCGGAGCATCAAGGTCGTTGTAGACGGTGCAAGCTCCGATTGCAAGCCTATTAATGCTGGTGTTCCACAGGGCTGCGTGCTATCGCCAACGCTGTTTCTTCTGCATATCAATGATATGTTGCAGACCCGTAACATTCATTGCTATGCAGATGACAGCACTGGTGATGCTCTTTACACCGGCCGAGCCAATATTTCTCGGGAAAACGTCTCCGAGTGCCGGGACAAACTTGTGTCTGAAGTCGAGTCTCTGCTGGACAGAGTCTCGGATTGGGGGCGACTAAATCTAGTCCAGTTTAACCCCCAGAAGACACAAGTTTGCGCGTTAACCGCTAAAAAGTACCCCTTTGTCGTATCCCCTCAGTTTCAAGGCACTCCCCCTTGTTGCCTCAGCCAGTATCGGAATCCTCGGCGTCGACATATCGAGTGACGTGCAGTTTCGTGGTCACTTGGAAGGGAAGGCCAAATTGGCCTCTAAAAAAGCTTGGCGTGCTCAGCAGAGCGGGACAGTATTTCATGCCGGCACACCGCCTGCAACTTTACAAGGCGCAGGTTCGGCCGCACATGGAATACTGTTCCCATCTCTGGGCTGGGGCTCCCCAGTACCAGCTCCTTCCACTTGACCACATCCAGCGCAGAGCGGCTCGAATCGTCGACGACCGAGTGCTTTCCGATCGGCTCGATTCTCTGGCACTGCGAAGAGATGTTGCATCCCTTTGCATTTTCTTTCGCATATACCATGGAGAGTGCTCTGAGGAATTGTTCGGATTAATCCCAGCCGCCAAATTTCGTAAACGCACTACGCGGCAAACGTCCCGATACCATCCACACCATCTGGATGCTTGGCGGTCCACCACTGTACGTTTCAAAAGGAGTTTTCTTCCGCGTACAACCTCTCTGTGGAATAATTTACCACCAGCGATTTTTCCGGACCGATACGACCTGGGGACCTTCAAGAAAAGAGCTTACTTCTTTCTAAAGGGCCGGCAACGCGTCTGCAATTCCCCTGGTGTTGCAGTTGATCATGGGCGGCGGTAGTCACTTAACATCAGGTGAGCCACATGCTCGTTTGCCCCCTCTTCTATAAAAAAAAAAAAAAAACCGATACTTGAAGTCCTTCATAAGCTCTTTAATTCCGTTCTTCATGGTGACACTACTCCCGAAGCGTGGAGCAAAAGTGCGGTGGTCTTGTTCTTAAAAAAGGTGACAAAGCTCTTATGAAGAACTACAGACCGATATCCCTTCAGAGCCGCATCTACATGCTGTTTTCGACCGTCATTACGAATCGTCTTGCACGCAGACTCGACGACTTCCAGCCTCCCGAACAAGCTGGTTTCCGAAAAGACTTTAGCATCATAGACCACATACTCTTCGGCAAATTGTACAGATGTCCGAAGAGTTACAATCTTCCACTTTTCCTTGCGTATGTGGACTTTGAGAAAGCCCTTGATTCCGTCGAAATTTGGGCGGTGCTACAGTCCCTTCCGTGGTGGCAAGTGGACTGTTGGAGTCCACTTGGCACCGCTATATTGAAGTGATGAATTATTTATACAGTGGGGCAACGATGGCTATCCGAGTACAGAACCAGAGTACAAAACCTACCCAACTGCATAGAGGTGTAAGACAGGGTGACGTTTTATCAACGAAACTCTTCAATGCTACATTGGAAGATATTTTCAAGCTACTGGACTGGAAAGGATACAGTATTAACATCAATGGTGAGTACATCAATCACCTTCGATTTGCCGTCTATATAGTCCTTATGGCAGAATAGCTGTAGGACCTAAGCACTATGCTCAATAACCTCAATAATGTCTTCCAACGGATAGGTCTTAAGATGAACATGAACAAAACAAAGATCATGTTTAATGACCATGTTACACCTATACCGGTGGTTGTTGGGTCATTAGTAGTTAGTACGTTTACTTAGGGCAAATAGTCCGACTAGATAATCCAAATAAGATGGTATAATTACGTTCAGTTTTCAAATTATTAATTATAGAGACCAGGTGCGAAAAAAATTGCTAAATCAAAACAAATTTAAATAATTCCAAAAAACATACGAAATACTTTTCCCGTTTCTCAGATGACGGAGAACCGTAATAGCTTTTGGTAAATTTCCGTTCTTAAATAAATTAAATGATGATATTTTCTTGAAATTCTATTTCTTTAAAATTTAATAACTGTTGCCTTTCGTAATAGATAATTATCTATGTGTAGAATAAATAATACTTACGTAAAAAAAAAAAAAAAAAAAAAATATATATATATATAATATAAAGCTTGTATGCATATATTTGTATTTAAGTACATATGTGTTACATTTGTATAGTCTAACTTTTTTTATAGAAGAGGGGGCCAACGAGCATGCGGCTCAACTGATTTTAAGTAGCTACCACCGCCCATGATCAACTGCAACACCAGCGGAATTGCAGGTGCGTTGCCGGCCCTTTAGAAAGGAGTAAGCTCTTTTCTTGAAGGTCCCGAGGTCGTTGCGATTAACGCGCAAACTTGTGTCTTCTGGGCGTTAAACTAGACTAGATTTAGTTGTCCCAATCCGAGACTCTGTTCAGTAAAGACTCGACTTTAGACACAAGTTTGTTCCGGCACTCGGAGACGTTTTCCCGAGAAATATTGGCACGGCCGGTGTAAAGAGCATCACCAGTGCTGTCACCTGCATAGCAATGAATGTTACTGGTTTGCAACATATCATTGATATGCAGAAGAAACAGCGTTGGCGATAGCACGCAGGCTCGTGGAACACCAGCATTAATAGGATTTTAATCGGATCTTGCACCGTCTATGCTCCGATCTGCAAGAAAGCTGGTGATCCAATCGCACAATTTATTGGGAAGCCCACAGGAAGGGAGCTTCGAAAGAAGCGCTTTGTGCCAAACCCGATCGAAGGCCTTCACAATGTCCAAACTCACGGCCAATGCCTCCCCCTTGGACTCTACTGCCTCCCCCTTGGACTCTACTGCCTCCCCCTTGGACTCTACTGCCTCCACCTTGGACTCTACTGCCTCCGCCCATCTGTGAGTCGGGTGGACCAGAAGATCACCAGCTGACCGACCACGGCGAAAACCGTATTGGCGATCACTAATCAGCTGTTGATCCTGAAGGTACCTCATGAGTTGGCAGTTAACAATAGACTCCATTGTTTTGGAGAACAAGGAGGTGATGGCGATAGGCCGGTAGTTGGACGGGTCTGAGCGGTCGCCTTTTTTAGGGATCGGGTGGACGAAAGCTGTCTTCCACGATTTTGGGACTACGCCTAGGGAGTAGGAGTACCGGAATAGACGCGTTAAAACCGGTGCCAACTCTGGAGCACACGTCCTCAGCACAATTGGGGGATTCCGTCAGGCCCACTCGACTTGTGGATGTCCACGGAGAGGAGTGCTTTTAGAACCAAGCGCTGTGTGAACTGCACTTCCGGCATGGAGCACTCACACCGCCGGATGGTCGGCAGCGTAGCCCCCCGTCATGGAGAGTCAAGTTGGACGCAAAGAAAGAGCCTTGCAGATCGGCTTTCTCCTTTGCGGTATGGGCCAGTGGGTCGTCCTCTCTGTGCAGAGATGGAAGAGATGGCTGACAGAAATTCCCCTGGACAGCCTTGGTGAGAGACCAGAATGCACGGGTTCCAGAAGGAAGGCGAACTAGTTTCTCGCCAATTCTGACTATGTGCTCCGACTTTGCCTTGGCAATGACTTCTTTGAAGGTCCTAGAGGCGGAATTATATTTCTTTTTTAGAGCGCTGGTGTTTACATCCCCCGGGCGGCATCAACGGCCCGACGCTGATGCGTCAGCCCAGGCTTGGTAGCACTTCTGCTTATAGCATGATGCTATTTTACAGAAGCGACCAAACCATGGCTAAGATTTGCCTCCAATGGGCACCTCAGAAGAAGGAATAAAAATTTCTATACCCTGAAGTACCACATCAACGACAGAATCCACAACAATGTTGGGATCGGCCGGCGAGAAGCAAACCTGACCTATAGTGCAAAACACGGCGGCAGTCTGCAGAATGCAACTGCGATTTCAGCGTGAGTGGCACCACACTCCGGACAAGACAATGATTCGAGGAGCCTAAAGGGGCTTTGACGGAAATCTGATATCTGTCCGGGTGAGAGGTCAGCAGAAGTTCCAACAGAGATGGTGCATAATCCTCCACATCTGAAATCTTCGTAGGCGAAGTAACCAGTTGTGTCAGACCATATTCCAAGGCAAAATCATAAACAGATCTCACCGCATGATCGGTTAAACGTGAAACAAGCCATTCGGCGTGATGTGCGTTTAAATCTCCGAGGATCATGATCTCTGCGGAGGGGATCTGCTGTAGCTACAAATCTGTAGCCATTTGGACGTGGTCGAAGAGTCGGTCTGTTTCGTCATTACCGCTATGGGACCTATAGAGGCACCCGTAGACGCGCGGATGGTCGTCGCTGTCTACGCGTAGCCAAAGGATGGACAGGTCCGAACCTTCAAGACTGCCTAGGCGTCGAGAACAGATGTTCTCTCTGACGTAAACGCAAACTCAATAGCCGAAGGCACAAAGAAGTGTTCCAGTTTGTACCCCGGGTATATACGATACGAGACATCAGCCGGAGTGGACACCTGCGTCTCGGTCAGAAAGAGCAGACGGACGCGTGAAGTGCGGACGGCGTTTAGGTTAGAGTGAAGTCCCCTGATATTGCAGAAATTCACGAATAGCGTGGCAAGGGTCGCCTTGGTCTTGTTGCTCCGTTTGCCCCGAGCAGTTGTAGTCTTGAGCGGAATTTTGCCCCCCCCCCCCCAGAATACGCGTGGCAGCCTGAGCTCCCGCGCTCAGTAGTGGAGAAACATGGTCGTGGATGCTCAGGGAGGGATTCTCCAGAGGTGTTGGTACACTCCTGGGGTAATCTATCATCATTTAATTCCGCTACCATGTTGATGGGGGGGGGGATTTGAGCCTCCGGCCACCTGCACTCACCAGACGAAACGCGGAAGAGAGCTTCCACTTCACGCCGGTATTCTGTGACGTCGTGGTACCACCCCGGTTTGAGCCGGCCCATACAGCAAAGCTGCCGCGTGGGTCTACCACGGTTAAAACTATTAGTTAAATGTGTACATTATATATATATATATATATATATATATATATATATATATATATATATATATATATATATATATATATATATATTAGTTGACTGGTAGTTTAATACTATTTTATTTTGTTTTAATAGTTTTTATTGCTACACCTACGTTGAATTCTCACTACTCCATGGGTTGACGGGTAGAGAATGCCTCAAGGCATTAAGTTCGCCCTTTTTATTGAACTGTCTAAGGAATGCAAAAAAGAATAAACAAATAAATAAAGAAAGAGAAAACCATATAGGAGTACTATGGACAGTCACTTTTAAATTACAGTTTGTTTTTACTACTCGCTAATAATTTAAATTACTCAAATAAACTACACCTCCTGAATGAGGGTTTACCTGTTTTATATAATTGAAAATGAATTGAGGCCTGATGCTTGGCTTACCGTAGGCTAAGAGCGTAATCTGTTTAACCTCGAACCTGCAATGGAGAAAGTTTTATTGCTTAATAACTTTGATACTAAAACGTTTACGTTTAACTTTAAATTTATTAACACATCTCTTTCTAATTGCTTATATTTCATGAAAACTGAAATGAATGTGTAATAAAAGAGTAACCTTTATCTCAACTTAAAACTTGTATCCACGGTACATCTGCAGCAGTCAACACCACAAATCGACATACCTACATTTACAGGCAAATACACACAATGGCCTGTATTCTACAATCTTTACATAGAGAATATCCATAACAACAACCTGCTCACAAAAAGCCAGAAAATGCAGCAACTGAAAGGTAAATTACGATTAGATGCCGAGCGACTTATTCAGCATCTAAATGTCTCAGCAGAAAACTATGACATCATTCTCAATCTGCTTCGTTGTTTACTAAGCAGATTGAGATTTTCCTAAAACAACAAACTCACAAATACTCGGCATACGAGACTAGACGCCTATATGACACATTTTTGGAATGTATCCATGTCATACAGAACCTACGTATCGATACAAGTGCCTGAGATCCATTGATACTCAACCTAATAGCAAAGAAACTGGACACTAAAACAAAACGTGACTACAAAGAAGCACAAAAGTCGCCAAAAAACTTACCATCGCTTTCTGAACTTATGGACTTTTTAGAGAACAGGTTCCAGGCTCTAGAGCCAATAGGTAAAAGGGAACAAGAGGTCTCAATATCATCCAACAAAAATTACCAAAAGAAGATGGTTAACAGCAAGTCATACAATCCTCATTTTCAATAAGTTGGTAGTAATCGCTATGAAAAATTTCTGAACAGAAAATTTCAAGCTGTTGCGACATGCGTTTCTAATTGTCCTATTTGCAACAACAGTCATTATCTATACAAATGTAGCAAATTCATCAAATTGACACCGGATGAGCGGTTAATGATCGTCAAAAAAATAAATTATTGCCACAATTGTCTGTACCCACACAGTGACAATTCATGTACGTCGACAAAAAGATGCAAAGTTTGTCAAAAGAGTCATAACACGATGTTACATGACGCATATGCGAATATGAACTTTAATACGTCGTCAGCAAATAGGCAGGCTGACGAGACCGCAGGGTCGTTGCCCGTACCTACCGCTTCAGTTACGCAAATACCTTACGAGGCAAGAAAATACTGAGCAACATAGCGTTAATTACGTCGCTACAGATGACGAGGAGCTTCTATTGACGACCTTATCTATCATGGTCAAAGCTTCTGATGGCACGTATATCACCTTGAGATGCCTTCTGAATCAAGGCTATCAAATTTCACTGATATGTGAGAACGCCATCCAGATGCTAGGCTTACCTCGACAACGGTATCACGCATCTGTATCTGGCATTGGAAATAGATCGAAAAAAGGAAACGGAGTCGTCACGCTTTAATGTCAATCCATTTACCAAGACTATAAGTTCACAATTCAAGCATTACTTATCAAACACTTTATCAACAATCTGCCAAATATGTCATTTACTAAAGAGTCGTGACCTCACCTGCAACGTATACTACTGGCTGATCCCGAGTACAACGTTTCTAAGCCTGTTAATCTGCTACCAAAACGCAAGCATATACTCTGAGATCATCATGAGCGGTCTGATCAAAGGCCCAAACATGGCACCAATAGCCTCAACAGACAAGACTGGGCTGGATACTTTCGGGTAACGTGAAAACGATCAAATGTCACGTTGTAATTACTGACTCATTAGAGATTTCTCAGTACTAGGAGCTCGAAGAGATCAGTGGCTCAGCTGCTGAATTGACACCTGACGAAGAGTATTGTGAGCAATACTGTTCGTCTGGTGTCAATTCAGCAGCTGTAGCTGCAGTACAGTCCACAACAAGACGACTATCTAACGTAAGATACGAGGTAGCTCGCCCGATGAAGCCTGGATACGAATATAATCTAGGTGAATCTAAATCAAGGTCAATTGCACAATTCTACAACTTTAAAAAAATGAAGCCTTTGCTGAAAGTTAGAAAAAATTTATGCGAGATTACGAGCAACAAGGTCACATATCTCCGGTTACACAACACAATGCAATCGTGAACCATTCCCACATTACGGTGTTGAGACAACTGATTCCACTACGACAAGGCATCGAACAGTTTTCAGTGGTGCATCAAAAACATCTAGTGGACACAGCCTCAATGACTTAATGGAAAGTGGTCCTAACCTACAGAAGGACTAACAACATCTCATCTTTAGGTGTCGTCTACACAAATACGTCATAACTACGGACATGGAGAAGATGTTTGCCAAATAATGATTCGAGAACCTGATCAACACCTACAACACATTATTTGGAGGAGCACACCAAAAGAGCCCCTGAAGGAGTACCAACTAACAACAGTCACCTACGGTACGAAGGCAGCCCCCTACGGTACGAAGGCAGCCCCCTACCTCGCAATGATAACTTTAAAGCACTATAGATGACGCGTACAAGTTTCCCCTGGCTGCTGCTGCACTAATGACGTTACTATACATGGATGACCTTATTAAAGGCTACAATGATATCTCTCAAGCGAAACAGTTACAAAGAGAGATAATCGATATATTGAAGGGCGCCGGAATGAATATTCGCAAATGGTTCAGTAATGCAAAGACACTGATTGAAGATCTATCAGCAGATCAACTGGACACACCGCTGGACTTCATAGTTTTAGAAAAGCGAAATACCTTAGGCCTACTCTGGATTCCCTAATCTGACGTATTTGTCTTCAAGAACATATTCGAAAATGAGACCAGTAACGACGTCATAACAAAACGAGAGCTTTTATCAAATATCTCAAAGGTGTATGATACTATGAGATACCGTTACCCACTTTCTGTCTGAGCTAAGCTTCTACTTCAACGAACTTGGTCTGAAAAGGCAGCTGATTGGGATACACGCTTGGCTGAAAAACTAAATCACGAGTGGGTAAAGCTGAAGCGTGATTTTCAAAACACAGACCGGATCAAATCACGACATACTTAGGCGACAAGAATCATTACGTATTCTATGGATTTTGTTGTGGGTCAGAAAAGACTTGCGCTAGTGCTATTTACGCAGTTACAGAAAATCATAAGGGCGAGTTTATGTCGACGCTTGTGATCGCTAAAACAAAGTTGATACATTTAAAGAACAAGCTAAACTTGAGCTTCGTGGTGCATTACTGCTATCACAATTATGAAAAATATCATAGACGTTATGCCAAAAAACGTGTGGGTATACACATGGATTAATTATATGATAGTTGAAATCATACTAATTTTTACGGAATTTATCGCGTATATTTAACTTTTTTACCCGACGTTTCGAGAGCTTTACAGCACCCATGGTCACGGGAAGGACTGAGATGTTCAACGTCCAGCTGTCATAGTTAACCGCGGTTATTATATTAAGATTTAACTTTTGTTCCGATCTACACAGTATGAACTTATGGTATCATGGAGTCTTGCAGTTGTATGCTTGGGTTGGGATTTAATTTTATTTATTATAGGATCCCAAGCAGATGGTAGCACCCAGCCATCTTCTCTATTGAAATTAGGATGTTTTTTGATTTCAATAGCCTCGCGAATCATCCTTGGAAGGAATCGGTGTTCTTTAGCGAGGATTTGTGGTCTATCAAATCTGATGTAGTGACAGGGGCGATCCTGTACATGTTCACAGACTGCAGACTTCCCGGAGCGTCGATTCTTCACATCAGCTATATGTTCTTTGACGCGGGTTTTAATTGATCTCTTAGTTTGTCCTATGTAGGAGAGACCACATTCACAATCAAGCTTGTACACTCCTGCATCTTGCAGAGGGACGTTACACTTGACTGATGGTAAAAACTGACCAATCTTCTTCGGCGGCTTGAAGTATGTTTTGATGGAAGCGCGCTTCAAGATGTAGCCAATCTTGTCAGTGACTCCTCTAACATACGGCAGTACAGCAGGTACACGCTCGACTGTGGCCGGCTTCACTCGTTCTCTGTGACGTAGGCGCGGGACCCGAAGCTTGTTGTCATGCAAAACTTGCTTGACATGTTGGAGCTCGGCAGCCAGGTGTTTACTGTCACAGATCCCTCGTGCTCTCTGAAACAAAGATTTACCCACGGTAGCTAACTGTGAAGGATGGTGGTGAGAATCACCGTTTAAATATCTATCTGTATGGGTCTTTTTTCTATACACAGTATGGCTCAAGGTGTTATCAGGATTCCGAATTACTAACACATCTAGAAAAGCTAAGGAATTGTTTGCCTCTAACTCCATTGTGAACTGAATTTTAGTATTTATAGAGTTAAGATGGTCTAAAAATGCAGTTACTTTATCTAAAGGTAGAATTGTGAAAGTGTCGTCTACGTACCGCTTGTAGAATCTTGGATTTATGGGAGAAGTAAGCAGGGCTTTCTCCTCAAAGTCTTCCATGAATATGTGGGCGACAATGGGAGATAAATCTTTAGTAAAGTGGGTAAATCTTTGTTTCAGAGAGCACGAGGGATCTGTGACAGTAAACACCTGGCTGCCGAGCTCCAACATGTCAAGCAAGTTTTGCATGACAACAAGCTTCGGGTCCCGCGCCTACGTCACAGAGAACGAGTGAAGCCGGCCACAGTCGAGCGTGTACCTGCTGTACTGCCGTATGTTAGAGGAGTCACTGACAAGATTGGCTACATCTTGAAGCGCGCTTCCATCAAAACATACTTCAAGCCGCCGAAGAAGATTGGTCAGTTTTTACCATCAGTCAAGTGTAACGTCCCTCTGCAAGATGCAGGAGTGTACAAGCTTGATTGTGAATGTGGTCTCTCCTACATAGGACAAACTAAAAGATCAATTAAAACCCGCGTCAAAGAACATATAGCTGATGTGAAGAATCGACGCTCCGGGAAGTCTGCAGTCTGTGAACATGTACAGGATCGCCCCTGTCACTACATCAGATTTGATAGACCACAAATCCTCGCTAAAGAACACCGATTCCTTCCAAGGATGATTCGCGAGGCTATTGAAATCAAAAAACATCCTAATTTCAATAGAGAAGATGGCTGGGTGCTACCATCTGCTTGGGATCCTATAATAAATAAAATTAAATCCCAACCCAAGCATACAACTGCAAGACTCCATGATACCATAAGTTCATACTGTGTAGATCGGAACAAAAGTTAAATCTTAATCTATGGTAACCGCGGTTAACTATGACAGCTGGACGTTGAACATCTCAGTCCTTCCCGTGACCATGGGTGCTGTAAAGCTCTCGAAACGTCGGGTAAAAAAGTTAAATATACGCGATAAATTCCGTAAAAATTAGTATGATTTCAATGTGTAGTGTTCGCGTAAATATAAGAAATCATTATATATGATAGTTCTTGGTTGGTGAAATTTTGACGTTAATAGATGTGAACAGTTTGTTGTCAACAGAGTACCTACAATACTCAATGTCATCCCATCATCATCTTGGCACCATGTTCGATCTGGAGATAGCTCTGCGGATTGCGCTACAAGAGGACTGTCATCACACCAATTATCAGAACATCCTTTATGACTGCAGGGTCCGCAATGGCTGTTGAAATTTGATTCAAACATTATCAAAAATGAAACATACCAATTGCCGGAATTAGAGGCCAAAAAGACTAGTGTGAACGCAGCCTTATCTTACAAAAACTATTTAATTTTACAATTATTATTGAATGTATCTCGACAAGGCGCATAACGACTATAATCGGCTGGGTATTACGTTTCACACAATGGTTGCGAAACAAACAATTACCTCGACAAAATTACCTATCGTCGTCAGAAAGACAACCTGCTACAAATTTAGTTATCAAAACAGTACAATTGATAGAATTTGAGGGTAAAATTAAGCAACTGCAAAAACAAGAGAAATTGAGAAGATCCAGTAAGCTGCTGAGCCTCAATTCTTACCTCGACCAAATTGATGGACTGCTAAAAGTTGGCTGTAGGTTGAATAATTTCTTACTCAGCCAGTAGGCCAAACATCCTACAATACTACCAAGTCATGGCAAACTAACTGAGCTGCTTATACAGCACGCCTACTCCGCCACGCTACACGGTGAACCAAGCTTGACTTTGTCTTACATACGGGAAAATTGTTGCTTTGTGCAAAAAAAGCAGAAAAATGCAAAAAATTGCGCTTGGGTTTCTGGCAGCATTTCGACGTTTTTGCGCCAGAAGATTCATCCTCAAACATATATACAGCGATCAATGACGTAACTTTATCGGAGCATTCAAAGACTTGAAGAATGAATACAAAAATATCCTTGCAACTATCAATGATGAGCTCCTGAGCAATCGATTACTATGACATTCAATGGCACTTTAATGCGCCAGCCTACCCGTCAGCAGGTGGGCTGTGGGAGACTGCCGTCAAAAGTTTAAAACACCATCTTCGTCGGGTGATAGGTGAGCAAAAACTCACGTACGAAGATAAACTCTTCACATCTACTTCATATGATGGATTTAAGTAGACTCCAAAATTTCAAAAATAAAGTTCTATAATGATTTTTTTTATTTACGCGAATACTACACATGGAATAAAATTATCTCGTTTAATTTTACTTTTTTTACGTGGGTTTTTTAAGCATCTTTGGATGAAAGATCCAAAAACTCGCGTAAAATAACATATCGCTGATGTGAAGCATAGACGCTCCGGGACGTCTGTTCAGTATCGTTCCAACCGTTATATCAGATCTGATAGAACATATATTCTCTCGAAAGAACCGCGATTTCTACTAAGGATGATTTGCAAGGCTATTGAAATAAAAAAACATCCCAATTTCAATAGAAACATGTCAGGATGCTACCATCTGCATCATCTCCCGTGATTTACTGCAAAACTTGTAGCTTACGTTAACTATTTATATATATAGTATATGTGACATCCAAAACGTCAAACATCTCAGTGCCCCGTGACCATGGGTGCTGGAAAGCGCCCGAAACGTCAGGTATTTTAAAATAAAATAAATAAAACGCGATAAAATCCGAGAAAGAAAAAGAAATTTAAAAATAATTATAGTAAAATATTTTCCTATTGTAAGATATTAAAAGGTTATGGACAAGTTAAAAATAAGTAATATGTAAAATAATAATTTAAAAAAATAAAGATAGATTTATTCAGTAAAATTAAGTATGGTATCATACCTACTATGTTATTATTATTACCTTCATATACTAAAACTAGATATGGTAAACGCATAATAGAGTTATGTTGACAGATGCATACACTGATTACCAAAAATATGTTAGCAACAAAAATAAAATTATTGTAGTAAAAGGAAATTATGTAAAAATACTTAAGAACTTTATAACATTTTTATGATATGACTATACATATTTGTGCATAAACCATTTTGCTTGCTATTAGTAAAATGAGGTTAATAATGTTGTGCTTTAAACCTTATTATATATAATAAGGTATAATATCTAATGTATATATTATATATATATATATATATATATATATATATATATGTCATCAGTAGCAAATTTCTGACCTTAGATGGTATATAATAATATTGCAAACAAAATATATTTAAACGATAAACCTTAAAATATAATTGACACTACCTAACTGGATGGAGAGAAGCCAATGGAATGAGATTAGTCTTTCATTGAGAGGAAATTATTATATTTGACCCAGAAACCATGGCAGTTATATTAGATTGGAGGACGATTCTTCTTCTATGTTTTCCTCTAATGTCTATGATGTCAAAAAAATTGAGTCAAAAGCAATAGGTTTTTGTTTTTTTTTCACATGGGCATTAAATGTCAAAAAATGAACTATTTATTTTGAATAAAATAACAAATTATTATTACCACACGACATAATATAATCATAATCATACTACTGTGTCATGTTACAGTCATCTCATAGACATCTCATACACATCATAGGTTATTATTATGAATTATCATAATCAATATAATATAATTATATATGATAATTATCATCATCATTAATGTAGCATTTTGTAAAATATGGCACTCCAAAATTCATACTATGAATTATAGTGAACTCTCCTATGTCAAATACTATAAATTATAAAATAATAAAATTATTAATTCTCTATTGATTGACACACACTACTAATAGTGAAGTAATTGTTGTTCGTAATCAAAAACTAGTTTTAATCGATATTAATGCTGTTAGCCTTTTAGCTTTTACAGCTGGATAGGTCTCAGAGTCAGTAAAAAGTGAATTTAAATCATTCCGCACCGCATCTCCTGTTTCAGTTTCCCTCTGTCACCTCTTACTACATCCTCGGGATTCCGGCGCTACTTTGAGAGCGCTGAGACATTTCCTTATAATAATTAGAGAATAATCTCAGTTCCATAAGTCATCACTGGCAACACGCACTGGTTGTACAGTCTCGTTTTCAGGTTTTCAGGTATAGCTGACGAGAAGATATGTCGTAATTTCCCGAACGCTGCCCAGCCAAGTTGAATCCGTCGATTGACCTCTCGACTGAAGTTGGACTTACCTAGTCGGACTATTTGTCCCAAGTAAACATACTCGTCAACTACTTCAAGCTTAGTGCTTCCAACAATTATCGGCATAGGTGTGACATGTATATCGTGTTTTAAATAAGTCTTAACTAAAACATTGGAAATTGATCAATTTATTCAAAAACTTTGTTTTTATCGTACTAGTGTACTTAAAAATTAATAAAACTTTGCAAATATTTCACTTCACGATTACCCATATCATAAAAAGACCTTCGTTGAAACTTTATGACTGCAAACCCTTAAGCTGGTAAACTCGTGACCTAAATCAGAACTCTTGTATTACGTGACTGTAGCGGTGTGCTCGAGATTAAAGGAAATTGTTACTTGTCCAATTGCTGCTTCCAATCTACGACTATTCATAGACTAATATGATGGGGTGATTTGAAGATAATCGATTAAAACACATAGAATTAAAATAGCAAAAAAGTTAATAATTTGCATTAAATTTAAAACAACACTAACGACTTAAATACAATTAACTCTATCCCTCAGATATAGTGTATACTCACTCACCTGCAGGGCTAGCATGGGATATAATTATATTGTCCTTATACCAGAGCACGGTCACAGAGAAAAGGAGAAGTATATGGTTTGACATAAAAAGTAGATATATCCCTTCGTCCCTTGCGTGAGGCCAAAGGAAAAATAAAAACTTATTTCGTTTTGACATTTCCAAGATGGCGACAATAGTGATATTTAAATGCTCTTACAGAATTTGTGATAAATTGTGTTTATCAATTCTCATTACGTTTCGTGGTATAGCTACGCTGTGTAAAATAATTGTAGCACAAATAGTTCAGCTCGACCAGGGTAGGACCACGCTCTCATATAATACCAGCGTAAAATAGCAGTGTTTTGTACGATGAAGAGAACCGGAGACCCTCATTACTGAAAACAAGGCATTCCATCGTAGTCCTAAGGAGTGACAACGCATTTGCATTTGGATTTTTAATCGAGAATTAATGTAGATTTCTATGGGCCGCTGCTTCTACTTAATTAATATCGAGAATAAAAATGTCGGTGTCCATGTTCAATAGCATTTACATACAGTATGCTGATTTTCACATAGCTTTAGTGTTCCAAATACTAAAAAAACGAATTATCCATTTCAAAGAAGAGGGTTGTATTAAAAGTTTACTACAAAACACCAATCCATTCTCGATTTCCTATATCTATGTATGTGGCTTAAAAAAATAAAAACAGGTAGAACTACTTTAACCATCGTTAATTATTTTTTCAATAGTTCAGTAAAGAAATTGCGAAACTCCTAATTTAGTTTTATTTAACTTTTATAAAAAGTAAATCATCTAGACTCTGAACAATTATTTACAGGAAATACAAGGAGTAGTTTCACCAGCCAGAGTTGTGCAGTTTCGTAGCACCAGTAACTAGTTGTAGCTCTAGTGTAAGTTATTCTAATTTCAGCCAACATACATCACTTGGAATAATTTGAACCTTATTCTATATAACTCAAGTAACTCAGACCATGAACACCTGCAGCCAACTTCTATAGAAGGATACAGATGCGTCATCTCAGAGGACATAGATTGGATAGCTCAATTTTATATAACGTTAGTAAAAAATAAAATATTAATACACTAAAAACGAATATAAGAAATAGATATCTTCACATATCAGGTCGAGATTATGTTATTTCCCCTTTCAATACCAAAGTAGCATAATATATTGTGAATACGAGTAATATCGGTCTGTAAATAGGTATATAGAATTTATTAACGTATTTATTCCTTATTGCTTTGACACAAAAATATTTTCGAGTCATTCACGGTGTTGGTCTCTTATGCCAACCTCTATTCAAAGTATTGGAGATTTAACCCTTGCCTTGTTTGTACATATTAGAAGTTGCCAAAACAACACAGGAAGAGTTTTTATAAACTTAATAAAATAGTGGTATCCATGACCACAAAATACCCGGAAGAATAACATTTAAAGAAATACCAAAAAGTAAACGTTTTAGCAAAAGTTATTACTGGATGGGTATACAAATAATATACAACGAAATACTGTACACAATATATGTAATAATATACAATGAAATACTGTACACAATTGAAAGGCCAAATACAACAATTAAAAAGCAGACACGCGACTCCCTGCGATTGACACGAAACTGTTGATAGGAAGTATCGTTACTAGTGTGAATTGATTACTCGTTGGTAAAGTAACTTGGTTTATTTAGTTCGTAAGTACGCAGATCTTGTACTGTAGTATCATACTTCGATATATGAAGGGCTGTAATGATGATGATGATGATGATAATGATATATATACACTATTATTCAAATACATATATATGAATATAAAGAGATTGGCGACTTACAGTTTCAATCAAATAATTCTGGCCTAAAACCAACTGGTCTGTATTTTGTCAATGTTGGTTTTGATTAGGGATCAGACCAATGGCTTAGTAGACAGTAACTCACAATACTAAGCTAGCAACCTTGTGCCCAAAAGTTTTTTGTTCTATTGGCTCTGCACTTACCAACCCTTGATACCTACGAGACGAAATCAGGCCATGAATTTTGAATGAAAATATGGGAATGTTTTTTATGATTAATTATCAAAGTTATTGTCCTTCAAAAGTCAAGTTCAAAAGTCGCACAGCTTAAATATTATTAGATAGTCATGCTTGCCAGGTGAGTTGGCAGCCACAATTTTTTTTAATCGTTATCAGGAAGACGATGCTGCCCATTTGCTGATTTGTTTCCCTCTGATGACTCTTACGACACCCACGGGACATGATGGGGTATTGAATACTTAATGATTTCTTATATTAACGTGAACACTTTTAATAATATAAGTTTCTACGGATTTTATTGCGTATATTTTGCTTTTTGATATACCCGACGTTCCGAGTACATTAAAGCAGATTAAAATTTTAATTTTTGTTCCGATCTATGCAGTATGAACTTATAGTATCTTGAAGTCTTGCGCTAGTATGCTTGGGTTGAGATTTAATTTTATTAATTATAGGATTCCAAGCGGATGGTAGCGCCCAGCCATCTTCTCTATTGAAATTAGCAATTTTTTTCAGTAGCCTCGCGAATCATCCTTGGAAGGAATCGGTGTTCTTTAGCGAGGATTTATGGTCTATCAAATCTGACATAGTGAGGGGGCGATCCTGTACGTCTTCACAAACGTTTTAATCTGTGGTAACCACGGCTAACCATGATATCTGGACGTTGAACATCTCAGTCCCCCAGTGATCATGGTTGCTGTAAAGTACTCGAAACGTCGGGTATAAAAAAATATACGCGATAAAATCAGTAAAAACTTGTATTATTTAAATGTATTGAATACTGTTACACTGTTCCTACACGGTAGCTATTTGGTTGGTTAAACCTAGTTCAGACAACATTTCAGAAAAGAACATTGGTCATTTAAGAGACTCCACAAATTTTTTTTGTAGCAATAATACTCAAAACATAACTTGTTCATAATTTTAATTGTTTTTCAGTGTAAGTAAATAATCAAATTTTAATATGCTAGTTATCACATTATTTTCGGAACGTGCGGTTTCCATAATATTGTCATAATAGGTCGATTATAATAAACAATAAATACTACTAATTATCATGAACAATACTAGAGGAAATTGAAAACGAATTAATACGATTATCTGTTTATTACCGCATAAATCAGAGGAAAATTCTATCAACAAATACTGATTTACGAAAGTAGCAATATGCGTGTGAGCGGCTGACAGTCTATTGCTACAATATATCATCCCGTCGATATTGTATCCGTCCGTCAAATAATGAAATTGGTATTTCATCTATGAAATGGAATAATCTATCTGTAATATCTAAATTGCTGCTTTATGGATGACTTAAACTTACAGTGCTATTTACATATCATTTAGACATATATATAACTATTTTAAAACTTTTGTCTGTTTGTCTATCGGTCTGTCTAATGATCATAATAAAACTTAAGACAGAAAGTAATGCCAGAAGTGATTTAGGCTTTAATTTGTACTAAATTATTAACAAAAGAAATTTTAAACCGAGATTTTTTATTTAAAAAAACATCCAACCCAGGTGACGCCAGCGCGGGTTGCTAGTAATTTAACAAAATTATAATGGAAGTAACATAGTAATGTTAATTCCATTCTTCCAATTTTAGTTAAAGGCTATGTAGCGCAGTATCGAAGCTTTTATTGCGGCTCACGGGCCGTGGGTTAGAGTTCCGCATGGCACAACAAATATTTGCTCTACAAATGTCTCCAAGTGGTAGAAAACCTTTTCTGCCAAGGAGTCTGTCTGAATAGGTTCCACCCTCTTACCTATATCTGCCACCAAATATCAGTGCTTACACTGCTGTGTTCCGGTCCGAAGGGTGAAAGAGCTAGTATAATTACAGAATGTGAGGTAACTCATTTTAGTTCTCAAAGTTGACAACACGTCTCTAGCTTCCTTTGTTTTAAGTTACAGATATCCCAACGCATTAGTTATTATATACTTTTTCACTTCTTTTATAGTGAAAATATTGATATATCAATTCTATAGAGATAAAATTTTTAAAGAAATACTCTTGAACATTAAGTTTCTCGCATATACAAGTTTATATACATTTATGCTTAATACAAAGCTAGCTTTTTTCTCGTGATTAAGATAGTTACGTTAGTAAAACATAGGTCTTATTCTCGTTTTCAACAGCCCTTTGAAAGTTTTAGCCGTGCTTGGTGAACCGATTAGTGGACGCATTCATTTTAACGTTAGAGTCACTAGTTTTTAAATATAAAGAATTTCAAGTAAGTTTATAGTCGCTCTGAGGAGAAGTGGCTACTGTGGCCTATAAATGCATATAAATCATCAAACAAAGCAGATCCTAGCATTGGGCACTCATGTGTTTGGTGGAAATTAATAAAATGGGAAAAGAACTTAATAACAAGCCAGCAATATGTAAATAAAAGTGTGTATAATTGAACATATTTATTTGACAATTAACATCGCATAATATAATGTATAGGCGTAAAATACAATTACAGTTAAAAATTACTACACAAAAATAATATTTACCATCCGAAAGCCAAGTAAATAATAATATACAATACAGACTGAAATATTCCATATATTTTCACATAGGGAAATGCCTACACATACCAAACTCGCCCGGGCAGGGACGTGTTATGTTGAACTCAAACCAAATAAAATTTTATGGTAATCCACCATCGTCACGTATTAGCGGGACAACCACGAGACCAAACCTCCCTCTCGGAAGGGGACTACTCCTCCTCCTTTTACATATTAAGCAAAGTTCAACAGAACACAACGCAAAGTTTCCTCCACAGCGTCTAACTCTACTTGCAAAGCGGGCCCCAACGAGTAAGATAAGATAAGGCTATGGGGCCAGGAAAATCAATCACTTAGAAGCACGAGCCTTTCTAAGCCCAACAGCGGATCTGAGCGATGGCTCCGCGAGCTGCAACTTTTTATATCAACACCTCTCTTTCTCCATGGCCCTAACACAACCCAGTCTTGGAGCGAGGCGTTCTACCGATGACATGCTGGCTACTTAATCTATATATTGTATCTGCCTTTAAAATAAAATCTTAAAAGCGGATAATATAATTACAACAATTTGCTCTTGCTTGCTTTAATTATTAGCCTTCACACTCATAACGCATCGTTCAATTTTCGTCCCCCTTCATTGTGTTGTTTGGCATGGGGTGATAATTTTGTTTAGAAAAGGCTGAGTGTTTTCAAGGATAAAAATATAACCGCTTTATCCCTGACGTTCTTAATTTACATTAGCTTTATAAATTTAAGGTTGAATTACATTTATTAATTTGAATTTAGGTATAATATATATAAACGTATATGTAATAACATAATTATGATACTTTAATTCACCCTAATATTTATTTTTTAATAAAATCTTACTGTATCCGATAAGAAATTATGTTTACAAAGGAAACTACTTGCTGAAATAAAGTGATGTTGGAAGATATGAATATAATAATATTAAATGTTATAGTTATATGTACCGTGTATATAACTATTAGTAATATGTAATGAAATTGTTTTTGTTTATATATTAACTAAGTGGTATCTTAAATTTGTAAATGGTAAATTAAATTTTCTGTGCGATACCATTTATTACACGACAAAGGCATACACAGCAGCATCAAAATTATTCTATTCTTTCTCCAATCCTTGGCCCATCACTTCTTCATCAAACTCAGCTTCATCGTCTGCCGTAGCGTCCTGGTATTGCTGGTAATCTCATATTAAATCATTCATAATACTCTTCGTAGGACTCTTCGATATAAAAACATTATCTTAAAACTATGAGGACACAGTCTTGCCCAGTACAAGGACGTTCGTTTATTTATATATTTACTTGCTGACCAGGCAGATGTTGTTCTGTCCTTTCGTTCTTGGTTGGTGACGCAATGTGTTTTTTTATAGGATAGGGTGACAAACGAGCACACAGTCCACCTGATGGTAAGTGGTTGTAGCGGCCCATAGACATCTACATCTATCATCGATTACAAATCAAAATGCAGATCTGCCCTGATACGGAAGAAGGCGGCTAAGCCACAAAAGTATGTTTCGAGAAAAATTTAAAAAAAGCGCGAAATTGCTTTTCTTGATAGATATCACCGAAAAAATATTTTCAACTATTGGAATCCATGTAAAAAAAAAATTACGAATCTTTCACAAATACTTTTGAATGAAATTTTTGGCATACTGTTCTATAAACTCTAAAAATGTAGTTAACGTAAGTATTGAAACATTATATTTGAATATTAATTACAATATAAAAGGCCGTTAAGTATATCTTAACTGCTTTTTAGTATAGCATTGACAATAATCATACGCAAAAATGCGGCTAACCTACTTTAACTTATTTTTTATTTTTGACGTTTTGTTTAAATTATACACTTGGACTACACTTTATTGCTGTTAAGTAATATGACTGCCTTATAGTATAGTTTATCAGAAAACAATGAAATTAAATAGGAATGCAACTAAACTAAAAGGTAGTTAAATGTACATCAATCTCACGGAACCGCTTTTTTGGTTAGCATTAGCATAGGTATATTTTTGTTAAATAAGTTTGAAAAGTTGCAAGTGTAAAATAAATTGTGCTTTTTAGTTTAAAGAATATCAAAATTTTATTCATGCTTAGCACAAACAATTATAAGCAAAACAAGGGATTGTTTTTTTTATTCTTAAAAAACCTTTTTTTATTTTGATATGTGATTTTCTGCTCTTTTAAACCGTTTTCAATTATATTTCTTCATTTTCTGCTAAATCCGATCTGAAGAATCTGATTTATTAACTGATTTTTTATCATGGAAATTGGTAGGTGGCATAAGGTATGATCGATATACTAGATATAAAGATGAGTAGATACTGATTGTCGTCTTCTCCGGAATCAGAACTGTTTTGCGGCATCTCCACAGTCGGTACATAATCCATCCTTTTACCGAATCATCGGCCTCAAAATCTTTCCCGCTTTATTCTTAATAATGGCGCTCTTCTACTGGTACTGGACGTACTACAGATAACAAGGAGTAAGTAATTTTACAGACTTTTGCTTATAGATAGACATAGACTTCTTTGAATTTGGAGCTATTCGGCAGCATGTTAACTGAATTCAAAGCTTCACCGGAGTTAAAATCTTTATCGGCTAATTCAATGTAACGATACTTTTAGGCATATTTGGAGTTACTCTGGGACATGTTCATCGGTGGCACACAGTTTTTATCTATAGCGATCAATTCTTAAAAAAATTAAATTAAAATAAAATGAATTTATTTCAGACTTTTGGTTCATAAAAGTGTTAGTACAAAATATGATATTACAAATTATGTGAGTAAAACATAATAAAAACAACACTAAAACATTAATTTAAATATTTTCCGGGCTAGTTTTGTGGCACTTGGTATACATGCATATGTGTATATCCAGTGTTTCCATGTATGTATACCAAGTGTCCTTGACTGGACGGTCTGGTTTGTCCAGTCAGTGGTAACGTATAATATTGACTTTCAATAAGAATTACTTGTAATCAATATTGAATAAAAATATTCTATTCTACCACTAATAACCTTCAGAATAGTATTGGAGCTCCCTCGCATTCTGCACATAAGAGATATGATACGTTGGCGTAGTACTACATCCCTGATACACTGCAAAATCACGGCAGTCCCGACATCACTTGAAAGGCTATATTGAACTTTACAATTAAATATAATATCATCATTACAATTATATACAACGCTTATGGATGGTACCATTTCTTCATAATAAAAAATTTTCAAAGCCTTTTATTCGTTATCAGTTAGGTGAATTCATTGTTTATCTTTATTTTGGTGTTGTGAGATATCAAGTTTGATATCTCTCATTAACTTCTGGAGTTGATAAAATTTTGTAAATTGATTCAGAATCACTTATGAGATCATAGAGTATGATCAAGACCAAAGTGAATCAATTATTAAAGAACCGGGAGCCAGTCGTGTCCAATGTGCCCACTGACTAAGTTTAAATGGTTTACAGTCTTCTGCTGTCTCTTCTCCCGCCACGTTCACTAACTTCTTGCCTTTGTTAAGACAAGGTATTATTCAAGATGTAAATTAAAAAAAATATATAAATACTCAAGTAATGTAAGAAGGGAGAGGTAAGCTCCCTTACGTTCGGAAACGATTTAATATTAAATTAACAATTTAATATTAGTTTATGAATTTGGTGTAATGGTAATCAAAACCCACTTATGCACAATAAAAAAAATTGTTAGACCTTTTTGCTTGGCACCCTAGCAGCATTAGTAGCAGCGTAAGCTACCTCAAAATTGAATTGAAAACTCCTTGTCCGTAACGTATTTTAAAATTATTTTGTAATGAATATAACGCTCTTTTTTGCATATTAGAGAGGATTTTGAATAAAATGTGCTATTATTGACTACTTTTTAAGTATTAACTAAATCAGGGTTTTAAGATATAAAAATAGCAAATTTTTATTTTTATATTAATTTTAATTTATTTAGGTCAAGTACTAAGCTGTATGTGATATGACTGTGATAATTTCAGTGGAGATGCCAGTTTAATAATATTCATAATAATAAAAATAAATTTAAAATGAGTGGAAAATATAATTGTAAAAATAAATATGTAACGATTTCTCATACTTACGCGAACATTACACATTTAAATAAAACTAATTTTTACGGATTATCGCGTATATTAACTTTTTTATATTCCTGACGTTTCGAGAACTTTACAGCACCCATCCTATAATTAATAAAATCAAAACCCAACCCAAGCATACAACTGCAAGACTTCAAGATACTATAAGTTCATACTGTGTAGACCGGAACAAAAATTAATAATTTTAGTCTGTAAATAACCCCGGGTAACTATTACATCGGGACGCCGAAGACCTCAGTCCCTCCCGTGACCATAGTTGCTGTAAAGTGCTGAAACGTCGGGAATATAAAAAAGTTAATATACGCGATAAAATCAGTAAAAACTAGTTTTATTTTAAAAATAAATATAACTATTTTATTTGCTTTAAATTCTATTAAATTTCTTCCTCGCAATTTAATTGCAATTTAATGGGAAAATTGAGTCTTAAAGTCCTTTTTATCAGAAAAGACACATTTTCTCGGAGAACTATTATACAGTTTTATAAATCAAAACCCAAACCAAAGAATATACCTCTGGCGCACTCGGACAAGAGCTCTGATCATACTTTTTTTTAACTCTTAAAACTTGCTGATCTTAATTCTCCACGTACACATCGATCGCTAAACTTACACTTAGACGCTTTTTAGAGTAGCACATTCACTTTGCCGCTGTTTAAATATTGTTAAAAATATAATTCAAAAATTCATCATACACTAAAAAGCAGTGAATGCTTTTTTGGGAAGTATGTGATTTTAATATATTGTTTAAATTCTACTCTTGAAAACAGTTAAGTGTTTTTAGCCGTATTTTAGCTTCTACTACCAGTGTTTACCGCTTTTTAGCATATTATTAGGTATAGCCGAGCAATGCTGCAACCAAGGAATAAAGCAGTTATTTACACTTAACTGCCTTTTAGTTTAGAAAATGTGTTTAACTGCATTTTTTCTTAGTTTTATAACATTAAATATGAAATTTCAACTAAGAAAATAAATCGTTAAAATTTCTTAACGGCTATATAGTGTAATGGTGCATAGTAACTGATTTCTAGCGTATGACAGCAAAGAAAATTTTGCACTTAACCGCTAAAATGCTTAATGTATCTCAGGAACTATCAATCGTAAAAATATAATTCCAATATTGGTCGATAGAGAATTTTTTGCTTAGTCTAGTGGTGCTGAAAGCTCAAAATCGCCAAAATGCACTTAGCCGCCTTTTTCCGTATCAGGGCAGAGATGCGTTGTCACCCATGAGGACTAAGATTCACCTGTGAGGACTAAGATGGAATGCCTCGCTTCAATTAAAAAGGGTCTTCGGTGTAGAGAACCGGATACCCTTTTCACATGACGTGGTGAAAATACACAATGTAGAAAGACTTATCTACTGAATAATAAGTTCTTCGTTTACTAACATGCATTTCATATACCATATATTGTTATTTACTTCATTTTACTTGTGAAATCATATGTTATTGTGTAATTGTGTCTTCGTCTACGTTTCTTGTGCAATACTTCTCTGTATTTTATTTATAAGTGGTAACTTTTAATTAGCCTTCAGTACATTTATTTTTTTGTTGTTCATACATCCAAACTAGCTGTAAGTTCTCCTAAAATCATATTAAATGAATGAATAAATACAGACAGACAAAACATGCGTACCTATATTAGTATCGTGACGCGTTTAAGTGAAGATGTCTTATACAACAAACCGAGATGGGAGCGTATCACGCGTCACTCCCTTTACTTGTTGTTTTTTTTTTTTCAGTCGCTATAAAAACACGGTTCTTTTAAGAACAGCGTCTTGATTACGATAAAGCTATAAAAGAAAACTGCCTAACAACAATAAATCGCAGAAACTATAAGAACTCGCCATCCCGTTCAATCGAAAAAACATTAAATCGGTTATCGTGTTAGTCATAGTTCAGTCCTTTGCGGGTTGTTTCGCTGTAAGTTCTATGGAAAGTATTCTGCGATGAAGTTGACTGGTCTTACATCGTTAGCTCACTTATTTCATTTTGGTGTTATCATGCAATTAGCCCGAATGAACATGGAAAACCCCATGGTTCGAATCCTGCCTGCGCCAAGAAAAAAATTAAGAAAACAGAAAACAAGCTTTTTAGAGGCCAATATGGCCTTCTCTTCCAAGTGACCGCGTAACTGCACGTCACTCGATATATCGACGCCAAGGATTCCGATACTGGCTGAGGCAAAAAGTGGAGTGCCTTGAAACTAAGGAAATACGACAAATGGGTTCTTTTTAGCGGTTAACGCGAAAACTTGTGTCTTCTGAGGGTTAAACTGGACTAGATTTAGTCGCCCCCAATCCGAGACTCTGTACAGCAAAGACTCGACGTCAGACACAAGTTTGTCCCTGTACTCAAAAATAAAATAAAAAATCCAATAAAAAATCTCAGAAATAAAATAAAAAATCGAACACATTTGAAATCCAAAAAATTGGAAGAATTGACAAAAATTGGAGCAACGCGGAATTTTCCTACCCAAAAATCTTTTCGGTAATCAGAGGAGGCCTGTACCCAGGAGTGGGCGTAGTAGGCCGTAAATGTAAACTTTATGCAATGGCAATCATGTTACACTATATTTGAGGTTGTGCCCGGCACGTATTGCGGTATGGGTGAATTGTAATTGTGCTATCGTGCGACTTGTTGTTTTATTGCTGAAAATGATTAATTGGCTACAGCATAACAGAAACATAAACTCATCATGTGACAAAGCCGCTAGTTTCCAGTTAAAATGGTCTTAATATTTAAATATTTGTAATTAATATGTAATATTATGTATTTTTAAGAAACAAAGTTTTTTTAATATAGATTAAGCGTTACAAGCCAGCACACCTGATGGCAAGTTGATGATGTGGTTCATATATATCTCTTCTATATTATCTTTCCTCGATTAAGAAACCAAATGCAGATTCGTTATTACCTCTGAGGACTAAGATAAAATTTCTCGTATCCACTAAAAAGGGTCTCCGGTTTTCAATAGTCATCACTTAAAACAGCAGCATTGAGCTGCATTTTACGCCGGTGTTTTTTGAGAGCGCGGTTTTTCCCCGGTCGAGTCGATACAGCAGCAGCTTGGGTCTACCATGTGACAATTAATTGCAGCTGAGAGCATTATGGGGAAATTATTTCGCTGCGCTATTCCAGTGCGTGTTGATGGACTTCACATGTCCTCGAAATATTTTATACCTCAGACATGCGTGGTACTATGGCAAATATCCACCCAATAAGGCCATTTATTGGGGAGGCCATGTTCACCAATGGACTTTAACAGGCTGTAAGTAGGACACTCAATATGTTTTGAGATATACAAAAAGTATTCTAGATACTATTCATATTTATTTTATATATTTTTAAAATAATTTCCATCGTGCTCTATACAAAGTTCCATTCGCTTAATCCAACTCTGAAAACACTTTTGCCAGTCTTGATCTAACAGGTCGGAAATCGCTTCTTTGTAAGCAGCCAAGGCTACTTCGGCGCTTGAAAAAAACTTGCCTTTTATGTTTTCTTTGATTCTTGGTAACAAAAAAAATCACAAGGAGCTAAGTCAGGGCTGTAGGGTGGGTGACTTAGAGTTTCAACACCAGATTCCTATATAAATGCTTTTGTTCTAAGAGAGGTATGTGAAGAGACGTTATTGTAATGCAGCATGATTACCCGTAGCCCGGTATTTGGTCTTCTCTCCGACACAGCTTGGAAATCTTTGGATAATACAACTATAGTATACCATTTAGAGTTGACTGACCTACAATTTAACGTCGAAATGTCTGCTCCGCGAAAAAAAACTAGCCATCATTTTTTTGCCGACGTTGCGAGGTCTTTATCTAGATTATATTGATAGATCCACGTCTCGTCACCGGGATCGATTTCTGAAACACGCCTAAATGCCCCGTTTTCAAAACGTAGAGGCATTTCATGGCACCAATCCAGTGATGAATGAATGACACGAGTCTGTTTTTTGCTTTTGGAGAGCAAACGAGGAATTCATCAAAAACAAAGCTTCCTCACTCGAAAATGTTGATGTAGGATGGTATGAATGCTCCCCAAAATAAAGCCTACAATATTTTGGATGTCCGTATATGTGATTTGTGGGTCTTCTCGCACCAACATTTCAGTAGTCCATACATTTTCTGCCGTTACTGCTATTCTTTGGTCATCTTTAAGGTTAATTTTACCCTTTCTAAATTTAGAAAACCACCTAAAAATTGTTGCACGTGATGGAGCTGCGTCCCCTTATACTGATTGTAGCAGTTGTAACTTAATTGTAAATAAGAAGGTTAAACCAAATTTAAAATCATAATAGATCATAGCGCACAAATGTTCACGGTTAAAATCTATCGTTTTAAATGAAAAGCGCGAGTAGCGTTGCAGGAAAATTAATAGAACTTTGTTTTTACTTAATCTTGAGCAATTGGCTTATGGAGTTCTATTTTTAAATAAATTTGCTTTTTAGAAACATATAACACGGGTGCGTTCCATTTTTATATTTCGAGCATCTCAAAACTTATTGAATGACCTACGTATATATATAAGTAACGGTCACATTTATGATGAGAACCAAACCCCGATTTCTGACATGCTGTAAAATTTATGGCGAGCGCTGCTATTCTACGCTACTTTGGTCCTGTATTTTAAGTACGAAAATTATATTATGTAAAGTGCTTTAACCATTGTATATATTTTGAATAACGTGCATAAATAAGCGCTATCCTTTGTATTATGTTACAGTAAAATGTCGTGTTACCTCCATCTTTTGTCAAAGCTGACAGGGGTCTAACAAGCATGTTACAGTGAATAGGAAGTTTTGTATTTAATTACTAATACGTGCATTTCGGCAGGAAATATCGCCCTTTAATTGTTGGATTTAACAACTCAAAGCTTTTGGTCGTGTTTAAAATATGGAAAAATGAATCTGGTTTTAAATATGTTTTACCCGTGATAATTTTTACTAGTGTGGCATACTACCAGTTAAAATTTAGTATAGTTAGAGAGAGATATGTGTGTCATACCCTCTTCTTGGGTTTGAGGATAATATTTTTGATTAATATGACGTACAGCATCTATAATAACCTATAAAAGTCCGGACCCCAACCATATATTGCAATATAGGAGGGATTTTATGATTGTATATAGATTATACCATAGAATTTACCATAAATTATAAAATTGATATGCCGGTTAAAATTATTACACTGTACTTAGCCTTTCGATAGCCTCAAAAGATCGTGATATTTAAGTGATATTTTTTTTAAATTAATAACAGTTTAAAAGCGAATGTTCAACTTTTATCTCCTTCTTACGCAATTATTCATTTTTGCCCATAAATATATTTTATTTTTTGCGTTTAAATGTTGCAAAATGTAAAGGCCTTCCTCTTTTTTCTGCCGACAAACATCAATGGGTAAATTGCTGAATTCTGAACGGTACAGAAAGTTAGTATAATTACAAATTTCTGTGCATTCCATCTTATTATTCAGAAGTGACATTGTATCGGCCTTCTTTGTTTAAGTTGATATCATATATAACCTTAGAAGTAACTGATTTTCTAAGATTATATAATGTTCTAAAGTATCCAATTAACCATTTTCAGGAATAAAACAACGAGTCTCACGGTAGCACAATTACAATTCAACCATACCGCAATACGTGCCGAGCACAATCTCAAATGTAGTGTAACATGATTGCCATTGCATAAAGTTTAAGTTTACGGCCTACTACGTCCCACTCCTGGGTACAGGCCTCCTCTGATTACTGAGAAAGTTTTAGGCCCAGTAAAATTCCACGTTGCTCCAACTTTTGTAAATTCTTCGAATTGTTGGTGGACTTCAAATGTCTTTGATTTTTTTTTATTTCATTGGTGCCGGCAGGATTCGAACCATGGGGTTTTCGATGTTCATTCAGGCTAATTGCATGATAACACCAAAATGGAATAAGTGAGTTAACCAATATAATAATAGCATATCACGATGTAACACCAGTCAGCTTAACCGCAGAACGCTTTCCATAGAACTTATAGCGAAACAACCCGCAAAGGACTGATCTATGACTAACACGATAACCGATTTAATGTTTTTCGATTGAACGGAATGGCGAGGTCTAGTTTCTGCGATTTTATTGTTGTTAGGCAGTTTTCTTTTACAGCTTCATCGTTATCTAGATACTGTCCTTAAAAGAACCGTGTTTTTATAGCGACTGAAAAAAAAACAACTAGTAGAGGGAGTGACGCGTGATACGCTCCCATCTCGGTTTGTTGTTTAAGACATCTTCACTTATACATGTCACACTAATATAGGTACGCATGTTTTGTCTGTTTGTATTTATTCGTTTATTTATTATGATTTTAGGAGAAATTACAGATAGTTTGAATGTATGAACAACAAAAAATAAATATAATGAAGGCCAATTAAAATCACACATAAATAAATTACGAGAATTGTTGCATAAAAACTCGTAGACCGAAGACAGTATATAATAATATAGTGATTTCTAGAAAGGTAAAATGAAGCAGTAACATTAAAAGTTTACTACACTAATTGCGATTTTTAGCTTCCCCGTTCAAGCTACAAATTCTGAGCGGTAGAGTTTGTATGTTGAGTTTTCCTCATTGAATTTTCAGTATGTTTTATCGGCACGGAAACATGCAGAAACTTATTCGAACGTTAGTTATTTGATGTTCATTCCAACCGACTTAATTTTAAACTTTAAATAATTTTATAAAGATTCAGTTTCAAGAAAGAAAAATATTTTCTTGGTTGACATATAATATTGGCATTGCTAAGATTTGTTTTCAAATACGAAATGGATTTTCAATCGCAAACCTGATAGCTTGGGTGATAGGATCATGTATCGTCATCACCCGTAATGATGATCATCATATTTATAGGTGATCGTCATAATCATTACGGGCTATCAAAGGTCTACTGCCGAACAAAGACCTTCCTATAGACTGTCTTAGACAACCAGGTGGGGAAAGGGGTGGGAGTTTTCAACATAGTGTAACACTCGTAAGGCGGATTGACAATTGCAGTTTTTTGTGTTAATAGTAAGATGCTACTGCTATCTTTTCGTCAATCAGCAGGGTTCAGCACGTGCTAAGCTTAAATTACTACCTGCACGAAATGCAGCTAGTATTTTTCACTAGTAACCAGACATTGCATCTTAGTGGCTTGGTAGTCGGTGGTGCTTTATGATTCTTAACCGAGGATAGACGTAGAAGTTTATGAACTAGAGCATTGATATACCATCATGTAAACTATGTGCACATTTTTCGCCCTTTTAAAAAAAGCCCTCTTACAATGCTTCTGCTTCTTTATAAGATCTTAAGTACTAACTTTTTATAACCCTGCCTTATTTGGAAAGAGTTTGATTTTGCAATTTTATCATTATTATTATTATATATAAGTATATACTAATGGTTTTATAAGTATTATTAAGTGTATGTAACATTTTTGAAATCCATATTATTATTACCCTTTTTGTTTTATACTGCTAAATAAATATTTTCTTTTTTTTATAATTTGCAGATCGAAATTCATAGCATTAGACGACTGACACGTTTTTTCCTCTAACGTAAATGAGATAGACACTTTGAAATTTTTCTCATAACCTTTGACTACTAATACATTTCTTAATAAATTTTGCGTAATTTTTAATTATTGATTTCGCTACATATAGTTAATTTTGAAACACTTGATTGGCGCAAAATGTTGAAAATGCCACAAGTGTATTATAAAATATATCATAAAGAATCAAAATGTAGATGCATTGTAATCCATGAGGAATAAAAGAAATGCTGCGTTTTCCGTAAAAAGGTTCTATCAGAATTAAGCTGCTTTTTTACGCTGGTATTCTGTGAGAGCGTGGTCCTACCTTGGTGGAGCTGACCCATTCGTGCTACAACCATAATATAGCTGCAGAATGGGTCCACCATGTAAATAGCTTACAATAAAAACAATCTAAAAAAATTGTCAATGTTTACGAGGGCTGTTCAAAAAAGGTGTGAATGCGAAACACTAAGGTAAACACTTAGGTAAGATCATCCTGTGGGTGTTATAATAGGTGACTGAAGAAAACTGAAACAGGCTGTAGCATCTTCTTATAAATAATTCAAAATAATAAAAACTGCTGGTGCCAATAGGCTTACCAGGTGCTGCAACTATGGCAAATATTCTTTTATGCAATAAATTACCTAAGAGGCAATTTATTTATTACCTCCGTTCAGCTGAGGATTTTTGATAGTTTGTAATTACGATGATCATGATAAAGGATTAATTAAGCATAAAAAGAAGTTATATTATAAGTGTAGATAAAATTTAATAAAAAATAATATTTTTTCTTTTCAGGATTTATTAGTAAGCTAAAGTGTACGACACTAAATTACTTCAATAAGAAATAATGGGGAAAGTACTCACGGCTAAAGTTGGCGCTTGGCCAAGCAATTTGCAGCAACTAATTAATAAAATCTCTAAATTTCCATTTTTGTTTCTTTTTAACCCTTATAAACACATGACTACCAGTCCAGTTGATGTTAAATGGTGATGAAGCCGAAGATGTCTAAGAAGAATGACTTGGCTTAACAAAATTGTATTTTACTCTTGTTTCGATGACACCCTCATTGTTATTGAAGGGTGAGACCATAGAGAATATAACCACTAGAGAGCGTATAGGCAGATTTCTTGTAAACACACGACTCACTACTGCGGGCCGGGGGGCGAGGAAGAACGCGTGTCTGCGAATGGTCAAGTTGCTTTGTTATGGCTATCTTTAGGGTTGCTCTTTTTAATAAAGGAAAATATTCGTTATCGATAAAATCGATTTTATCATTATGAAAAATACTCAAAATCACAGAAATAATATTTAATCAAAATCAATCAGTTACAACGAAAATATGTATTTATTTTATTATTATTGATTTTTGAAATGAATTAATTTGTTATATTTATTTCGAAATAAAGTTTAAGGGTCCTGATTGTTCTTTGTAAAAAAATATAAACAAGCGTCTACATATTTGTAAATTATGCATCTTGCTAATTCAATTAAATGATTTGTTGATTCTATTTCAAATTGATAAAAATGAATATACGGGAATCAATAATACCTAATCAGAGATTTTAAAACCGTTCTCATAAAATAATTAGTATTATATTTTGGAGACAGCACTTTTGAACCACTCTCATTGATCGTCCCCTTATTGAAAATTTTACAACGACGACAAATATCTATTATTGTAGTAGATCCGTACAATAACTTGTCTTTAGTGTCGTTTTGCAATTGTAAGCCGTTCTGATTTGGTACACCAATCTAACTAATTTAACAATACAAAACAATACAATACTCTTTATTGTACACCAACAAAACATAAATATAACAAATAATGAACAAACAATGAGGGAAAAATAAAAGGCGGTCTTATTTCTCCATAGCAATCTCTTCCAGACAACCCAGAAGAGGAAATTAATAAAAATAAAAATAAGATTAACGGGTAGGGTGCACTAAATTAGACAAAAAAATACAACTTATATACTATAAAGTGACAACATACTTAAGGTATATTAGTGACCATAACTAAGAGGAGGAAGAGAGAGGAGTTAAAGAGAAAAATAGTGTTCCTTAATTTGTTCCTTGAACATATTTAAAGATTGAGCACTTTTAATGGACTGGGGTAAGGAGTTCCAGAGTCTTACTCCAATAAAAGCAAAAAATTTATCATAAAATGTCGAGGAGTGTACGGTAATATATTAACAGTAATTTAACTAGGTAACTATAAACTTTAACTAGGAAAAAATACCGACAAACTGATAACCTTCTCTTTTTTCTGAAGACGGTTAAAAGTAGATAAGTATTTTTTCACAGTGAGTGAATTGAATAATCTTTTTATTAATTTTAATTTTATTATTTTCGATATCGACTTTCAGCTATTAAAGGTAACAGTAAGTACTAATGTTTACGATAAACGTACAAAGGGAAAGAAGGAGATAGAAGCATTAGAATTGTCTAATAATAGAACGAGACTTTTCCAAAAGACATCAACGCGCGACTCAACCATGTCGTTATTTATCCGGCCACCGTTTTAGATAGACCCCTGCGGTGGCTCATAATCTTAATTAATCAACAGTAATTTTCATATTGTAAAAAACTATATAAGTAAACTTAGCAATGAAAAGTTACTCCATTCTTTTTGGACATCTGTCCTGGAATGTGTCCTAGACCACTTCACCGCGCATGAAGGCATTTTGATGCATTATAATTGCATAAAAGTTATAAAAATTTGCATTAATTTAGCGTGCACACAGGTCTAGCACTTGGACAATACTAAATTGGTTAATAGTACCATTGCCGATGCATAGGCGACAAAATACTAATAGTTTTCGAGCGTCGGGGCACTGTATGCGCAGTCAAGTGGTTATATAGTCTTTGGGTGAGACAGATGCTGGAAAATTATCCCTCTCTTTATTTTTGTACATTACGAACGACGAAACAAACCATTTGGTTCTAATGAGTAGTGGGCCAACAATAAACGAGTGGAGACAAGCTGAAAGTCTGTTTATCCAATGATGGAACGAAGAGGGAGGAATCAATCAATGTATCCCGTAAAATAACGAAAAGCTGGCTACTTTATACCTGTGCTTTATTAAGACTTGGTTTAAATATTTTATGTCAGTATTAAACCTCACTTTCACTCGGGTCACTGAGTGCAGAGCTGATACTCTCGCACTACTAATGTTGGAGCCTCATAATTAGTCTGTGATATTTAGTTAGGCGCTAGTATATTCCGATTCAATCGGTCGCCATATATTTCGTCGGTTAATCAATAGGGCACACTGCGTGTAGTAAAATATTTACATATTCACCTCCTTTTTTAATTTATAAAATATTTGCTGACCCGACAGACGCGTTCTGCTCTTTCCGGTAGGTTCCCGGAAGATTTCACTCCTAATTCACTTCATATTTCTCATACGTAATTCACAGCGATTAATTCATAAGTACAGAATTCGTAATAAACGTGACTTTAGCACCACTTGTCATCTGTAAGGTAGCACAATCATAGACTTTCTCTTTAGGCGAATGGTCGTAGGCACGACTACTGATCATGAGGTCTTATGTGCAAATCGGGCCGGTCGGGCCAAAATCAGTTATTGGCGCTTTATATTAAGAAATTTTAAGTAACAATCTGGAGTCAGAAATTTGACGGTGTTTTACCCCTGTGACTTGGAAAGCACGAGAACGTTTTGATTCGGCGCCTGATTTTTCTCCAGATGTGTTAGATTGTGGTTTCACGTTAACCTGTGAGAGTGAGGGAATATAGAGAGCACATGCGCTTTCGTACACACTTAAGAACTATAATACCGTCCTGCGTAGTTAGCTAGTCTCTTTTGTGACTAACCGAATTCGATCAGGTGGACATTACAAGCATAATGAATCATTTTATATCGACTAAACGAAATATTACATTGCGTGAATGTTATGATCCTAGTTGTTGAGAAGCTATGCGATCACTAACGAATACAACCATAAAAAGTTTAAATTATGTGTATGTTTATAATTTAATGAAATAGAATTATTCTTTACTGTTTATGCACAAAAATTTTCTTTTTGTGCATAAACATTAAAGAATAAGTTTTCATTCTATCATCGTTGAGTAGTGTCACAAAAACATTTCACGAAAATGTCAGGTGCTTTTAGATAACTTGTGGATTGTGTAGCAGTTGATTCAAATCTGACAAGGGTTACTTTTAGAATCTGGAGCACTTTGCTGTCTTTCATATCTTTTCTATTTCAGTAATATTGTTAGTGAGGAAAAATTTATTAAAAAAAAACAAGAACAGGTACCTAAAAGACAAATCATTTTTTATACATACATTAAAACAAATGATCTTCTTCAAAGGGTCTTCATAACTTGATCCAAAAGAAAACAAGCCCGTTTATTACTTGTGGTTCTGGATTCTGCGGATGGTGAATTACAAATAATATGTTCAATACCTGCACAATGCAATTTCTGGTATATAACACTGCGAAATTTTTAAAATAGTAAGGCAGGAATCGAGTCTAAATTCGTTACTTTTGTATGTAATTCAAAATGAATTGCAAAAAATTCTAAGATTTAAACTATACCTCAAAATTTAGGTACTGTCAATAAGAGTTCTGGAAAACTCTTGTTGGTTTACAACAGACCTTGCTTCATTTTTCACTCTGCATTTATAAAGTTTTAGAATATTTTATTTCCTGGTAATTTTTTATATACAAAACTGTCCTCAAAAGTAGAAACTTTATTCGATTAATTCTACTTTACAACCAACAACCTTCAAATACTACAATTTCAAGCCTTTGTTACTATTTTCCAGAACCCATACTAGTGGTATTAAATCCTGAGAGTCTTCAGCTCCTGCGAGCCAGTTCAACTTGTCTTCATTTTGACTCATCGCAGATTTATAAGGCAGCCTTCTGGCACTTGATCCGGTACTTGCTTAATACGGTATGCACTACACATCAGCATCTCGAAACATATCGAAGCCTAAATCGCGCTATGAAAAGTTCCGAAGTAAAACAGTTTAATATATAGAATAGCTACAAATCACTACTTGGAACGTTGGGCGATCACTGAGCTGAACACCTTGCCCGGCGGGAGATCTTCGCTTTTACTTCTACGGCCAAAAATACATTAATAATTAAGGATTTAACTTTTGTAAAACTTCATTTTCTTCATAGATATATTTATTATTATTACATGGTTTGTTAAAATAGGTACTGTTTGTTTAAATAGATAAATTAATCTGTGCCGTGTTGTGGCTGTTAAGAGTATCCACTACCCCATATCTTCCTGTGGGTATCGTAAAAGGCAACAGAGCCTAATAACAGCAATGGTACAACAAAAAATTGCGGTTGCGAACCCACCTGCCAAGCGTGGCAACTATAACAATATACCCCCATGATGAGTGTTACGAAGAGACGGCAATCAGTCTCCGGCGGCCCAGCTATTCCTGGCTATGGTGACGACCATGGTAACGGCGGGGCAGGGGGTGATAATAATCTCCGGTGGAGGTTCGGTTGTCACCTAAGACGATTTGACCTGGCAAAATATAAGGCACGCACCTGATCACTAGATATAACACCGGAGGATAGATTATTTCATATTGGTTATACTCACCGGCACGGAAACTTGGCCACTCGTGAATTTGCTGATTATTTGCACTGAAACGTTTTTTTAACAGTAAATTAAGGGTAGATGCATTCAATAAGTGTCTCTAATAGTTTTAGAACATAGAAATTTAATGTTTACTTCACCGAAATTTTTCTTTTCAAGATAACATGTTTTCACTAAAATTAACATCTTTCCATTGTCACTTTAAAAACACTACAAAGTTAAAAATTAAGTCTGTTTCTTTATTGTCTATCAGTTTTAATATCGGGTGTTTCCTCCTCTAGCCCTGATAACCGCTTGCATTCGATCTGGCATGCTTTGAATGATGTTTCTGACATCAACTTGCGGTATGCTGTCCCAAGCGGCCAGCGCTGCATTTCGGAGCTCATTTAGAGTTTGTGGCGGTTTGGAGCTGGACTTTATCTTTCTTTTGAGCATACCCCATACATGCTCAATTGGATTTAAGTCCGGGCTACGAGCTGGCCACTGTAATTTTTGTATTCCAACCTCTTCCAGATATTCCTCTACACAATGTGCGACGTGCGGGCGTGCATTATCGTGCATGAGGAGGAATTTGTCGTGTCCAATGAATCCCGAATAAGGCATTACGTGCTCCTGAAGAACTTCCTCGATGTATCGAGTAGCTGTAAGCCGATTATCGACGATGACCAACTCTGTACGTGCGTCGGAACTTACACCTCCCCATACCATTATTGAGCCTCCATGGAAACTCACAGTTTGGGTGGTGGTAATGGGTAGAAACCTCTCTCCTCTTTTTCTCCACACTCGTTCTCGACCGTCTGGAGCACGTAAAGCTATTCGACACTCATCTGTGAACAACACTCTAGCCCATTGCTCGTGGGTCCAATTGACATGTTCTCTTGCGAACTGAAGTCGGGCTACTCGGTGCTGTCTGAGAAGTTCTGGACCTCGTGCTGGTCTACGAGCTTTTAAATTCACTTCCTCCATTCGTCTTCTCACCGTACGCTCACTAACATTAACGCCTCTTGCGATTTGGAGCCGCTGGCGTATCTCAACAGCGGTCAGGTAGCGGTTTCTCAAAATCTCCATAACAATAAAACGATCGTCCCGGGCCGATGTGCACCTTACGCCCCCACTGCCTGGCCTGCGGGTGTAGCGGCCTGTCTCCTGGTATCGTTTCAGTGAATACTGCATTGAGGACCGTGGTACGTTAAGTACAATAGCAACTTCACGCTGTGTCAGCCCTTGGTCAATTAATGCTACTGCTTGTGCAACTTGTGCTGGTGTTAATGGCATTTTTATTGGCTTTAAAGCACCTTTAGTTATTTAATTAAGACACAAGATCACAATAATTGAATAACCTTACAGTAAACTTTTCACAACACACAAATTTAAAATGTGAACTTAGTCGCTCAAATGACCCGATTCAACTAAAAATTAAAGAATTCGTCATGGTGCACTTAAACATAATGAATTACCCTCTTGAACTTGAGGGTAAACATTTTTTGACATACTTGCATAACAAACATTCATCAGAAACACTTAAAGCTTTTGCTATCGCGAGATAACCGCTTGGCCAAGTTTCCGTGCCGGTGAGGTATAATGTCAAACTTCATAGAAAAGTAGTTTTTAAATATAAATTTTTATGGGTTAAAGTGCTGTAGGTGGGTGCGACCTCATGAGACCGCTAGGGATTTGACGGAATATGGCCCCGATATCATGAGACCGCTAGGGAGTTGAGAGGTTAAATGTATTGGAGCAAAAGCCTTCGATACAGTTTCTGTTCCGATTTTGTTGAGTAAAATAGAAAAAGTCGGTATCAGAGGGATGACACTTGCTTTATTCGAGGACTACTTAAAAAATAGGATCCAGAGGGTTAACGATTGACGGCTATTTTAGTAATAATGCTCCTATCAATCAAAACCTTCTTACTCTGAATATCTCTCAAACGAAATTTATGTCGTTTGCAAATAATTAACAAACACTAATTACTGAAAATTCATTTAAAATCAATAATACACACCTTTAAAAATAAAAGCTCACTTCAATGAAATTAACCTCATGTAAAATATTGATTATTCTTTAAAGCCAAAATGTAAAATTTCGCTATTACACCTACCCACATATTTTTCTGGCCTGGTACAGTTGTAACTTAGAATTGTATATTTTAAGAATAATTAAAAGATTCGTATTCAGTTTGATGAAATTAGGCCACATTAATTTTAGGTGTGATTGATTACACTGTAAGTAGTAATAGTAACAAGTCTGTAAATCATATTAAAACATATTCCGGTAGAATGGCACAAAAGTTTAATACAATATCTATAAAACCAATGACGTGTTCCTAATACACTGCTTCATTTATAATATACACATGTCATGTTTTTAATTACTTAAAAAAATTACATTGTATAATGATAAATGGATTGAAAACAAAACTAAAAAATGAGGAGATTATTGTAGTAATTTTAATATCTTAAAAATATTGAAGCATATATTGATAATGTTAAAATATTTTTCTTTGAAGATCTGTAGGTGACTTAGACATAGATCATATTACATATGGTAAAGTTCTCATAGTAAATTGCGTAATGAAAATGTATTAAAAAGTAAATTATATAAACACTCACGCCTGTCACCCAGAGTGGTAGGCAGAGACTACGGACTTCCATTTGGCACGATCCTGACATACCCTTTTCGCTTCCTTTACATCCATATATCTACGCATACATGCTCGTCGGTTAAGGGTACTTCTAACGTGGCCCCTTTTCAAAATATCGCCAATTTGGTCAATAAACTTTTTTCTAGGGCGTCCCTTCCCGACTCGGCCGTTCACATCTGCCATATAAATTTGCTTTGTCACTCTTTCCTCATTCATTCTTTCTACATGACCAAACCACCGAAGCATTCCTTTTTTAATCCTGGTCAAAACATCATATTGCATACCACATTTATCTCTTATCACGCAATTTCTCACCATGTCATTCATATTCAACCCTAGCATACTCCTTAAAGAACGCATTTCTACAGAATTTATTCTACTTTCGTGCTTCTTCTGCCACACCCAGCTTTCACTACCATACATTAAAGTAGGGACTAACACAGCATTATAAATTACCATACGTGCCTTTTTTGACACATTCTGGTTCTTCATAATAGAGTGTAGTGCCCCATTCGCTCTATTCCCTGCATTTACTCGTCGTTCTATATCCCTATCATATCTACCATCCCTGCTAAATACACATCCCATATATTTATTACAATACACAAACTCATCCACTTGCTCAATTAACTCTCCTTTTATTCTTATGTCACATACCGTTTTGCTTTCTTCTCTTTCAAAAACCATCACTTTCGTCTTACTTGCGTTCACTTTCATTCCCCTTTCTTTTAATTCCCAGTTCATTAATGTAACCATCATTTGCAGCTCAGCCCCCCGATGACGCAAATACATATTACTTGATCATCGGCATCATCATCATCATCATCATTACAGCCCTTCACAAGTCCACTGCTGAACATAGGCCTCCCCCAAGTAATGCCACAAAGCACGGTCCTGAGCCACCTGCATCCATCGACTTCCTGCATGTCTTACCAGGTCGTCACTCCATCTAGTGGGGGTCGCCCTACACTACGCCTACCGGTACGAGGCTGCCACTCGAGAACCTTTCTTCCCCATCGGTTATCGGTTCTTCGAGCTATATGGCCGGCCCATTGCCACTTCAGCTTACTAATCCGTTGGGCTATGTCGGTCACTCTGGTTTTACTGCGGATATCCTCATTTCTGAGTCTATCACGCAGAGAAACTCCGAGCATAGCCCTCTCCATAGCTCGCTGAGCGACCTTAAGCGTCCTCATACGGCCAGCAGTGAAGGACCACGTCTCAGATCCGTAAGTCATCACTGGCAACACGCACTGGTTGTACAATCTAGTTTTTAGAGATTGAGGTATACCTGACGAAAAGATATGCCGTAATTTCCCGAACGCTGCCCAGCCGAGTTGAATCCGTCGATTGACCTCTCGGTCGAAGTTGGACTTACCTAGTCGGACTATTTGTCCCAGGTAAACGTATTCGTCAACAACTTCGAGCATAGTGCTCCCAACAACTACCGGCATAGGTGTGACATGGACATTGAACATGATCTTTGTTTTGTCCATGTTCATCTTAAGACCTATCCGTTGGGAGGCACTATTGAGGTCATTGAGCATAGTGCTTAAGTCCTCCAGCGATTCTGCCATAAGGACTATATCGTCGGCAAATCGAAGGTGAGTGATGTACTCGCCATTGATGTCAATACCGTATCCTTTCCAGTCCAGTAGCTTGAAAACGTCTTCCAATGCAGCGGTGAAGAGTTTCGGGGGATATAACGTCACCCTGTCTTACACCTCTCTGCAGTTGGATAGGTTTCGAGCTCTGGTTCTGTACTCGGATAGCCATCGTAGCCCTACTGTACAAACACTTCAGCACTTCGATATACCGACAGTCAACTTGGCACCGCTGAAGGGACTGTAGCACCGCCCAAATTTCGACGGAATCAAAGGCTTTCTCATAGTCCACATACGCCAGGCAAAGTGGCAGATTGTACTCTTCAGTCTTCTGTACAATCTGCCGCAGGGTATGTATGTGGTCTATGGTACTGAAGCCTTTTCGGAAACCGGCTTGTTCGGGAGGCTGGAAGTCGTCAAGTCTGCGTGCGAGACGATTCGTAATGACTCTCGAAAACAGCACGTAGACGCGGCTCAGAAGGGAAATCGGTCTGTAGTTCTTTAAGAGAGCGTTGTCGCCTTTCTTAAAGAACAAGACCACCGCACTTCTGCTCCACGCCTCTGGAGTAGTGCCACCATGGAGGACGGAATTGAAGAGCTTCTGAAGGACTTCAAGTACCGGTGTTCCACCCGCTTTCAGAAGCTCCGCTGTAATTCCATCCTCGCCTGGGGCCCTGCCGTTTTTAAGGTGCTGGAGAGCCATTCTAATCTCGCTTAGACTGACGTCCGGGATATCATCGGAATAGTGTCGGATAAGACTTGCTCTTGGATCGTTACTCACACTTGCGTGTGGCTCCAACGATGATGTGTACAGCTGCCCATAGAACCTCTCAATCTCACTCAAAATCTCAGGTGTCCCGGAAACGATGTTGCCACACTCAGTCTTCAGCCTTGACAGTTGGCTCTTTCTGGCAGACAGATCTCTGGCAAAGACTTTGGAGCCCTGGTTCCGCTCGATCGCTTCTTTAATACGAGAAGTATTAAAGTTGCGTAAGTCTCGCCGTATGCATTTGGAGATCTGTCTGTTCAGTTGCCTGTATGCTGTCAAATCTGTTGACGATTGCAGCCTCATCTCCCGTCTAACAGCCATGAGATTAAGAGTGTGATCGGAGAGTTTTTGTGTTCTTCTGCGGCGGGTCTTGCAGAACTTAGCTCCGACCGCATGGACAGTTTCCACGAGCTTGTCGTTCATATCGTCCACTGCATTGCAATCTTCTAGGCACTGGAAGCGGTTACGTAACTCGAGCTGAAAGGTTTCGGGATTCTGGATTAGAGTACTAGGGGGACGGAGCGTTGACTTCATTAGACGAGACCTCTCCAACTTAACGTTTAGGTTCAGTGTGCCTCTAACCATTCGGTGATCGCTGCCAGTTTTCACCCTTGCGATCACTGAGACATCACTGAACAGTTGGCGTCTGGTCGTCATAATGAAGTCAATCTCATTTTTTGTCGAACCGTCGGGGCTCGACCAGGTCCACTTCCTGTGGGGCCGCTTCTGGAAGAAAGAGTTCATCATAAAGAGTCCCTCTTTCTCCATAAATTCGGCCAGCTGCTGGCCCCTTCGGTTCCGTTGCCCTACTCCAAATTTCCCTACCTTCAGCTCACCGCTTTCTCTTGTGCCCAGTTTTGCGTTGAAGTCTCCCATCAACACCGTGTAGTAGGTTTTGGAGGAATGTATGGCTCTGGAAATATCCTCATACATTTCCTCCACCTCCTCATCGGGATGTGCCGAGGTTGGTGCGTAAACCTGAATGACCTTCAGTGAATACCGTTTGGTGATTCTGAGTATCAGGTACGCGACCCTCGTCGACACACTCCCAATCTTTACAACGTTGTTGACGAGAGATTTGTGGACGATAAATCCGACACCTCCTTGGGACAGATGGTCGCCCTCCCGGTGATAGAACAAGTTGCCGGACTCGAGGATTGCCGTGTCCTCCCCCTCTCTTCGGACCTCGGATAATCCAATAATATGCCAGCGCAACTTGTCTACCTCTTCTTCCAGCTCCAGTATCTTCTCGTCAGTCCTCAGGGTGCGTGCGTTATATGTTGCCAGGTCGAGTCGTCGTAGGTGGCAACCGAACCTCCACCGGAGATTCTTAGCACCCCCTGCCCCGCCGTTACCATGGTCGCCACCGTAGCCAGGAATAGCGGGGCCGCCGGGGACTGGGGGCCGTCTGTTTGTGTATTTATTCATTGGGGGGTATTTGCCCTAGTTGCCACGCTTGGCGAGCGGGTTGGCAACCGCAGTTTTTTATTACGTCACAGTTGTCATCAGGAAGACGCTGCTGCCCATCTCCTGCCTGTCTCCCTCTGTCGCCTCTTACGACACCCACGGGAAGATATGGGGTAGTGGATATTCTTAACCGCCACTACACGGCAATACAGATCATCGGCATACAGATAGCATTTGACGGTAATACAGATCATCGGCATACAGAAAGCATTTGACGGTTAACTCGCCCATTCTTAACCCACATTCTTCATCTTTCAAAGTTTGCAAACACCTGTCCATAAATAGGTTGAACAGCCAAGGGGAAGCCACACAGCCCTGTCTGATACCTTTTTGAATGCCAAACCAGTCCGAGTAGACCTCATTGATCCTGACACAAGCACTAGAGTTCCTATAAAGAGACCTTAATGCCTGTATCAAACCAGCGCTCAACCCATATGAGTTCAGTGTTTGCCATAACACATTCCTGTCCACTCTGTCATAAGCCTTTTCCAAGTCCATGAACGCACAAAAAACTTTCTGGTTTTTGGGCAAAAGCTTCTCCGCAATCATGCGCATGGAAAAGACTTCATTTGTACACCCCATTCCCTTTCTAAATTCCGCTTGCACATCCCAAATTTTTTCATCAGTTTCTTTCATAACTCTTTCAATTAACACCTTAGCATACAGTTTACCCACAATACTAAGCAAGCTGATACCACGGTAGTTTTTGCAGTCCCGCTGTGACCCTTTTCCTTTATATATTGGTACTATAACTGATTTACACCAGTCCTCCGGTACCCGTTTTAATTCCCAACATAAATTATACAAGGTGTACAGCATGCCTGCCACCACTCCCTCTCCAGCCCTTAGCATCTCGAGTGATACTTTATCATATCCAGCTGCCTTACCTGCTTTCATGCTTTTCATTGCTTTCATTATTTCATCTACACTTATCTCCATACCCCTTTCCACTACTTTCGGAATTTCTAGTTCATTTAATTCAGACGACTCTTCACTCATAAACAGGCTTTCAAAGTATTCCTTCCATCTGTTGAAATTTGAAACTTCATCATTCAGAATACATCCATTCTCGTCTCTTATAGCATTAATTATAGGCTGTTTTGTATTTCCCCTGGCAGTTCTTACGAGTTTCCAGAACATTTTTATGTTAGCCTGGAAATTATCAGATATCCTTCTATCATTCTTATCCGTTCTTTTTTTCTTTTTCCTTTCAACAACTTCTTTTACTCTCTTATTTAGACGTCTAAATTCTGCCTTTTTTCGTTCAATCTCATCATTCATACCTGAAGAATTACCAGCTTTGGTTGCTAGTAAATCTAACCATGCTTTCTTCTTTGATTCAACTTCCATCCGTACCTCATCATCCCACCACAACGTGTTACTTTTCCTTTCATTTGTTCTCTTACTTACACCACATACTTCGGTGGCGGCATCCAATAAACCTTTTTTAATATTATCCCACACAGTATTCAAGTCTAAATCATTCATACACAACTTATTCAAACATCTAATATTTTCTCTCAGTCTACATTTATACTTCTCTTTCACATCTTCATCTTGTAACTTCTCTATTCTTATACGCTATAACGCAGTGGTAGACACAGATATCCGATGCCGCCAACGCTTGAAAAGACCATTAATTCGACATAAGACCAAGTAGTGATCCGTTCCTACGTTGCCCCCCCCCCCCCCCCGGTAAAACCCTTGTTACGACCCCGGTAAACGACTACGCTCCTCATTCTTTCATCCACAATTACGAAATCTATCATGCTTCTATCATCACCTCTTTCCCATGTATACATGTGAATCTTCTTATGACGAAAAAAAGTATTCGTCACAGTAAGATTCTTTTCCACACATACGGTGAGGAGGTCTTCACCATTCTCATTAAAACTTCCAATATCCCAACCCCAAACCTTCCATTAAAGTCTCCTAACATAATAATATTTTCATTTTCCTTACATTTTGTCAACACCATCCTTACCATGTCTCAAAACTGCTCTCGGATGTAAGTGGGCTTAGACATGTCTAGGGCGTACACCCCTAGCAGGAACAGCTTCTTTAAGCCCACTTTCATTCGTATCCATAGCAGCCTCGGGCTTACACATTCATACTCTTTCACACATTGACCCATTCTTTCTGAAAGGATGAAATCGACTCCCTGGCATGCCCGTTCGGTCTCGTCTACACCAGATCAATACGCGGTATACGTGCCATGTACAGTGGCATCCTTTCCCTTTCGTTTAGTCTCATTCACACATAACACATCTATTCCTCTGTCATTCATCATTTCGCATACTTCATTCATCTTATCATTCATTCCTCTACATACATTCAGCGTAGCTAGGTTAGGTAGGTTTCCGCAATCCACTTTTCGCCCCTCCGGGAGACAGAACGTGACGGGTGGCGAACCTCGTCGCCGGTTTTTCTCCCGGAGATTCTTCGCACCCCTGCCCCATTAAAGGGGCGCCGGGAACTCGGGGCCCTTTCTTTTTATTTCCTGACTCATGGTGCGAACAAGGGGTGGTGGTAGATTTTACGCCGCTACCATACGGCGAGGAGCCGAGTCTATTTTTTCGGCTTTGTCGCTCGTTTAGCACCACCCGGGGGACACGTGTAGGGTGGGCCTAAGGTTAGGTGGTCGAAGCCTACGGACGCGAGCGACTCTTCCCCCAACTGAATGTAACTGAATGTTAATTTCGTAATATGATAAATTAAGGATGTATTTTTGATGTTTCAACTTGTTCATAAATGAATCCATAAGTATATTCATTGTGTGTAGAAGGAATTATGTTATTATTTAGTCAGTTTACGACGTTTACGACTGAATTTTAGTGCATTCCCTTTAAATGTGAACTGATTCTATTGCATTAATGTGTAAATTTATTATATTTTACGATCTTTGTTTTATACTCGAAGCAATATTTAAAAAATTACACAAAACATATCAGACCATAACATAGACATTACTCATGTTAATGCTTTGCAATTGCACATCTTTAGACCGCAATGATACAGCAAAATACTTAGGCGTAGTGTTGGAAAAAAATCTGACATGGTGCCCTCGTATTAATCAGTTAGCAGGGAAAACAAGAAGCTTGGTTATATATATATATATATATATTCAAAAAACACATGACATACTATTCTTTACTGAAGACTGTTTACTTATCATTGGTACAGTCTATCTTGCCTTACTGTATTACTTCATGGGGTGAAGCTCGTAAAGCTCATCTCATAAAATTAGAACGAGCGCAGCGTATATTACTCAAAGTAAAATAATACAGACATATAAACCATTTAGCTATTCCACAGACAAATTATATTGACACTGTTATATTCCAACATAAATAACTTAAATATAATCACGAATTAAGAACCAATCGCCGGAAAGATAAGGTCTGTCCTACTTGCCATTTTAAAACATTTTTAACAACGAAATTTCAATGCTACTTAGATCCTTTTCTTAACAATAAAATAAATAAAATTTTACAAATGTACTCGCTTAGCAAATATCAATGTAAAAAACTACTATTATCTTGGTTAAAAAATAACACATAAAATACAGAAGAGACTGAAAATTTCTTGGTCACTTTAAAATAATATTACATCAAAATAATACGTATCCACTAAAAGTAATTTCATTATAATAACTAAAAATTATTTCACTTGTATAGCTACTTATAAAACTATATTTAATTAAGTAAAAATGTAAATAAAAAAAGGTTTGCAAGAACCATGAATTATTTAAGTAATATCTATAATGTGTATATGACTGTTCACTGTACATCGCATAACTTTTGTTAAATACCTGTATAATTACATATAATTACATTAATTAAAGTTATATATCATAATATATCTTTGCAATACTTCATTGTAGCCTATCACCAAAAAAATAGTTCTTTGCCTTGTGATAACAATAATCATTTATTGCATTATAAATTAAGAAATTAAAAAAATTCCTATAAACAGTAGTCTAACTTTTCATACGCATAATAAGTTAGTGTGACGGTAAACGCAAAAAAGTGATAATGTATTTACGTATTTGTAAGGTAATACTACATAGATTAAGTGAATAATAATACACCGTATACTTTTATAACTGTAAATAATGGTGCCTTCACAAGTGACTAGTGCAGCAGCAGACTCGGCCTAGTTTAGACGCTAGTGCATAAAATTGTATAGATATTGATAAATTATAACTCATACCATTTGTTCATGTCTTAAAGATAAATAATATAATCCTTATTTACTTTAGTGTCAATAAAATTACTAAATTAAATTTAAACTTGTAAATGGCTGTAATGATGATGATGATAATGATAATGATGATGATGATTAATCTGTTATTGGGACAGTCTTTTAAGTAAATTTATACCTGTGTAAGGATGTCCGCTCTTTAATAGAAAATTCATTTACTTTTTTTATAGAATAAGTCTGAGAAACGAGCACACAGTTAACTTGATGGTAAGTGGATGCTGTGTCCCATGGACAGACTACATATAATCGATCAAGAATTAAATGGTAATTGCGTTGTCTGCCTCCTTCCCAAAGGTCAGCTTTAAGCTGCTATTCCAGCTAGTATTCTGTGACAGCGTGATCTTTTCCTCGTCAAGCTGACCTACTTTTGCTACAGCCATTATTTGCAATACGGCTCTACTACCTAAAGGCATAATAATAATCAATAAATGATAGCTAACTGAACACAGATATAAGTGACATATAATTTAACAAAAATATTATAATTAGTATTCTTGTTTTATTAAATTGGAAAATTATCATAGAAATATTATTGGGTATTGTTAATCAGCTGCCGTATTTACGGACACGACCTTATCATTGGACCATAGAAATAGGGTGGTAAAAATAAAATACAATTCAATTTATCATTAATTAAATTCGTTAAGGATACTCCTTAACGAATTTAATTAATCCGTTAAGTAGTTCTCCGTTCTCCTTCCTCCTCGCTAGGGCTGAATCTGAATGACAGGGTAAGAAATTGTGTGATAAGAGAAGAGTGTGGTTTGCAAGATATTGTGACTGTAAGGAATGCTTCGGAGGTTTGGTCATGTAGAAAGAATGAATGAGGAAAGAATAACAAACCAAATTTATGTTGCAGAAGTGAACGGCAGTCGGAAAGGGACGTCCTAGGCGAAAGTTTATCGACCAAATTGGCGATATATTGAAAATGGGCCAAATTAGAAGTACCCTTAACCGACGAACATGTATGCGTAGGTATATGAATGTGGAGGAGGCGAAAGAGGTGTGTCAGGATCGTGCCATATGGAAGTCTGTCGTCGCTGCCTACCCATCTGTATGACAGGCGTGAGTGTTTATGTTATGTTATGTAATTATATGTAAATATAAAATATAAAAATAAAATTATTTATAATATTTTTTATTAAAATGTATATTTAAGTACATCATATAAATAACATAAGAAACATGATAGAAAAATAGATATATTCACATGATTCTTACACAGTAGCAGCGCTTTCACAGACTGATAATAAAGATAACATAGAATGATAATAAAGTTCTATTATTGTCATCAAAATGAAATTTTACCCGCTTCAAAATCTCTACTTTTTATGCATTATAAACAATATTAATATTTGATATTAACCTCAAAAAATATTTGAAAATAAAATAACGTTTGAGGCACAAAACTCTAGTTTCTTACGTCAAGATATAATAAATATATTTAGTTTCAATTTAATTTCTATTGAAATCTAGATTCGTATTCTATTAAAAAAACTCCATTGTTCTATCGGAGTACCAATCGTATAGCATCATCCACGCTTGGTTGACATTCCTAATGTTCGGCATTCCACTCCTTGCAGTTCCACTTATGTATATGTTTTAACGAGAGCGTACATACCGAATCTCTTCAAGAAACGTGTAAACATGCTTCTCCTTGGCAAACTCGCTCCATCGTATACCTTACCTTTGCCCTCGGGCCAGATGGATGTCAAAAGTTAGGCCATTCTTAATTAAAAAATTGAATGTCGGAGCTATTTGACTTTCCTTTTTTGTAAATTTTATTTCCTAAAAACCACGGAATCAATTTAAATGAACAATAACATATGCAGGTTCATTATTTAATAACTCCGGAGTGCTCCAAGCAATGCCTTGGAGCACTCCGGAGTTATTAAATTAAGGGTAACAAATGATAGTAATATATTTCTACGAACTAAAGCATATTATGGCAGCGGCACGAATGGATCGACTTGAATGAGGAAGGACCACACTCGCACAGAATACCAACGTAGATTAGCGGCATAATGTTGCTACGTTTCGTATAGTGGGCAACTAGAACCAGGCATCCCTTTTACCGGTAACGAGGTATTCAATCCTAGTCATCTGCATTTTAAATTCTTAAACGATTTTTTTACGTGGTAGAACTTTTTATACGTGGTAGAGCCACGCTGCAGCTATATTATGGTTGTATTATGAATGGGTCGGCTCAACCGAGAAAGGATCATTCTTTCGTAAAACAACAGCTTAATTCTGCTGTGTTCCGTATTGTAAGTATTATAAGAGACCCGTTTTACTGGAATCGAGGCATTCCATCTTAGTCCCCAGGGGTGACAGGGGTGTTAGCATTCACATACCATCAGGTGGATTGTGTACTCGTTTGTAACCCTTATCCTATAAAAAAGATAAAAGTGGCTTATTTTGGCCACAGTATTCATTAATCATTAAGAGGACTATATTCTCCTTTGTCAACCATACTTCTATAAAATATTTACACACAACACTTAAATTCAATGTATGACCAATAATCGATTGTTTTTTAACTAATAAAATCCAGTGCCCGAATACTATCCCACCTGATGGTAAACATTGACACTGCTTAGGATACTCTACAAAGGAGTACCAGTTGACGCTCTTTTGACGATGTCATAAAGATATTAAGGTGTTCAATGAAAGGCTCAGGCTTTTCACTGAACATCTTAATATCAAAAAGATGTAAAAACACGGACATGTGTCACAAGATCATCCGCATATTTTCCGTTGTTAATTATTATGACGACGAATTAACTTAAGCTGATATAGCAATAAATAATGCGACACACAAAAAAAAATTATCCAGTGAGAAACAATACCACTGGCCTTCCTATTTTCAAAATTGGTTGGTCATACTCAAACAACTTGATTTTTCTTGATTCAGGGATAGCCAGGCGGAAAACCTATAAATCGTCCATGTTCACGAGTGCCAGCGTAATTTTCAAGCAAGTTATCACGCCAAATACGCTTGCAAAGAGAAGTCAATATAAATCTTTTTCCCATTCGGTTTATTCGACGATAGTTTGATTTATTGCGCGCTAAACACGAGATTATCGGAAAACGAGTCCCTCTTTAAAAAAAAACACGGTTTTGGAAAAACTAGAGATAATACGGATAACAGCTTTGACAGTTTTTAAATTACTAATAATATTTGACTGGTTTTTGCGTTTTTTGAAGAAAGAATTATTAACACACATTCTGTATAAAGTAAGGGTCAAACTGTCCACTTGATGGTGTGTGCTGTAACCCATAGACATCTACATCTATTCCCGATTAAATCAATATACGAATGCGTTATCATACCTGAGAACCAAGGTAGAATATCCCGTTTCCAGTAAAGAGAGTCTACGGCTTTTTAGACTCACCGTTCGAAGGACAGGGCCGTGCCCAGCAGTGGACCTATAAAGGCTCATGAAGAATAATATAAACCTCTGTGATAGTATTAATGCCTACATAGAAACTAATTTTAATAAATTGAATACTTATACAGAAAGTCGAGATCGATGAATTTTCCAAGATCGAAGTTGAACTGCTTCCAAGTAAAATCTTTCAAACTATGTCATTCTCTACATTCTCTTAAGGATTACGCTGTCTCTGCATCAAGTTTATGGATCTAATATTACATAGAAAACTTTTATGTTCTGTATATACATATCTATCAAGTCTAATTGAGGATAATATACTTAATTAAAGAAAGAAATATAATTATATCATATTTATTTCTTGTATATTTTATATATCATTTACTGCACTGCCGCGACAAAAAGCTCTCCACACAGCATTGCTGCAGCAATACTGTAATAATATATAGAATTAATAAATTTACGTACTATATTACGTACGTATATTCTAATTTATCGTAAAATAGTTTCACTACTCACCGCTAGTGGCGCCGATAGCGTATTGTTTAAACAGAAACAGAAGTTTTAACAGAATCCACATAACTTTATGCCTCATCGCGAACATTTAAATATTATATATAAATGTTCGCGGCTTTAAGGTAGCCCAAGGATCACCCCAGCTGCATATCAATCTACTGCCGCTGATATTACTAGATATTGCTTTCGTATGATATTGTGGCGAAACGAGAATTGACTTCGTAGATTCAATTGTAGATTGAGGATAAATTTGACAAACGTTGATATTTATACGATACTACGATTCATCCCGGCTACGTACGGATGATTCCTGGATATCGGTAACAGCTCCACCTACCGGATATGACATCTAAATATAATTTTTATATTTATGGATAATTATAATATGCATGCATTTTGCATTATATATATATATATATATATATATATATATATATATATATATATATATATATATAAAAGATCTAAGCGTACAGACTGTGGGAAGCTACTTTGTTTTATACTGTCATGAAATGATTGCGATATTTGAAGTGGTCCAGGACTTAATAAAAATATGGTCAATTCTACGATCTGGGAACATTTACATTACTTGAGAGTTTTGGCTTTCATCTAATATTAGCGCCATCTATTTACTGATAAATAAACTAATAATAACTAACTGATATATAAGATTAAATATAATGCTACTGAATACTCATTCTTGCAAGGTCAAAAACTTATAATATCCAGCCATTATCGGGATGATTTACCGTGATTTCCACGTTTAGCAAAATAACTAACTAAACTGTTATACTGGATACTGTGTGTACAAAACTATGATTTATTTATGTATTTATAAGAAACATGCTTGATTAAAAGAGAAAATTTTTAGTAACTATACTCATTGGGTGTATATCGGCATAGCAATAATTTCACTTACTTCATGTGGTATTAAGTTATCCGACGAAGTTTTTATCTCTATTTGATGGATTAGTAAAAATATAAGCAACAATTTTTAGTGCCAATATTCAATAGGCCAATGATATAAAACAAATATCGCCAGTAAACACTCTCTGTACATTAATTGAAGACAACCAAATTCGACATTACTTAGTCGAAATTAAATTACCTTAATTTATGAATAAACGAATAAAGAGTAAAAAATAATGTAACTTTGAATCAGAAATAGTTTACTCTTATTAAGGATACCTCGTTAGTGATGACCGATATAAAAAGTGACAGAGGTTGTTAGACGTATGATAACGCAATTCTTAAAAAAAGACGTCTAATAATCTCTAAGAATTCATAAGATATCACTTGACTAACAAACGTGACAACAAGTGATGATCCATCTTTATTGATTTTGGTATGGAGCAGTATTAATAATGTTTCTCGATGGAGGCCCACGCGAGCAAAGTCGCGGGTTAAAGCTAGTACTTAATATATTAGTTCTTTACAACACACCAAGAAACATAATTTAAAACAACCTATTAACTGCAATTGATTGCCCATGTGTTGTGAATTAGTCGTATTTATTGTTTTTATGTTATATAAGGAATCATGGATGTAGTCTTACTAATTTCAACGACGCTATTTCTTGCTTTTACAGCGTGTAGTTGAATTGATTCTCTCAAGTGATAATTACATCTACTCGTAGATGCATGCAACAAACCTCAAAGATACAGACTCAAGGGAAATCAACCACTCTTGTTCAACACATACTTAAAATATTGGAATGGTAGTACTGGATCGATAACTAATATGTGTTGGAAATAAGTTCCGTTTTGTGGTCAAAATATTTAATTACACAGTACAAAAAAGTACGCTTGGTTTTAAAAGCCTTTTTTTTTTTTAACATGGGGAAATGCCTACGCATACCCGCCTCGCGGGGGGCAAGGACGGGTTATGTCGGACTCGCACCGACTAAAACCCCATGGTGTTCCACCTTCGTCGCATATTGGCAGGGCTACGGGAACGCTTTCGCACACATCCGCGGCCCCACCAGCGACTGCCGCCCCATGGCAGCAGCTCATCGGGAGAGGAATATTCCTCCCCGTTCTCCTTTCCAAGTAAGGCGCACCAGAACACATGGCACGCCTTCCTCCACGGCCTACAATTACATCTGCGCAACAGACGCCCCCGCGTCCGATGCGCGAAGGCCATGGGGCCAGGAAAAACGAGCACTTAGAAGTACTAGCCTTCCCAACCCCAGCGGCGGATCTGGTCTATGGCTCCGCCGCCAACCAAGATTCGGCTGCGGAGGATAGGGAGAGCGGCGCCTCGCAATACCGACAATCCTCTCCCCCCGCAGCCCCATCACCACCGCATCAACGGTGCGGCCCCGTTTGAGTCGCGGAGGATAGGGCGAGTGGCGCATCGCCATACCAACACTCCTCTTCCTCCGCGACTCCACCTCGGCTGCAGTGGTAGGTGGGGAGGACACACCTCTCACCGCAGTCCACCAACACACATCCGAAGTGGGCTTCCCAAGCCCACCCGGAGTGGCCACCTCGGGCCGGCCCTCCACCTCGGACCAGCCATATGGGTTCCTCTTTGTTTCGCCGTGGGTGACCAAGCCACGGCTTCTAAGCCCCCCGCCACGACAAGGCGGGAACCCGTTCGGGGGGGTGGTTTTAAAAGCCTGACAAGCGTGTTGAGCATGGTAAAATTTTACGGATATAGTAGGTATATCACATGGCGCATTATTGTAAAGATTGAAGGCACCACTAAATTTAAACTACCAGAAATAAAATGCGATCGAAAAAGCTTTTACTTTACACTTTACCTATTGTATAATTTGTAAAATAAGAAGTTTATTTCATTTATTTTACGGACTTCTTGTTTTTTTTTATTTGAAAAATTCGATTTAAATGTGAATTTTTAAGTAACTTATTTTTTATACGTTTTTAATATGCTTGTATAATGGTAGTTCATTTGATTCGTCTTTTTTAATTTAATCATTAAAAGTCCTATGTTTATCGTAGTTATCGTACCGATCTGATGTTTATATTTAAGTCAACGAAATATTCATATTGTATCTATCTATTGGAAACCATAAGATTTTGGGAGGGAGCCACGGGAACAAATGTGGTGATGAATTCACTTAAGCCAACACAAGAATAAAAAAAATATTATCACATCTACATTACAAGTCGTATAAAAAGCTCATAGTAATTCCTAGAAATATAGAGAAAGCTATGCTCCGAGTTTCTCTACGAATTCAGTACGGAAGATATCCGCTGCAGAAATAGGGTACCTTACATAGCTAAGCGACTGAGTAGTCCTAAGTGGGAAATAGGGTGCTCATATGGCTCGAAAAACGTGTTTTATAATCACAGTTTCTATATCATGTAGAAAATATCCTCCTCATGTGGCAATCTATGGGAAAGTTCAATGGTGAACTTTTGATGAGCTGTAATCAGAATCAAATGAAAATCAAATCGTAATCAGAATCAAAGAGCTCGCCGTAAATTTCATAGTACGCGAGCGGTTTTTAAATGAAAATTTTCCATGTGTTCTGCGGTGAAGAAAAATGTAGTAAGAAAATCTGCATGTCGGAAAAATGAAAATATATTCTGAATACAAAATGTGACAAATCCGCCAATTCGCAGACAGCGCGAACGATATTCCATTAAAAAAACTTTGTATGTATTCCACGTAGGTAAATAATATTTTGCATATATACTATAATAAATATACTTAAAAAAATAAATATCTTACAGACAAGAGGTATAAAACTTGAATTTTCTACAAAACTAATAATATATCATATAACAATATCATAAAATAATATATCACTAATTTAGGTTAAAATATGTATTTGTAGCCCCCAAGCATAACAAGTTTCTAAAATAATCAGTATTGTTAGATTACATCAATGAAAATGAGAAAAGTTTTAATAAATTTAAGCTTCAGAAATTTGAATATTCTATACGTAATTCAAAACAAATACCTCTCAACAGGCGGCCTACCCGAATAAATTGTTTGATTTTCTTTAATTAATGGATGCAATTAAACTTGACCCAATACTTTACAAGTAAAATAATTACTATAACTCAAACTCAAGGGAGACTAGTTATTTGCGCAGAACAGAATTAAAGCGCTCGAGTGTGGGCCCAAACAACAAGTGCTCTTTTCACTCTTACAGTGCGATGGGACGGCTTTCCGACATAATCGGATAGATATAAGACGCAGAACCAACAGGTTTACGTTCTTTCTGAGGAAAGGAGATGAAACAACGCCAAATTCAACCAACGCCTGACTCCGAGCTGCCACTGAGAATTTCCTGGCAGTAAATCTAAGATTTTTAGGCCGGGATTCGAACTTACATCCACTGCATTAATGACGCAGTCAATAAAATCAGCAAAACAAAACAAAACCAAATTGTAATTGCAATTTTAAGTGCTGACTTATTTAACAAACTGCATCCCATAGGGGACTGCCAGAGTGATAAAATCTATTTAAATCGGAGTCGGCCGTAATCAGAATCGGCTAAGGAAAATAAGTCCCATTTATTTCTAAATTCGAACGGATTTGCCTGCGTTGTATCCCACTGGTTCTCTGGTTTCTGTGTTCACAAAATTGTTAACCGAGTTTGGTGATTTAATGCAAACCTCCATAGAAATGTTCGGCTGTTGGTACATTCTTGGAAAGCTCAGCCCAGTAGTGAACAAAAAAAGATTGTAGATGATGATAAGCTTAACTGGCCACCAGACCTAGGGACTAATATATTTTTAATAAACGCAAATTGTCTTAAGTAGGATATTTTTTTATAATACACTAGCGGTCTGTCCCGGCTTAGCACGGTTGAGGTATGGATTCTACAATAGCACCACCTACCGAGTCCAACTATGCAAGTAATCTTCGCGGAATTGCAAGCAATATGTTGACAAAGTTTTACCACAATTTGATGAACGGTGTGGCAGCAAATTAAATACGAATATACAAAATTAACTTTTATATTTTAAATATGTGATTATTTTGTTTTCAAAATATTCAAAAGCTACAAAACTGTATAACATTCTTAAAAAACGAACTAGCATTGAGACTATTAAGAGACTATTAAGAGACTATTAAGACCCCTCCATAGCTCACTTAACGACCTTGAGATTCCTCATACGGCTAGCAGTGAAGTGCCACGTCTAAAATCTATAAGTTATCACTGGCAACACGCACTAATTGTACAATCTTATTTTCAAGTTTTGAGGTATACCTGTCGAGAAGATGTGTCGTGAAAAACTTCGATCTTAGTGCTCCCTAAAATTACCGGCATAGGCGTAGCATATACGTTACGTTACACATGAGCTTGGTTTAGTCCATGTTGATCTTGAGACCTATCCGTTGGGAGGCAATATTGAGATCATAGAGCTTGAACTATAACGTCGGCATATCGAAGGCCAGTGACGTATTCGCCACTGATATTAATACCGGATCGTTTCCAGACCAGTAGCTTGAAAACGTCTTCCAATGCAGCAATGAAGAGTTTTGATGATATAATTTCATCCTTTCTTATACCACTCTGTAGCTGGATAGGTTTAATACTGCTTCTTTACTTAGATATCCATTGAAGTCCTACTGTACAAAAACTTAGAAATGCCGCATCGAAAAAATTTCAACGACTCAAAGGATTTCTCATAGTTAACATACGCAAGAAGACATTGCAGATAGTACTTCAATCTTCTGTACAATTTGCCAAAGCGTATATATGTGGTCTATGGTGCTAAAACCTTTTCGGAAACCGGTTTATTCAAGAGGCTGGATGCCGTTGCGTCTGCGTGCGAGACGATTCGTAATGACCCTCGAAAACAGCGCGTAGATGCAGCTGCGAAGGTAAATCGGTCTGTAGTTGATTGCCATAAAAAATAACTTAAGCTATATAAAAATAACTTGTTATAACCGACACAACAACGTCAATGTCAGTCGTGCTTGCATCTTCAGAACAAACTGATAATTTTTCATTTATTGTCTACATCCACTACTATTAAACAGGCGTGTACATGGTCATGTTATTGATTGAGTGTTGTTGGGTACTAAATTATTGAAAGCTATTTACCTATGTTTTTACCACGGCTTCAAAAATTTCCTATTTCGGGAAGAACCTAAAGGAAACTCAGCAGGAATTTTCGAAAGACATATTAATTTACAATGTTATATTTATGTACAATTAAATATTATAAAAACAACTCGAAACAACATTGTAGCAATCACCTCATTCATCATGTATTCTATAATAGTTTAACAACTCGTTTTAAATATCTTTTTCATTTTAAAATGTTTTGATTAATAGGCCCTACATGTTTCCTGAGACTTTGTTGTTAATGCTTATACCTATATTGCCCCATAAAGAAATTACTCACTCTCTGGAGTCATGTAACTGTTATACTAGCTAGTACTTCTTCCTAGTATTTACATAATGTACATCACTATTTTTGATAAAACTACTTTTGTGTGTGTAAATTTCCGTTAATATACCGAGATTAAAAAGTTGCTATATTTATTTCCTTATAAGCCAGTATAATTACGGGATGTAAGACATACCTTTTTAAATCCTCAAAGGTAGGGTTGTTTTACTATATTCCTCCTGGCAAAATTTCGCTTAAATTATCTCTCAATTATTTACTCTTTCTCATTCAAAAATACTCTTTCTCATTAAAAAAAGCGATTTCCTGATAGTGGGCCGTAGTTATTTAAACATATATTAATTTTATTATGAGGAAAAAAAATAAAAGTGGTTCTATTTAATTAATTCAATTTCTGCTGTTTATATAATATGGCAAGTTCGACAAAGTAAACTAGTTCTATTGTTTCTAGATTAGTATTGTACAATAGACACAGGAGGCATCAAATGAACTTATAATGGATTAAGTTTCGACGAGAGATATAGTGCTTTTTCCTTAACTTTTGTTATACAGAGACTTGTTAATTCCTTTTTACTTTAGTATTTAGTAGGTAATGTAATTACAAGTAGTAATCACTTTAGCTCAGACAGTTCCACCCAAGGTAATATGGTGATAGGCTAGATTACATGAATGACCAAACGCTACTTTCCTGTCTACATGATTTTCAGATTCATATCGTTAAAACCCTAACAGTCATATTACTAAACTTTGTTTATGGATAGTTTTAAATTCAAATATTATTGAGATTTTTAACTTACCGCTAAGAAAATTGAAAAATTTCATGAATAGGGAAGTTATTGGTTTCGCTCCGATTTTTGCTCGCCCGATTTAATATCTTTGTCTGTGTAAAGTAAAAGAAGAGTTACAGTCGTTATTTTACGTCCTGCTCCTCATTTGTTGAGATTTCTGAGAGGAATATGTTATGGAGCAATTAGTCCGCCGCTTTGCTTCAGTGTATATTGAAAAAATAACAGTTTTTTTTTACTCCTTGCGGGGATCAAACTTTTCATTAAACGCTGGCTGTGCGTTTTACAGCGGGCACTTAGCTTTTGATTTCATCTTATTATTTCTTATATTTAATCGATTACTACACATGGCTTTCAAGACCGTAATAGATGCAAGGTACTCAAAATGTTCTTAATCTTTACATATAAATAAAATTGAAGTTTATGTCTGTAAAATTGACACAACTAGCTTCTATTAAGCTCAGTTGGTCATTTGCATGCTATTATGTTTTTATAGAAGAGGGGCAAACGAGCATGGGGCTCACGTGATGGTAAGTAACTACCGCCGCCCATGAACAACCGCAACACCAGGGGAATTGCAGGTACATTGCCGGCCTTTTAAAAAGGATTAAGCTCTTTTCTTGGAGGTCCCTAAGTCGTATTGGCCGAAAAAGTCGCCGGTGGTAAACAATTCCACAGAGAAGTTGTACGATGAAGAAAATTCCTAGTAAAACGCACAGTGTTGGACCACCAAGCATCCAGATGGTATCCATATGGATGGTGGTTTTGACGCGACGTGTGTTCGCGAAATATGGAACACTTCCCATGGTAGATACGATAGAAAACGCAAAGGGATGCAACATTCCTACGCAGCGCAAGTAAATCGAGCCGATCAGAAAGAGCTCGATCGTTGACGGTTCCAATCGCTCTGCGCTGCATGCGGTCAAGTGGAAGGAGCTGGCACTGGGGTACTCCGGCCTAGAGATGAGAAGAAGTATTCCATGTAAGGCCGAACTTACGTTTTATAAAGAAGCAAGTTATGTGCCGGCATGAAATATTGTCTCGCTCTGCTGAGGACGCCAATCTTTTTAGAGGCCAATTTGGTCTTATCCTCCAAGTTACCACGAACCTGCACACTATTCGAAATGTCGACGCCGACGATTCGGATGCTAGCTGAGGCAACTGAGGAGATACGACAAAGTGGTTCTTTTTAGCGATTAACGCGCAAACATGTGACTTCTGGGGATTAAATTGCACTGGATGTAGTTGCCACCAATCCGAGACTTAGTTAAGCAAAGACTTGACTTCAGACACAAATTTGTCCCAGTACTCAGCGATGATTTCCCGATAAATATTGGCATGGCCGGTGTATAAGGCATCACAAGTGCTGTCGTCTGCATAGCAATGCATGTTACCAGTTTGCAATATATCATTGATATGCAGAAGAAACAGCGTTCGTGATAGCACGCAGCCTTGTGGAACACCAGCGTTAATAGGCTTGTAATCGAAGCGTTCACCGTCTACTACAACGTTGATGCTTTGATTAGCAGGAAAACTAGTGATCCAATCGCACAATTTCTCGGGAAGCTCTTAGGAAGGGAGCTTTGAGAGAAGCGCTTTGTACCAGACCCGATCGAAGGCCTTCGCGATGTCCAAACTAACGGCAAACGCCTCCCCCTTGAACTCTACTGCCTCCACCAATGTATGAGTTAGATAGACCAGAAAATCACCAGCTGATCGACCATGACGGAAACCGTATTGGCGGTCACTGATAAGCTGGTGATCCTCAAGGGCTCATGAGCTAGCAGTTTACAATGGACTATATTGTTTTGGAGAACAAGGAGTTGATTGCGATAGGCCTGTAGTTGGACGGATCTGAGCGGTCGCCTTTTTCAGGGATGTGGTGGACCAAACCTGTTTTCCGAGAATTCGGAACTGCGCCTTGGGAGTGGGAGTACTAGAAAAGACGCGATAAAACCGGTGCTAACTCCGGAGCACACGTCTACAGCACAAAGGGAGATACTCACATCAGGCATACCCAACTTGCTTACATCCAAGGAGAGGAGTGCTTTGCGAACCGAGCACTGTGTAAATCGCACATCCGGCATGGAGTACTCATACTGTGGGATGGTCGGTGGTGTGCTTTCCTGCGTCGTTGAGAGTCGAGTTGGACGCAAAGAGAGGGCCTAACAAATCGGCTTTCTCCTTTGCGGCATGTGCCAGTAAGTCGCCCTCTCTGTGCAGGGATGGAAGAGACGGCTAACAGAAGTTCATTTGGACAGCCTTGGTGAGAGATCAGAATGGATAATGGAGAACGGGTTTCCGAAAGAAGTCGAACTAGCTTCTGACACATTCTGCCGATGTGTTTAGACCTGGCCTTGGAGCGCCTAAGCCATGGCTGGGATCTGCCTCCGTTGGGCACCACAGAAGACGGAATAAAAGTTCCATTCCTTGAATTACCATATTAGCGACAGAATCAGCAACGACTCTGAGAATGTCCGGCAAGAAGCAAACCTGCCTCTAAGGGTAGGATGCGAAAAAAGAACACATCCTATCCCAATCGGGCAACCTACAGTGCCAAACAGGGCGGAAGCCTACAGAATGCAATCGCGACGTTAATGTGACTGCACCACACTCCGTACAAGACAATGGTCTAACGAGGCTAAAGGGGCGTAGGCGTAAACCTAATATTCGTCCGGATGAGAGGTCAGCAGAAGGTTCAACAGGGAAGGCGTATGATCTTTCACATCTGGAATCCACGTAGGTGAAATAACCAGTTATGTCAAACCATATGCACAAAATACAATGCACAAAGTAGAAAGCAAAGTCATAAACAGATCTCCCCTCATGACTGGTTAAACGTAAACCGAGCCACTCAGCGTGGTGGGCATGAAAATCACCAAGGATTACGATCTCTGCGGATGGGATCTGCTGTAGCACAAAATATGTAGCCATATGGACGTGGTCAATGAGTCGGTCTGTTTCGGTATTACCGCTATGGGACCTACAAAGGCATCCGTATACGAGGGTATGGTCGTCACTGTCTACGCGCAGCCATAGGATGGACAAGTCCCATGATGTTGCAAAAATTCACGGATAGCGTGGCAGTGGTCACCTTGGTATTTTGCTCGGCTTGCCCTGAGTAGTTTTTGTCGTGGGCGAAATTCCCCCCCGGAATACGCGGGGCAGCCTGAGTACCCACGCTCAGTAGGAGTAGAATAACTTGGTCGTGGATGCTCAGCGAGGGATTCTCCGTCACCAGGGGTGCTTTTACCATCCTGGGGTAATTTTTCATTTAATTCTGCTATCATTTTAAGGGATTGGACCTCCGGCCACCTGCACCTACTCTAACTAAAAAATAAAATCTTTACGGTAACTCTCTACTTCACGCTTGTATTGTGTAAGGTCGTGGTACCACCCCGGTTTGAGCTGGTTCATACTTGCGACAGCAAAAGCTGCCTCGTTGCACTGTCATTAAGACATATTTAACCATTTTTAATATAATTTTTGTTTGTTTGTCCGTCTGTCTGTCCGGGCTAATCTTAGAAATGCGAAACCAATAGCGATGAAACTTTATCAACAAACAAAGTATCTAGACTATACTTTATTCATAAACTTGATGATTGATTGTGAAAAAAATGAAAAATGATATCTTAAATCTAAATAACGCCAATTAATAATATCTATCCAGGAATTAATTACATTCAATATTCATATTTATTCTCATTATAATTTATACTTATTGAAATTTTCATTACAATATATGACGAACATTTATTTTCATTTTATAATTATAAAGCATGGCTACACGTCATGACTACCTTTAAAAAACATTTCACATAATCGCAAGATCCCATCCAAATTAGGGAACTTACAAAGTAATTTTCAAAGCATTATATTTTATGTGGTATTTCAAGTTTTCTCATTTCCTTGATATATCGTGATCTTGATGTAAAATAAGCAGACTTAAAGCCCGAATACGAAATTTTGCAAAAGATATTTTCAATTAAAACGTGGTATTATATAATTAATTGTATTTACTGAATAACAACATATACATAAACATAAACACGCATGCCTCTCACCCAGAGGGGTAGGCAGAGACTACGGATTTCTATTTGGCACGATCCACACCTCTCTCACCACCTATACATCCATATACCTACGCAAACATTCGCGTCAGATAAGAGTATTCTTAACCTAGCCTTTTTTCAATGTATCGCCAATTGGATTAATAAACTTTCCCCTAAGGCGTCCCTTACCGACTCTTCCGTTCGCTTCCGCAACATTATCACTCTTTCCTCGTTCATATTTTCCTTATGGCCAAACCAACGAAGCATTTCTTTCTTAAAGCTGGTCACAACATCATCTTGCAAAACATACTTATCTATTATCACACAATTTCTCACCGTTCAAAAGTCCGATTCAAAAAACAGCTATAACGTAATCCTTACTGACTGCATTTCTACAGCTTTTATTCACACATTTTGACTCCCCAAAATAGAGTGAAGTCATATCATATCTACCATCCCTGCTTTTAATTAAATATATGGTATTCTACATAAACTTAACTAAGTAAATAATTAAACTAAATAAATAATAACTATATAATTATTTAATCATTCATCATCTTAGAGCCGGCCAAACCCAAAACGGAGAAAGCACACTCAAAAAAGGGGCCCCCGGGGTGCAACATTACAGCGTATCGGTCCACTGCTGAATATAGTGTTGCGCGGCTAAGTTGACATCTGGCACTAGCGCCATCTAGTGTCGGGTAACAGAGCGAGGAGAGAGCTTTCCAGAAAATGACATCACTAATCTTTCAACCGACAGCGCCATCTGTTGTCGAAACGAAGAACTAAGCTTCTGGAAGCTGACTCTCGAACTTTCGGCGCTTTGTCGATTGGTGCGCGTATTTACTTGAATATTCTGTATGATTCGGTACTAATGTGTATTTATAGGCGCTGCAAAAAGTATTGTAATTTTTCATTTCTCATTGCAAGTATTGAATTCGGCGAGACAAGCGAAGCTTCGGAGCGGAATAAAGTGAATCAGTGTGCTTAATTATTAATGTTTTAAGTTTTAAATTGTGTCAAGAAAATTAAATTGTTAATTTAGGTAATTCTATCGGCAATTTTTATTGTCACGAACCTCGAGCTCGTAACAATAGGCTGCTTGGCCTGCGTTTTGGCAACCGCGATTTTTTATTACTCTGTTTTATTTTCCCTCTGCTACACTCTTACGTAACTCAAGGAACGATATAGTTAGAAGATGTTCTTACACCACAACCACAATGCTTGAAATTGTATTTTTATTTGTTGTGTTTGCGTCGTAGTTATAAGAAATCGGTTTAAATATCTTTATTTACTCATTAAGACTAATGTAACTTACTTGAGTACATTCATATAATTTAAAATAAATCACACAGAACAATATAATAAAATAGTAAACATAAATGAGTGCAGATCAAAATTAAATAGAAGTTGCAAGTTAACTGCGTAAGAGCAATGTTTTAAGTATTGATAATATAAGACGGTCGTCCAAGTCATATAATGTCTTGTTTTTATTGTGGTCTATTAATTTTTTCTTAAAAATATTGAGCGAACTTACATTTTTTATAGTTAAAGGGAGTTTTTTATACAAATCATAGAACAATACAAATTTACTGAAATCTAGGCACAAGTATGTACATGATATAAAAGAAAATGCTATTTAAATAAATTTTATAAAATGTTATATCACGTAAAGATATGTTTCAATACAACTTCGTAGTAAATCAAATTACACTTGTGTGAAAGTGTTAGTTCCTTCGTATTCTTTGTAGTGAAGTGGCTGCGTGGCTGTATAGTTGTGCTCGAAGAACAATGACAACCCGTGTAGAAGAAAGATTCCCTGAGTATAGAAAAATATATAATCGGTTCTTACATAAGAAATTGGCTTTTAGTAGGGAATCAATATAAAGTCTATTTTTTTTTGTAAAATAATATTTAAGTAATCAAAGTATGCACCGTGGTTATCTATGAACTTTTGCCATCTCATAGGTAGTTCATTGATCCCTTTACTAAAAAAAACCATGGGGGCGAGAATCAATAAACTCTTTGAAGGCGATATGGACTGTCGCATCGGAGTTGATTTTTTTTTCCTTGTAAGAAGTTGTCCAAATTCCGGAAAAATGGTAATCTGTTGACGCAAGGTCCGGGGAGTACGGTGGATGTCGCAGACATTCCGATTGTAGCTCATCTAATGTTGTGCAGTGTGTGGTCTTGCGTTGTCGTTAAGCAACAGTGGCCTAGAACGATTGACCAATCTCGGTTGCTTAGCAGCTAGTTCTTTCTTCATGGTTTGCAGTTGCTGACAATAGATATCTGTAGTGAATGACACCGGCGCTAGTCCACCAAACACTCACAAATAACTTTTTCTGAGTAAATTTTTGTTTATAGCAGGATTTGGCTGGGTCTCCAGGGTTCAGCTATTGCGACGAGCGCTTCCGATTATCGTACAGTATCCACTTTTTATCACAATGTAATAATTCGATTTAAAATCCCTTCATTTTTGTGTCGGTTGAGCAAAGTAACACAGCAGTCGACGAGTGTTTGCAAGTTCAATTAACTCAATTCATGAGGTACCCATTTTTCAAGTTTTATTTTTACTTTCCCAATTTACTTCAAGTGAATAAATACAGTTTTATTACTCACCCCGAAGCCTACAGCTATCTCTGAAGTGTTTTGTGATGGATCCTCTTCCACAATAGCCTTTAATACTTCATTTTCCACTTTGGTCTCCGGTCGTCCACGGAGTTGGTTCCGAAGGTCGACATTTTCCAGAACGAAAACGTTTCAAAAACGTACCATGCTTTCTTTTGCGACACCAGCGCCGTACACATCATTAATCCTTCGAGCTGTTTTTGCAGCACTGGTGCCACGGTAGAACTCGTACTCGTAAATATACCGATATTTCATGTTTTCCATTTTGCGGTAATAAGCGACGCCAAAGAAAAAAATAATGATGAAAAAACAAATGACTGACTGATTTTAAAACTCAAATGTACCAGCTAAATGAATTTATAAATTCGAATTTGCGACCGAAGAGGAGATATTTCAGATCAAATGGTCAGTACGAGAAAACGCTAATTTCATATGTAAGGACCCAATACTTAGTGGCAGGCGCGTGGTAGGATTATAATTTATTAATTTTATTTTTCGTTAACAATAACCACAATCATGTCCGAACAGAGGTTATGTATATATTTAAAAAAACATTTCTAAAAACAAAATTTTATTTAAATACTCAAAAAGAAAAGAAAGTAAACTTTAAATTAAATAAAACCCAACAATTAATCACATTACCCAATTTTAATAGGTAAAATAAAAGCTTGTTACGAGATTCACAAATTTTATAAAAAAACATTTTTTTTTCTTGATATTACCTACATATGTCAATATCAAGTTACACAATGTGTTTTGATTAGGCAAGTGATACATATAGATAATTCTTCATCATTAGATCAACTTTATGTCATTTTAATATTTTACTGTCTCATTAGGCGTCCGCCATATTGGTGTCACTTTACTTATTGTGTATCTATCCTCAAGCGCTTCCATTTTTTATCCATATCATAGCGGTTAATATGGAAATCGCTATTTTGCAACGTCCGCCATATTGAATTAAATATGGCGGCCTTAAGTAACCGAGCATTGTATCAAGAATCAAAATGTGTACCAAATTATAGCCTAAAAGCTTCAGTGGATGTTGGTGAAATTTTTATCATCATCATCATTACAGCCCTTCACAATTCCACCGCTGAATATAGGACAAAATAATAATAATACTTTTTTTTAATTTGCTGCAACCGAGGAGAAGTAATTATCTGCAGTGATGTTTCGATTGATGGACATGATGGGTTTTGCTAAACTAAACGTCAAACAAATTGTGTGGTTATACTAGATTTTTTTAACCAGTTTTGGTTAGTAGTATTTTCTACAATTTGTGTTTTGATACCATCAGTTATTAGCAAACTAAATAATTGTGAAGGCGAAATATCAGGTTGTGGCGGCGCTGTCGTCGCGCCTCAAGAGAAACATTTTCTGTTCGTCGGTTAGTCCGTTGTCGTCACTGTTCTTTCCCGAATAGACGTAAGCATTATTCAGGTAACTGATGGTACCATCATTTAGACATTTCATTTCCAACCCATATATCCAGGGTTTGTTAGACGTGTATATCTTCCATTTGCACCTGCCTATTCTCCTATGTATTTTCTCCAATTTTATAACACTTTTGGCAATTGGTGACCAATTCATAAAATATACTCGATATAGGATCAGCGACATCAGACTGGTTTTTTTTCATCTCTGGTAGATGCATCGTCAAACCGTAGACTTACGAGGGTAATCGCAAAAGATTTTTTGACATTACTCATTTAAAATTATCTCTCGCTGTTCCATTAGTAACAAACAATGCTGTTATATCTTCATCATTCGATTTGAATGCTGCACTAAAAATCAACAGCCCCATGAAAGTATTCAACTCTACAGAATATATGTTTGCCTTACCAATTCCAGTTTTTGGTTAGTATTTTCTACAATTTGTGTTTTGATACTATCAGTTATTAGCAAACTAAATAATTGTGAAGGCGAAATATCAGGTTGTGGCGGCGCTGTCGTCGCGCCGCAAGCGAAACATACCGAAGCCTAAATCACGCTATCAACTTTCCGAATCATAAACAGCATAATATATAAAACACCTCCGAACTATCACACGGAGTGTTGGCCGCTCCCGGGTCAGAACACCTTGCCCGGCGGAGATCTCTCATTTTCCTTCCACGGCCACAAGGTGAAAAATCAATTGTAGTTATTGGAGTAACGATGTTGTGCGCAGTTGTACGTGTAGCTCTCGATGAACCTTCTGTAGGTCACTTCATGCAGCGTTTTTTCCGTAATAATACTTTCTGCGAGATTGCGATACATTAGCCTTGACAACCGTATTTACTTCAGAATCGCTTTCCTAGACGCCAGTTTGCCTTTCTTCAGAATCAATTTGGCAGGAAAAATGTTAGAAAGGCATGTCGTCTTCAGAAGAGCCAGAGTCCAAAGCTCCCCAGTGGCCTCTTCATCATCACAGTACTCGTCTTCTGAAGAATCATCGCGGTCTGACTGAATGTAATAATTTTTTATATTATTATTATATATATTTAAATTGTATTTTTATAGTAAAATTGTACTTACCCAGCGCAGGATCACTGCGTGATTTACACAATAATTTGTATATATTACTCGAAATTATGTACGTAAAGAGATAAATTATATTCACACAAAAACTTTTATACCATTGTTACAGTAAAACACTATACTAAAAAGTAATAAAACATTATAAAAATCCAAAAATCAACACAATAACATGCCACATGAAATAGGCGTAAGAAATGAACGTAGATTATAAATAAATATCCATAGACTTACTACATTTTATTGCATTAGAGAGTAGGAAATTTTATATTGAGCCTATAATGTCAAAGTTCTTCACAGACAAGTAATCTCTAAATATAAGTTTTTATGGTTTAAAGTGCTGTGGGTGGGTGTGGTCAGATGCGACCGCTTGGAATTTGACGGAATATCCCCGTGGTCTGATCCGACCGCGTGCATATTGAGAGGTTAAGATTAGCTGACTTGACTGAAGAACATTATAATTTTTATATATGAGCTGATAAAATCAATTATGATTAATATATATGGTCAGATATTCAAAACTTCTTTCTTTAATTATTTATCAGTTGCAGTTGGCGATGTAGCTATTAAAAAATGCCAGATGATTAAAGACAATATTTTAAGCCCGCTTCAATACAGTATATCTGATGGTACATTATATGTATGAAAACTGATTGTTTTGTTTAATTAAAACAAAACAAACTATATGAATGGGTGATTTTTTACCTACTATAAGCTAGTGTTTGACTACAATCTCGGTGTCTACCAACTTGGTGTTAAAGAAATGATGGAGGCATACAAACTTTGTATGTACGTATACTAAATAGAATTGTACATATTAACTTTATTTGATAAACTACAAAGTCTCACTTTAACTGACGGCGTCGTTGATTTTGATATGAAATAAGAAATATAGATACGATTTCTACTTTCGTTTTATGACTGTTTTGAAAATAATGCACAGGTGTGAAATTTATTTGCGAAAGACACTATTATAGATTGTTTCTGCGGTGCATCTATAAAGATGTCATTACTGGAAACTCATTTTAGACGTCATGGCAATATCTTACAATAGAAAACTTTATACGAGATACGAGAATATTAATGGATTCATTGAGGAAGACATTATGTCAAAATGAATAAAATACATTGAAGAAATGATTTAATTGTTAATGAGATTCAGAAAAATAATGTTTTGTGAAAATAATATATTTCAATATTAATTAGTATGTGATAATATATATATATATATATATATATATTGTATTTCGCAACAGTAAGGCCAGGGAGAACTATACAGAATACTGCTGACAAATATTATTTTAGTATATGTAATAAATTAATGTATGAAAACTATTACTCTGACTTCGGACCTTTATCTTGTTTGTACAAAAACTGCAGAATATTAAATGAGAAAATAGAACAACGCCAAAATAACGAAAACAATGTTCACTACACTTCGTTTAATCTTAAAAAAAGAACTAATGTCGCGTTTTTATTGGGATGCTTTGGAGTTCTATATTAGAGTTGTTCACCAAAAGAAGCTTTGAAACCATTAACTGTAAATGGTTATAGTTACAGGCCATTTCAAGATGCAACGCCTGGTGATTCATCGTGCACAATATTAATATTAGATTATCCTAAAGCGATAAACAAAGCTCGAGAACTAGGTTTCTTTAATTTTCAAGATTTCAATTATACAAAGTTGTAGAATCTTGAGTGCTGTAGATACATTTTCACATTTTTTTTTTACTTTTTCAGTGAATACTGGTGCTCCGATACATTCATAGCTGGATTTCATACGGTCTCAAAATTGTACCGACGGTAGGCTGTTCAAAGGTAAAAGGGGAGTAAATATACACATTAAACGATGCCATAGTAAAATTATTTCGGCTCACAGCCTACCGTAGAAATTCATGACTCTTTTTGTAATATCTCTAATGACACAATTTTTTCATTTTTTCCGGAACAATTGTACAATTTTCATAGTAACGTACCAGTGGTTAAAAGAATCACAAGAGGAGCGAGGATGCAACATGCTAAAGCTTTGTAATGTTACTATTCAAAATTGTTTTACGAATCGTGAAAAGCGTTGGCAAAATTATTTATACTCGCGTATTCCATTTTTATTTTAATAAAACAATAAAATAAATCAATTACGTCTCAACTAAAAGAGACTCTTTTTCAAAATTTAGATTACACGATTAATATCACTCCCGTCAATACCACTCTGCCGGCTGCGGGGATTACCCCTCAACATCTCAAAGATCTTGTAAGCACGTCTGCCGGTGACGCCGGTAGAGTAATTCTTAATGAAATTACATAATTATTTAATTTTATGCTTTCTGGTAATGTCAATCCCAATTTCATATGGGGCAAGATTGTATGCCTTCAAAAAAAAAAGAATAACGATATCCGTCCTATTGCTGTTGGTTCCACATTTCGACGCTTAACTTCAAAATTAGCTTGCAAGCACATAATCCAAAATTTCTAAAGGTGGCTGTGAGGCGGCGGTACATTCGGTGCGTACTTTTTAACAAATTCTAATGCATATTTTCTTTTGAAGTTTGACCTTAGAAATGCTTTTAACTCTATGGATAGGATAACCGTGCTAAAAGAAGTGACTAACAATATCCCCGAAATTTATCATTACGTTTGGCAATGTTACAGTCAAAATCTGAACTTGTTTTATCAAAACCATATTATTGAGTCTCCTGTCCACCGACAAGTTCAACAGAGCGATCTACTAGGCCCAGGTCTTTTCAGTTGGGAATTCAACTTATTATATCAAATTTTAATTCGAAATTTTTTTTAAAAATTTAAAAAAAATTGGTCTTGAACCAAATAGCAAAAAATCTGAAATATTTGCCTCCAATAATTTATCTAATTCTATAATTTATTTAATTCTTATAATCGTATTTCTCTAAGAATAAAAACTGTCAAGCGCTATACTTGCTCGATGCTCCGTTATTTTTCGATAGTATTAAACCTGTTTTTTAAAAAAATTGATCAATTGTTAAATCACGTTGATAAATAGTATATCTTAAACCTCCATATTGCCCTTACTACTTTAAAATATTGTCTCTTTTTACTTAAATTTATATACCTAATACGATCAAATCCAGTCTGAAAATGTTCGGATATTTTAAAAGATATTGCTAATAATCTTAAAATAGCTTTAGAAAAAATTCTAAATTTGAGATTAAGTACAACAGCCAGTAACCAGCTACTTTACCTATAAAATTTGGTAGTATTTGTGTAAGAAATCTTTCTATCGTCGCATTGCCTGCTTTCCTTCCTTCCGTGCATAGTGACAATGAGTTATGTAACATAATTTAAATTATAAAGTAGACCATTGCTTTGCTGCGGAGGCAAGGCAAACATGCCTAGCGCTCTGTCCCGGCGAAAATATCCCACTGGGAGTAAACCAACAAAATTAGTGGGATGCCACGGGCATTGGCACGGAGTGTCCAGAAAGACTTATTTTACAATTTCCACATTGACCAAGATCTGACTCACCTTCTGGCTGTTTTGACTAAGGAATCTAGTCACTAGTCACAAACACACGCTGAATCATCACACAAGTAATCTCGGCACAGAGATGCTTGATGGGGAAATCTTGCGTATCGCCATAGGAATTCGTCTAGGAGCGGAAATTCATCAACCTCATCAGTGCCCCTGTAGTAGCAGCGTCTATGAGTTTAGGATCCACGGAATTTCATGTAAGAAAAGTGCAGGTAGGTTTTCCCGTCACAGCTCTTTGAAAGAAAACATCCTAAGAGCTCTTGTCTCCATAAATATTCCTTCGATCTTAGAGCCTTGCGGCATATTTAGAGACGATGGCAAGAGACCCGACGGTATGATTTTGGTCCCTTGGGTATTATCCCTAGTGTGGAATGCTACTTGCGTTGACACTTTGGCGGCCTTTCATCTCAGGGGTCTCTTTTAGAGCTGGGTCGGCATCAGAGGCAGGTGAATTAAGTAAATGGTGCAAATTCAATGCAATGCCGAATGCATGCAATGATAAAAGATCTTTTATAAAATGAATAATACCAAGGATTGCATTACCCTTCAAAAAACTTTAAATAAACTATCGTATTATTGCGCCTCATAAATAATGCCTGGTACGTGGTACTGGCGCCATCTAGTATCGAATAGTAGAACTAATATTTTTAATTCAAACATCTTTCTACACCTATCATCGGACTGGTATGTGCTCGAACATTCTAGATGTTTCAGTGGAAAAGGTCCTACATAAGGCCGTTTAGGACCGCGACCGAAGCAGTATTAAATTAACAATAAAAGCAAATACTTCGAAGCGATAACTGTGAATAGTGTTTTATTAATTGTGTGTGTTAAGTTGTAATTGGTTTTCGGTAATTAAAGTGTCAATTTTAGTAATTCAATCGGCAGTTTTTATTGTCACGAGCTCCAAGCTCGTAACAGCATTATTACTCTGTTAACAATAAAACTGCAAATGTTCTCAAATGTCAATAAATATCATTTACATACAAACAAACGTAAACCACATTTACTTAAAGTATGAAACTTTAAGTAAATGTTCATAGATTTAAGGAATTTACAAAATGTATTGAAAAACATCCCGGTCGAAGAAGTAGATGAAGTACGTGATTTAGGCGTAACCCTTGACGAGAAACTACAATAGTTCAAAAACCCAAAAAAAAAAAAAACGTATTTGAAAACCTTTTTTGGACTTAAGCTGAACTAAAAGTATTTATAACGCGTAACAAACCAAAGATTTGGTCTGCCTATTTTATTACCCTCAAACAATTAAATTGAAAGAGTTCAGGCGTAGTTTATAAGGCAGTTGTATTACAGAATTCACACTTATTCTGACTATGTTACAGGCTGCAAAAATCATAAATTAACGTCCTTATAAAATAGACGTACTGTTTTAGAATGTCAATTCTCTGATTTTACCATCTGCATATTGTTAACATACCTAAGAAGCGTATAAAACACACCGCATTGTTCGTTCCCAATACTTGAAATTCCAACTACGCGAGAGACACTTTTAAATGTCCAGAGATAAATTCAGACATAAAGTTCTCAATCTTCCACAGTAAATAACTTATCTACTCGTATGAATATTATTACAATATTAATGTATGTTTTACCTTTTCATATTATGTTGTTCATTTTACTATATAACTTATAAATATTATGTATGTAAAAGCATTTATTCATATAAGTAAATATATACCTATAACACTAAGTCTTAGTGTAATACTTGTTTCAATTTGTTAACCCAGTTTTAATTCATTTATATTAAATGAAGGAGATAACCATTTAAGATTTATACATGGAAATATATAATTGACTGTTATAACTATTTATGAATTATTGTCATTTTATATTCATAATATTTGTTGGTTTTCTAAATGAATAAATAAATAAATATTTAATAAGACGAAATTAGTTTTACTTTCATTTGTTTATAAGTTGTGCACCAATATTTAAGTAAATCAAATTATTTTTTAAACACTATTTACTCTTAATTTAATAAATATAGTACCTATAGAAAAAATGCAAATCAACTTATTTGGCAATCTTCTACAAGCATACCTGTAGCAAATTAATTACGCGCAAATGATTGCTAAAATTCAGAACGGTCGATAGCTACTAATCGCATTTAAATCTATCTGTAAAATATCGACTAGCAATTACCTGATAAGACGTGTTGAATTTAATTTCATGTTATAATAATTCATTAAAATTGAATTTCAGAGTTAGCTAATTGCAGAATACTGAAAGTTTTGAGTAATTCACAAGTAAAACAATTATTAATATGTTAACTAACATATTTACTTCTGTCAAAGTATTTTCCATTACATTTTAAACACTATTTCATTAGTTGAAATCATTTTTGAAAACATAAGTACCATTAATTACTCTAAGGAATTATTTTTCACGTGATGGTTGAAAGATATTACGGCCACTTCTGGCTCCACAAATTTCAAATCTCTTATCATTTCTTGTTTTTGAGAAAATAAAGATATTGCATAGTGCGATTACTTGGTCGTTTTTCCCCAACTATTTCACCACGTTTCCTTCTCATTTTCTTGGTTTTCTGTTGCCTTCGAACACCTATACTGAAAATTGTTACTTTCTTTCCAGATTTAAAAATATCCATGTTTCGTCTCATACCACACTGTCACAGCATTTAAACAAACATGATCATAATTTAATAACAATATCTTGCACCAATCAACTAGGGCTAGTTTTTGGTCTCGGGCGAGTTCCTAAGGAATCCAGCGGCAACAAAATTTTCTAACTTTTAAATATCGGTGTAAGTTTTTTTTAAATTGACTCATACAAATACTAATACTAAGACTAAGACTAACAAATACTAAGACTCTAAAACCGACGGGACATTTATGGAGACAAGAGCCCTTCGGATGATTTCGTTCAGAACCGTGACGGGAAAACCTATCTGCACTTTTCTTGCATGAAAGTCCGTGGAGCCCAAACTCATCGATGCTGCTACCACAGGGGCACTGGTGAGGTTGACAAATTGCCACTCCTAGCCCCGACCAAGATCAAGCAATGTGCCGAGATTACTTGATGGTAGAGCATGTAACCAGTGGCTAGATTCCTTAGTCGAAACAGCTAAAAGGCGAGCCAGATCTTGTTGACTGTAGAAACTTGAAATAAATTTTTCTGGACACTCCGTACCAACGGAATATCTCACTGTTTTTGTTGGTTAACTTCTAGTGGGACATTTTCGCCGGTACAGGTCGTTAGCCTTGTTTTCCTTTCCTCCGCAGTAAAGCACAGGTCTACTTTATTATTTGAAATTGTGTAACATAGATCATTGACACTATGCACGAAGCAAGGAAAGCAGGCAATGCGACGCTAGAAATATTTCTTACACAAATACCACCAAATTTGATAGCTAAAGTGGCTTGATTCCAGGCTATTGTATTTAAATCACGAAATTATATATTTTAAACCCCAATATTACCTTACCAATATTTTAAAATATTGCTCCGTACATTTCCAGACTTGACTTACGCTTAAGTCCAGTATGTAAATATTCGGTACAAGGAGACAATATTTTAAAAGGCAATATTGATAGTAATCTTAAAATTGCTTTATAAAAATATCTTAATTTGAGATTAAAAATTGATCAAATTTTCTTTTTAAAACAGGTTTAACACTATCGAAAAACTGCGGAACACCGAGCAGGTAAAGCGATTCTGTCAATCGATCGAATCGAATCGAAATCAACGACAGTTTTTATTCCTGGAGAAATCTGATTGAAATTTTGAATTAAGTTATCTCTGCTAAATCCACAACAAGCTCTCTTAGGATTAGATAAATTATTAGAAATAAATATTTCACATTTATTGGTATTTGGTTCAAGACCAATATTTTTAAAATTTTGAAAAATATGAGTAAGATCATTAAGTACGTCACCTGCTTTACCTCTCAGTGTACCGTGTCAGATACCAGACATTCAGCTAGGATTTTAAATTTGAAATAATAGGTTGAATTCCCAAACTGAAAAGAGCTGACAACACCTGCTGACACCGACACTAATATAAAACTGTAACATTGCCAAACGTAATGATATATTTCGGGGGGTATTGTGAGCCACTTCTTTCAGCAGGGTTATCCTATCAATAGAGTTAAAATCATTTCTAAGATCAACCTTCAGAAGAACATCTGCATTGGAATTAGTTAAGAAAGTACGCACCGAATGTACCGCCGCCTCACAGCCACCTTTAGTGCCAAAGCCTAGTTGAGTAGGTTGAAGTTTTGTCTTAGGGTTTGAGATTATGTGCCTGCAAGCTAATTTAGAAGTTAAGCGTCAAAATGTAGAACCAACAGCAATAGGACGGATACCGTTATCCTTTTTTTTTTTGAAGGCATACAATCTTGCCCCATATAAGTAGGGAATTAAATTGGGATTGACATTACCAGAAAGCATAAAATTACATAATTTTGTAATGTCATTAAGAAGTAACCTACCGGTGTCACCGGCAGATACGCTTACAAGATCTTTGAGATGCTGAGGCGTTATCCCGTCAATGCCACCGGTAGAGCCTTTCGAAAATGACAATATTGCGTCAAAAGTGTCTTTTTCAGAAATTTGTAAAGGTTGCATAGAAGTATTGGGAGGCAGCGGTAAATTCTGGAAAGGATTGACCGAAGGATGTTTCTGACGAAGGCCTTCAAATTTTTTTCGACATTACGAGGAGCGAGGATGTCATCTGAGAATAGTATACGGGATGCATTTTTTAAGTCGCCGTCCATTACTTTCGATTCGACTACTTTATTTAAATCAAATTTAGACCGAATTAAAGCAAAAGTAAAGAAAAAACCAAGAAAGGGAGAGCCGAAACAAAAGAGAAAGAAAGATCGGACGCAGGATAAGTAATAAGGTCGAGAGAAATGAGTATTAATCGGGTAATCCAAATTTTGAAAAGAATTTTCTTTTAGTTGAGACGTAATTGATTTATTTATTGTTTTATTAAAATGAAAATGGGAATACGCTAATGTAAATAATTTTTGCCAACTCTTTTCAAAATTCGTTAGACAATTTTGAATAGTGAATGATAATGCTTTAGCAAGTTGCATCCTCGCACCTCTGGGAATTCTTTTAACCACTGGTAAGTTACTATACAAATTGTATAATTGTTCCGAAAAAAAGTGAAGAATTTGTGTCATTAGGTACTTAATATTACCAGAAGAGTCATGAATTTCTACGGTAGGCTGTGAAGCCGTAATACTTTTAATATATATATATATATATATATATATTATCGATATTCGAAATAGAAATTATTCCGTCTAAATGTATTAATATATGTTATATAGCCTTTTTATAGAAATATAAAACTCAGTGAAATACTTTTCTGTCAGACTGACAATGTTGCTGCAGAAATTTGAGGTTGTAAAATCTAAACAGTACGACTTAAATAAATTAGTAAATAGAGTGAATGTGAACTTTGAATTTGTGTTTCGTATAACATGGGTTCAACCTGCGATAAATAAATAATGATAAATGTAACGAAGTGTGGCAGAATTTTAGCTGGTGTAGAGACATATCACGCTTTCATGGAATATGAGCATAAAATATGAGCATAGTGCTGGCGTTTTTTTTTTAAATTGAAGGACGTCTAAATTACCAAATACCAAATTAATTTACTAGTAACTGAAGAGGAGTTCATAAGCCGAGCTTGGCCATTAGGCAACGGTGACAACGCGTCTGTATATTGTTTCTTAATTAATAGATGATATAATATTTGACCATGTAGTGAAGAACAAGGTGCAAGAATAATCACTACCCCATGTAGCCCAGTGGGTGTCGTAAGAACGACACAGAGTAGTTGAAATAGGATATAGACAGTAACACCTTTCTGGTAACAACCAAAATAATAAAAACTGTGGTCGCCAACCGGGATGTCAAGTGGGACAACTATGGCTAAATCCCCCTCATGTGGCAATCTATGGGAGAGGCCTATATTCAGAAAATAAATTTTGTGGGTTGTTATGGATGAATAATATGTAATATTTAAAGGTGCTTATAGGCCACAGCATTCAATTACCATCACAGGGGATAAATAGTCCATCTCGTCAATTACTCTTACTTGTATATAAAATAATGTACTATTACTTTGATTAAAGCTGGTATGTAATTAATTTCAGAACCCTACTCGACAAGTTCTTATAAAATTTTACTTTCTGATAACAAATATGATAATGTTATGATAACAATGATCTGAACTGGTGTTGAAAGATGACATTTGTTAACATTATAAGTGTTTTCTAGCACTTATCATTTCGATCAACAATACCAACTAGATAACGGGTCACGTACAAAATCATAGCTAAAATTTAGCTACAATATTTAATATTGTCCGCATGAATATAAACTATGAAAAGACATAAATTAAATAACATTTAGTGTAAAATCAACCCTAAGTTATAACAAATAAAGTTCTTTTTCCCGTTATTGCCTTGCGAGCTACACTCTCACGTGCAAGAGCTCACGTCTAATGTGCGCTATTATTTACTGAGATGGATTTCTTGCACCGACCCGACGTCTAGTTGGTATTGTTGATCGAAGACTTATAACTATAAAGTGTCGCTATATACGAGTAACATAATTATAGTGGCGGAATAGATGAATCAACTGCCCAATATTATCCTATGGGTGTAGGAAGAAGCGGCAGAGGGAATCTGAAAAAGGAGATGGGCAGAAGCACGTTCCTGCAAACAACAATAAAAATACACGGCGGTTGTCAAGACAAGTATACAAAGATATAAAAAATATAGTTAGTGTATTGTGCATGCATATAGAAATCCATAGCTATGTTCAGAATTTTGATAGGCTTTGATAGGCAAATGAATTATAGAATGGTGGATGAATGCCTTTTTAGGGTTAATAATATGATCTTATAAAATGATTATTCTTGTATAAATCAATTTTGTAACCGTATGAATATTGAATAAATCGATAGTTATTAATTGACAGATTAGGAATTTATTAACTATGGATTAAGTCGTAATTTCGGTGAAATTGGGCCTGCAGTCGAACATTTGCTATTCCATTTCACGCTACATTAAACTAATTGCAAACGTAGGAAGGAAACATAGGACATGATTTAACTATAACGTAGTTAATTGTACAGTAAATCTTGTACTATTTTTTCGCGTAGTTAGCATAAGAAAATTTATTACCATCATCACTATATTATTCCATTAATAAAGAGTAAGAGTTCTCTTAACCAACGCGCATGTATGCGTAGGTATATGGATGAGGAGTAGGCGAGAGTGGTATGTCATTATCGTGCTAAATGGAAGTCAGTAGTCTCTGCCTACCCCCTTTGGGGACAGGCATGATTGCTTATGATTATGATTACACTTTCTTAAAAGATAAGAATAAATAAAGAAACAGGCGACTATGGAAAATGCCAAAGGAACCTAATAAACTACTTCGATAAATGTACACCATCTCTCATAAACCAGATATAAAACACCCAAACTAACCGCAGGGAACAAAATTAAATATGCAAGACAGCTAGAACTGTGACCATCAAGCTACCAAGCATGGGCTAGTAAAAATAAAAAAATAAACGAGGCAAAATTGAAAAACCTATACAATTTCAAGGTGATAGGGCCTGCGTTTCCGTCTAGTTCGTCTGGGTATGTAACTATTTCTAATGACAAACAGCAGTTCATACACTGCATCGATACGGACTGAAAGGTATAGAGAGTCAGTGTAATTACAAGTTTATTTATTTATATATTTATTTAAACTTTGTTGCATAAAAATGTACAGAGGCGGACACAACGCTTTAAGGCGTTCTATTCCTGTAAACCTTTAGGAGAAAAAGGTATTGAAGCATTTCATCTTAGTAATCGGAAATGACAACACATCTGTAGATTTGTTTGAATTTTTGTTACAGGTGTCAATAAACTGGAGTTATCTTTTACCATCGTGTTAAATGAATCTTTGTTTATCCCTTTTTTCAATGTTTGTATTTTTGTAAACGTAAGAAATATGTTTATTATATGTTAAACCTATTTTATTGTTAACTTTCAAAAAGATAGACCCTCTAGAAAAAAGACCTAATTCTAAAAGAGTTTATGTGCCTCATCATATGAATCCTACTATTTCGATAATCATAAAATGAGCACTGTGTAACCATTTCCTTTATTCAATAGTATTGAGTAGACGGTAGAAACTCATAAAAGAGAGACATTCTAAAACAAGACGCTAAGGAAGGAAGCTTACGCTTGAAATACGTTTATAGGATTTTTAAAATACTTTGTGTTCTTACTTCATTTTTCATAGGACTTTTTTCTTCTTTACCAGTTCCACTACTGGATTCGATCCTCTCCTATATAAGGCAGCATTGCTTAAAGGGTAAATTGGCGATAGAAGATTGCAGTAACCTCTTGCAACTTGACACTGCTCCCAATTGCTACTCTGTGTATGTTACGTCTGAAGTTGATGAGATGTTAATACAACTATCTATTGGATTCTGTACTACCATCTTCTGCGTAGTGGCGGTTTAAGAATGTCAATCAACCACACATTGTCCTGTGAGCGACGTAGAATGTGACTAAGAGAAATAGAACACGAAATGGATAAAAGAAATATAAATTATTATTTTGAGGTGTCAACTCAAAATAATAACACTGCGGTCACCAACCTTTTCAACGAGGCAGTTATGACTACGCCTATTTTCTGTAGTAGACATTGGATAAGCTGTAATGGTAATGGTATCGGAAGCCATAAGATTTTTCAACTCTATAATTGTGCAAAGATTTTTTGCCTTATTACTGATTGATTTGGCGTACTTTCAATCCTTATCGAATACTCCCTAAAATGAAAGATGTTTAAAATATGATAGAGCCACTTTACTATGGTTGTATCACGAATAGTTTAGCTGACCGGGGGAGGACAACGCATTCACAGTATACCAGCGTAAAATAGCAAGTCAATGTTGCTGTGTTTCGTATGGTGATTGTAGAGAACCAGAGATCCTTTTCACTGGATACGACGCATACTATATTATACGTCAGGGGTGACAACGCATCTGCATTTAGATTTTTAATTCAGGATAGATGGTAGATGCTTATGGAATACAGCATCCACTTACAATTATATGGACTCTACGCTCGTTTGTCACCCTTATTCTATAAAAACATATGTTCAACCTATACTAACTTAACCTAATCCTAACTTAATCTGTGTGCACATTTGTCACACTTATTTTATATAAAAAAATGTTTAGCGGTGAACATTTACGGGCTGATAAAAATGTAATGTAATGTTAGGGACATAATTATCATTTTTCGTGGTAAACGGTTGGTTCCTCTTTGTTATACATCCATTTTAGTTCTCATGAAATACTAGCATTTAGAAAGATTCACACTAATATTGTAAATGCGAAACTGTGTTTGTTTATTGGTTTGTCCTTCTTTCACGTCGCAACAGAGCGTAGGCATGGCATGATTTTTTGTATGGGGATAGGTCGGTGGCTGTAGAGTGACATAGGTTACTTTTTCTGCGGAAAAACATCTCATTCCCGTGGGAAAATAGAATATGATGCAAAAGTTTGTCCTTCTTTCTCGTCGCAACAGAGCGTCGGCATAGCATGATTTTTGCAAAATTATAAGAAAAATATTTTTTGAGAGTTCTTATTAACTAACGTATACATAGTTTAAATTGATTCCGCTAGATGTCGTTACTAGGTTTTTAAAATGCGGTAACGAAATCTTTCCTGACATGTGCTTAACTCGCGCCGTTGAGCCGAGCGTCAACTTACAGTACATACGGTACCTATACGCTTAAATTGTTTCTATTTCGTAGCTTATTCGACTACCTGCTTTTGATTTCGGTTCTTTGTTATTTGCTTAGTGATTTGGTTAAGGTTGCATGGATTTATATTGGCTATCATTTTAGGATTTGTGTATTTTCTTGGATCAGTTTTGTTGATTTGGTTGGTATTCCTTTATACATATTTAGACTCTGGCTTTGATTTTGGATTTTGTTTATTTAAAATAGTAAATTGGTTTTCGTTGTTTTAGGTTGCTTAACAATATTTCAAAGGAATATTAATAGTATAGATAGTGTATACGTTACATATACACTTACTTCTTTTTTCGTTGGATATATTTATATCGACTACTGCTTTTGATTTCGGTTTTTTGCGATTTGTTTTGTGATTTGCTTTAAGTTGATTCGATTTTTTTGGCTATCGTTTTCGGATTCGTGTTGTGTCTTGAATTGGTTTTAATTTTAAAAAATATTTAAAAGGAATATTTATTCCTTTTAGATATTTTGGATTTGCTTTAAAAAATATTTAAAAAAGAAATTTAATTTCTTCTAGGTATTTTAACGTTTTTTTTATAAATAGGTTTTTTGTTACTTCATAATGCATCGCAAACGTAAGTCCAGCCTTTCAAGAGTATCTTCTCAAAGACAAGCGAAAAGATTAGCTCAATCGCTAGAATCTTTAGAAGGTGCTGAACTGAGAAGGCAAGAACAAGCAGAGCGTCAGGCTGCTTTTAGAGCATCTGGGACATCTTTTCAACGTCAGCAAAGGCGTCTTGAACAGACAGAGCGTCAGGCTGCTTTCAGATCTTCCGAAACACCTTCTCAAAGTCAGAAAAGGCGTCTTGAACCGGCAGAGCGTCAAGCTACTTTAAGAGCTTCTGAAACACCTCAAAGTCAGCGAAGGCATCTTGAACAGGCAGAGCATCAAGCTAGTTTGAGAGCTACTGAAACACCTGCTCAAAGTTAGCAAAGGCGTCTTGAACAGGCAGAGCGTCAAGCTACTTTAAGAGCTACTGAAACACCTGATCAAAGTCAGTAAAGGCTATTCGTACAAGCGGAACGTTAGGCCGCCTTTAGAGCCGCGGAAACACCTGATGAAACTCAACACAGACTCATTGAGCAAGCTGAACATCAATCTACTATAAGGGCATCTGAAACACCAGAACAGACACAGGCGCGAAGAGATGCAAATGCACAGCTACAAGCTGAACGTCGAAAAAATTTTCAAAGAAACAGTTGGTCGGTTTTTAATGACGCAGTATTCAACTATGATCCGTTGATTGATTATAAAAATCACAGGTTAGTTGTTATCGGACTGATGCACAAGGCGTGTCGATTTTGCAGCGCTTTAAAATGGAAAGATGAGACCGCAGGCATGTGCTGTTCCAGTGGCAAAGTGTCCCTTCCGTTACTTGGGAAACCAGAAGAACCTTTGAAAACTCTCTTTTTATATGATGCTAAGGCACGGCGCTTTTTAAACAGGATCCGGAAATATAACTCATGATTTCAATTGACCTCCTTCGGAATTGATCGGGAAATAATAATGCCGGGATTTTCGCCTACATTTAAGGTGCAAGGGCAAATTTATTATAGAGATTTTTACAAGTATATTTTATGGGTGATGAAGAAATTGAGGTAGACCGTCGCTGCCAGTTTATCCAGGGAGTTGATAGAGACACAGTGTTCAAAATTCAAAGATTCTTGCATGAACGTAACATTTTAGTCAAAACATTTAAAACTGCTTTAAAAAAACCTACCTAAAGAGGATTATAAAGTCGTCATTCACGCAGATCGGACCGCTCGAGGAGAGCATGAAAGGCGCTACAATGCACCTTTGATAAACGAAATAGCAGCCGTAATTAGTGGTGATCAATTTTCTTCACGAGACATTGTCTTGCGAGCACGTGATGATACGTCGCAACGGGTAGCCGATATACACAAGTTTTATGACGCTCTGCAATACCCATTGATTTATTGCAAAGGACAAGAGGGGTATCATTTTCAAATTATACTCATTAACCCGGTCAAAAAGGAGCCTACTCCGAACAAAAAAGTATCATGTATGGATTTTTATGCGTATCATATGATGTTGCGAGAAAATGATTTTAACCTCTTAGCCTGGTGTAGACAATTATTTCATCAATTTTTGGTAGACATGTATGTGAAGGTAGAAAGTGAACGTCTCCGTTATATATCTTTAAATCAAAAAAGCTGCGCGTTGAGAATTATATACATTTACAAGATGCAGTTTCTAGCGACGCCAATGTAAACCCCAGAGATTTAGGTAAAATGGTAATTCTGCCCTCATCATTCGTTAACAGTCCCCGCTATCTACATGAGTACACACAAGACGCATTCGCCTATGTACGAACTTACGGAAGACCTGATCTTTTTGTTACTTTTACTTGCAATCCCACATGGAAAGAAATAACCTAGGAGCTAATGCCGGGCCAAAAAAGTACTGACAGACACGATTTAGTTGCTAGAGTATTTAGATTAAAAGTACAAAAATTAATGAATAATTAACAAAAAGGAAAATATTCGGAAAGGTGCAGATGAAGCACTGCACCTTTCCGAATATTTTCCTTTTGTTAATTACATACATTAATTTTTTTACTTTTAATCTAAATACTCTAGCAACTAAATCGTATTCAATTGAATGGCAAAAAAAGAGGATTACCGCATGCCCACATTCTAATTTGGCTTAAAGTTGGGGTCCAGCCAAAAAAGACGACATAATAAGCGCCGAGATTCCGGATCCTGAGCAAGATAAAGAATTGTATGATACTATCGTCCGAAATATGATTCACGGTCCATGGGTAGCACAAAATTCAATATCGTCATGAATGAAAGAAGGAAAATGTACAAAGAAATTCCCTAAACAGCTATTAAAAGAAACAGTGCACAATGACAATGTTTACCCTTTATACAGACGCAGAACTCCCGAAGATGGTGGCAGGAAAGTTACAATCAAATCTCGCTCTAGAGCGTTCGAAACCTTAGATAACAGGTGAATTGTCCCGTATTCGCCCATCTTATGTAAAATGTTTAATGCCCACATTAATGAAGAACCATGTAGATCTGTCCGCGCAATCAAGTATATCTGTAAGTACATAAATCAAGAAAAAAGCAAACAAGCAATATTTAATCTCGGGAGTGAAGGTGAGGCAAGGCCCGTTAATGAAATACAAAACTTTCAAGCAGGGCGTTATGTCAGCAGTAACGAGGCAGCGTGGCGTCTCCTTAGCTTCCCTTTACACGAAAGGCACCCAACAGTTACTCACCTTGCTGTGCACTTAGAAAATGGAGAGCGTGTATAGTTAACCGAAAGAAATTTCCAAGAAAGAATTGCATCACCGCCAAAAACTACACTAACAGCCTTTTTTTCAACTTTGTCAAACCGACCCCTTTGCAAAAATGTTGTTATATTCTGAAGTCCCCCCGCTATTATACTTGGAACATATCTAAGAAGGAGTGGAAACGCCGTATTCAAGGCGCGCCTATTGCAAGTTGGCCCGGTGTAAAGTCATCAGATGCCCTTGGTCGTTTGTATACCGTCCATGTAACTAATTTTGAATGTTTCTGTTTAGGATTGCTGCTGCACCTTGTTCGGTATCCTACAGGATATAAGGACCTAAAAACTGTCAAAGGTCAGGAATGTGCAACTAATAGAGAAGCATGTGAAGCTCTGCATATTTTAGAAAACGATAATAATTGGGATAAAACCACGGAGGAAACTGTGCAGTGCCAGTCACCAGCCAAAATTAGGGATCTTTATGCAACTCTCATATCATCTTGCGTGCTATCTAATGCACATAAATTGTGGGACAAATATAAAGAGTACATAGCGGAAGATATTTTGCGAAGGTTACAGCAGACACACGCGCATATGACATACGATGAACACATTTATAATGAACCACTTGAAAAAATTGAAGATAAAGTAATGGCAATGGTAGGCAAAAAATTAAGCGACTTTGGAATGATAAGCCCTCAGCGAACAACCGAAAATGAACTGAGTAATGAAATTATACGTGAAACAAACTACGACATACCAGCTTTGCAGCAGCAAGTAGCTGAATTTGTACCCCGTTTGCTTCCCGAACAAAAACGAGTTTTTGACAAAGTATTAGGACAAATTGAATCTGGAAATAGTTCACTTCACTTTTTAGATGCCCCTGGAGGAACTGGGAAGACATTTTTGTTAAATTTATTATTAGCGTAAGTACGGAAAGATAAAAACATTCCTGTGGCCGTAGCTTCCTCCGGTGTAGCCGCCACGCTGCTAAGCGGGGGCCGCACTGCACATTCTGTTTTAAAACTCCCTCTAAATCTAGCCCAGAAAGAATTGCCGATCTGCAACTTTAGCAAAAATAGTGCACGAGGTATAATGCTACGACAATGCAAACTTTTTGTGTAGGACGAAAGTACAATGTCGCATAAAAAAGCTGTAGAAGCACTAAATCGAACGCTCCAGGATTTGCGCAGCAATATCGACGTAATGGGAGAAATGGTGGTCTTACTGGCTGATGACTTTCACCAAACTTTACCTGTCATTCAAAAGGGCACACCTGCAGATGAAATTAAAACATGCCTCAAGTCGTCTATTTTATGGAACAAGGTGACAAAATTCAGTTTAACTACGAATATGAGAGTGCATTTGTATAATGATATCAATGCTGGAAACTATGCTTACACACTATTAAAAATTGGCGATGGTTGGTTGGAAAAAGATACTGAGGGCTGCGTTAAATTGAAGAGAGATTTTTGCAATTTAGTACAGAGTCATTTCGAATTAATTGCGAGCGTTTATTCAGATTTAACGAACAACATGCATGAAGACAAATGGTTATGTGAAAGGGCGATTCTTGCACCAAAAAATGAGAGCGTTAACAAAATAAATTCAGATATATTAAGCGAAGTAGCGGGAGATATAAGAGTATTTTTCAGTAGACACAGTTATGGACACAGAACAGAGAGAATCTTGGACGGAACATATACAACATATACAATTTTGACAGGCGTAGGAAAAGGTGAAAATGTTATTATATCACGGTTCCCTATAATTCCCACAGATCTTCCTTTTCAATTCAAAATGTTGCAGTTCTCTATTAAGCTCAGTTTTGCAATGACAATTAATAAAGCGCAAGGGTAAACGTTACAGGTAGCGGGGGTTAACTTAGAAAAACCGTGCTTCTCTCATGGTCAGCTGTATGTAACATGTTCGCGTGTGTCAAATGCCCAGAATCTCCACATTCTTTCCCCGAATGGAAAAACATATAACATTGTGTACAGTAGCGTCTTAAAATAATGTTCAGTTAGTTGTTGTTGTTTTTTTTTTCAAAATTCCCACAATCAATTAATCAGAATTCCCACAGATCTTCCCTTTCAATTCAAAATTTCCTATTTAGCTCAGTTTCTTTTCAATTCCAAATGCTGCACCTCTAACGGACCTATTAAGCTCAGTTTCCTTTCAACTCAAAAGGCTGCATCTCTGACGGATCTTTTATTTGGCTGAGTTTCTTTTCAATTCAGAAAACTGCATCTCTGACGAATCAATTTAGCTCAGTTTCTTTTCAAAAGTCTGCATCCCTGACGGATAATTATGCTCAGTTTCCTTTAATTAAAAAAAATACCATTTCCATTTGGAATAAACAGGCTATTTTCATGCTTTCCTATACGCTGCGTTTCAAAACATTTAAATGGTTCAGTTTTCTTTCAATTCAAATAGCAATGGATAGTTCATTTCCCAGTGACCATGCGGGCGAAGCCGCGGGTAACAGCTAGTATGTTAATAAATTTAAAGTTAAACGTAAACGTTATAATGCCAAAGCTATTAGGCAATAAAACTTTATTGCAGGGTCGAGGATAAACAGATAAGGCACTTAACCTATGGTAAGCCAAGGGTCAGGCCTCAATTCATTTTGAATTATATTAAACAGGCAAACCCTTATTCAGGAAGTGTACTTTACTTAATATAAATAAATTATTAGCGAATAGTGAAACCGAAACTTCGCCCTAAAATTTCAAATAAATTTAGATAAATAGTAATAATAATTACTAGCAATGAGGCATTTCAACTCGCTTCCCAGGGGTTGCAGCGCATCTGCAATTTAATTATTAATCGAGGATTGATGTAGATTGTGAGTGACGCAATGGCTTGAAAATAACCTGTTATCCCCCAAAAACAACAAAAGAAAGTTCATGTGATGTAGCAACGCAACATCACGAGGACCTGACACTGACATTAGAATTAGCAAAATCTTACTCGATGCCTATGTGCATAGCGAGCACAACGTACCCTACCCTACAGGCACCCTAAAACAGCTGTATATGATAAAGCTAATGTTCTTAGCGTTAAAAAATTATTTGCTTACGATAATCTACGTCATTGTCAAAAATATTGTACCTTTCCCACCTAAATAATCTGCAAGGTTTAACCGTCGTCCTATTATTAAAATAAAAACAAGATTCACCCAGAAGCAGTTTGATGTTATTGGTCCACACCTTTATAATAGACGTAATACGAAGTATATTATAAAATAGTGTAATAATAACAATATTAAGAAGCATATAATGTTATGGTTTAAAAAACATAATTATGATGATGCGAAATAAATTTAAAAAGATTTTTATTACTGACTCATATAAATTAATAATACAATGTTGCGAGAGAAGCCACTGGCTCTTGAAACACAGTGTTATACTAGTTTGGGAACCTATGGATTCAATGAAATATTTATTGTAATATTTTTGGGTCAAAATAATTTCTTTAATGTTTTTAGATGTCCATATGGTCCATAGCATCCACAACCATAAGGTATATTTATTAGCTTATCGCGCTTATTATAAAGAATAAAATAAATTATATTTTAACCATTGTAACCATCCATTTTCAAGCTCATTAAAAGTTTACGTATAATATCTAATTAAAGAAACATTAATATTGAAAATAAAGTATAGTTATAACATCAAGTTTGCGGTACAATAAAATATAGTAATCTAAATTCGACATTAAAAATGAATTATGAATGAAAAAAAAAATGAATAATGAAAGACTCCTGGTTGGGTCCCCAGGACCATAAAGAATAACTTATAGCCATTGTCAGCTTAAATTAATAATGAGTTATTTCGTTGATTAAAGCCTATCAAAGTTCACTGCAGAATATAGGCCTACTTACCTACCACTACATGGCGTTATATCAAGCTGTTGAATGAAACAAGTTTTACCGAGGGTTTCAAATCATCAAAATGCAGATGTGTTGTCACCCTTCAGTACTACGACGGAATGCCTCGTTTACAGTAAAAGGAGTCTCCGGTTCTCTACACACACTATACGAAACACAGCAGTATTAAGCTGCTCCACTATCTACCTATTCGTGCTGCAACCGTAAAAAACTGCAGCATGGCTCTACACGTAAAAAATATTCAAGATCCCACATCACCGTTGAACGTAAAAAATGCCACGGAACACGTTTCTTGCAAGTATTCGGCCTCCACTCTATCTAGTGAGGGGAGGGGGGCACTACACTCCGCATATTGAAACGAGGCTGTCTCCTGTGACTCAAGAACCTTTCTTCCCCATCGGTTTTTGGTTTTTAGAGCTGCTTTTGCCTCTTTCGACTGCTGATATATTTGGCCAAGTCGGTTATCCGAAACTCCAGTGATCGTATTTTATCTTAAAATAATCTTCTAATTTAATCAACATTACAAAAAAAAATATAAAAGAAAGATTCATTAATCAACATTTACAATTATTTTACTACATTTATTACATCTTTTTAGTAATTTGCTTCTTTCGAATGAGATTTATTATTTCGGCGTTATGTGATTCATTTCACTTGCTACTAGCTTTCGAAAGAATTCGTTTCAATGTGCATGAACATTTTCTTCATTTTCAGTTTAGCTTCTGTTTCATTACAAGTACAGTATGTTGTTTTTTTGAAATATTTGTAGGACACAAACTCTCTTGTTCTTCATCTGAAAATAGAGTCATCCTTTGTGCATATTCTTCAAATAAATATAAAAAAGTTAAATAAATTGAAAAAGGTGGATTGTATCATACGTACGAAAACAACCTATGGAATTAAAATCGTAAACTAATTTACTTTATCTTGAGTTTCTATCTTAAAAGACAAGTAAATTCTTAATACAAAATGAAATATGAATATTGAATTGCTTAGTTGTTAGTAAATCGACTGATTGTTATATTTATGAGTAACGAATGATCATTCAACGACTGAGTTTTCAGGAATAACTCTAAACAACTGGAAAATAAATTGGCTGCTAAAGAAGCCGTATAGGCAGAAATTAACAACATTGTCGGGTCAGATACGAACCTCAAAGTGCAGAAGAAATAGTCACGTTAAATGAGACAAGTACAAGCGAAATAGGGCGCCCGGATCTGCTAGGATTTCTAAAAAAGAATACCAATAATGCAGATATGACTTCAGCTACGGTAATAAATTTATTAAAAATGTTTACAGAAACGTAATTTCCAGAAAAAAATTATAACTGGGATGATGTGGAAATTTAATAGACATTTAAAACATTTGGACGAAATAGCTTTGAAATACCTAGCTGTGCCTGCAACTCCTGTTCGATCAGAGAAAGTATTTTCAACGACAGGTCACAAACTCAATAACAGATAAAATATGTTGTGACATGTTGTGTTTTCCCAATCAAAATCAGCATTTTTTTATATCTGTAAAACATATGATTATAATAAAATTTTGAATGATTGAAAATATTGTTTGTTTACATCATAATACAATCTGTTACAACATACATGGTACATTTGTTTCTAAGAGAATCGTGCTGTCAAGTTATTTGAGCAAGTAGCTCTATTCTACGGTGATCACCGGTAAATTCACCGGAGACTGCCCAATAACTTTTATCACTCAGAAAAACTCCGAGAATAGATCTCTGCATAACTTGTAAAGCGACTTGAGATTATATAATTAATAAAATAAAACTGAGCACTCTGCATTCAACTCCAAGACTAAAAGATATAGTATTGTTGCGCTGCTAAGTTGACATCTGGCACTAGCGCCATCTAGTGTCGGGTAACAGAGCGAGGAGAGAGCTTTCCAGAAAATGACATCACTAATCTTTCAACCAACAGTGCCATCTGTTGTCGAAACGAAGAACTAAGCTTGTAGAAGCCTGACACTCGAACTTTCGATGCTTAGTCGATTGGCCCGCGTATTTACTTGAATGTTCTGGATTTTCGGTGCTAAGGTGTATTTATAGGCGCTGCAAGGTGCGATCGGGGGAAGTATTGAATTTGGCGAGACAAGCGAAGCTTCGGAGCGGAATAAAGTGAATCAGTGAGATTAATTTTTAGTGTTTTAAGTTTTAATTGGTGTAAAGAAAATTAAAGTATTAATTTAGGTAATTCTATCGGCAATTTTTATTGTCACGAACCGCAAGCTCGTAACAATTGGTGTCAGAAGTGGGATAAATCATGCCGATTTTATATAGAGAGGAAACGGAGGGTGTTCGTACCCGCAATCAACGCCAGCATGAGACGGACCAGAGGAGATTTGGTGGTGCAACGCCGCAGACGTCGGAGGGCCAAATGCCAGCCACGTAGGCTGTGGGCCCGTCAGTAGCTCCTACATCTGCAGCACCTGACTTAGGTGCTCTGATGGCGATGCTACAGGAGCAGCTGCAGCGCGGACAAGAGGAATACAGGCCCGTCTGTTGAAAGATCAGCAGGAGGAACAGGCTCGCCGACAGGAGGAACAGGCTCGCCGACAGGAGGAACAGGCTCGGCGACAGGAGGAACATGTCCGTCAGTTGAAAGAGCAGCTGCAGAGCGGACAGGATGAACAGGCCCGTCGGTTGGAAGAGCAAATGCTCCTCATGAAGGACCTTCACGCTACCTTCAGGAAGAAGATAAACGAGGTGAAGGATAGAGTTGCTCAGCATGATAACCACCTGTCGGAAGCTGAAACCCAAATCGCGAAAGCTGAAACTCGAATCGAGAAAGCTGAAACCCGAATCGACCAAGTGAACAATCGGGTTGACAACGTGGTGGCTGACGTGAAGAAAACGCTGGATGACCTCAAACTGGGGGATGCAATTACAGCTCCCGTAGTAGCTGCAACACCTTTGCTACGTGGGTTCAAGGTGCCACCGTTCGACGGGACTTCTTCCTGGTCGGCCTACAAAATCCAGTTTGAAGCTGTTATGAAGGTGAACGGCGGGAATAAAAGTCAGGCCATGACTGCTCTCACAATAGGCCTGCGCGACCAGGCCGTAACAGTTCTGGAAGCTCTTGGTGAGGAAGTGACTTATGAGCAACTCCTTGAGGCACTGGAGTCGAGACATGGCGACGCTCACCTGGAACATGTCTTTCGTGCGCAGCTTAAAGATCACGTGCAGCGCATCAACGAAAACCTGCAGCAGTGGGCTCTAGAGGAGGAGAAGCTGGTGCGAAAAGCATATCGATCTGTACCTGCGCTCATTGAAGGGAACCTGGTGCAGACATTCATCGACGGCATCCGCGACCTGGAAGTCAGAGCTGCTATGAGGCTCGGGCACCACGAGACGCTTAAGGACGCCTTGGCCCATGCACTGGAGGTGGAAGCCGTGCGGCAGAATCATCGTTCCCATCGCGTCAGGGAGGTTGCAGCAGCTACAGTTCGCGACCGCAACAAAGGATACAGCCCTAGGTGCTATGGCTGTAGGGAAAAGGGCCATCTTCGATTCAGCTGCCCTACGCGAACCGTGGAAAGGAGAGTTGATCGATCTCGAGAGGGTAGTGCAGCTAACGGCACCGCCTGGCGGTGGCAGGATCGTCGTTCCCCTCGCGCTAGGGAGGTTGCAGCAGTTACGGTTCGCGACCACAATAAAGGATACAGCCCTAGGTGCTATGGTTGTGGGGAAAGGGGCCATCTTCAATCCAGCTGCCCTAAGCGAACCCTAGAAAGGGAAGGTGAACGATCTCAGAAGGGAAGTGCGACTAACATCACCGCCCAGCAGCGGACAGGATACGACTTTACTATGGGACATCGAAGCGGGAAATCTCATGGCAACGCATATGCATTGTTAAGAAGACCTTGTCTTGACGATTGGAAACATTGTACTAGGCAAGAGAGTAAGGAAGTGGTATCCATGAGGATGCCCAGGACAGACCAATTCAGCAACGAGTGGAAGGACAGCCTACGACATGCACAGCAGGAAGATCCGGACATTCTTGAATGCATGAAGGCCCGTGCTACCAAGCCTAAGTGGAGCGACGTCTCAGCAATGAGTTTAACCACGAAAAGTTATTGGGCCCAATAGGACAGCTTGCTGATTCAGGATGGAGTCCTGTGCCGAAAATGGGACAGTGGTCGAGGAGACAGCTGTCGTTTGCAAATGGTTGTCCCTAAAGCTAAAGTGCCAAATGTTCTACAGCTGTGCCATAATGGTCGTTCAAGATTCCATCTGGGAGATAAACGAACTCTACTGAAGATCCGAGAACAGTTTTACTGGGTCCATTATCGTGACGATGTCGAGGATTGGTGTCGTACATGTACAAGATGTGCAGCTGTGAGGGGACCCCAGACACGTAGTAGAGGAGCATCGAAATTGTACAATATTGGTGCACCATGGGATAGGACAGCCCTTGACATTACGGAGCCGTTACAGAAAGGCGCAAGAGGGACTTCTAAGATCGCCCATGTGGATCGCCTGGCGCGTTATTACGGGGCCGACAATGCTCGGGACGAGCATTTCTTAGGAGGGGGCAGTGTTGCGCGGCTAAGTTGACATCTGGCACTAGCGCCATCTCATCATCATCATCAACATCATTACAGCCCTTCACAAGTCCACTGCTGAACATAGGCCTCCCCCAAGTAATGCCACAAAGCACGGTCCTGAACCACCTGCATCCATCGACTTCCTGCATGTCTTACCAGGTCGTCACTCCATCTAGTGGGGGGTAGCCCTACACTACGCCTACCAGTACGAGGCTGCCACTCGGTAACCTTTCTTCCCCATCGGTTATCGGTTCTTCGAGCTATATGGCCGGCCCATTGCCACTTCAGCTTACTAATCCGTTGGGCTATGTCGGTCACTCTGGTTTTACTGCGGATATCCTCATTTCTGAGTCTATCACGCAGTGAAACTCCGAGCATAGCCCTCTCCATAGCTCGCTGAGCGACCTTGAGCGTCCTCATACGGCCAGCGGTGAAGGACCACGTCTCAGATCCGTAAGTCATCACTGGCAACACGCACTGGTTATACACTTTAGTTTTCAGAGATTGAGGTATACCTGACGAGAAGATGTGTCGTAATTTCCCGAATGCTGCCCAGCCGAGTTGAATCCGTCGATTGACCTCTCGGACGAAGTTGGACTTACCTAGTCGGACTATTTGTCCCAGGTAAACGTACTCGTCAACAACTTCGAGCATAGTGCTCCCAACAACTACCGGCATAGGTGTGACATGGACATTAAACATGATCTTTGTTTTGTCCATGTTCATCTTAAGACCTATCCGTTGGGAGACACCATTGAGGTCATTGAGCATAGTGCTAAGGTCCTCCAGCGATTCTGCCATAAGGACTATATCGTCGGCAAATCAAAGGTGAGTGATGTACACTCCATTGATGTTAATACCGTATCCTTTCCAGTCCAGTAACTTGAAAACGTCTTCCAACGCAGCGGTGAAGAGTTTCGGGGATATAACATCACCCTGTCTTACACCTCTCTGCAGTTGGATAGGTTTCGAACTCTGGTTCCGTACTCGGATAGCCATCGTAGCCCTGCTGTACAAACACTTCAGCACTTCGATATACCGACAGTCAACTTGGCACCGCTGAAGGGACTGTAGCACCGCCCAAATTTCGACGGAATCAAAGGCTTTCTCATAGTCCACATATGCCAGGCAAAGTGGCAGATTGTACTCCTCGGTCTTCTGTAAATCTGCCGCAGGGTATGTATGTGGTCTATGGTACTGAAGCCTTTTCGGAAACCGGCTTGTTCGGGAGGCTGGAAGTCGTCGAGTCTGCGTGCGAGACGATTTGTAATGACTCTCGAAAACAGCATGTAGACGCAGCTCAGAAGGGAAATCGGTCTGTAGTTCTTCAAGAGAGCGTTGTCGCCTTTCTTAAAGAACAAAACCACCGCGCTTTTGCTCCACGCCTCCGGAGTAATGCCACCATGGAGAACGGAATTGAAGAGCTTCTGAAAGACTTGAAGTACCGGTGTTCCACCCGGTTTCAGAAGCGGAACTTCTGAAAGCGGGTGGATGGTGTAATTCCATCCTCACCCGGGGCCTTGCCGTTTTTAAGGTGGTGGAGAGCCATTCTAATCTCGCTCAGACTGACGTCAGGAATATCATCAGAATAGTGTCGGATAAGACTTGCTCTTGGATCGTTACTCACACTTGCGTGTGGCTCCAACGATGATGTGTACAGCTGCCCATAGAACCTCTCAATCTCACTCAGAATCTCAGGTGTCCCGGAAACGATGTTGCCACACTCAGTCTTCAGCCTTGACAGTTGGCTCTTTCTCTCTCTCTGGTTCCGCTCGATCCCTTATTTAATACGAGCAGTATTAAAGTTGCGTAAGTCTCGCCGCATGCATTTGGAGATCTGTCTGTTCAGTTGCCTGTATGCTGTCAAATCTGTTGACGATTGCAGCCTCATCTCCCGTCTAACAGCCATGAGATTAAGAGTGTGATCGGAGAGTTTTTGTGTTCTTCTGCGGCGGGTCTTGCAGAACTTAGCTCCGACCGCATGTACAGTTTGTCATTCATATCGTCCACTGCATTGCAATCCTCTAGGCACTGTTTTGTAACTCGAGCTGAAAGGTTTCGGGATTCTGGATTAGAGCACGAGGGAGACGGAGCGTTGACTTCATTAGACGAGACCTCACCAACTTATCTTTTAGGTTCAGTGTGCCTCTAACCATTCGGTGATCGCTGCCAGTTTTCACCCTTGCGATCATTGAGACATCACTAAACAGTTGGCGTCTGGTCGTCATAATGAAGTCAATCTCATTTTTTGTCGAACCGTCGGGGCTCGACCAGGTCGACAATGTACGTTTCACAAGGAGTTTTCTTCCGCGTACTACCTCTCTGTGAAATAGTTAACCACCGGCGATTTTTCCGGACCGATACGACCTGGGGACTTTCAAGAAAAGAGCTTACTCCTTTCTAAAAGGCCGGAAATGCACCTGCAATTCCCCTGGCGTTTGATCATGGGTGGCGGTAGTCACTTAACATCAGGTGCTCGTTTGCCCCCTCTTCTATAAAAAAACAGCCAGATACAAACAGTACAACCAAAGAGATTTTTCTTCAATTTTATATAAACAAAACATGAAGAAACTTTTTCCCCGACCTATTATGTAGGCGCGCGGGCTGATGAGTTCAGCAGATGACGGAGAGCTCCAAACACCAGCTCTTGTAACTTGGAGACCGTCTGTTATGCAGTATGAGGTCGCACGTTGTAGTGCAAGAGCAGCGGGCACGAGCGATTGAACAAAGCTGTTTGGAGACGTGTGAGCTTCTCCGTCATTGTGTTCAATTCATCACGATACACATCTACAGTAATTTGGTAAGAAGCTGTGATGAATCACACCGACGCTAAACCACCAAACAGTGACGGTCCTCAATTCCTCCGTTTGTATACATATTGAGCAACGCAAGGCGCGTCTCGATGCGTACTTCTCACTGGTGATCATTGAGTTTGTGAGGCACTCAATTTTCAAGCTCTTTTTACTTTTTAACGATTTTGACGAACACTTGTGCCGGATTGCTGCCACGACAATGCTCATATTCCATAATTACTCTAATTTTTACCGTATCCATTATGACTAAAATTATTCAAATGTGATAAAATCATAACCCTAATCAAATAATTTGGAAGAAAGGATACCTTGTTTAAAAAAATTAAATTAGTATTCGTAGCTAAACAAAAAGTATTAGATTTAGAATAACTTCACTTTACGTATATTATTTTGTTTATCAAGACTTTTCCTTAAATACCCATATCAAAAGGGTTGCTGTGGAAATGATAAATCGCTGTTTTGTAACGTTCGCCATATTGGATTAAAAATGGTGGCATTTTTAAGAAATCGTGTATTGTCTAAAAAACCAAAAGTGTGTGCTAAATTTTAGCCCAATGTCATCAGTGGAAGTGGTTGAAATATTGATTGCAAAATTTCAGGACATACATACATGCGGAAATAAATAAAAGCTTTTAAATAAATAAATAAAAAATGTGTGTGGACAGAATATTTCTTTATGAATAAGCGTTATTTTTTTACCTTTCTTTCATTACCTTTGTGTTATAACATTTAATTTGTATATAGTATATGTACGTGTTCTATATATAGCAATATTTATTTTTATTTAACTTTTGTATTCATATCATTTTTTTTCATATATAATACAATTTTTTTCTTACACCTACTTTATTTTATCTTTGAATCAACCACAGATAGAATGACAGAGAATGTTTCAGGCATTGAGTGTATAATTTATATGAAGTATTAAAGATAATAATTAAAAAAGACTAACATAGTGTTAAAATAATTTAATATGTTTTAGTTTTTGAATGTTTTGGATAACATAGAATACTACATACACAATAGAATGACTGTCAACTTTATTTTGTACGAAGATTGGCGTCGCCAAACCCGATTAGCTATGTTGACAGACTGAGTTGTGACTGACAGACTGTGTTGACAGACTGAATTTACACATTTTAGACTTTTGGTTAATATTCAAGATCATCATTAAGAAAAAATCGTTTAAATTGTAATACATGTTTATTTGTAATTAGAGTGCAACTTGTAATTTTCCAAATAATTTTTATGCAAAATTTGGAAACGATTGTAACGTCAAAACACATCTCGTGTTGACATTTATACGTGTGAATTGACGTGTTAGTGACATTTTAGTGTTAGTTTTATTATGTATGCATTATAGTATTCTATGTTAAATAATATTTAAAAGGTTGCATTAATAATACTGTTTTCTATCGTTGTAATAGGTAACTATTATTATAATGTATGATTCCCATGACGTCTAACTTGAGTTTCCAATAATGACATCGTTATCGATGCACCGCAGTAACAACCTATAAAAGTGTCTGTGGCAAATAAATTTTACATCAGTACTTCATTATAATTTCCCCAGTTGAAAATTCAACACAGCAATAAAAATTAAAGCAGAAATTTTATCCATATTTCATTTTTATTATCAAAATCGACGATATTATCAGCTAGATTGAGACTTTGTAGTGTATATATATATATATATATATATATATATATATATATATATATATATATATATATATATATATATATATATATATATATATATCATCATCATCATTACAGCCCTTCACAAGTCCACTGCTGAACATAGGCCTCCCCCAAGTAATGCCACAAAGCACGGTCCTGAGCCACCTGCATCCATCGACTTCCTGCATATCTTACCAGGTCGTCACTCCATCTACCGGTACGAGGCTGCCACTCGAGAATCTTTCTTCCCCATCGGTTATCGGTTCTTCGAGCTATATGGCCGGCCCATTGCCACTTCAGCTTACTAATCCGTTGGGCTATGTCGGTCACTCTGGTTTTACTGCGGATATCCTCATTTCTGAGTCTATCACGCAGTGAAACTCCGAGCATAGCCCTCTCCATAGCTCGCTGAGCGACCTTGAGCGTCCTCATACGGCCAGCAGTGAAGGACCACGTCTCTGATCCGTAAGTCATCACTGGCAACATTATATATATATATATATATATATATATAATAAAATAACATTAAGAACTTAAATGTATATGTCTAAATAATATATTAGCTTTATTTCATTCCTTTTATTTATTTAAAAAATATAGTATTAAACTAATTCTAATACTAATAAAAAAACCGGCCAAGAGCGTGTCGGGCCACGCTCAGTGTAGGGTTCCGTAGTTTCCCGTCTGTCACAATAAGTGTACCCACTTATGAGTTTAAAGGTGGGTATCCATTATGTTCGCGCTCCAGCAGCGCTCCGCGCTCCTGCAACTGCTCCCGGTAGTGGGTACGTGCGCGAACATGGAGCGTGCAACATTGCACGCTCCGCGACAGGCGATGCCAAGGAGAGACCAACCGAACAATTCGATAATACCCGACCCAATGTAATAAGTACCTACAGCGCCATCTCTCGGGGAATTGGGTTACTAATTAATACGTAGACGTGCCAGAAGTTTTCGGTGGTAATTTTAGATAATTTTTTAATAATTCTTTTTTTTGTTTGAAAAAAGATACGTTCAGGATAATAAAATATGTAAACGAAGTTAAAAAAAATGCCTGCTTAAACGATTATACTACAAACTTAGTCCAGAAATTATTTTGTACAACTTTTTGTCTTTTTTGTACAAAAACCGTTTCCATCCAGGTTCAAAATAATTTTCCTAGAAAGTACTTATAAAGTTCTACATTTCAGATTTTTTTCATATTTTCTAAACCTTTGGTTCAAAAGTTAGAGGGGGGGGACACATTGTTTTTTACTTTTGGAGCGATTATTTCTGAAATTATTGACATTATCAAAAAATGATTTTAGTAAACCCCTATTCATTTTTAAATACCTTTCCAACAATATATCACACGTAAGGGTTGAAATTAAAAAAAAAAATCACTTCCCACTTTACATATAGGGGGGCTACCCGAATAAAACATTTTTTTTCCAATTTTTATTTTACCACTTTGTCGGCGTGATTGATACACATATCGGTACCAAATTTCAGCTTTCTAGTGCTAACGGTCACAGAGATTAAGCGAGGACGGACAGACGGACAGACAGACATGGCGAAACTATAAGGGTTCCTAGTTGACTACGGAACCCTAAAAACCTTAAAAATGTATATTATAATAACTAAATTAAATTATTAAAAAAGAGGTCCTTTAGGCAAGGTTCCGAAGATACTGGCAGCGTTTCCCCGTTGAATAGCTAGACTAATTCTTTGTCCGAGGTAACTGCCAGCTCTTCGGTCTCCTGTGACGTCGATTAACCTTTTTGCCATTTCCTTAAAAAGGCTTATAGCGCTAGGACCCCACGGACTAAGGGTCTCGACACCGAAAGGGACAAAAATATATTCGGAGCCTAGACCCCTGTATTTGCAAACTTTAGCCTTTTCTGCCGCTTCACAAGCCGCACTTATACATATATATATATATGTATAAGTGCATATAAACTTAACAAATACAAATATTAAGGGCCTGCCTGAAAAAATGTAATATTGCCATTATATATGCTGTGTTGAAGCTGATTTTATATATTTTTATAATGATCAGACATTTTCTAATAGCTTTACCCCCTACTGCCGCTGACCAAAGTCAATAAATGTAATGCAAAACACAAAGATGTGATAAATATCGAAAAAAAATTATAAAGGGTTCTCGTCATATATATCGATCAGCATTATTTTTGTCTGCTCATACATTATAATGATGATTTCTTCGAGACCAAATTTCGGTCACGTCAGCCAATCTTAACGATGACTAGCCATTTGCGTAGGAAAATATTTTAGTTCACGTGTGTGTGCAAACGCAAACATAGGAGCAAGACTTCATATTCCGGTGGGACGGTAATCCAACATGACCAAAGAGAGATCAAGCGTAGGACCAACAGCTTTTACAAGCTTTGGAAGACACGGGGATTAAACACCGCTAACTTTCTAAATCCGGGCTGTTACTGAGAATTTCTTGACGGAACACACACAACTACTATGCGTTTTCACCTATGAGGAATAAGATAAAATAACTCAGAGAGAGAATAAATAAGAAATTATAATGGCTCTCTACACCCTTTAGACCGGAATACAGTAGAGTATTCCCAGTTTGTGGGATGCAAAAATAGTTAAGACTGTGGTACATACCCAGATAAATTTATAAGTGTTAATTAGTAGGTGTAACCGCCATTACCTACCATGTAGTGGCGCGTTCTCAACCGCCACTCCGTACCATATAGTGGCGGTTAAGAATATCAACTACCCCATATATTCCCGTGGGTGTCGTAAAAGGCGACAGAGGGAAACAGGCAGAAGATGGGCAGCAGCATCTTCCTGATAACGGCAACCGTACAACAAAAAAAATGCGGTTGCCAACCCGCTCGACAAGCGTGGCAACTACGGCAATATACCCCCCATAAAGAATTACACAAATAGACGGCCCCCAGTCCCCGGCGGCTCCGCTATTCCCGGTTACGGTGGCGACCATGGTAACGGCGGGGCAGGGGGTGCTAAGAATCTCCGGTTGAAGTTCGGTTGCCACCTACGACAACTTTATCTGGCAACATTTAGCGCACGTACCCTGAGGACTGACGAGAAGATCCTGGAGCTGGAAGAAAAAAATAGACAAGTTGCACTGGAATATTACAAGATTATCCGAGGTCCGAAGAGAGGGGGAGGACACGGTAATTCCCAAATCCGGCAACTTCTTTTACCACCGAGTGGGCGACCATCTGTCCTAAGGAGGTGTTGGATTTATCGTCCACAAGTCTCTCGCTAACAACGTTTTAAATATTAGGAGTGTATCGACGAGGGTTGCGTACCTTATACACAGAAACACCAAACGGTATACGTTGAAGGTCATACAGGTTTACGCGCCAACGTCGGAACATCCCGATGGGGGGGTGGAGGAAATGTATGAGGATATTTCTAGAGCCATGCATTCCTCCAAAACTCACTATACGGTGTTAATGAGAGACTTCAACGCAAAACTGGGCACAAGAAAGAACGGTGAGCTGAAGGTAGGGAAATTCGGAGTAGGGCAACGGAACCCAAGGCGCCAGCAGCTGGCCGACTTCATGGAAAAAGAGGGACTTTTTATGATGAACTCTTTCTTCTAGAAGCGGCCCCACAGAAAATGGACCTGCTCGAGCCCCGAGGGTTCGAAAAAAACGAGATTGACTTCATTATGACGACCAGACACCAACTGTTCAGTGATGTCTCAGTGATCTCAAGGGTGAAAACTGGCAGCGATCACCGAATGGTTAGAGGCACACTGAACCTAAACGTTAAGTTCGAGAGGTCTCGTCCAATGAAGTCAACGCTCCGTCCCCATCGTGCTCTAATCCAGAATCCCGATACCTTTCAGCTCGAGTAACGTAACCGCTTTCAGTGCCTAGAAGATTGCAATACAGTGGACGATATGAATGACAGGCTCGTGGAAACTGTCCATGCGGTCGGAGCTAAGTTCTGCAAGACCCGCCGCAGAAGAACACAAAAACTCTCCGATCACACTCTTAATCTCATGGCTGTAAGACGGGAGATGAGGCTGCAATCGTCAACAGATTTGAACAGCATACAGGCAACTGAACAGACAGATCTCCAAATGCATGCGGCGAGACTTACGCAACTTTAATACTGCTCATATTAAAGAAGCGATCGAGCTGAACCATTGTCCAAAGTCTTTGCCAGAGATCTGTCTGCAAGAAGGAGACAACTGTCAAAGCTGAAGACTGAGTGTGGAAGTATCGTTTCCGGGACTCCTGAAATTTTGAGTGAGATTGAGAGGTTCTATGGGCAGCTGTACACATCATTTTTGGAGCCACACACAAGTGTGATTAACAATCCAAGAGCAAGTCTTATCCGACACTATTCCGATGATATCCCGGACGTCAGTCTAAGCGAGATTAGAATGGCTCTCTAGCACCTTAAAAACGGCAGGGCCCCGGGCGAGGATGGAATTACAGCTGAGCTTCTGAAAGTGGGTGGAACACCGGTACTTGAAGTCCTTCAGAAGCTCTTCAATTCCGTCCTCCATCGTGGCACTACTCCGGGGGCGTGGAGCAGAAGTGCGGTGGTCTTGTTCTTCAAGAAAGGCGACAACGCTCTCTTGAAGAACTACAGATCGATTTTCCTTCTGAGCCCCATCTACGTGCTGTTTTCGAGAATCGTTACGAATCGTCTCGCACGCAGAATCGACGACTTCCAGCCTCCCGAACAAGCAGGTTTCCGAAAAGGCTTCAGTACCATAGACCACATACATACCCTGCTGCAGATTGTACAGAAGACCGAAGAGTACAATCTGCCACTTTGCCTGGCGTATGTTGACTATGAGAAAGACTTTGATTCCGTCGAAATTTGGGCGGTGCTACGGTCCCTTCAGCGGTGCTAAGTTGACTGTCGGTATATCGAAGTGCTGAAGTGTTTGTACAGTAGTGCTAGATGGCTATCCGAGTACAAAACCAGAGTTCGAAACCTATCCAACTGCAGAGAGGTGTATGACAGGGTGACGCTATATCCCCGAAACTCTTCACTGTATTAACATCAATGGCGAGTACATTACTCACCTTCGATTTTTCGACGATATAGTCCTTATAGCAGAATCGCTGGAGGACCTAAGCACTATCTTATATGCTCAATGACCTCAATGGTGTCTCCCAACAGATAGGTCTTAAGATGAACATCGACAAAACAAAGAAAATATTTAATGTCCATGTCACACCTATGCCAGTAGTTGTTGGGAGCCCTATGCTCAAAGTTGTTGACGAGTACCTTTACCTGGGACAAATAGTCCGACTAGGTAAGTGCAACTTCGACCGCGAGGTCAATCGACGGATTCAACTCGGCTGGGCAGCGTTCGGGAAATTAAGACACATCTTCTCGTCAGGTATACCTCAAACTCTGAAAACCAGATTGTACAACCAGTGCGTGTTGCCAGTGATGACTTACGGATCTGAGACGTGGTCCTTCACTGCTGGCCGTATGAGGACGCTCAAGGTCGCTCAGCGAGCTATGGAGAAGGTTATTTTCGGAGTTTATCTGCGTGATAGACTCAGAAATGAGGATATCCGCAGTAAAACCAGAGTGACTGACATAGCCCAACGGATTAGTAAGCTGAAGTGGCAATGTGCCGGCCATATAGCTCGAAGAACCGATAACCGATGGGGAAGAAAGGTTCTCGAGTGGCAGCCTCGTACCGGTATGTGTAGTGTAGGGCGACCCCCCAATAGATGGAGTGACGACCTGGTAAGACATGCAGGAAGTCGATGGATGCAGGTGGCTCAGAACCGTGCTTTGTGGAATTACTTGGGGGAGGCCTATGTTCAGCAGTGGACTTGTGAAGGGCTGTAATGATGATAATGATGAATTGATAGGCCTTATTAATTAAGCCTTTTATTTGTACTGTTCTACCTGGTGGTACTATTTGAACGTAAGTGTCAACTAGTTAATGATTTGGTCATTCTCAAGAAATTTTGAGTGCTGTTAGGGTTTCTTCTGAGCCTTTTCCGTATATATTCCGTACAGGTAGGTATTATTAGGTAGGTAGTGTAAAGAAATAGGTATATTTCAAACGCTGAACAATGTTTGCACGGCTGTGTATCTGAAGGATATAATAAAAAGTGATTATAATTATTGACAGCATGGCATTCTATCTTCAATCCACTTAATCCTTAGGAGTAACGCATATGTAGCCTTATTTTGTTTATGGTTGGTTGCGAGTCTTCGTAGGCTACAGTTAGCTATAGTAGCCACTTGACTGTGAGTTCATTTGACGCTATAATGCTAAGAAAAAAAATAATGAAGAAAAAAGGATAAGGTATATTGTTTTTGCTGAAAATTTTAACTTGACCCTGCTCTACAAAGATGTATAAAGCTAACACTTATCTGAAGACTCAATAAGAGCCCTTCACAGGGTAAGCTACCGTCGGATACGTGCCTTTGTAACTGAAGTACCCCTTCCTCAGTACGTTTAAATAAGATGATATGGATTATTACGATAAATTTAGCCTATTGCGATATTAGACAGGAAATTGTAGCTTATATATTATGTTGAAACATTCAATTTTATTAAAGCCTATCAATTAGAAAATTAATTTTGCGCGAGCAAACCAATTCAATCCTCATCAACTACATAACAATTCTGTATGAACTTTCAAGAGCTGAATTACCATGTGCTTGGTGGTGAAATACAATATCATTAGGATAATTTTCTAAGAAAAATTTTCATCCCTCCAACGCGCATTGTAACAAAGCATTCTCTGCGCTCTGTAGAGCCTCTAAGAAATAATAGAAAGTCTGTTGCCAGCAGCAAGACTTATGTTGCTTTTTAATTTTAAATTTACCAATTTAAAAGGAACACGAATTATGATAGAATGCTTTTTTTAAAGTAGTAGGGGTGGCAAACGAATATATAGTACACCTGATGGTTACTATATTTGGTGCACCATAGACCTACATCTATTCTCGAATTAAGAATCAAAAAGCAAATGCATCGTCACCCCTGCGGTCTAAGATAGAATGTCTCATTACCATATAAACGAGTCTCCGGTTTTGTTCACTCAACTTACGTAACACAGTGGCATTGTGTTATTATTTCATACGTGGTAAAGCCTCTCTGCATCTATATTATGGTTGTCGGCTCGACCGGAAAAGGAAAACGTTCTCACAGAATACCAGCATAAAATAGGAGCTTAATATTACTGTGTCTGTATGATGAGTGTATAGAACCAGAGATCCTTTTCAATAGAAACTAGACATTCTATTCACACACATTTTACAGCATTCACTTAACAGTGTGTTCGTTTGTATCCCTTATTCTATAAATAAATTACACTGGTATTCAGTAGGAGATGGTCTTTGTTCGGTCGAGCAGACCCATGCGTGCATGCATGTGATTCTGCAGTGTCTCTAAACCACGTGACCGTACCTTTTGCATTCCTGTATTTGAAAAGCATTTGAAGAGTATTTTGAATGTAGATAGAAATAGTTATACCGCCATACGTCGGTGGCAACAAGATCTTCCTGTCGATTATCATAATTCACATGTAACTCACATAAAGACATGACGTAGATCGTTTATCATATACTTACATGACACGTTAATAAAACATTAATCATAAAAATAAATCTTGCTCTCACGTTTCTTTTTTAAATCACACACAATTTTTAATATCACAGTAACATTTTTACAACGCTATATTCAAAAAACACAGCTTTGGGGCTTTTATTTGAATAAATTCCTATTAATTAAAATTCATAATGTAACCTAGATATCATAACGTCAAAACCAATATTATTTTAAACAGATGAAAAACAGAACCTTTTAACTCCAGAATTAAAATATATATACATATGTATTATTTCAGACAAAAAGCAAAATTATTCGTCCAAAATTTTTTTAGACGTTATTATGTGATTTAGGCGACCGCCTCAAATTACTTCAGTTTTTAATTATTATTTACGTTTAAATTGTAAATTTGGCGATATTTCAAATTTGCATTGACATCAATTTAAATTAATACTTTACATAATATCCTTATATATTATTGTAAAAAGTGCCACTTTAAATACATGTTTGCTACGAATTGCAACCGTAACACTGTATTTTAAGAATTTGTTATTTTTCATTCTTTTTTAATCGTTACCACACTTGGATTTTCTTTGTTTAGATATACAGTTAAGATTCACAAGGACAACCATACAGACAGGGTTTATTTATTTGTAAGCTATATAAATAGGTACTTGTTTCACGTGTTGTTCGAAACTGCGGCCTCCAACGCCGCCACAGAGCCATCAATGTACTTTTTATACATAAGCTATGTTCGGACATAATTATTATGGCGGTAATAAATTGATGACGAAAGTATTTTATTGTTATTATTTATTAGGTTTAATTATTTACTTTGTTTAGGTTATTTAGAACACAATTTTTACAATAAATTCAAAGTTTATATTATAATAAAAATTCTAAATTTCGTATTAGGTCTTTAAGTCTTATTTTACATCAAGATCATATATATCAAGTAAATGAGAAAACTTGAAACACAACATAAAACATAAGGCTTTAGAAAATTACTTCATAAGTTTCCTAATTTGGATGGGATCTAGCGATTACGTGAAATGTTTCAAAGGTAGTTATGACATGTAGACATGTTTTATAATTATAAAGTTTTGAAAATGAACGTTCGTTATATATTTCAACGAAAATTAAAATACATTAATTTGCCCAGCTGTTCCAAAAATGAATATTTAATTACCTTCATTATAAAGCGTTGTTACGAAAAAATATTCAATGGGTTTTATTGATGGTTCTTTCCGGGACAGAAATATTTTTTGGAACCAGCGTAAAAAACATTAGTACGTATGAATCATAATAGGAATAAACATAAGGTTGAATGAAACTAATTCCTACGTAGCTATTATTATTACACTAGCTTTTGCCCGCGACTTTGTCCGCGTAGATATTATACTTCAAGCCATAGCTGAGCCATCAATAATCGTACTTTAGTATTAAACTCCATCACCCACTTTAGGTATGATTTCCGTGATCAAAGTTATCCTATTTCCTCTCCGGGGACTTAAAACATCTCGATACCAAATTCCATCTAAATCAGTTTAGCAGTTTAAGCTAGAAGAGGTACATTTCAGTGTCTTGCTTCCATAGAAGCGATAATACACTGCCGTCGCTGGAAATATGCTGATTAAATAAAATGAAAAATCAGAAATTGATTCTTTTAACTTTATTTTCAAAGTTTTTTTTTTATTATAGAATCCATAATAATTTATAGAATACTCCTACAAACTACGTTAAATGATTTTTTCTTCATCACAAGCATGCAGATTTTGTGATTTAGAAACTCGTGAGTAAGCTACGTAGAGCTCACCGTGGAAAAAACATAGCCTGCCCAAATGTATTCCTCCAACCTTTAAGATTTGGCCCTGTGACGTGTTGATAGTCATTGAAAATGCAACTCTTAATGGAGACTGCAGACGTTTAGCATTAAATGGTAAATTATTCGGTATAATTGGGATGCGTGGTATAAGCACATTTTCTTTTTTGGCTTCTCTAGTTAAAATTGTGGTCTTCACTATATGCCTTTCTAGTTCAGTAACTCACAACCGAGTACCGTTGCATAATCTTCGAGCATCCAAGTGTAATATTAATAAAATGGGTAAACCTACCTTTAATTACAACTTATGGGATAGCATTCCGGATAACTCCAGAGTTTACGGACACCACGGGGTTGCTCGTAGTGTCGTCGGGTGACACGACTGTATCGGTAGAGTAATACACTGATGCTTTGTTAGTAACTTCGTCAAAGATGTTTTTATTTATTTTCCTAGCAGTGTCATTTTTGGTGCTAGGTTGGTTCTTTCACATAACCAATGTTTGTCGTGAAAAATTAACGATACCATCCCCACCATCTGGATGGATGCTTGGCGGTTCATCACTGTGCGTTTTTCTTGGAGTTTTCTTCTTCGCACAACTTCTCTGTGGAATTGTTTACTACCGGCGATTTTTCAGGACCGATGCGTTTTAGAAAAGAGCTTACTCCTTTCTTAAAGGCCGGCAACCCACCTGCAATTCTCTTGGTGTTGCGGTTGTTCATGGGCGGCTGCAGTCACTTACCATCAGGTGAGCGGCATGCTCATTTGCCCTCTCTCGTATAAAAAAAGCAAATAAAATATAACAAAGTTCAGAATAATTTGGAAATCGATCGTAAAATAAATATATGAGCAATGATGATTTCTATTTGTCATACGGCAAATATTTGTTAGATAAAGACTAGATGACGTTACTCTTATACAGCCTATCATAAAACATAAAAAACATAAACACTCACGCCTGTCACCCAAAGGGGTTGGCAGAGACTACGGACTTCCATTTGGCACGATCCTGACATACCTCTTTCGCCTCTTTTAGATCCATATAGCTACGCAAACATTCTCGTCGGTTAAGGGTACTTCTAACGTGGCCCATTTTCAAAATATCGCCAACTTGGTCGATAAACTTACTTCTAGGGCGTCCCTTCCCGACTCTGCCGTTAACATCTGCCATATAAATTTGCTTTGTCACTCTTTCCTCATTCATTCTTTCTACATGACCAAACCACCGAAGCATTCCTTTCTTAATCCTAGTGACAACATCATCAGCAGCCCATCACTATGCTTATTCATATGTTACAAGCATAGCAACGTAAATATGGAAATGGTTTTAGTCAAAATTAGACTACAGATAACGTTAACGTTACACAACATATGCTACTATGTTTATAAATATGTTGCAAGTTGCAAGCATAGTAACATGGAAATGTTTTTACTGTAAATCCTTTATGACTGAAATGAAAGCTGAAATTGATGATTTCACTCACGTGACTTTGACAAATGTGTGACGTGCATCATTGACTATACACCGCTGCTAGGTTTTTACAACTTTGTTTTTTTTTTCTTATTTTCAAGGTACATAACAATACACTTGGTTCTTATTAGACCTTTAAAAATCTAACACATGAGTATACATTATTTTAAAATTGTTCCTTTATTTATCACTCAAAATATGTATAACGTAAATGGAATATTTAATCAATAAGATAAAAAACAAAGTTGGTGAATATTACGCATAAAACTATATTAACATTAACGAAAATGAAACAGTTATTATTTCATCATCTATGCATAATTATAAATACAAGATATTTTAATGTAGCAAGCTCACCATTTATACACAAACTTTAAAATAATTTAGTTTATCTTCGTCATCGTAAGTTGCTGCTGCTGTTCATAGCCATCTTCGTTTAGCACCAAAGTTCAGATCATCCTCCCTCAGAGATAGTATGGAATGCCTCGTTACCATTGTAGGTAAGGTACTCTTTAGACCTGAACTCAGCAGTACATACCGCTGCAAGCAGGAACATGTAAGCGAGTTATTCCTACCCAGACTCCTAAACAGTAAAAGAGTTCTACCACTTAGAAGTCTAGTTGTCACCTGACTTGAAAAAAGTAGGAGGTTTTATTTCTACTTTATGTTTTTTTGTATCTTCGCTAATTGTGAACCGATTTTGATAATTCTCATTTTATTAAATAGTTTATACTTCTAAAATGGTCCGATAAAATATCTAAAACACATTCACTTCTAAGGGTAGCAAAACAACAACAACAAAATGCAGATTATAATGTGACTATTTAAACGCCTATGTGACTGTGAAATTTCATAGTCTATTCAAAAAGACAACATATTTTCTTTAAATATAAATTAAAAACCAAATTTAAGAACTATAAAGAATTTTATATTTTCACATTCCGAAGTCGGTACTTTTATAATTCCATATTCTGGGTCTTAGCACCGACTTTTTTTAGTTTTTGAAAAGCCAGCACTTTTTTTTTAAATTCTTTTTGCAGTGAAAACTTCTTTAGAATCGTGATTTAAAACTCGACGAAACGAAAAAGCGAAACTAAAAAGAGACAAACATATACATCTCTAGGATTTATCCTGCGAAAGAATGAGATAGAATACAGTATGCAGTGTTTTCCTATACGGAGATTATACATGTCATCTGTGAGCAGTAAGGATTATGGGTAACATTTATTGATAAGAAAATATTTAAGTACTTATGATGATGATATTAAAACTTGAAATTAAAAACTGTATATTATGAAATGTTATAAATTGAATGAAACAAAATGTAAAATAATTTTTAACATTGGTAACAGCAGCAGCTTAATGCTGTTGTGTTTTGCATGGCGAATGTGGGGAACCGGAGACCCTTTTTTTACTGGAAACGAGGCATTTCATCCCAGTACTCAAGGTCGGATATGCATCTGCATTTTGATTCTTAATTCAAGATAAATTTAGATGTCTATGGGCCACAGCATTCACTTCCCGTCAGGTAGACAACCAGTGGACAATCTTAGGATCAGTGCAAGCAAGTTGTTGTTTTTTTTAGTTGCAAGTTTGAATATTTATTGTAAAAACTTGGTATTATTAATGATTGTTGTTTATTATACTGTGTGTATGAATAATACTAGAAAAAATAAAAATGTATCATACTTACTAACTATTCCAAGGAGTACAATAGGTAGTTAATTTTGGATTATTACTTTTTCATGTAAGTACCTTTATTTTATTGTATGATCCATTTTTAATAAGAAAAGAGTACTTACACGGTGTTTTTCTTTACTTTTTTATAGTTATTACAAGCTTTAACTAAACAGTACCTGGTTGACCGACTGCTTTGCTCGGTTTTTTTAAGTTCGTGTGTTTTGGAAATTATATTTAGATACAAATTACATACTGATGAAATATGAATAATATTTTTTGATTTTACCGACATAATATAAAAAAAATGAACTGGTTATTTGAATAAAAAATCATGAGTGCAATTAGTTTAATTTAAATTTTCGTGTTTTTAAAAAAATACAAAAAAGGGCTCAAAATAACAGATTTTCTCAAAAAAGAAGGGAACTTGAAAAAAAAACACACATAAAACGACATTTTTTAAAAATGAATCCTAGCTAGATCGATTTATTGCCCCCCCCCCCCCCTGGACACCAAAATTTTATGAAAACGGTTAAAGCCATTTCTGAGATTCCGATTATATATATGTATATATATATATATATATATATATATATATATATATATATATATATATATATATATATATATATATATATACTGGAAATTATATTTAGATACAGATTACATACTCATGAAATATGAATAATATTTTTTGATCTTTCCGACATAATAGAAAAAACTGAACTGGTTATTTGATTAAAAAATCATGAGTGCAATTAGTTTAATATCTAGATCGATTTATTGCCCCCCCCCCTCCCCCCCTGGACACCAAATTTTATAAAATCCGTTTCTGAGATTCCAGAGATTTTATGTATATATATATATATATATATATTAGTAGTATAGTAGCATGATGTACACTCGAAACTTTGTATTTAATTTTAATTCTATTTGTTAAATATGATCTTTACCTTAAACTGCTCTGAAAGGATAGTCTCCTCATGATGGAACACCTCAACATCTAAAGTAACTTAAAAATTTAACACACCCTTAAATGAAACAATAAATTATTAAAAATAAAAATTATAGAAAGAAAATTATAAGCGTTAAATATTATATCATACTGAATAACAAAACTATTAAACAAATGTTCAGTTAAATAAACGCAAATTCGTAAATTTAGTTTTATTCAATGTGTAGTGTTCGCGTAAATTTAAGAAATCATTAAACAAATGTTTTGTTTAATTTGTCTATACCTATAGTGACAGCCCTACCAAAATAGGTAACAATTTTATACGTTCTTAAGAAGATTTGTCTCTGTTCCGTTTATCTACTCATGTGACAAAGAGGGCGTATTAAAACTCGCATTACACATTTGGAAAAGTACTTAAAGCCCCTATTAGATATCAAATTAAATAAAAGTTAATGTAATGAATTAAATTTGAGATTAAGTAAATTCAAGATTTACCACATAATTTTAAGAAATTACAATTAAAAATTGAATCATTAAAAATAAAGAATTCCAAATGTTACAAAGAGATGAAATCGAAAACAGATTTTAATGTTCCATTGCTCGCGCGAAAGACCTAATTAAAAAGTGTTGACAATGCTAAAAAATTGAATATGCGTCTATTGAAAGCTCCGTTTCACATAAGCATGATATTTTTTTGATATTGATATACATTTTATTTAAAATTGCCACCACCAAACATTTATTATTTTAGTGATGATTCAAACAAATAGTTAAAGTTCAGGGACATACACTTATCTTTAATTCATAAAAATGATACTGTAGATGATATAAGTCAATTCCATTATTTATTGTAATATTTAGAGTGTTTCGCTGAAGTAGTCATAAGTTCAGTCATAAGTTCAGTCACGGTTTCTTCCATAAATTATCCAATCGCTTAGTCGCTCCTCTGCGATGGATACTATAACAAGCGTCTTTCAATAAATTAACACATTAAATTTTTACTTTCTTTATAACATATGTATAAAGAATCTGAAAAGTTATTGCGTGGCTAGGATAATTATGACCGATGACCGATGTACACCAGTTCGTCTACGTTAAAGAATGTGACACAGAGTACAGAAATATTATAAATAAATAAATGATTAGTTAATAAGTACCAACACATTTCTTGATCATGCTGTACGAGTTTTCGTCTACGTGAAAAATTGTGGCACAGAGTACGGAAATAATATAAATAAATGGTTAACCAATACGAGTTAAAAAAATTATTATTAGGGATGGTCCGGGCTACCCAACGAGAATGATATATAAAATATAAATAAATCAATATATGAAATAAATTGAATACAATGGAAGTTTATCAATATACGTAATAAATGAAATACTCATTTAATGTCGGCTTTGGAAATGCATAGCAAAATTTGTTGAAAATAATCGCGATTATGATTTAAAGTTACGATATCTTCATTGACTTGACAAAAAAAGGAATGGAACAAGATTTATTTTGTTTCTGACGATCGATCTAAATGGAAATCAACTTAAACGAGACTCAAAAAAAATACTTTTTGTTATTTATTACAGCGCAATTTTATTACATATTTTAGTTACTTTTTTTTGTAATTTTCTTATTTTATTCTAAGGTCGAAGATTATTTTACAGTATTTTTCTAGTGGCTTAAAATGCTCCATAATAAGATACAATTTACTTCCTAAAATTTGTAAACTACTTCATATTTTGAATGACTTCTGGATCTACATTTTAAATAAGAAAAGTTAAGTTCCAGGTGTGTAGGATTTGTTTGTACAAAATATTAATTTGTTGTAGTAATAAATTGTTTTTCTATGCCTGGTTTACCTGGTATTAGTAAAGATTTTTTTTTTCAAAATTGCCGTGGGAGGTGTAGTGTGGATAACGGTCGTTGCTAATGTTATAACTATTACAAACTTACGACAGTATTAAGGAGGATTTGGAACAGAAAGGTGGTCTCATTTAATAATGTCATTACGCGGCAAACCACTTACCTCGTTACTGTCACCAGCACTGCATGAAATAAATATGACTAGACTTACACATCATCATCATCATTATAGCCCTTCACAAGTCCACTGCTGAACATAGGCCTCCCCCAAGTAATGCCACAAAGCACGGTCCTGAGCCACCTGCATCCATCGACTTCCTGCATATCTTACCAGGTCGTCACTCCATCTAGTGGGGGGTCGCCCTACACTACGCCTACCGGTACGAGGCTGCCACTCGAGAACCTTTCTTCCCCATCGGTTATCGGTTCTTTGAGCTATATGGCCGGCCCACTGCCACTTCAGCTTACTAATCCGTTGGGCTATGTCGGTTACTCTGGTTCTACTGCGGATATCCTCATTTCTGAGTCTATCACGCAGAGAAACTCCGAGCATAGCCCTCTCCATAGCTCGCTGAGCGACCTTGAGCGTCCTCATACGGCCAGCAGTGAAAGACCACGTCTCTGATCCGTAAGTCATCACTGGCAACACGCACTGGTTGTACACTTTAGTTTTCAGAGATTGAGGTATACCTGACGAGAAGATGTGTCGTAATTTCCCGAACGCTGCCCAGCCGAGTTGAATCCGTCGATTGACCTCTCGGTCGAAGTTGGACTTACCTAGTCGGACTATTTGTCCCAGGTAAACGTACTCGTCAACAACTTCGAGCATAGTGCTCCCAACAACTACCGGCATAGGTGTGACATGGACATTAAACATGATCTTTGTTTTGTCCATGTTCATCTTAAGACCTATCCGTTGGGAGGCACTATTGAGGTCATTGAGCATAGTGCTTAAGTCCTCCAGCGATTCTGCCATAAGGACTATATCGTCGGCAAATCGAAGGTGAGTGATGTACTCGCCATTGATGTTAATACCGTATCCTTTTCAGTACAGTAGCTTGAAAACGTCTTCCAAAGCAGCGGTGAAGAGTTTCGGGGATATAACGTCACCCTGTCTTACACCTCTCTGCAGTTGGATAGGTTTCGAACTCTGGTTCTGTACTCGGATAGCCATCGTAGCCCTACTGTACAAACACTTCAGCACTTCAATATACCGACATTCAACTAGGCAAAGTGGCAAATTGTACTCTTCAGTCTTCTGTACAATATGCCGCAGGGTATGTATGTGGTCTATGGTACTGAAGCCTTTTCGGAAACCGGCTTGTTCGGGAGACTGAAAGTCGTCGAGTCTTATACGATTCCACCAAATTGAAAAAATTAAACAACATTTTTGGGAAAGGTCATGAATATTTGTGTGAACTTGAAGAAAAAAATGGAGAGTCAATAAAGGAGAGCCAATTCAAGGAGACTTGGTTATACTGAAAGAAACTAACTCACTCCCACTTAAGTGGCGTATGGCTATTAATAATTTATTGTTTCTTTTAAGGGTGTGTTAAATTTGTAAGTTACTATAGCTGTTGAGGTGTTCCATCATGAGGAGACTATCCTTTCAGAGCAGTTTAAGGTAAAGATCATGTTTAGCAAATAGAATTAAAATTAAATATAAAGTTTCGAGTTTATATATATATATATACGGAAAAGACGAACCACAATAATGAATATATATGATAACATGACTGACTACTATAAAAAATAAATATATAAAATTTATCAATATATATATACGGAATCTCAGAAACGGCTTTCATAAAATTTGGTGTCCGGGGGGGGGGGGGGGGACAATAAATCGATCTAGCTAGGATTCATTTTTAAAAAATGTCGTTTTATGTGACCGTTACAAGATTATTATATGTTGTCTAGGCTTGAACAAAGAAACGACGTTATGTTAGACTATGTCTACATAACAATAGTTATTTTTCTCAATATAAATAATATATATAGACGTTTGCGACGTTCATAGTTGAAACGGACATCATGACCAAAAGGCCCGTCGTCTTGTCAGAGGGAGTATACAATACATCAAATGACAAAAAAGCTACCTGTGGAGTTTATTTTACTGTTTCGTCTGGAGTCAAAGAAATTTTATTAAGTAAAAACAGAAAAATACATTTGACTAGGAAATATCAATTCGTAATATCGAAAATATTGAATACATATACATATATATATATATATATATATATATATATATATATATATATATATATATATATATATATATATATATATATATATATAAAAAAAAAAACAAGATTTAGCGAGCAGATAGACCATTTTGAATGTGGCATAGGTGACTAGCATACACAATCACAAATACGACATGTTTTTAGTTATATAACCTCCATAAACATGGGTTCCATAAGTCTCAGATCAACATGGTAAATATTATTTTATTTCATTCCAAATTAATAAATAAGTTTAATTTAAACTGTGTCATGTATTGTCATAATTTTTGCTTGCTTTACGATTTTCCTAAATTTATACGAGTCAGCTACGTGCGCAACTGCTACAGAAACCCTTGTCAGATATGGGTCGGGTTTCCGGATTTCTTAATCCATTCCATTTTTCTTTCGAGAATATGCCCTACCTCATATGAAACCCAGGGCATGGCCGTTGGTGTCGTAATAGACGACAGAGGGAAACCAGAACATAGGTAAAAGCGTCTTCCTAATAATAACTAAAATTTTGTAAATCCGTCCACTAGGCGTGGCAATTATGGCAAATATCTCATAAGATAATTTATGAGGACGGCCTATGTTCGGCAGTGGACTTTTGACAGGCTGTAACGGTAAACGGTGACACATTTTTTTTTTGTAAATTCTAATTTCATGTCCGCATGGGAAACGTCCAGAAGAAATTTGTATTTGTCAGATATGGGTCGGCTTTCTGGATTTTTTATTCCATACATTATTTTCTTTTAATAATATCGTCTATCACACACGAAATTTTCCACCGAGAATGTAGTAAGTAAGCATTCAAAACAGCATAAAAATAAGCATTAAAAATATTAATCACCGTATTCACATTTTGAAAAAAAACTAAATTATGTTTCCAAAATGATCCAAAATGAGACTACGTAATGTAAAAGACTAACACGCATTTTCTCGTAAGCGTGGAGCCATGTTGAGCAGTAAGAAGCTAATCAAGCGTACGTTTTGTATAAATATTTGTTTAAATATTTTTAGCACAAAGCGTAACTCATTTTCAACGCATATTTACTGTTCGATCCAGTATCTATTCCTTTAATATCATTCCAATATTTCAAATATATGTTGAACTAGCGTGGTTGATTTCCCTCGAGTATGTTTATATATCTTTGAGGTTTATTGCATGCATTTACTCGGAGATGTAATTATCGCTTGAGTGATTCACTCCAGCTACACGCTTCAAAACTACAAGATAGTGTTATTTAAATCTGTAAGACTGCGTTCATAATAACTTATTTAAAAAACAGTAAATTAAGTGAATTTAAAATATGTAACCAATCGTTTACAGTTTAAAGGGTGTTTTGAATTGTGTATTTTGCCTTGTTGTTAGAAGAACCAAAATAATATATACAACGTGGCACTACAATGGTAACTTTAATTTTATACACGGGTAGGGCTAGTGTCCATTAATCATATTAATTTAGATAGGTTAAAATAACTCGTAAATTGAAAAAAAATTTACAAGCAAATTAAATAATAAAAATGTAATGAAAATTGGGATCAGCCTCGCAAAATCCATTCATTAAATTCAAAGTTTTAAATCGTTGACGATGTTTATGTTTGGTACACATGTGTATGCTAGTCGATACTACGACAGCAGAAACAGCGGCAATGCATCGTTTCGCGCGCTGGCAACCGCGCAAAGCGTCTTGTACCTACTCGTGATCGGTCCGATTCTACCGATGGGCTGACTCCTGCCAAACGCGCAGATTTTGGTGTTTGGTGCCCAATGGTGCAGATTGTGCTGGTTCCAAATGCCGTTTCTGGTGAACGTGCTTTCGTCAGTCCAAAAAATTGGAAAAGAAAGTCACTGTCCTCTTCAATTTTACTTAGTAACCATTGAAAAGAATTCATTCTTTTCAATGGTTACTAAGTTTATCACACATATGTACTTTTCCAACCTTGAATGGGTGCCACTTTTCGCACTTTAATATCCTATGGATGGTTCTGTGATGGACTTGAAAATGCCTAGTGCTCTGGTAAAGGCTAGTTTTGGGTTGGTCTTAGAAATATTGTATCACATTTTCAGTTAACTGGATTGGGTTTTGTCGTGTAGAAGGTCAATAGGCCGTTAAGACCTAGAACCGCCGGTTTTCGCCAATGCGCTGAAGAGCTCTTACATACATAACATAATAAATACATAAACACTCACGCCTGTCACCCAGAGGGGTAGGCAGAGACTACAGACTTCCATTTGGCACGATCCTGACACACCTCTCTTGCCTCCTTCATATCCATACACCTACGCATACATGCTCGTCGGTTAAGGGTAGTCCTAATTTGGCCCGTTTTCAATAAATCGCCAATTTGGTCGATAAATTTTCGCCTAGGACGTCCCTCTCCGACTCTGCCATTCACTTCTGCACCATAAATTTTCTTTGTCACTCTTTCCTCATTCATTCTTTCCACATGACCAAACCACCGAAGCATTCCTTTCTTAATCCTGGTCACAACATCATCTTGCAAACACACTCTTCTCTTACACAATTTCTTACCCTGTCATTCAGATTCAGCCCTAACATACTCCTTTCTACTGCGTTTATTCTACTCTCGTGCTTCTTCTGCCACACCCAACTTTCACTACCATTGCCATACGTGCCTTTTTCGACACATTTTGACTCTTCACAATAGAGTGCAAGGCCCCATTTACTCTATTTCCCGCATTCACTCGTCGTTCTATATCCTTATCATATCTACCATCCCTGCTAAATACGCAGCCCAAATATACAAACTCATCTACTTGCTCGATCAACTCCCCTTCTATTCTTATTTCACAAATCGTTTTACTTTGTTCTCTTTCAAAAACCATAACCTTCGTCTTACTTGCGTTCACTTTCATACCCCTTTCTTTTAATGATCCGTTCATTAATGTAACCATCATTTGCAACTCGGCCGCCGACGACGCAAGGATAGCTTGATCATCGGCGTACAAAAGGCATTTGACGGTTAACTCACCCATTCTTAATCCGCATTCTTCAACTTTCAAATTTTGCAAACAACTGTCCATAAATAGGTTGAACAGCCACGGGGAAGCCACACAGCCCTGTCTGACAACTTTATGGATGTCAAACCAGTCCGAGTAGACCCCGTTGATCCTAACACAAGCACTAGAGTCCCTATAAAGAGACTCCAATGCCTGTATCAAGCCAGCGCTCAACCCAAATGAGTTCAGTGTTTGCCATAGCAAATCCCTATCCACTGTGTCATAGGCCTTTTCCAAGTCCATGAACGCACAAAAAACCTTTTGATTTTTGGCCAGAAACTTCTCCGCGATCATGCGCATAGAAAAGACTTGATCTGTACATCCCATTCACTTTCTAAATCCCGCTTGCACTTCCCAAATTTTTCCATCAGTTTCTTTCATGACCCTTTCAATCAGTACCTTAGCATACAGTTTTCCCACAATGCTAAGAAGGCTGATGCCACGGTAGTTTTTACAGTCCTGCTGCGACCCTCTTCCCTTATATACTGGGACTATCACGGCTTTGCACCAGTCTACCGGTACCAGCATAAATTAAACAAGGTGTGCAGCAGGCCTGCTACCACTTCCTCTCCAGCCCTTAGCATTTAGAGTGAAACTCTATCATATCCGGCAGCCTTATCTGCTTTCATGCTTTTCATTGCTTTCATTATTTCATCTATACTTATCTCGCTGCCTCTTTCCTCTTCTTTCGGTGTTTCTACTTCACTTAGTACACACGTTGTCCCACATAAACACCTTTCAAAATTTCCTTCTCTCTTTAAACTCAAAACTTCATCATTCAGAATATAGCCATTCTCTCTCTTATAGCATTCATCATAGGCTGTTTTAAATGTCCCCTGGCAGTTCTTACAAGTTTCCAGAACATTTTAATATTTGCCTGAAAGTTATCCGATATTCTTCTATCATTCTTATCCATTCTTTCTTGCTTTTTTCTTTCAACTACTTCTTTTACTCTCTTATTAAAATGTCTAAAGACTGCCTTTTTTCTTTCAATATCACCATTCGTACCACTAGAATTAGCAGCCTTTGTTGCTAGTAAATCTATCCATGCTCTCTTCTTTGCTTTAACTTCCATACGTATCTCATCATCCCACCATAACGTATTATTTTTCCTTTCATTCTTTCTCTTACTAACACCACATACTTCGGTAGGTGCATTCACTAAACTTTTCTTTACATTTTGCCATATATTCTCCAAGTCTAACTCCTTCATACATAATTCATCCAAACCACTTATATTTTCTTTCAGTCTACATTTGAACTTGTTTTTATCACTTTCATCTTGTAACCTTTCTGTTATAATACGCTGTAACGCAGTGGTAGACACAGACGATCGATGGCGCCAACGCCTGAATAGACCATTAATTCGGCATAAAACTAAATAATGATCCGTTCCTACGTTAGAACCCCGGTAAACTCTCGTATCTACCACTGCGCCCCTCAATCTTTCATCCACAATTATGAAATCTATCACGCTTCTATCGTCACCTCTTTCCCAAGTATACATGTGAATCCTCTTGTGGCGAAAGCAAGTGTTCGTCACAAAAAGATTCTTTTCCATACATACGGTGAGGAGACTTTCACCATTCTCATTTATACTTTCATCACCAAACGTTCACAATATCCTTTCATAACCAAGCCTCCTGACCCCAACCCTTCCATTAAAATCTCCTAGCATAATAATATTTTCATTTCCCTTACACTTCATTAACACCATCCTTACCATTTCCCAAAACTGCTCTCGAATATAAGTGGGCTTAGACATGTCTGGGGCGTAGACCCCTAACACAAACAACTTCTTTAAGCCCACTTTCATTCGTATCCATAGCAGTCTTGGGCTTACTTTATCACACATACTTTTTCACACATTGGCCCATTCTTTCTGAAAGGATGATACCTACTCCCTGGCATGCCCACTCGATCTCGTCTACACCAGACCAGTATGCGGTATACATGCCATGTGTAGTGACATCCTTCCCCTTCCTTTTCGTCTCATTTACGCATAACACATCTGTTCCTCTATCATACATCATATCGCATACTTCATCCATTTTATCATTCATTGCCCCACATACATTCAACGTAGCCAGACGGGCCTCTTCAATCCACTTTTCGCCTCTCCGAGAGACAGAACGTGACGGGTGGCGAACCTCGTCGCCGGTTTTCCTCCCGGAGATTCTTCGCACCCCTGCCCCATTAAAGGGGCGCCGGGAACTCGGGGCCATTTCTTTAATATGATTCCTCATGGTGCGAAATGGGGTGGTATATTTAACGCCGCTACCACGGCGTGGAGCCGAGTCTGTGGTATCGTCGTCGTCGCTTGTCGCTCATTTAGCACCACCCGGGGGACACGTGTAGGGTGGGCCTAGGAACAGGTGGTCAAAGCCTACGGACGCGAGTGACTTATCCCCCAACACAATAGTCGAGAATTAGTAGAGCATTGCCTAATGCCATATCACTCGCGGTGGGTGATGTTAATTACGAAGGTGGAATTTTGATGACATTCTCCGTAAATTAGGATCATATCCGCATATTCAGCTGCTGTGCATTCGAATGTGTATTTGCCATCACGATCACAATTTTACACAAGCAGTAATAACACAAATAAAAGCGACAGTATCGCAAGAGATGTAAATTGAACTACTAGATTAGAAAAAGAAAAGAAAACGAAACTTCGTTATCGCAGTAACATAACTTATTACTATCATAATTACACCATAATTGATAAATAAAACAATACGTAAGCGACTTTTTCGCGGAAATATTCACAAAAATATTAGGCGACGTAATTGTGCGCACTACTGTGAAGAAGTATATTGAGATCACGGGTTCGGCGTATACATGTGTCAGTCGTGCATTATTCGTTCGTTTGAGCTGGTACACTTAAAAGTATTGATGGTTCATTTATTTGTTTTTGAATTCACCACTAAAACCAGTCACAAACAATTGACGGTACCTTTTTACACGCGATATTGTGAATGAGCCGAAAACTGACCGAATCCCGAATGATCTGAATAAACAGGCGAATCGAGTAAACAATGCAGACTACAGAGTATCAGGAGTATTTACTAAAATATTGTTACCTAAATAAATTAACCGATTTTTAGACTTGTAAGTGGGATGAAATTGTGTATTGTTAGGAACGAAATTTAAGAAGAAACAAATTTATTGAATATTTAAAATATATAATATTGAATAAAGTTATCAATCAAATCAAATCAATTGAATCACATGAGGTTATTGTGTTTATGCTATTTAGCGTTGATTGTACATACCACCCTGAAAGTCAATAAGTTTTAATTCGATAAAATGACTTTATTGCCTACAGCTTGTAGTAGATATTATATTACAAATCTCAAATAGAAAATTTTCGGTTCCCAATGAATCTCACAGACCCACAGAGTACTGGAGCCTGAAATGATCCATTTGAATGATCGATCCGAATGTACCAGTACGCGTGACGAAATGTACTAGAATGATTCGGATACTAGAAATAAATGATTGACACATGTCTCGTTCAGCGAGCACTAGGAAAGCAAAAAAGAATTCAATTTCGGTTTACGCGTCGCCTGCGCCGCCCGCATGTTGACAGAGGTTTCTTTCCTTCAATAGTATTGCTTATTCGTTTTAATTTCAATATTGCAATCCAATGATGTGATCCGTGACTCCGGCAAATGACCGTTGCGGGACAGTTCTCTAAGTACAGGTTACTAGGTATTCTAAGTTGCTATTTTCTAAAATTTTAAATAAATCCGTAAATAATAACATTTAATAGAAATATAATTTTTTCATGAAACGATAATGTGAAAACGTATATGTGTGTTAAATTAAAGTCACCATTGTAGCAGCACGATATATAGGTAATATAAAAATCCATTAGCACAACAAAATAATGTTTTGTTTAAGAAAATGCCTAAAAGCATTAACCCCAAACTTTGTATTATTTTGTGATGGAAATGTAATTAAGAATAATGAAATATTATATAAACATTTATTGGCATTTATTACATATTTATAGATATTTATTGATCATAATCTACAGCTAGATAAAGGCCTTTTCAATTATGTCATAACCGATACTCACGAACCCTCAGTGCCGGCGAGTTTTTCGGTGCTCCGTAAAGATGATCCTTGGAGTCGGGTATAATAATTGTTATTTGTCCAAGAATGGCTAGACATAGATAATAAATAAAAGCTTAGGGTATCCCACGTTCAAACAATACATAAATTAATTAATTATATAAATTTTTAATACTTGGTAGCGCAATGCTGCAGTTATATTAGTAGTATAGTTGTAGCACGAATGGGTCGGCTCGACCGGGGAAGGACTACGCTCTCACAGAATACCAGCGCAAAATAGTAGATTAATGCTGCTGTGTTTCGTATGGTGAGTGTAGAGAACCGAAGACCCGTATTACTGGGATCGGGGCATTCCATCTTAGTCCTCAAGAATGTAGATGTCTACGAGCCACAGCACCCATTTACCATCAGGTGGACTGTGTGTAAGTTTGTCCTATAAAAAATATATATAAAAAATATAGTACTGTTGCAGCATAAAGCTAAGTTAGACGGTTTTCGGTTGGGGTATTTTAGTAAATTATTTATATTATAAAAATTTATTTTATTTTATACATGTACATTGCTTTGTAGCGATGAATATTTTTTTTGTTGAGTATAATATCTACAATTTCACTTGTTAGTTAAGTTTACGTGAAATGTAAAGTAATCCTTACGGTGGAATAAGTTCTTACAGAGAAGGCGTAATCGTTAAGAGAATGCAGAGAATGAAATAGTTTGAAAGGTTATATCTTGAAAGCAGTTCACTAACTCAACTTTGATCTCGGAAAATTCTTTGATCATAACTTTCTGTATAAGTAAGTGTTCAATATATTAAACACATATTTACACGTGGTGGAGCCACACTGCAGCTATTATGGTTGTAACATGAATAGGTCGGCTCGACCGGGGAAGGACCACGCTCTCAGAATACCAGCGTAAAATAGCAGCTTAATGCTACTGTGTTTCGTATGGTAATTGTAGAAAGCCGGTGACCCGTTTTACTGGAATCGAGGCATTCTATCTTAGTCCTCAAGGGTGACAACGCATCTGCATTTTGATCCTTAAACGAGGTTAAACGTAGATGTCTATGGGCCACAGCATCCACTTACCGTCAGGTGTACTGTGTGCTCATTTGCCACCCTTATCCTACACAAAACATAGTTTCTATGTAACGAGCACACAACATGTTTATTTTCTTCCTCATTAGTCTTTATAAGTCAACTGCTGGACATGGCCCCGTCCTCTCGTAGAAAATATTTCCAAAGCCGTCACGCTTGGCTAGGAATGACGATTGCAGTACCAGACTTCTTGTACCTTGGACGCTGCTGCCCATGGCTGACCTGGATATGTTTTACGACTAGCATAAACAATATGGTATACCGCCATCTATCAGAAAGTATAAGATTTCCCGTTTTTTCCCATATACCTTTACAACATCTCGCTTCTAAACTATATTGGTGTTAGATTAGGTATAAAACTTTAGTGGTGTTAGATTTTGTGTTTTAGGATCAAACAGTGACATTAACTGTTCACACGGTTTTGAAAGACTCTATGTGGAGCTGTTCAAAGAAGGTGACATAACAAATGTAATATTGCACATGGTCCTATTAAATAACTATATATTTGATATATTGATATGACCTTATAGGTGGTAGAGTCACGATGCAGCTGTATTATTGTTGCAGCACGAATAGGTTGGCTCAAACGTGGAAACTTAATCATGCTGTATTTTCAGCGGTGAGTGTAGAGAGCCCCAAACCATTTAACTGAAAGCGAATTTTTGAATCGGAAAAAATTATATCTTGGTCCTCAAGGATATCATCCTACATTTTTATACAATCAAGGATAAATGTAACTGTTTATGGGTCACAGCACCAACCTTCAAGTGGATGGTGTGACTCTAATTCCATTAAAATGTTTATTGATAATTTTTTATTCAAAAATGTAAAAACCTTGTTTTCTACAAAAGGGACTCGTTTTCTGATAATCTCGTGTTTAGCGCGCAATAAATCTAACTAAAGTCGAATAAACCGAATGGGAACAAGATTTATATTGACTTCTCTTTGCAAGCGTATTTGGCGTGATAACTTGTTTGGAAACTAAGCTGGCACTCGTGAACATGGACGATTTATAGCTTTTCTGTCTGGCTATCCTTGAATCATGAAAAATCACGTTATTTGGGTATGACCAACCGATTTGCAAAAGTACCTAAGTAGGTATATTCAATACCTAAGTAGGGTTATGGTATTGTTTCTCACTGGATAATTATTTTGTTTGTTACATTATGTATTATCTTAAGGATTTTATCCTCCATTTATTCTCTAAGGATGCCTTCTTCTTTTAACTCCTCTTTTATTGAAATTATTACATAATCATGGTTTGTATTTCCTGCACTCTTTGAAGAAACTAGAATTTTTAACCTATAAATTCATTAGGATCGTCCCAATACACTAAATTAGTGTTTGACTTATATTTTTTTGAAGTTGGTAAATTACCACTTTGCTTTATTTTGAGCTGTTAAATCTAACAATTAAAGAGCGATATTTCCTGCTGAAATATAGCTATATAGCGCTCGCCGTAAATTTTACAGTATGCGAGCAATCCAAGTTCGATTCCCATCGTTAAAGTCCATAGTTGAACATAGGCCTCAGCCATATATTGCCTTATAGGGTGGATATTTGTTATAATTGCCACGTATGTCTGTGGAATAAAATATTTCGAGGACATGTGAAATCCGCCAACACGCATTGGAGCAGTGCAGCGAAGTAATTATTTTATACTGCCCTCAGCTGCAATTACCTCGTAAGCGGTAGAGCCATGCTGCAGCTATATTATGGTTGTTACACGAATAGGTCGACTTGACCGGAGAAGAACCATGCTCTCAAAGAACACCAGCGTAAAATGACTCGCATCTGCATTTTGTTTCTTAATCGAGGATAGATGTCTATGAGATACAGCATCGACTTACCATCAGTTGGACTGTGTGCTAGCTTGTCTTATTCTATATTTAAAAAAATGTCGGTTAAAATTCATGTTACTTATTGTTTACAAGAATTTAAATATTAAAACCCTTTTTATTTTAAACGAGGTATTCCATTTTAGTCTTTAGGGTTACCCCTATATACTCCTGGGGCCATCATACTTATTTAAAGGTCTTTCCGTGCAGCGTTGTCACACAATGGGTCGTCTATTTTCATTTTATGTGAGTTGATGAGGGCGATGGTTGAGTTATACGATACACTTATCAAAATACTGCTTTTATCTCTATTTCATTATAGAACAAATGTCATACTTCGGATACTAATAGGTCCCTTTATATTTTTTTATAAAATTTATATTATTTTATTCGATCATTAAAAGAGTAGAATCCGGCGAATATTTCACCAATTAGAGTGCTTCTCATAAACTTGGCAGAACGATTTTGAAACGAACATATTAAAAAAAATACTGTTGATAAACGAAACTAACTTTTACCGTCGAATTAATATAAAGTTTTAATTTCATGTCACTTAACGCTTTAGCAATGGTCGTAGGAAAGATGTTAATTGCTCTTTAGCAATTACATAGAAACTTTTAATCGAACCATGTTGATTGTATTCTTGTTTCGTTATATTAATGAAATTTCTTAAGAACAGAAATTAATGTTGTTTCACTAATACACGTAGATAGAATTTATAGATTGCTTAGCATATATTTTGAATTGCATACCATATACTTTTAGAATGAAAGAGTATCAAGTTTTAAGTCTCGGTGAAATTAATGACCAAATACGGGTTTTTTTGAATTTACCTAGGTGCCTTTTATGTTTTTATGTTCTGATATTTAGAGGTAGAACTAGCCAGCTTTGGATTCAGTGGAAAGGCGCTTGCTGGTCATGAGCACAGCTTTTGGCATTCCAAAAATATATATTGAAGTTTGAATAGGACTTAATATAAGGGCCCAGCCCAGAAGGTCATTTGGTTTGGTACCACCCACATATCTTACTTTATCATAAGCACCGGTGTTTACCCTGTTGTTCCGACTTAAAGGTAATAATAGAGTTAAAACAAAAGGCCTAAAAGCGCCATCATTCGCATTTTTAAATTTAGAAGAGCGTAACCCTTCCCTTCAGGGGACAATGGTGTTGTTTTTTTTAAGGCTGCAGTATCTGATCTGCTGTGAACAGTTCACTCGGTTACAACTAAAATTATAGAGAAGTCTAAAACTTCGGCATGACATTTTTTTAGTAATTTTTATTTTTATTTTATTATAAAAGCTTGTACTTAACTTCACTTACATGTATGTTCTGGAATTTTACAAACAATATTTTACTCATCATCATCATCATCATCATTACAGCCCTTCACAAGTCCACTGCTGAACATAGGCCTCCCCCAAGTAATGCCACAAAGCACGGTCCTGAGCCACCTGCATCCATCGACTTCCTACATGTCTTACCGGGTCGTCACTCTAGTCTAGTGTGGGGTCGCCCTACACTACGCCTACCGGTACGAGGCTGCCACTCGAGAACCCTTCTTTCCAATCGGTTATCGGCTCTTCGAGCTATATGTCCGGCCCATTGCCACTTCAGCTTACTAATCCGTTGGGCTATGTCGGTCACTCTGGTTTTACTGCGGATATCCTCATTTCTGAGTCTATCACGCAGTGAAACTCCAAGCATAGCCCTCTCCATAGCTCGCTGAGCGACCTTGAGCGTCCTCATACGGCCAGCGGTGAAAGACCACGTCTCAGATCCGTAAGTCATCACTGGCAACACGCACTGGTTGTACACTTTATTTTTCAGAATTTGAGGTATACCTGACGAGAAGATGTGTCGTAATTTCCCGAACGCTGCCCAGCCGAGTTAAATCCGTCGATCGACCTCTCGGTCGAAGTTGCACTTACCTAGTCGGACTATTCGTCCCAGGTAAACGTACTCGTCAACAACTTCGAGCATAGTGCTCCCAACAACTACCGGCATAGGTGTGACATGGACATTAAACATTATCTTTGTTTTGTCCATGTTCATCTCAAGACCTATCCGTTGGGAGACACCATTAAGGTCATTGAGCATAGTGCTAAGGTCCTCCAGCGATTCTGCCATAAGGACTATATCGTCGGTAAATCGAAGGTGAGTGATGTACTCGCCATTGATATTAATACCGTATCCTTTTCAGTCCAGTAGCTTGAAAACGTCTTCCAACGCAGCGGTGAAGAGTTTCGGGGATATAACATCACCCTGTCTTACACCTCTCTGCAGTTGGATAGGTTTCCTCTGGTTCTGTACTCAGATAGCCATCGTAGCCCTACTGTACAGACACTTCAGCACTTCAATATACCGACATTCAACTAGGCACCGCTGAAGAGACTGTAGCACCGCCCAAATTTCGACGGAATCAAAGGCTTTCTCATAGTTCACATACGCCAGGCAAAGTGGCAGATTGTACTCTTCGGACTTCTGTACAATTTGCCGAAGGGTATGTGGTCTATGGTACTGAAGCCTTTTCGGAAACCGGCTTGTTCGGGAGGCTGGAAGTCGTAGAGTCTGCGTGCGAGACGATTCGTAATGACTCTCGAAAACAGCACGTAGACGCGGCTCAGAAGGGAAATCGGTCTGTATTTCTTCAAGAGAGCGTTGTCGCCTTTCTTAAAGAACAAGACCACGGCGCTTCTGCTCCACGCCTCCGGAGTAGTGCCACCATGGAGGACGGAATTGAAGAGCTTCTGAAGGACTTCAAGTACCGGTGTTCCACCCGCTTTCAGAAGCTCCGCTGTAATTCCATACTCGCCCGGGGCCTTGCCGTTTTTAAGGTGGCGGAGAGCCATTCCAATCTCGCTCAGACTGACGTCCGGGATATCATCGGAATAGTGTCGGATAAGACTTGCTCTTGGATCTTTACTCACACTTGCGTGTGGCTCCAACGATGATGTGTACAGCTGCCCATAGAACCTCTCAATCTCACTCAGAATCTCAGGTGTCCCGGAAACGATGCTGCCACACTCAGTCTTCAGCCTTGACAGATGGCTCTTTCTGGCAGACAGATCTCTGGCAAAGACTTTGGAGCCCTGGTTCCGCTCGATCGCTTCTTTAATACGAGCAGTATTAAAGTTGCGTAAGTCTCGCCGCATGCATTCGGAGATCTGTCAGTTCAGTTGCCTGTATGCTGTCAAATCTGTTGACGATTGCAGCCTCATCTCCCGTCTAACAGCCATGAGATTAAGAGTGTGATCGGAGAGTTTTTGTGTTCTTCTGCGGCGGGTCTTGCAGAACTTAGCTCCGACCGCATGGACAGTTTCCACGAGCTTGTCATTCATATCGTCCCCTGCATTGCAATCCTCTAGGCACTGAAAGCGGTTTTGTAACTCGAGCTGAAAGGTTTCGGGATTCTGGATTAGAGCACGTGGGGGCCGGAGCGTTGACTTCATTAGACGAGACCTCTCCAACTTAACATTTAGGTTCAGTGTGCCTCTAACCATTCGGTGATCGCTGCCAGTTTTCACCCTTGCGATCACTGAGACATCACTGAACAGTTGGCGTCTGGTCGTCATAATGAAGTCAATTTAATTTTTTGTCGAACCGTCGGGGCTCGACCAGGTCCACTTCCTGTGGGGCCGCTTCTGGAAGAAAGAGTTCATCATAAAGAGTCCCTCTTTCTCCATAAAGTCGGCCAGCTGCTGGCCCCTTCGGTTCCGTTGCCCTACTCCAAATTTCCCCACCTTCAGCTCACCGCTTTCTCTTGTGCCCAGTTTTGCGTTGAAGTCTCCCATCAATACCGTGTAGTGGGTTTTGGAGGAATGCATGGCTCTGGAAATATCCTCATACATTTCCTCCACCTCCTCATCGGGATGTGCTGAGGTTGGTGCGTAAACTCGTATGACCTTCAGCAAATACCGTTTGGTGATTCTGAGTATCAGGTACGCGACCCTTGTCGATACACTCCCAATCTTTACAACGTTGTTGACGAGAGATTTGTGGACAATAAATTCGACACCTCCTTGGGGACAGATGGTTGCCCTAACGGTGATAGAACAAGTTACCAGGTTCGAGGATAACCGTGTCCTCCCTCTCTCCTTGGACCTCGGATATTTCAATAATATGCCAGCGCAACTTGTCTACCTCTTTTTCCAGCTCCAGTATCTTCTCGTCAGTCCTCAGGGAGCGTGCGTTATATGTTGCCAGATCGAGTCGTCGTAGGTGGCAACCGAACCTCCACCGTAGATTCTTAGCTCCCCCTGCCCCGCCGTTACCATGGTCGCCACCGTATCCATGAATAGCGGGGCCGCCGGGGACTGGGGGCCGTTTTTTTGCGTCGTTATTCATGGGCTGATATTTGCCATAGTTGCCACGCTTGGCGAGCGGGTTGGCAACCGCAGTTTTTTATTTATAATAACACAGTTGTTATCAGGAAGATGCTGCTGCCCACCTGCCTGTCTCCCTCTGTCGCCTCTTACGACACCCACGGGAAGATATGGGGTAGTGGATATTCTTAACCGCCACTACACGGCACATTTTACTCACTTCCATTGAAACTATCGGGATAAAATTTGGCACACACGTTTAATTTTTAAAACAATGCACGATTATTTAAATGGCACCATTTTTGTCTACTATGACGAACGTTACAAAATAGTGATTTATCATATCCTCAACAACCTTATGATATGGGTATCTAATGAAAAGGAAATAAACGAAACACAATAATTAAAATGAAGTTATTCTAAATCCAATATGGCGGACGTTCCAAAATGGCGATGTGGACCCCCAAAGATAGCGGACACAAGTGGGAAACAAGATGGCCGCCATACCAATTTTAAAGACATAACTCGGCAAAGTTTAGAGATAGCTTGTTTGTGCTCGAACAAATGTTGTAAAGACTGACAAGAATTACAAGATGGCGGATCTAAGATGGCAATCGAAACGCATTTCTTTTAAATCTACAGACTTAAAAACATGTCCAGCATAACTAAAAAGTAGCTCGGCCGACGCTCGGCAGGTGACGCGGCAGCTACTTTACGGTTAAGAACCCGGATTTTATTGCTATTATTTCGGGGAATTACAAGTAAGACGTCATTATTGTTTACTAACTGCGACTTACGGAGTCTCCTTTTTGAAATTTGAGTTTTAGAGTATAAATATCTATTATCAATATTTCGTAGGGAAATAACATTTTGTTCGAGTTACAAGGTCTAATAATTCGAGATACCGCGTATTTATTGGTTCAGCGGAAGGGAATGGCAATTTTTTTCGACTTACTGAGGATTTAATCTTAACGAGATTCAAGTTATATAGATTCCACTGAATATCATAACTCGCATATAATTTTTTAAGTACAGCATGTCTTTCAGTAACTTAATATTACCACGTTTTTAAGTTTATATGTGAACTATATAATAATGTAATTTTTTTAACATAATTATTTTGAAATATTATTTATAATCATTTAAGTCATATTTGTCCATAAATTTGGAATTCGTTAGTGACTTGACTTGACAGCACCACCGTTGGATACTCGTATAGCTATGAAGCAACTTCTTGACAAAAGAATAATATGTATAAAAATGAACTCAATCCATCATTGTTCAGAAGTTACAAATATTGAACAAGATCTATAAACGATCCATAACTGACACACCAACGATGATACAGAATGTGTAGAAAAGTAAAAAAAAAAAAAAATATTTTATTACTTTTCAAAGGAACATGTTTTCATTGATGGTAAAGCGTGATAAAGTAAATAAAGTATCAAGCCATCTGGAAGATATTACATTATTAAATAAACAGTACCTTTGTACAAAAATTTCTTTTTTCTTTGCAAGTAAATCCATAAAATTTATAATAGTTTGTAGAAAATTTGTTTGTTCATAATTCACGCAAAAACTTGTGTACAACACAACGGTAATTTTTAACCACCTACGGGTAAGTCAAAATGAAGGATTATGTTTTTCCTTTTCCTATATAAAGTTTATTGTTTTATTTTTATTATGGCTGCGGATGGTTCTATTAGCCATAAAACGACTAATTTATTCTAAAAAGTCTATAGAAAAGCGTGTGTGTGTAAATGAAATACAATGCGCCACCTACCAGAAAAGCCAGACCCTCTGCCGGGCCAGCTTGTAAAATAATAAATACATAAATAAACTCACATAAGTCCCTGTGCTGGACACAGTCTTTCGCATATTTTAAGAGAGTTTTTATGTATTATATTTTTGACGTAAAATATATCGGAGCATCCGCTGCGCTGCCGTATAAGGGTTGGCAGACTATTTATCATCACATCACCATTAGTAATTAGATTTAATTTTGGAATATTGAAGTAGCATTTATAAAACTAAATTCTTCACACAAAACTATTCTACAAAACCAAATAACCTTATTTTTATGGTATTCCTTATTTTTATGGTATTTAACATAATTTTTTTTTAGTTTTTATTGTTTTATTAATTTTGTGAATAAAATAACAAAGAGCGGACTACGGCATTCTCTGCCTGTCAACAATTAGTATGATGAGACATTACATACAAACTTACTGCTATGTACATAATAATATACGATATCTATACACATTATGTATAATAATATATGAACAAAAACATGTTCATTATGTATCACTATGCATATTCGTTACACGCATACATACATATATATATATATATATATATATATATATATATATATATATATATATATATATATATATATATATATATACTTAACATATAATATTAAATTAGAATTACATATATTAAAATTGCAAATATCAAAACATCTAAATAAATCAATTATTAATATCGTCCGATAAATGTTTCTCAGGTACAGTAAATTTTTATTAAAAAATAAATATAAATATTCGGATAAATTAAAGTATCATATAAATGTAATTCAACAAGAAATTTTATAAATCTAATATAAGTTAACAACAACAAAAGAGGTTGAAAACACTCAGCTTTTTTTTAATTAATTAAACACGTCATGTCAAACAACACTATGGAACGGGATGAATATTTAACGATGCGATATGTGTGTAAAGGCTATTAATAGAGCAAGCAAGAGCAAAATGTTTTAAATGTATCCACCTTTAAGGTTTTATATAATAGGTAGGTACAATATGTACCGAGCTGCAATTTGAACTAGTATTAAGTAGGCAGCATGTCATCTTTGAGGACTAAGTTGGAGTGCCTCGCCGCCAAACTGCATTGAGGTAGGGCCACGGAGAAAGAGGGATGTCGATATTACAAGTCGCCGCTCTTCCTACCTTTCGCTGCCAAAGTTAGGTCGGTTACAGAACCATATAAAAAATCCACTGCTGGGCTTAGAAAGGTTGATGTTTTTGAGTGCTCTTATCTTATTGTACTCGTTGGGATCCGTTATTGAAGTGGAGTTGGAGGCTGTGGAGGAAATATTGATTCATATTCTGGTGCATCTTGCTTAAAATATAAAAGGAGGAGGAGTTGTCCTCTTTCAAGAAGGAGCCGACGTTGATGGTGGTTTTGTGGAGTTACCGCTAATATGCAACGAAGATGCATTACCATCGAGTTTTAATCGGTGTGAGTCCGACATAACACGCTCCTGCCCGCGCGAGGTGAGTATGTGTAGGCATTTCCCCATGTAAAAATATATGAAATGTTTCAGTCTTTATTGTATATTATGTTTACTTGGCTTTCGGACTGTAAACATTATTTTTGTGTATTAATTTTTAATTGTAATTGTTTTGTCCGGCCTTTGTTATACTTTGTAATATTTTCAAATAAATATGTTCAATTATATGCTCTTTAATTCGTTTAAAAAGCGAAAACCTTTTTATTACATTATTTTCCTCTTTTATTTATTTCCGTGAAGCACATTACTGGCCAATGCTGTGTTCTGGTTTCAAAAGTAAAAGAAAGTCAACACAGTCTTTAGGGGTGCCAATCTGTCTGTGAATTTCTTTGTTTGATATTGTTTTAAGCATTTTCCACAGTAGCCACTTCCCACTAATATTTAAAACTGAGATCAGTAATTTCCTTGCCAAGCATCGTGATTACGGCTAAAACATTCTACGTGCTAATTGAAAAGAAAAAAATTACTACTGTTTTAAAAATAGTGATTACTTGTTCACGAGACAAAAGCCCGAATTTTGCATTAAATTCATTTTTAAATGTTCACCTTTTTCTCAGCGAGAGTGACTCAAAGGTTTAAGACTATTTGTTTTTATAATAAATTAACTTTATCACTATCTTAAAAATTTCTGCTGTATCTTTTCCACGGGGTCAAAATCTGGAGCAGTGATCGTTATTTATAAAAGAGAAGTAACAAAAAAACTTACAGTCTACCGGATGGTAAGTATCTAATGCAGTCTATGGACACTTGCACCTTGAAACAATGGAGGCTACAGATATGTACTCACATCTGGGAACGGCAGCAAGCCAGCGAACAGATAGAACATTTTGGTGGCACCCCTTTGTTCGCCTTTTACAACATACTTTTTAGTTATATGTCCTCCATAAACATGGGTCGTATAAGTTCCAGACCAAAAAGGGGGATTTGTTTTATTTCATTCCAAATGACTAATTTGTTAGTTGTATACTTAAGCTATGTGATTCAATTTCATATTTTTTTTGCTTGATTTACAATTTTGCTTAATATAAATGTAAGCACCGTGCACAACTGCTAATAACCCTTGTCAGATATGGGTCGGATTTACAGATTTCCTATTCCTTAAGCAATTTTATTTTCAGAATATCCTTTACCTTATACCATCCCGTGAGTGTCGTAAGAAGGGACAGAGGGAAACCACAAAATGGGAAAAGCGTCCTCCTAATTATAACTTAAAAAAACTGCGGCTGTCAATCCGTCCGCTAACCTTGGCAATTTTGGCAAATATGCCCCCTATGCTACAATTTAGAAAGACGATCTATGTTCAGCAGTGGACTTTAGACGGGCTGTAAAGATAACGGTAACGGTGAACAACTTTTTTATTTCTCATAAATACAGATATTTCCTGGACATTTTCTTATATCAACAAAAATGTAGTAAATAAGCATTCACAACAGCATAAAAAGTTGAGTTAAGTAAAGTGCATTATATTGCTAGTGGTCTATTGATTAAAACTACTTTTACGGATTTTAAATCTTTGTTACAGAGAGCACGAGGGATCTGTGACAGGAAACACCTGGCCGCCGAGCTTCAGCACGTCAAGCAGGTTCTGCACGACAACAAGCTTCGGGTCCCGCGCCTCCATCACAGTGACGGAGTGAAGTCGGCCACAGTCGAGCGTGTGCCTGCTGTACTACAATATGTCAGAGGTGTCACAGACAAGATTGGCTACATCTTGAAGCGAGCTTCTATTAGAACATTCTACAAGCCGCCGAAGAAGATTAGTCAGTTCTTACCACCCGTCAAGTGTCATATTCCTCTACAAGATGCAGTAGTGTACAAGCTTGATTGTGATTGTGGTCTCTCACATTTAGGGCAAACAAAGAGATCAATTAGAACCCGCGTAAAAGAACACATAACTGACGTGAAGCATCAAAGTTCCGGGAAGTCTGCATTTTGCGATCATATCCTAGATGGCCTCAACCATTACATCAGATTTGAATGACCACAAATCTTCGCGAAAGAACATCGATTCCTACCAAGGATGATACGTGAGGCTATTGAAATTAAAAAACATCCTAATTTCAATAGAGAAGGAGGCTGGGTACTACTACCACCAGCTTGGGATCCTATAATTAATAAAATTAAAACTAAACCCAAGCATACCACTGCAAGACACCACAGTTAGTTCATTCTGCGTAGATCGGACCAAAGACAATAATTAAAAAGCTGAAGGTAATCCGGGTTAACTTTGACATCGGGACGTCAGTCACCTCAGTCCCCCGTGACCATGGGTGCTGGTAAGCACCCGAAACGTCGGGTATCAAAAAAAAACGCGATAAAATCCGTAAAAGTAGTTTTAATCAATGTATAGTGTTCGCGTAAATATAAGAAATCATTATGTAAGCTAGTGATCTCATTATGTAATTATGGGTAAATTTGACTGGATCGCTTGTTTAGTGGTCGTAAGGGCTTGAACTGATCATGTGCGTGAAATCAGTTATTGAATATTGCCGACAAGAAACTCACCACTGAGGGCCCAGAGTGAGGACGTTGGCGGTGTTTAAATCCTCTGCAGCTATGTAAGATTGCCGATATATGTGATTATATGAGGGAAGGAAGGTTAATTTGCCCACCAAGAGTGACCTCTTCGCAATTCAATTGTCTATTTCCGACAATAATCGAAAAATGCATGTGACATTATCGAAAGCAGCGAAAATTTGCAAAAAAACTAACTAAGAACTAACAAATTCCTAAATCGATTATTATTTTATATTTACGTACGAAATTATACAGTCATTTGCTTGAATTTGGTATTCGAATACTGTAGTGACCCACTTTTAGTTTATTAGTCTTAGTAGTGTTATAGCAATGGTAATTCTTTTTTTTTTAAGAATATTATTAAAGTTGGTAGCGATATGTTTTGAGTATTTTTTAAAACATAATAAACACATATATACTATAAAACTTATTATTATATTTTAAGATAATTTTGTTCAAAATCGTTGGCTCATCCCACAAGGTATAACGTATCAAGGTATAACTGGAAGTTTAGTTAATTTTGATTGATCCGATAGTAATTGAAAAATGCAAGTGACATTATCGAAAGTAGCGAAAATTTGCGAAAGAACTAAAGGAAGAACGAACAAATTCTTAAATCGATAATAATTTTATAGTTATGGTACGAAGTGCGAAATTATACAGTCATTGGCTTGAATCTGCTATTCGAATAATGTAGTGACCCACTTTGAGTCTTAGTAGTATTATAGCAATGGTAATTTTTTAAGAATATTATTAAAATTGGTAGCGATATGTTTTGAATTATTTTAAAACATAATAAACACATATAAACTATAAAAATTATTATTATATTTTAAGATAATTTTGTTCAAAATCATTGGCTCATCCCACAAGGTATAACGTATCTACTGGAAGTTTTAGTTAATTTTAATTGACTTTTGATATCGTGTAGTATTAAATGAAATAGTGATACTAGGATTTAATTTACAATAGAGGTATGAAAAATAATAATTTTCCCTAAAATATATCAACTTACTCCAAGAGTAAGTAATAAATGTCAAAAGGTATATTAAAAATTTCGCATAATAACGTTTAGAGCATAAGACTTTATCGTGTAAAATTTATTTAATATACCTGATGTTTGGAATGCTTTCTAGAATAGTCACGAAAAAGTACTCGTGTATTCATATACCCTGAAAAAAAGATATTTGTTCTTTTTTCTTAAATCAAAACTACAAATATAATTTTGAGCTGCGACAGAAATCAACCTCAAAGTTTAGAAAAGCTAAATATGTAAGCTCATTATCAAGAGTAAATGCATTTATTAATACAGTTTAAACTCTTAAATTAGTTTATATAATGATAGTAAAATGTAGAATTCATCACTACACTTTACTACCACCGCGCGCGCTCATTGGTCAAATCAAATAGCTCGCTCTTCCCGGTCTTCTTTTAACACTCTTCCGTCCCTTTCCACGAAATCACTCACACAGAGTGCAGGAATGTGAAAAAATATGTTACAAATCAGAAAATGATTATTCCCAATATCAACAGCTTTCAGAATACCTGATATAAAATTCTAACGCGCATTTTCTTGTACCAAAGTGTTGAATAACAAATGAAATTAATATGTCAAGTTTCTGTTATATACAACGCGTAATTATATCCTATTTTTTTCCTTTATTCTAACAATGTTATTTCTCTAATTACTTTACTTGTATTAAAACTTAGTTTCAGTATTTTAATTCAGAACTATAATAACCATAGTTGTAAGACTAAGAAAAATACAAACAATAAGTATTTATTTTAGGTTAATATTTTAAGACAGTAATGAAATAAACTTTTTTTTAGAGACTCACAGAACAATAGATTTATTAAATTAGAATTACAAGTTAGATTGCCATGGTTATGTTGACTTTATAAGCCAATGCCTCACTCGCAATGGAGTCTGCACTTATAGCACGCCGTTGGTAGTGGAGTTGGTAGTTTTTTTGTTTTTGGAGTTTTTGTAGTTTGGAGCCCGGCCTAGATGGTCTGGACCGTGGAGCGTAGGATTGCTGTTCAAGTCCGGCAGCATAAGTGGTAGAGCGGCGGGCGTCGGCAAAAATATATTAGTCCTTATGTCAGGAAGCTTGTTAAGCTCATCATCATCTACAACCTTTTTTAGTCCACTGCTGGGACTTAAAAAACGTTGTAAGTAACGATTAGCTTAATCCAAAAATGTACCAACATCTAAACACATTCTTGGAGGTTTGCATTAAATAACCAAACTTACGAATGTAAATTAATTTGAATTTTGAAAAGAAAAAAGATGGGTTATTCTCCTTTGCCCTCCGATTTTTGTTACTCATATGTTTGTTTTATTGACTATATCGTTGATGCAGTGGTTGTAAGTGTAACGGCTGATCAAGTTTGAATCCCGGGACAGAATCATTTACGGAGTTTTCTACCAAAAAATTCGCAGCATCCCCTCGGATTAGGGAATTTGGCGGTATTTAAACTCCTTGCCTCAGAAAGCACGCAAAGCTTTTGTTACTGCAACTCATATCTCTCCGGTGGTGTCGGATGGCCGTCCCATCGCACCATAAGAGTGAATAGTGCACTTGGTGTTTGCGCCCACACTCGTGCTCTATAATTCTATCCTACGGACATAGCTAGTCTTCTTTGAGTTTGTTCGCCGTGACCAATATTTGATGTTTTCTTACTTAAGGGGATATACTAACTCAGTTCAAATTATAATTTCAACCCCACTTCCCCGTGCGTCGTATGCTATGTACCGACATGTTTGTAATCACAAATACTGTAAGTAGATAGGTCGTTAGATACTTATTTCATTAGGTTTATCATATTTATACCTGTTTCTTTATGCCAACCCAGTCGCTTCTTATTTTTATTACGGTTATTTCCTAATTTAATTTTACGTCGTTTTGTTGCGTAATGTGTATTCTGATCGTAAGTGACACAGCTTCCCCATTCAAAAACCAAAGCGAGACTAACCGGGTGGCAGGAAACAAGCTTCAAGACGCCGATAGTTTGAGTAATTTCTTTTTACAGTGAAAATAATATATAAATAACAGTGAAAATAATATAAATAATACTTGGGGGAGGCCTACGTTCAGCAGTGGACTTGTGAACGGCTGTAATGATGATGATGATGAGTGAAAATAATGGTAGTATAAAAAATTAAAAACATAAGCCCTGCTTTATAGTTAGTTCAGTTAGTATACAAAGTTTTATGATCTAATTTAAAGATTTTATGGACAACAGCGATTTATTGTTCAATTTAAAGGTAACTTTGGATATTAGATTAAATTGAATTGAATTGTTAGGGCTGGCGAGACGTATTTGAATTGGTAGGTCTGGCGAGACGTATTAGTTTTGAATTACGTATAACGTATTCAAATTTCTGAAACTTATGTTTATTAAAACTTTTCTCATTTCCATAGATGTAATCTAACAATACTGATTATTTAAGAACCTTGTTATGCTTGAGGGCTACGAATAATTAACCGATAAGACTTTCACATATGGGAAAGTTTGTGGTATACGTAAATTTCAACTTAAAGATATAATAATAATCAAATTCGTGATATATTACAAATACCCTCGAAAAATGGTTAAGTAGAAAATCCTAGTTTTCAATCTCTAGTCTGTAAGGTAGTATATTATAATAAATGTGCAAAATGTAAATTATCTAAGTGGAAAACTTAATTTTTTTTTAATGGAATTTCGTTCGCGCTGCCTCAATGCGAGTTGGCGGACTTCACATTTTGTCTTCTTAATATAATTTCATTTCTCAGACATGCAGATTTTGTCACGGTATTTTGCTTCAACGCAAAGTACATGTAAAAATTTCACTTAATGTGTAATTTACGACAAGCTCTTTGATTTTGATTAAGATTGGATTTTGATTTGATTCTGATTACAGCTCATAAAAAGTCCACGTCCATCCAAGTCCATGGAACTTTTCTCACAAATTGGCTCATAAGGAAAATATTTTCCATAAAATGTAGAAACAGTAATTATAAAAAAAAGGTTCTTCGAACTATATGAGCGCCCCATTTCCCCCGTAAGACTACTAAGTCTCTTGTCAACGTAAGGTACTCTATTTCTGCAGTGGCAATTATGTAATCTGATCTTTGTAACCGAACTCGTAAAGAAATTTTGGGCTTAGCTCTCTCTATAGTTCTAATGACACAGCTTCATCAAAAGACTGGTAGTGTAGATATAATAATATTGTTAAAAATTAAAATGTAAAGCTATAAGTAAAAGCTTAAATCGCACTTCTGATGCTAGAAATTAATATCAAATTAATTTAAATTTAAAGAATATTACTCAATAACAAACTTTCTTTACTCTAAGAAATCATTACGGAGGTTAATTGTTAAAAATAATAAATGTGTTAGAGCGGATGTTCAACTTTTCTCATGCTTACTTATACTCACTACAGACAGATACTGACAGATAAGACAGCGTACTGCACTACACATTTAGTATAGAGCAAATATAATTAGACCAACTGCAATACGTCCCCGCCACAATCACTCACTGGTGTAACGTGAAGGACATAAATACATGATTATACCAAAGTATGCAAACTAACAGCAATTTACTAGAACAATTTTTATAGATAGTGTACAAAAACAAGTCCACCTATGTAAGTGTTGCGGCCCCACTCCTCCTCTTACTCAAAATGCAGATGCATTGTCACCCGTGAGGACTAAGATGGAATGCCTCGTTTCCATTTAAAAGGGTCTCCGGTTCTCTACACTCACCATACGAAATATAACAGCATTAAGCTACTATTTCACGCTAGTATTCTGTGAGAGCGTGGTCCTTCCCCGGTCGAGCCAACCCATTCGTGCTACAACTATACTAATAATATAACTGCAGCATGGCTCTACCACATATAGAAATTCCTCTTTTAGTCGCCTGCTCGATATTTTATACCGCCAGAACGGATGGGATATTACAATTCTACCCCCATTTCCTAGTTTTTGACTTTATATTTTTACCTTCATTTCGGATAATATAATATTTTTTAATCTTGTGGCGGCTTAAGCGAATTCAATACCACACTTTTTTCAGTGGCTCCCTCCGATATAATATGACTATTTCGTTGACTCAAAGATAAACTATTCAGAACGGTGACGAGCTTCAGCGTCGATGATGCGATATATCTAGTACTACGATCGTCAATCTGCCAAACGTGATAACAAAGGCAGCCAGACGAATTTTTATGATTAAATAAAAGGAAGACGAATTAAATCTACTACCTCAATACAAGCATAATCAGTTACTTGGAAAAACATATATAAAAATTTTCATATTTTCAAACCTAGTTACTCAAAAAGTTCATATTTTCAATATCAACATTTTCTGAATTGGGTAAGCGGAAACGAGTGAATTTCAATAACAATACGACCAATTCAGGTACTTTAGTGCAATGACAACTTAGTAAAAATAATACAACATTAAAGTACTACAGCGTAAAGACATCTTAGTAAAAATAATACAGTTCTTTATTTTATTGTAGTCGAATTAATAAAATAAACAAAAGATTTATAACTGCGTGAAATAAACTCTCCGTAATATAACTCCGTAATACAAATAAAATAAACCTTCTGATTTTACAAATTATACGACAGGTAAAGTACTTACTCTGGAAGCCTTTTTTTCGTATTTTTTTTTGGTATTTTGAATTTAGTGGTATGTTTAATAAAATATCTATGCTATACTCGTAGGATTCTTTCATGGTCACCGCACTGATCAGGTGTGTGTTATTATAACTAAACGTACTTTTTGGGCTTTTGAGTCCAAAGCGCAACTTACTGATCGATTTTCTTAAAATCATTCCAATATTTCAAACATAATATATTGAAATAGTGTGGCTGATTTCCCTTGAGTTTGTGTCTTTGATTTTTGTTGCATGCGTTTACTCGTAGATGTAATTATCGCTTGAGTGAATCAATCCAATAGCACACTGCAAAACCACGAGATAGATGACGGTATTGAAATGTGTAAGACTACCTCCATGATTCCTTCTATAATTTAAAAATAATAAAAAGGACGAATTCACAACACATGACCAATCACTTACGGTTTTAAGAATGTTTTAAATGGTGTTTCTGGCCGTGTTGTGAAGAAATAATATAATATGTATCCATTGGTTTATCAAATAATTATCAAAAGAGTGCGTCTTTCTTGGGAAATCTTTTCGAAAAATGCCTAAAGACACTCTTTTGTATTAGGGGAAGCAATAGAGTATGAATAAGAAAATTTTTATCTTCATCTACCTCCAGCTTATTCGGGTATAACCGATACTCACGAACCTTCAATGCTGATGTAGTAGTTGAGAATTCCATAAAGGTTTTTGCTAGCCAGTATGATCATTATTTTACTCTAAATGTCTAAATATCACTATGTCTTCGATAATAAGATCGTAGTAATTTTTCCATTTGCGAATTAGTATGCAAATTACTTACGTAATAATATCATCAATCTGACTTGATAGATAATATTTTAGTTGAAACAATAAATTAAAGCCTTCAGTTTAATATTAGTTCCATAAAATTGATGCAGAGATGACGTAATCATTAAGAGTATGTAGAGGAGTACATAGTTTGAAAGACTTTAACTTAGAAGCAGTTCACTAACTCGACTTCGGTCTCGGAAAATTCCTCTCTTGGATTTTTGCAAAAGTTATCAATTTGTTAATTATGGTTGCTATGTAGGTATTTACACAAGCACACATGTTTATTTGCTTCTTGATCAGCTTTAAGTCTACTGCTGGACATGGCCTTGACCCTTTGTAGGCAGAATTTTCCTCAACTGCTACGCTTGGCTAGCAGTGACGAATGCAGTACCAGACTTCTTGCACCTTAAACGGTGCAGCTCTGTCTGGGATCATATCCTAGATGACCCCAACCATTACATCAGATTTGATAGACCACAAATCCTCGCAAAAGAACATCACCTACATCACCTACCAAGGATGATACGTGAGGCTATTGAAATTAAAAAACATCCTAATTTCAATAGAGAAGAAGGCTGGGTACTATCACCTGCTCGGGACCCTATAATTAATAAAATTAAAACTAAACCCAAGCATACCACTGCAAGATTTCAAAACATAGTTCATTCTGCGTAATCAGACCAAAGAAAAAAATTAAAAGCTGAAGGTACTCCGGGTTAACTTTGACATCGGGACGTCAATCTCCTCAGTCCCCCGTGACCATGGGTACTGGAAAGCACCCGAAACGTCGGGTATTAAAAATAAAATAAATAAACCGCGATAAAATCCGTAAAATTATTTTTAATCAATAAGATTTTTTTCGAATAATGCCATTTTTACGGATTTTATCGCGCTTAATTTACTTATTTTTGTCCCCGTCTTTTCGGGTGCTTTACAGCATCCATGGTCACGGGGTACTAAATTATTGAAGTCCTGATGTCATTATCATCATCATCATTATAGCCCTTTACGAGTCCACTGCTGAACATAGGTCTCCCCCAAGGAATGCTACAAAGCACGGTCATGAGCCACGTGCATCCATCGACTTCTTGCATGTCTTACCAGGTCGTCACTCCATGTAGTGGGTCGTCACCCTAGACTACCTACTGGTAATGAGCTGCCACTCGAGAACATTTTTCATATCATTTGTCGGTTCTTCAAACTATCTGGCCGGCCAATTGCCAATTCAGCTTACTAATCCTATGTCTGTGTCAGTCACTCTGGTTCTACTTCGGATATCCTCATTTCTAAGTTTATCATGCAGAGAAACCTCAGGGTTTCTCATGGTCGCTATTCTCAGGCATATCCCGCTCTATAGCTTACTGAGCGACCTTGAGCGTCATACGGCCAGCACTGAAGGACGACGTCTCAGATCCATAAGTCATTACTGGCAACACGCACTGGTTGTATAATCTAGTTTTCAGATTTTGAGGTATACCCGACGAGAAGATGTGTCGTAATTTCCCGAACGCTGCCCAGCCAAGTTAAATCCGTCGATTGACCTCTCGGTCGAAGTTGGACTTAACTAGTCGGACTAATTGTCCCAGGTATACGTAATCATCAACAACTTTGAGCTTAGTGCTCCCATCAATACCGGTAAAGGTATGACATTGACAATAAACATGATCTTTGTTTTGTTCATATTTATCTTAATACTTATTCTTTAGGAGACACTATGGAGGTCATTGAACATAAGGCTTAGGTCCTCCAGCAATTTTGCCATATAGAATATATCGTCGGTAAATCGAAGGTGAGTGATGTTATCGCCATTGATGTTAATACCGTATACTTTGCAGTCCAGTAGCTTGAAAACATCTTCCAATGCAGCGGTGAAGAGTTTCGGGGATATAACGTCACTTTGTCTTACACCTCTCTGCAGTTAGATAGGTTTCGTACTTTGGTTCTGTACTCGGATTGCTATCATAGCCCTATGTTACAAACACTTTAGCACCTCGATATACCGACAATCAACTTGGCATGGTTTAAAGGAATGCAAAATTTCGATAGAATCAAAGGCTTTCTCATAGTCCACATACGCAAGACAAAGTGGCAGAATGTAGTCTTCGGTCTTTTGTACAATCTGCCGCAGGGTAGTATGTACGTACTCTATGGTAGTGAAGCCTTTTTTGGAATTCGGCTTGTTTGGAAGGCTGAAAGTCGTCGTAATGACTTTCGAAAACAGCATGTAGACGCGGCTCAGAAGGGAAATCTGTTTGTAGTTTTCCAAGAGAGCGTTGTCGCCTTTCTTGAAGAACAAGACCACCGCATTTCTGCTCCATGCCTCCGGAGTAGTGCCACCATGGAGGGCGGAATCAAAAAGCTTTTGAAAGACTTCAAGCACCGGTTTTCCACCCGCTTTCCATCCTCACCTGGGGACTTGCCATTTTAATGTGCTGGAGAGCCATTCTTATCTCGCTCAGACTGACTTCCGGATAAGACTTGCTCCTGGAGCGTTACTCATACTCACACTTACGTGTGGCTCCAACGATGACGTGTACAGCTACCCGTAGAACCTCTCAATATCACTCAAAATCTCAGGTGTCCCGGAAACGATGCTACCAGACTCGGTCTTCAGCTTTGACAGTTTGCTGTTTCTGGCAGAAAAATCTCTAGAAAAGACTTCGGAGCTCTGGTTTCGCTCAATGGCTTCTTCAATACGAGCTGTATTGAAGTTGTGTAAGTCTCGTCGCATGTATTTCGAGATCTGTCTGTTCAGTTGCCTGTATGCTGTCAAATCTGTTGAGACTAAGAATGTGATCGGAGAGTTTTTGTATTCTTCTGCGGTGGGTCTTGCAGAACTTAGCTCCAACCGCATGGACAGTTTCCACGAGCTTGTCATTCATATTGTCCACTGCATTGCAGTCTTCTATGCACTGAAAACGGTTTTGTAACTCGAGCTGCTCTCGCTCATTAGACGAGACCTCTCCAACTTAACGTTAGGTTCAGTGTGCCTTTAACCATTCGGTGATCACTGTCAGTTTTCACCCTTGCGATAACTGAACTGACTGATCACTGAACACTGATCACCAAATGGAACCGTCGAGGCTCAACCAGGACCACTCTCTATCTCTTCTTTCAGCTCCAGGATCTTTTCATCAGTCTTCAGGGAGCGTGCGTTGTATGTTTCAAGGTCGAGTCACCTTAGGTGACAACGGCACCTCCACCGGAGATTCTAGGCATACCCTATCTCGTCGTTACCATGGTCACCACCGCAGCTAGTAATAGCGCAGCTGGCCGGGACTGGTGGCCGTCTCTTCGTTACTCTAATCATGGGGGGTATATTGCCATAGTTTCCACGCTTTACGAACAAAAAAAACGCCGTTGCCAACCGCAGTTTTCTTTGTTGTACCATTGTTGATCTCAGGAAGATGCTGCTGCTCATCTCCTGCCTGTTTCTCTCTGTCGCTTTTTACAACACCCTCGGGAAGATATAGGGTCTTGATGTCATAGTTAGTCCGAATTCCCTCATATTTTGAATATAATTTTGGCCTCGCAGTGGCATGATTAGGTTTGGATTTAATTTTATTTATAGGATCCCATGTAGATGGCAACACTCATCTGCCTTCTTTTTTAATATTAGTTTTTTTTTAATTTCTGTAGCCTGCCTTATCATCCTTGGTAGAAATCGGTGTGCTTTTACGAGGATTTGTGCTTAATCTGAAGTAATGACGGGGACGATCTCGAACATGTTCACAGACTGCAGACTTCTTGGAGCGTCAGAACTTTACAACAGCTACGAGGTGCGTGTAATGTATTCTGGGTATGGGTGTATTAGAAAAAAGAAAAAGTTATAAAATGATTTGTTATTTTTTAATATAGCCTCCTATGACATCAATACATTTTTTAGTTCGTGAAAAAAGTTTTTCTATTCCCTTGAATAAATATTCTTCCCCTTGCCTTGGCCTGGAAAATGATCATTAGCAGCGAAATTGAGCTCATTATTGTCAGCAAGTCGCTTTTCCCGAAGGTCTTTTGTTAGTTTGGGAATAAAAAGTAGTCACTAGGGGCTAGATGATGGCGGTATGATGAGCGGTTGATTTCTTCAAACCCGCGTTCTCGTACAGCAAACTTGGAGAGCCGCGCCATGTGAACCGGTGCGTTGTCATAAAAACAGCAATCCCTTTGTCGGCCTTTTCTCTTTTCGTTTCTTTTATTGCTTCTCTCCAACGACGTAAAGTGGCTGAATATTTGTTTGCGTCTATGGTTTCACTTTTTTTGTGTACCCGATCAATAGTATTCCTTTGGAATTCCAAAACACTGTGGCCATGATTGAGATGCCGATGGTGTGTCTTTGAACTTCTTGTGGGAGTTAGATCCCTTTTTATTCCATTGCATAGACTCCTGTTTACTCTCTAACTATCCTATCGAAAACACTTGTTGGGTCATCACCACACAGCTCTAACTCTACAAAAGTCCACCCACGCCTGCTTTTGAAGCGCAGTGAGCATTCGCGGCACCCATCTTACAGTAACTTTGTCAGGTTGAGATAGTCATGAAATATGATGTGTTTGGTTCCAACGGATAAGTTAGTCATTTCTGTCAATATCTTAATTCTCACTAGTGCATATTTTTTTACAATTGTTACAATAATTTTCACATTTTCTTCTGTGGCTGCTGTTATAGGTCCACCCGGGCGTAATATGCTTTCCCTACCTCTTTTGAATTCACTTAACCACTTCTGTATGGTATAAATTGAAGAAACAGAGTCTTTGTAAACGACCACCTACCACCACTTCTTTATGGATGTTATTTTGAGTTTTCCTTGTTTAGTTAGGAATTTAATCACCGCAAGTGCTCGATTTTTTCCACATTGTCAAGTCAGTCATCCCCGTTATCTATGAAATATAAAATTTAATATTAAAAAAATTATTTTTTATTGTTGACCATATATCAGCAGTTTTTTTCACGATTCGCCTACACTTTGGAGATTTTTTTAATTTCTCCAAATTAAGGTTAACAATCTTTAGATAGATATCTGGGCTGGAAACTGTTGAAGATTAGCTTAATATTATTATATAATAAGGTTTTTAGCGATCTTTTGCTGTCTCATCATGGCCGATTGGCCGAACTAGGCAACATAGAAAGACTTATTGAATTAAACCTATGAAAGTTTTACAAACTCATTCTGTATTTTCCTGTTTCCTCCTCGAAAACTTAAACGATTTAATTAATTTTTGCAATAAATTGTTATTTGTTTATTAAAGGAATTGTATTTATGTCTGTATTTTGTTATACTTGTTTTACTTTCGTTAAATTTGTTTGTTGGCAACAAAATTTTGAAGACGTTGTTATAACTAGGTAAATAATAGTAAATTATACTATATAATAGTACATTATACTAGGGACTCGTTTTTCCCGAAAAAACATTTTTCGCAGAAACTTTCACGTACTCGTAGTTGTAATTTATTGCTTTAATCTGCGAAATTTTTCCGCACTAAACGTTATTACTGAACCAATTAGTGAAGAGACGTTGTAAGATCATTTTTCTCTTTTAGCTTACAATAAGTAACTGACGTAAGAAATTAAAAAAGACACGCAAGCGGATCGCACTGTTTCTCTGAATGTTACTAACCAAGTCTTTTATTTTTTAAAGTAAATTTGAAAAATGAGCACACATTCCACTTGATTGTAAGTGAATGCAATGGCACAAAACACTATCTTCGACTGAGATTGAATGCCTCTTTACCATATTTTATTGGTCTTCGTTTGTCGTGATGAAATCACCATGCAGCAGCATTATGCTGCCATTTCATTGGGATATTCTGAGTAAGTGCGGTTCTTACCCGGTCAAACCAACCAATTACATAATGATTTCTTATATTTACGCGAACACTACACATTGAAATAATATTAGTTTTTACGGAATTTATCGCGTATATTTAACTTTTTAAATACCCGACGTTTCGAGCGCCTTACAGCACCCATGGTCACGGGGGGGACTGAGATGTTCAACGTCCAGGTGTCATAGTTAACCACGGTTACCATAGATTAAAATTTAACTTTTGTTCCGATCTACACAGTATGAACTTATGGTATCTTGAAGTCTTGCAGTTGTATGCTTGGGTTAGGATTTAATTTTATTTATTAGAGGATACCAAGCAGATGGTAGCACCCAGCCATCTTCTCTATTGAAATTAGGATGTTTTTTGATTTCAATAGCCTCGCGAATCATCCTTGGAAGGAATCGGTGTTCTTTAGCGAGTATTTATGGTCTATCAAATCTGATGTAGTGACGGGGACGATCCTGTATCATTGACAAACTGTATTCGTCTCTTTCTATCAAAGTTTAGTTTTCTGAAAGTTTCACTTCAACCGCGTGTCGATTGTACGCATGTTTTTGTGTAATCATTTCATATTGCAAGCAGATTTACAGTGACGATACCGGATATACCGTCTTTTAGGTTTCTCGTTACTTAATGACTTCTTATATTTACGCGAACACTACACATTTAAATAATACTATTTATTACGGATTTTATCGCGTATATTTAACTTTTTAAATACCCGACGTTTCGAAAACCTTGAGCCATACTGTGTATAGAAATACAGATACCATAAAGATAGATATTTAAATAGTGATTCTCGCCACATCCTTCACAGTTAGCTACCGCGGGTAAATCTTTGTTTCAGAGAGCACGAGGGATCTGTGACAGTAAACACCTGGCTACCGAGCTCCACCACATCAAGCAAGTTTTGCATGATAACAAGCTTCGGGTCCCGCGCCTACGTCTTAGTGAACGAGTGAAGCCGGCCACAGTCAAGCGTGTACCTGCTGTACTTCCATATGTTAGAGGAGCCACTGACAAAATTGGCTACATCTTGAAGCGCGCTTCCATCAAAACATACTTCAAGCCGCCGAAGAAGATTGGTCAGTTTTTACCATCAGTCAAGTGTAGCGTCCCTCTGCAAGAAGCAGGAGTGGACAAGCTTAATTGTGAATGTGGTCTCTCTTACATAGGACAAACTAACAGATCAATTAAAACCCGCGTTAAAGAATATATAGCTGATATGAAGAATCGACGCTCCGGGAAGTCTGCAGTCTGTGAACACGTACAGGATCGCCTCCGTCACTACATCAGATTTGATAGACCACAAATCCTCGCTAAAAAACACCGATTCCTTCCAAGTATGATTCGCGAGGCTATTGAAATCAAAAAACATCCTAATTTCAATAGAGAAGATGGCTGGGTGCTACCATCTGCTTGGGATCCCATAATAAATAAAATTAAATCCCAACCCAAGCAAGACTTCAAGATACCATAAGTTCATACTGTGTCCATAGGAACAAAAGTTAAATTTTAATCTATGGTAACCACGGTTAACTATGACATATGGACGTTGAACATCTCAGTCCACACCCCCCCCCCGTGACCATGGGTGCTGTAAAGCACTCGAAACGTTGGGTATTTAAAAAGTTAAATATACGCGATAAATTCCGTAAAAACTAGTATTATTTCAATCCATTACATATTAATAAAAGTATCAAATAAGTGGTTTAAGTAGGTAACTTACTTCCAGAAATAGTAGATTTTGTAATAGAGATACAAGAACAAATCGTTAATACGAAATACTTTATGAAATGTATGTAATCAAAGATTCCACCGTAACGAGCGACAAATGCCGTAAATGTCATATCCAACCTATAACCAGAAAGCACGATGCTCGTGAAGACAGACATCATGGCATCATTCATCATCAACTAGCGCCAGAGCCAAACACCTTACCCCAATTACCTACTAAGCTATAGCGTTTTACTAAGAGCTTACTTCCTAATTGTGGAATCGTTTACCACCAGCGAGTTTTCCGGACCGATATGACCTACAGACATTCAATAAAAGAGCTCAGTCCTACCTTAAAGGCCGGCAACGCAACTGCAATTCCCCTGCTGTTGCAGTTGTTCATGAGTGGCAATAGTCACTTATCATCAGGTTTGTTTGCCCATCTCTGGTACTTCCCGCTAATTTCAAATGCAAAGTGTTCCAAATAATCAATTCAAATAATTCATACTCAAAATAAGTGGAATTCCACTTATTCAAAATTACGACTATGGTGTTTTTCAGAATGATATTATGTTTTTAAGAATGTTCGAATAATTCAACTGATTTTGACTAACTTGACGGCGTTCGACATATATTTCTAACCATTGAGTAAATGAAAAATGAATGACTTAATGAATTAATGAGGTCGTTTGATGCGTAAAACAGAAATGTCATTAACTCAATAATGACATTTCTGTTTTACGCATCAAAGGACCTTGATGCGGTTTGCAGCAATCGACGGCGTTTTTTGAGTTTAAGAGCTGATTAGATTAGATTTTGGAATTGATTACATTTATACGTTACATCTATTCAAAAGTTACACAAAACATTATTTTGAAAATCGGTTCAAACGGTGTAGAAAATCTAAGTTTGGTGAAGCCATTTTGAACGCCGCTGAGTTCGTTCAAATCGGTCACGCCATTCACGCACCTACAAACATAGTAACATCCTCATAAAAATTTTCAGAAACAAGCTCCTTACTACAAACACAGTTATTTGTACTAGAAAATCTAATATGCAAACTCTATTACGACCGCGTAATATTAACCGATAAGACAATTTACAGATATAATCCCACAAGATAAAATAAATAAAACTACTTACCTAATAGATATCACAGTGCTCAATGCAAACAACTTACAAAAAAGTAACTATAGAAATAATTAAGTACACAGAACTGAAAGAAAAGGTTACTAGGAATGTGGAAACAAGAAAAACTGAATATAGTTTACACAGTCTTCTTTACAACAGGTGTTAATTTTAGTTTTTAGAAAAGATTTAAGATTTCCAAAAACTAAAATTGATAGATCTGAAAGAATCTGTCTCAAAAACTGTACAGAAAACTTTAATTTAAATCATCTCCGGAATTATTAGATAATAAATGCCAATTCAAGAAATTGAAATAACTTCTCATAACATCACTCCTTTATCTTAAAGTTTATTATACATCGCACACTATATTTACACAGCTCTGGCCCGTAGATTTAGTTACTAAGAAAAAATATACTTACCGAAAATAATATATATACTGTAATGAATGATGATTATAAGTTTCACAGTCTAAAATGAAAGAATGATAGATATGATATTTTGAAAGAGTTAAAAACATGTTTAAAGTCGGCAAATATACTATGGAATTTACGGCATGCGTATGTACGAACAAACTCACACTCTCGCTTCACAATTTTCGTACATATATTGAAAGTCTCTTTTTCGCTTAATTTGTTTTAGCGTGAATAATCTAAACGTTTTTCTTACATCGAAATATCTTTTTTCAAATAGATAGAAAGATTTGAACAAAAACTAGATCACACAATATCGTGTTTTGCATATTGATTCCCAATCTTACCGTTGTTGATGTGACGGCCCAATATTATTATTAATAATTAAATTCAATATAAAGGGGCGTCAAAAATAGTCTTAAAAGATATATATTAAGCAATTAAGTTAAATTAATAAACACAAAGTTAATATATTTCAGACATTATCCCAATAACATAGTAAATTAAAGGCAAAATTATTGTTTTTCGTAATAAATAAATTTATTTAAAAACTTGAAAAAAATATTTAAAATAAGATAAATAATAGAAATACAAGTCAAAAAATATTATAAAATTAAGTTAAATAATGTTTATAAGATAATTAGAAAATTTGTTAAAAATTGTTTAAGTCATGGGAGGTGTTCGTGTATAAAAGAAAATTTTTCTAAGTTGTGGAAGGAGTTCACGTATAGATGAAATTTCCTAAGTTGTTGAAGGAGTTCATGTATTAAAGAAAATTTTCCTAAGTTATGGAAGGTGTTCACGTATAGATGTCTTGTATGGAGGAAGCTGTCGGAGGTACATACCTGCAGTTGTACATATATATGGGGTGGTCGGGAGCCCGACTGCCTGAAGTACTGTAGCACAATGACTAGTCCTATATTAGGGACTTATGATATTAAACTCAATGATACAAAAGCAATACTATAGAAGGTCTCCATGATGAATTTGTATTACAATAGTAGGGTCGTGGGTTCGAACCCTATATATTAATGACTTATGAAAGTAAGGTCTATGATACAAAAGCAATACTATAGAAGGTCTCTATGATTAATATGCATTACAATAGTAGGGTTGTGGGTTCGAACCCTATATATGAATGACTTATGAAAGTAAGGTCTATGATACAAAAGCATTATTATTGAAGGTCTCCTTGATGCATAAGCATTGTATGGGGTGGTCGGGTGACCGACTGCTCCTAGTACTGTAGCAAAATGACTAGTCCTTATTAGGGACTTGAAAAGGAATATTATGGTGGCGTGTGTGCTGCTTCACGAGCAATTGGTCCGAGGTAAACTTGGACTCGCTAACCGATGTGTCCTAGACATATCATCTTAGTGCCGGTGGTAAGCGGGTTTGTTGTAGCAATACGGCTTTCCCGTGGACATCGCACACCCATACCGGTTGTGGGCGGCGTCGTAGCGCATAGCGATGCGTCGTCTATCTTTCGGATTGGGAAGATGAGTGTGTTTGGTAGCACTTTTAAGTGTAACAGGCATACTCAACTTCATGTCTTAGTGCATTAGCGCTATGATACATGGAGTTTTGTCCACTGGCGTCTTAGTAGTATGCTACTATGATACGTTGGTGATATTTTTTATATAACAACAATAAAAACTTTGTTACCGAAATCGATAGGAGTCATGTGGGTGTGTTGTGAGGGGGCGCCACCCGTATGATAGTTGCGTTGATGCTTACTGCTACTTGCGGTATTGCGTCTTGTGATGGATCTGCGGGTGTGCTGCGCCTGATTCGACGCATTCTTGTGGTTCTGGTCGATGGAGGTATACAATTAACATCTTAGTGCTGGTGGTAAGCGGGTTTGTTGTAGCAATACGGCTTTCCCGTGGACATCGCACACCCATACCGTTTGTGGGCGACGTCGTTGCGCATAGCGATGTGTCGTCTATCTTTCGGATTGGGATGATGAGTGTGTTTGGTAGCACTTTTAAGTGTAACAGGCATACTCAACTTCATGTCTTAGTGCATTAGCGCTATGATACGTGGAGTTTTGTTCATTGGCGTCTTAGTAGTATGCTACTATGATACGTTGGTGATATTTTTTATATAACAACAATAAAAACTTTGTTACCAAAATCGATAGGAGTCATGTGGGTGTGTTGTGAGGGGGGCGCCACCCGTATGATAGTTGCGTTGATGCTTACTGCTACTTGCGGTATTGCGTCTTGTGATGGATCTGCGGGTGTGCTGCGCCTGATTCGACGCATTCTTGTGGTTCTGGTCGATGGAGGTATACAATTAACATCTTAGTGCTGGTGGTAAGCGGGTTTGTTGTAGCAATACGGCTTTCCCGTGGACATCGCACACCCATACCGTTTGTGGGCGACGTCGTTGCGCATAGCGATGTGTCGTCTATCTTTCGGATTGGGATGATGAGTGTGTTTGGTAGTACTTTTAAGTGTAACAGGCATACTCAACTACATGTCTTAGTGCATTAGCGCTATGATACGTGGAGTTTTGTTCATTGGCGTCTTAGTAGCGTGCTACTATGATACGTTGGTGATATTTTTTATATAACAACAATACCAACTTTGTTACCAAAGTCGATAAGAGTCATGTGGGTGTGTTGTGAGGGGGGTGCCACCCGTATGATAGTTGCTTTGATGCTTACTGCTACTTGCGGTATTGCGTCTTGTGATGGATCTGCGGGTTTGATGCGCCTGATTCGACGCTCTCTTGTGGTTCTGGTCGATGGAGGTATGCGGGTGGTGATGTCTGCTGGGATGTATGGGGGACCTTGGGATGGTGTAAGCCCGACGATAGTCGTAATGATGCTTGTTGCGTTCTGCAGCATTGCGTCTCTGCGATGGTTGTTTGGTGGGACGCTATTCTCAATGGCGCTCTCTGCGTCTTAGTTTGACTCACACCTAAGTAGCTTTGCCCAAGTCGGGTCCCTTCATTGCGGGGCTGCAGACTGTCTGCCCTCTACGATGTTTTATATAACAACATAATATTATATCTCTGTAACTTTCCCACCTTTGAATGATTGAAGGCAACTTGTCGGTGGGTGAGACAAACATGATCGAAAATGCATTTACTCAACGTCAGTGACACAAACCCTTTCTGATGGCGAATTATTACTCTTATCTTATAACTGCCTTTTGGCTATATCTGCCGTTGTATTGGTTGGTGGAGCATATGTGTCGACCTCATGCGGGTGGTAGCTGGCGGGAGGATCTGAGGAGACTCTCAAGGCTGCGGCCGAAAGCCGCACAACGTGGGACCCCATTCCCTTGAGGTGAGCGGTAGACTCATGACACGCTCTGCGGCTAGTAGCCGTGCTGATCATGCAACTGGTGGTGATGCCATACACTTACATCACGTCTGCAGGAGCGGCGGTCTGGCAGGTGGTGGCGCTCACGGAGGGTTTACGGCCAGTGTGCCTATTTGCCTAAACCGTGTGACGTACATTCACTGTGGCTGGATTCGTTCGTATTCTGTATGGCGTTTACACGCATTGACATGCGCGACTTCGGTCGATGTTTGTGCTTACGCACTAACAAGGGGCCAAGCCTCTTTTACTGGTTTGCCAGTTATTTTGCTGTGGACTACGGTCCAGTTCCCGAATTAGCATTCCCTTCGGGGGGAGTGCATCAAAATGGTTGGCACTCACCGTGCACGGCGTGTGTGGGGCCGTGTACCTCCCCTACATTTTTTTTAAATAAATGTAGGAGAGCGAAGCCCTTGTATCGGGTATTTTGTATAAATATATTTTGAGCCTTTTCCGAGCGGGAAGGGATAATTAATAATGTAAACCTGATACAAGCGGAATAGGGACGTTTTATGTTCTTAACCTTTTTTCGAGCCCTGTCTTCGTGAACGGGGTTCACTTAGCTTATAAAGCACTACCAACAGCTTTCAATTGCTCTAGTGAATATTCATTCTTCCAAAAGACACCTAAAAGAACTAAGTTACTAAACAAACACAACGTAAATAAGGGTCCTAACTAAGTCGTTCACGCCAAGATATTACAAACGGCCTATTGTTAAACCTTTAGAAAGATCATTTAGAAAGATCAAAACGTAATTTATTAATCCTGGTCACATATGTAATTTTTAATATAAAGGGGAATAAATACATTTAGTATTTTATATATTTATTATTTTGAGAGGGGGGGAAGCGTTACATTGACATAAACTGTTTATACGAGTATACTTATCTTTCTTAATACGTTGTTTAATATTTGGCAGGGGATGACCCCTATCGTTAAAGAATTTAAAATGTGAAATGAGAAAAACTGGCAGGAATGATGACTTCATCTCAGTAACACATTAAATAAAGAAGAATCATTTTATATTCCCGAATGAGTGCATTATCAGGATAATGGCATCTCTCGTTGTAAATACGATATGCTGGAGGACGAAATGTGGTTTAAAGTTTCAGAATAGCGAGTAAGTGGCGCTGAAACCTAGCCGAAACCATTCTCAACTTATTGTACGAACACGCACTCACGCACACATATACATTTTTACTAATTTGCTACAAACTACATAATTTTAGGTGCATGTATGTGCAGTGTGCATCCAGCAGTGAACTTTTGTGGGCTAGAAAGGACAGAGAAAAGAATGATATGTAAGTAAATCTCAGAACATTGACCACGATTTCGACTTTATTAAAAATATACTAAATGTTCTGTCTATTCTCTATGTGGTATGACATTATAGTATATTGATATATTAAATACTGTGTTGCGTTGTATCGTTTACTTATGTTCTCGTAGGGGACATAATGCTTTCTAAAGTTTAGAAATAAATTGCAAGTGCAAATCAATCGGATATTAATTGTGATTTAAGCTTTATAAAAAAGCAAACAAGAGACTGCTTAAATTTTTTTAATCGTATATAACATCCTGCAATTTTAAGTTTAAGAGAAACAAAGTCCTTGTGACATTGCTGCGTGCGTGCTTAGAAATTTTGGCAGCCTCTTATTTCACGGGTATCCCTTTAAGAGCATTATGCATCTTTATTCCATTTGCTACATAGTTGGTTCATGAGCTAAACGCACGGTGACATTTCCTAAGGGAATTTTATTTGCTACTTGTTGTCACCGCTTGGAAAAAAACCTATAAACCAGCCCTCTTGGCTGGTTTATAGGTTTTTTTCTCGACTAAAGGCCATACAGCAATTAAGGCAAGAAATGCAGCCAACAAAAAAAATTTCTGTTTTTGCTGGTAATGGTATAGATGTTTGTACGTTTTTTCAACAACCGAGGTAATTGGTTCGGTATCTTCTACTATATAAAAATAAGTCGGGTTTTCATTCCTGACGGTTTCCACGGTTTTGCATTTGTTGGATAGGTCTCGGGTTCCGTGAGGTTTATAGCAAGGAAAATTCAGGAAAAATTTCAACAGAAAAGCGGGAAAATCTTTTTTCACATACAGCGCCATCTCTGATACATAGCATGTACTACAAACCAATATTTTAAGTAGATGGCGCCGGTGCGTGATACATTGTTTGACAGCTACTCATTGTTCTCTGCTTAGTTAATTTCATGTGACAAACCGGTATTGTGTTCACTGTGAAATTGTGGAAAAAAAAAATAAGTTATTCGTTTCCTAACATTACAATTGGAAACCATCAAATCAATCACGTGTATTGTGCAAATTTTTATTCAATTTCAACAGCAGGCATTTGTCTTTAAAGTGGTAAGTTGAACTGTGTAAATTATGTGGATCATGCATTTGAGGTTAAATTCACCATTCTGTCCATAGTCCAAAATGCCTAGAGGACGACGTGCGAACATCGGCCGCCGCAAGACATGGAAGCCAGCAACAAGTGGCGCGAGTATAAATTCAAACTGGATCCATTACTTACACCACCACAGCCACTGAAACCATTGTTCGATGGAAGTGATCCCGATTCCAGCCATTTTCTTCAACATATCCTTGAATACAATAACTGCTTTCGCATGACTTCCTTTGGAGCTAATATCATTCGAGAAGGCGGCTTCATGCCAACTTGCAAGGTAAAAGATACAACACACATAACCAATCACTCAAACCAACATAATGAATTGCAACACATAACAACTACATATACACCACACACTACACCATCACACGATCAGAAGATACACCGTATTCTTCAACAAATAATTGTTTGCAATTACAGGTACAAGGACAAATATATCATTTACATGGTTCAATGGTGCCAACACCAGATGAACCGCATCAATTTCTGCAAATATATTTCATTTCGTCGATGGTGGATCAGCTGAATGTGAGGTGCAATATACAGGTAACACAACAGTTAAAGAGACGAATTATTGAACAGTTGCAAGCATTTTTTCACACTAATAATGCTGTGGTTAATATGTTCAAAACAGCATTGGAACGAATGCCATTGGATACGCATAAATTTGTCATAAGAGCGGATTGTACCCCAACAGGTGAACATGTGCGAAGATTCAATGCACCCACCGTTAATGATGTTGCTGCAATTATTGTTGGCGATCCAACTAAATCGCGAGACATTGCCGTTCAGCGAAGAAGCAATATCATGCATCTTGAAAACGAGACACATCGTTTGTACGATGCGTTACAATATCCAATCATTTATTGGCAAGGGCAAAACGGATATAACATCACGTTGAAGATGGTCGATCCAATCACAGGTACAATATTCACACACTAATTATTGCTATTATTGGTTTCCATTAACAATTCATTTGATTTTGCATTTTCAGGCGTATCAACGAATAAAAATCTAAGCGCAATGAATTACTATGCGTATCGTATGATGATTCGTACACATGAGGAGAATGTCATTCTGAAGTGCCGTCGGCTATTCCAGCAATTCGCTGTCGACATGTATGTCAAAGTCGAGACCGAACGTTTAGCGTTCATCCGATTCAATCAGGCAAAGCTACGATCTGAGGACTATATACACTTGCGTGATGCTATTAATTCAGATGGTGATGTTCAGAATATTGGACATCTGACGATTCTCCCATCATCTTATATCGGAAGCCCACGCCACATGCACGAATACGCTCAAGACGCTATGACGTACGTGCGAAATTATGGAACTCCGGATTTATTTATTACGTTCACATGCAATCCGAAGTGGACGGAAACTGAACGTGACTTGGAACCGTGCTAAAAACCGCAAGATAGCCATGACATAATCGCCAGAGTATTTCAGCAAAAACTCAAGGTTATGATGGATGTGCCTACTTATTATCTAGTTTTTGGTGACACACGTTGTTATATATACTCGGTTGAATGGCAGAAGCGTGGACTAACGCATGCTCATATCCTAATTTGGTTGCTGAACAAATTACATTCAAATGAAGTTGATGTCATCATATCAGCTGAAATTCCTGATTCAGTCACTGATCCCCATCTACACGACATTGTGACGACACAGATGGTGCATGGACCGTGCGGTGCATTAAATCCATTATCACCTTGCATGGCTGATGGAAAGTGCACAAAACGATATCCACGACCGTTAGTTGCTGAAACAGTCACAGGGAACGATGGATATCCAGTTTGTCGTCGGCGTTCAAAAGAAGATAATGGTCGAACTATCAAAGTTAAAGTTCAAACTCACGAGATTGAGATCGGAAATGAATTCATTGTACCATATTGCCCGCTGCTATCACGAATTTTCGAAACACATGCAAACGTTGAGAGTTGTCGTTCGGCCAAATCAATCAAATATTTGTGCAAGTACGTCACAAAAGGCAGCGACATGGCTGTGTTTGGTATTGCGTCGGAAAATGCGAATGACGAAATCAGCAACTTCCAAATGGGCAGATACGTCAGTACTAATGAAGCACTGTGGCGATTATTGTCATTTCAAATTCATGAAAGATATCCCACAGTTGTACATTTAGCAGTGCATTTGGAAAATGGCCAAAGAGTTTACTTCACTGAGGCTAATGCGGCACAACGAGCTGAGAGACCACCATCGACAATATTGACTAGCTTATTTGCAATGTGTGAAGCAGATCCATTCGCAGCGACGCTGATGTACGTTGAAATGCCCAAGTATTACACTTGGAATCAATCAAAAAAGAAATTCCAACGTCGCAAACAAGGAACCCCACTTCCAGATTGGCCACAGGTGTTTTCCACTGATGCACTAGGTCGCATGTATACTGTTCATCCTAGAAATGATGAATGTTTTTATTTGCGACTGCTGTTGGTAAATGTATGTGGACCAAAATCATTTGCGCATTTTAAAACTGTGAATGGCCACCAATGCCAAACATATCGAGAAGCATGTCAACTATTGGGTTTGCTGGAGAACGATTCTCATTGGGATTTAACACTTGCGGATTCAGTTGTTTCATCAAATGCGTACCAAATACGAACGCTGTTCGCAATTATCATCACCACATGTTTTCCTTCACAACCAATTCAGTTATGGAACAAATACAAAGACGACATTGTGAAGATATCTTGCATTGCTTGCGTATTCAAACAAATAATCCTGACATCCAAATAACCGATGAAATCTACAATCTATATAATATAATAATAATCTATCAGAATTATGCTTGGTTAAGTCAACGAGCAATTCTTGCCGCAAAGAATGATGTACACGCACTGAAATTCACCATTCAATCAAAAATTGCTGGCGATTTGGTGACATACAAATCCGTTGATTCCATAACAAATCCCGATGATGTAGTAAATTATCCAACGGAGTTTTCGAATTCTCTGGAGTTCGCAGGATTTTCACCACATAACTTGCAACTCAAATTTGGTACAGTTATTATGATATTGCGTAATTTAAATCCACCGCGACTTTGCAACGGTACTCGACTTTCGGTAAAAAGACTTATGCTGAATTTGATTGAGGCAACCATTATTAACGGAAAGTACGCAGGTGAAAATGTATGTATTCCTCGAATACCAATGATTCCGACTGATATTCCGTTTGACTTTTTCGTTCTTCTCTTCTTCTTCTCGACTTGTTAATTATCATTGCGTTCGCAATGATAATTAACAAGTCGCAAGGCCAATCGCTTAGTGTTTGCGGGATAAATTTAGAAAATCATTGTTTTTCACATGGGCCATCCACTTTGTTTGTGTTAACGTCAGACCAAAAAACAAAAAATGTGGTTTATCAAAGAGCACTTCAATGAAACGGATAATTTGCGGACACGTATAACGCTTCGATTCAGTATTTACTTTGGATTCACTTTCATTCACTTAGAGAAGTTCAACTAAATAACATTTCATTTTTGTAATCGAAAAGAATTCATTACTGTTGTGAAATTAAATAAAATTTTTCCTTTTTAAATATAAAACAAAAAAAAATTTCTTCTTCTTTTAATCACCAAACGAAATGTTACATAAAACGAAGCCATCTGGTGGCGAAACGGAGTTCGCCGGGTTTGCTAGTCAGTAGATAAAAATAATATATAGCTCATTAATAACACAGATCAACATTTAGTAAAAACCGAGCGACCATAAGACCATTCACAATAAAAATATCTGAAACAATAAAAATAAGAAAATTTACTACTTTTATTTATAAAGGTAAATTATTACTTGGATCATTATACTATGAGTAACTATCAGATCGATCTGTTTATCGGCTGAATAATTTGAATACCAAAATATATATTTTTTTCTTTACTGTAGTAATAATATCTAGACAATGTAGTATTCAAATATCATAAAAAAATCGATTTGCTCTACGGTCGTGATAAATTATGATCTCTAGCACGAATAGGTCGGCTCGACCGGGGAAAGATCACGCTGTCATAAATTACTAGATTGGAATAGCAGTCAAATGCTGAACTTTTTTGCTGGATCGAGGCACACAACGGGTCTGCCACTTGATTCTTGACCGAATATATGTAGAATATCCATGAGACACAGCATCCACTTACCATCAGGTCGACTAAGTGCTCATTTGTCAGACTTATTCTATAAAAATATAAATAAATTTTCTGTGAAAGAGCGGACATCCTAGCATAGGTACTTAAAAGTATATCCCTACGACGTATAACCCATTTAAACAATCTATGTAATAAAATAACTATATAACTATATCTTCAAAGAAAATGAAATTTTATTAAATTTAAAAACTTAAATAATAATATTGGATTTTTGGCCAACGCTCCAAGTGGTATTTTGGAGTTATTCTATATATGGACGGGTACTATGCACGTGCACTAATACCAACTAACTAACGGGTACTAATGCAAGTGCAAAAACACAACTTTACGGGAGAGCGGTTTAAAGAATCTAGTTTCTGAGATGTTCGCGCTGTTAGCCTTTTGGTTTTTATTTTATGGTTTTGGTCTGAAGCTCTAAACTCTAATCTTGTAATACTAGTTTGTGTTTCGATTTTTCTCATTCATAGAATATTTTTTCTAATACGTGACAATCTGGCTATTCTTTAAAACCGTTTTAAAATTTTTCAACGCTTTTTTTACGAAATGAGAACTTAGGTTGATTAGAGATATGCATTATTGGAATACTTGCAGCTTTTGAAAGTAACGATACCCACCTGTCACCGGTAATTACAATTGAGGACTGGCTTTCTTTAAAAAATTTCAGAAATTACCCGTTCTTTTCTAGTCCTAAAACAACATATTTGGCGATGGATTTCCATTGCCGTGTAATTTCCTGTGTCTTAATAGCTTTTCGGTATCATGTATCTTACAGACTCACCCTTTTTTTCTTTGGGTATTTGATTGCTGCGTCATTGCTTTTTTATTTATTCTTCCCGTCCGACTAAAATATTCTAAACTTCTGCTTAAATTGAACTTACATTATTTAACTTGTTATTTATTCTATTACTTCTTTCTTTTTTATTTTATTTTACTTTGTACTCTAGCTGGACTACTCAAATGTGTAATCATAAAGCTTGAATTTAAATGTGAATTATTATCAAAATCATTTGCAGTTTGTTGTGAGGTTGGTTGGTGTATGTGAAGGTTGTTGGTGGCTTGTTTATATCAAATTGGTTGGGCACCATTTTGGCCGTAGAAGGAAAAAGGGAGATTTCCCGCGGGGCAATCAAGTTATTCAGATCCGTGGTGGTCAAAGCTCCGAGTAGTAGTTCAAAGCTATTCAGTAAATACTTTTTTGCTTCGGAACTTTTGATAGCACGATTTAAACTTCAATGTGTTTCGCTTGTGGCGCGACGACAGTGCAACCACATCACCCTACTTAGACCAGAGGTTGATATTTCAGTACGATTGCCGGTGCGTCTTTAATGGCATCGGGGTTATGCTGGTGGGGAATGCGTGGTGTGTGCGTAAAAGTAAGTGACTCCGATGCGAACGATATGTCGGTGTGTAATGCATGCAGCTCTGCGTACATGCAAGTGATGCCGTATAAATCTGCGGCAAGTGAAAATGAAAACAAGTTGGACTAGTTTTTAGGAACTAAAGACTGCAGAAGACGATTCTCAGGAGTGAATGGTAGAGTGGGGATTTTAAAAGATAATGACGAGAGTTTGAAGTTGTAATATCGGAAGGTTGTTGTGTGAGGTTATACAGTAAAATCAATGGAATGAAAAACTTTCTACTTTTGAGGTTGGTTTTAGATGTACGCCTAGAAATAAAATATTCTAAAACTTTAAAAATTTTTTTTTTACTGAGTGAAAAATGAAGTAAGGTCCGTTAAAAACCGATAAGTGTGTGCCCGAATTCTTGTTGACAGTAAAACTTGAAGTATGTTTTAAAAATAAGCAACTTTTGCAACGTCTTTTAAGTATACATAAAAGTAAAGAATTTATACTCGATTCCTGCCTTACTATTTTACAAACTTTGCAGTGGCATAAGTATACCAGAAATTACACTGTACAAGTATTGAACATATTATTTATTATCTACTATCCACAGAATCTTCGCTTTTGGATCAAGTTCTTATGACCAACAATTACCGGGGATACATTCATACAAATATATATATATATATATATATATATATATATATATATATATATATATATACTTGAGGTATGTTACAGAGTTTGTCATGTTGTGTAAATCACATTTGTTCTAATATATTGACTTGTCTTATATGTACCTGCTTTACTTTTATTTTAGCGATTAACTTTGTCCTCACTAACAATTCTACTGAAATATAAAAGACATGACAGTCAGGAGAGTGCTCCAGATTCAAAAAGTAACCCTTGTCAGATTTGGATCAACCGCTACATAATCCAGAAGTAATCTACCACTGACGATACGTCCATTAATCCAAATGGAGTGGTCATCATCATCATCATCATTACAGCCCTTCACAAGTCCACTGCTGAACATAGGCCTCCCCCAAGTAATGCCACAAAGCAAAGACCGGAGCTACCTGCATCCATCGACTTCGTGCATATCTTATCAGGTCGTCACTCCATCTAGTGGGGGGTCGCCATACACTACGCCTACCGGTACAAGGCTGCCACTCGAGAACCTTTCTTCCCTATCGGTTATCGGTTCTTCGACCTATATGGCCGGCCCATTGCCACTTCGCTTACTAATCTGTTGGGCTATGTCGGTCACTCTGGTTTTACTGCGGATATCCTCATTTCTGAGTCTATCACGCAGAGAAACTCCGAGCATAGCCCTCTCCATAACTCGCTGAGCGACCTTGAGCGTCCTCATACGGCCAGCAGTGAAGGACTACGTCACAGATCCGTAAGTCATCACTGGCGACACGCACTAGTAGTACAATCTAGTTTTTAGAGATTGAGGTATACCTGAAGAGGTATACCAACAACTACCGGCATATGTTTGACATGGACATTAAACATGATCTTTGTTTTGTCCATGTTCATCTTAAGACCTATCCGTTGGGAGGCAATATTGAGGTTATTGAGCATAGTGCTTAAGTCCTCCAGCGATTCTGCCATAAGGACTATATCGTCGGCAAATCGAAGGTGAGTGATGTACTTGCCATTAATGTTAATAACGTATCCTTTCGAGTCCAGTAGCTTGAAAACGTCTTGCAATGCAGCGGTGAAGAGTTTCGGGAATATAACGTCACCCTGTCTTACACTTCTCTGTAGTTGGATAGGTTTCGAGCTCTGGTTCTGTACTCGGATAGCCATCATAGCCCTACTGTACAAACACTTCAGCACTTCGATATACCGACAGTCAACTTGGCACCGCTGAAGGGACTGTAGCACCGCCCAAATTTCGACAGGATTAAAGGCTTTCTCATAGTCCACATACGCCAGGAAAAGTGGCAGATTGTACTCTTCAGTCTTCTGTACAATCTGCCACAATGGAGTGGTAATCCTAAACAATGGAATGGTAATTGTCTAAAATCGTTCCGTGAATGGTAAAAACATATTCCATTTGAATGGACTTCATCCAGCTCTGGATTTCCAAATGGATTGAAATCCATGCGTCCAATCCAAATCGACGTCGTCCGCGGCAGTCCGTCAATGTCAAAAACGTGCGCCACGCCAAATGGAAGCAGTCCGAATCGTCAGTGAATGGGCGAACCGGCGTCCATTTTTTGGACGTTATTACGTCAGTTAATGTTTTGGTGTTGATGGTAGTACATGTGCTCGGTGAAATACAAGCTGCTGCTGCCGCCGGTAAAGTATTACTCGTATTATCCATATTATTATTTATTTCCATTCCGTACGACTGCCAAGTTCGAAGTGACGCTACGCGTATGCGTCCAAATGGAAGTATCGTCAATGATACCGTATTTGGATACATTTTTATTTTGAGTACATCCATTTGGAAGTCTACTAAATGGACGTATCGTCAGTGGGTACCTTAAAACCACGTGACATTTTCTTGAAATATTTTTGTGTCACTACTCAACGATGGTGAATTAAAACTTATTCTTTAATGTTTATACACAGAAAGAAAATATTATATTCTATTTTACAAAATTATAAAGATACACATAATTTCAGTTTTTTATAGCTGTATTCTTTTATAGCGGTATTTACCTTGATAACATATTATGTAATCGTTTTCGACTGTTACAATTCAAATTCACGCAATATAATATTTTGTTTAGTCGAGACGTAATGGTTACCTACGCTTGTAATATCCCCCACATCGAATGTCAGCCACTGTGGCCAGTCACAAGAGAGATAAGCTAACAGCGCAGGACAGGATTATAGTTCTCGAGTGTGTATGAAATTGAAGTTCCACTCTTTATTCCCTCACTCTCATCGGAAATCTTAAAACGGCAATCTGACATGACTGGAGAGAGATCAGGCGCAGCATCAACGGCTACAAGTGCTTTCCCGAGGCTAGAGTGTAAAACACCGCCAAATTATTAAATATTTCTTGACAGAAAAACCCAATAACTGATTTTTATGACCCGGTATTCGAACCCAGGACCTCAATCAATCAATCATTTTATTCGTTTTCACAGGTAACAAGGTTGACAATGTTATAATTTTATAGTACCTCCGTGAAATGCTTCAACAGCATACGAATTTATATATCCATACATCATAAAATTAAATATATATAAAAAAAACAGATCAAAGTAATAAATTAAGTGGAGTCAAAATAATATTATTAAATTACATATTTAAATTATTAGTAAATAGAAATTCATTGACATTATAATAACATTTATCTATAAGAAATTTACTTAAAATAGATTTAAATTTTTGCATATTATAACATATTATGTGATCAGGTAATTTATTATATAATTTAGGGGCCATTTCAACAACACTTTTTTTCATAAAGTTCTCGTTTAAAGTTTTGCATACATTCGTCTGGATTTTTGTTTTCGAGGACTAAGGTTAACTAAAGATGGTTGTACTCCTATATTAAAAAGTTCCAGATTACACTTTACAAACATACACGATTCTAGTATATAAATACAGGGTAATGTTAATATCTTAAAAGATCTAAAGTATGGTATGCAACTTTCTGTAGACTTTATCCCACATATAGCTCGAATACATTGTTTTTGAGCTTTCATAATTAATTCCCTGTATGTTGATAGTCCCCAAAATATGATACCATATCGCAGGGTCGAAGCCACAAAGCCATGGTACGCTGTTAGAACAGTTTTTCGGTCAGCTATTTTCGATAGTTTATATAGTGCAAATGAAAATTTATACATTCTTTTGCAGACTTCTATTGAATTCGATTCCCATGACATGTTGCTATCTATAAACAGCCCTAGGAATTTCGCTACTATTGTTTCAGAAATTGTTTTATCTCCATAACTTATTATTAGACTTGGAGTACTTTTTCTCTTCCCTGTGGAACGCCACGCTTTATCGTTCTATTATTAGACGTATATATTTTTTCTTGTCTTGTAGAGATACAGAACTGACTGATTACGGTTTTTTGTGTCCTATCTGTTAAATAGGATTTTATTAAATTGAGTGCATTACCTCTTACACCATAACGGCTTAGTTTTTCCAGCAATATATTATGATCTACAAGGTCAAATGCTTTCGTCATGTCCATATAAATTGCACATGATGGGATCCTTTTATCTATACAAATCACTGCCCTTTTTACTAAGTCGTATATTGCTGTTGCGATTGCAGTATTTGTGCGAAATCCTTTTTGCTCTTTGTTTAAAATATTATGTTTTTCCAAAAATTCGTAAAGCTGGCCATGAATAATTTTTCCAAATATTTTTGAGAAAATTGATAGCAGCAGACAGATTGCAATTGGACGATAATTATTGGCAATAAGTATGTTTATCACCTTTTTTTAAATAATGGCTTTACTACAGCTGGTTTCAAATTGTTTGGAAATGTACCTGTAGTAAAGCTTAAATTAATAATATGACTCAAAGGTCTTGCTATTGTAGAGCTAACATGTTTTATTACTTTTGTAGAAACGTCGTCAAAACCAACACTATTAGTATTTTTTAGACTATTTATAATTTTACACACTGAGTCAGGTGTTGTCGGTCTTAAAAATAGAGATTTGTAATTATTATTGAAACGAGATAAATGACTTAAATTTACATTATTATTACAATTATTATTAGAATTGTTATTGTTATTATTTGAAGAAATGTCAGTATTAATAGTACAATTTTCAGTTTCCATGTCATCAATAAAAAATCATTAAACGCATTAGTGATGTCAATAGGGTTAGTAAGATATTCATTACCTACTCTTAGCTTCTGTATTGGTTCTTTGGGAATATTGGTTTTGGATTTACATATAACGGACCAAGTTGCTTTCACTTTATTTTTTGACCTATTTATGTCGTTGTCATTTTGTGAACGTTGTGTGTTTTTTATTATTTTACTTAATTTTGATGAATATTCTTTTAATGGTGATAGAGCGTCTTTGCTTTTTTTCTCCTAAAATGCCAAAGTAAATCTCTCTTTTTTTACAACATACTTTAAGTCCCTTTGATATCCATTTTTGCTTGGAATTTAGAGTATTTTTTATAATTTTATAGGGGAAACACAGATCATAAAAGCATTTGAATATGTCAAAAAAACCATCATAAGATGTATTAGGATCCGAAGAATTAAATATATCCTGGAAACTTAGACTATCAATACATCTTTTAAATGTTTCAAGGTTTTCATACCTAAAATCTCTCCTTTTAATACTCCACGAATTGATTATACATGTTTTTTTACAGGACATTTTAAAATTTGCGCCATATGATCCGAAAGGCCTAGTTCAATGACCTCACTGTTTGATCCTCTTATATTATGTGCAAAATTGTCAATACACGTTCCACTTGCAACTCTTGTCGGCTTTTGTATTGCTAGCTTCAGATTATAGCCTAACAGTAGATTTGTAAATTCTCGACTAACAGAAGTATTTTTCAGAATCAATGTTAAAATATCCATAGATAATTATATTTTTATTTTTAGTATTTATTATAATATTTATAATGCCTCTAAGAGTATCATAGAACGTATCCAGACAAGATTTATTTGTGTTAGGAACTCTATAAATACATATCACAATCATGTTATGGTCACATATTTCTACAGCACAGGTCTCTATCATACAATTAATCGAGAATTTCTTAATATTATCAACTACTCTATACTTTAATCCATTTCTTACTAAAATACATGATCCACCACGTCTTTTATTTCTTGAAAAACTGGTTGCTAATGTGAAATTAGGTATTGTAAGGAATTCTTCCAATTCTGGTATCATATTGTGTCGGTCACACATAGAATGTCGATAGCTTTTTTTGGTCTGTCTAACTCATCCAGATTTAATACTAACTCATCACATTTGTTCAATAGTCCCGATATGTTTTGATGTAATATATGTAAGTGATTATAGAAGAAAAAACTGATTTTCATCAGGGATAATAGAGCTCTCTTTTCTTGTGTCGATTTGCTTCTCATCACTCGATTTTTGTAGAGATAATATTTGTTTGGCAATATTTTGCATTAAATTTTGTACTCCATTTTGTTTTATTTTACCAGTATACTGTGAAAACATATCATATGTTAAGTCCAGGTTTGAATCAATGTAATAGCCATATTTATTAGTGTTTATGTCCTGATTAAGTAGGTAATTGAAAGTCTCTACTCTGTAGTTATATAATGGCTTTCCACATATGTATGTTGGTGAAACTACGATTACGTTTGTATTTTTTACTTGTTACAGCCTAGTTTTGATTGTTTTCACCAGACCTTTATAGTCTTCTGAGGTATTAAAATCCGATTCTCCGATTATCACAACACAGTAGTCGTGTTTTGTATAGTCCTTTAATTTTTTATGTATATTTTTTAAAAGTATCTCTATCCCAGCATTTGTAGTAATAAAGTGACATAACTCATACTGACTTAGAACATGATTTCTGTTTACATTTTGTTGTATTTTATATCTCTTGTCACTTGTGAGTATACACAAAAAAGTGCAATTATTTAGTTCTAAATCAGTTTTTGGTGTTGTTTTGTCTTTCAATTGCTTTTCTAAGCTATCGATTTTTGTGCATAGATTTCTTACTTCTTCTTGAGCTAATTTCAGGTTTTGTTGTAATTTTACGATTGTATTTTCCAAACAAAAATTTGCTCTGTCTTTGTCTTATCTGGAGTCATATTATTAGGAAAACTTGAGGACAAACTCTTGCGCTGTTTTTTACAATTTGTGGGTTTTTACATATATTTTTCATAATAAGTAGCTCTTGTGTCAATTTGGTGACTTGTCGTCGTAATTCATTATTTTCCAAAATTGTTCCGTCTAATTCCGACTCGCAACTCTTTAATTTAATTTGTAAGTCAACTATTCTCATATTTTGTTTGCTCACAATATCAAGTTCATTTACTAATTCTAAACTGTGTGATAAATCTTCTAAGGATTGGAAACTATTGTTTGATTATTCAACAGGCAATTCCATCGATAGTGATTTTGCTAATAATTTTTCTTTAGGTAGTAGTGTCTGGCCAGTTTTTGCTGAGCTGTTTGGAGATTCTGAGTCAAAAGCATTCATATCGTTACTTTCAAGGGTTTCATCAGTCCTTTTTTTGCGTATTGTGATATTCACAGCATCTTTTTCTAGGGATGGAGAGAGGACTGTATTTTTTTTACTTTTTATGCATTTAAAACATCTCCATGATTTTTTAGTCTCATTGTCCATATTCTAAAGCGAAAGTTATGTTTGCACAGTCAATATGGTAGATATTATTACAAACTGAACAAATTGTGAACTGTCGATTTTCTATTATTGATTTACATTTGAAACAACATTTCTTTAAAGGAGTTTGTTGTTTTTGCTCCATGTTTGTATTTATGTTAGAAAATTAAAGACAAAAATATTTCTGTATGCCTCGAGGCTCGATCCTCCGTCGTATCGGTATCTAATCAAGTCACTTGTACCGTTCGAACAAGCGTGCTTATTAATAGCAATTGAAATTAAGCATTATATTCCACTTCTTCCGCATACTCGTGAGTAGGTGAAATTTAATGATAATGTAGTTTGATAGATGGCGTTGTAATCACCAACTGTATAAAAACGACCATAAGTTGTAGAATCGAATGTAGAAATTTGTTTGCACTTAATCACAATATTTGAATAAAATTAACCGTCAGATTAATACTTTTCATGTTAAGCGAATAATAAAGAAATATCTTCACTTTTTGCACAAGAATATTGTAGTTTGGAACAAAATCATAGTATTTTTAGTCTTCTTTGGTTGTTGTAATATAAATTATGTCCATATTTAATGTCACAAATTCACCGTCACTTTTTGTTAATTAATTCACAAAACACTTTGTATTTACCGAAGATAACATTTATACGATTTATTCCAGTTAAAACACACACACCAATATTACTTTCTTAACTAGAATTTAACTATATTGTTTTTTGTTAATTAATTACTACGGAGCTTATGTTTACACACTGGCAGCGCCATCTTGCTTGCTCAAGATCAGCAGTCGTGCTTACAAACACTAGACCAAAGACTAAGTCTGTGCTTGTGCAACCTTACTAATGATAGGTGGCACTAAAGTCACGTTTATCATAAATTCAGTATTTATGGATTAAAATTACTAATATTTTCAATATGGCGAAAAGGAAAATATCAAGAACAGAACAAATTCTGTCGGGCCAGCTAGTCTTCACTATATTAAAAAATGAGGTGAAAATATAAAGTTCTTATCAAATGCTGGTCTTATCTACACGAAGTGTGCCATATTGATTCACGAACGAAGCCTCTGGCGTCCGATTGAATCAGGATACACTAGCGATTAACTTAATATCACACACTAATAAAGACGCCAACATACCAGTGCGGGATTGTCAGGCCTGAACTCAGCGGCTGGAGTGAAAGTGAAGATTAATGTTGACTTTATAAATTTATAACCAATGTTGATAAAGCAAAGGTATACAGTTGCCATTTTTTCGTTGTTTTACAGGATACATTACGGAGTGTGTGCACAGTAACTGTATGCCTTGATTCCTCTATTTTCGTTTCAACACTGGATAAACAGACGTTCCGCTTGTCTCCACTCCTTTTGCTGTAAACCCACTATTCATTCGAACCAAATGGTTTTTTTCGTCGTTCGTAATGAGTATAGCAAAAAAGTGGAATAATTTTCCAGTATTTGTCTTTCCCTCTAATAACAATGAGAGATTCATCTAAACAAGAGTGAAATACGATTTTGTTAAGCTAAGTCCTTCCTCTGAGACATCTCAGGCTGCATGACCATTTACAATCAAGTGGACCAGTAGTCATATACTAGCTTACAACAGTTAAAAATGAAACAAACATGGCAATTTAGAGATGTTGTATATTAGTTGCTGCAAATTGTTTGGCTATGCGCCAACTTTTAGCCGTGAGTACTTTCCTCACTATTTCTTATTGAAGTAATTTAGTTTAGTACGAGTACACCTTACCTTACTAATAAATCACGAAAAGGAAAAAGATATTTTCTTATTTCTTTTCATCTACATCATCATCATCATCATTATCATCATCATTACAGCCCTTCACAAGTCCACTGCTGAACATAGGCCTCCCCCAAGTAATGCCACAAAGCACGGTCCTGAGCCACCTGCATCCATCGACTTCCTGCATATCTTACCAGGTCGTCACTCCATCTAGTGGGGGGTCGCCCTACACTACGCCTACCGGTACGAGGCTGCCACTCGAGAACCTTTCTTCCCCATCGGTTATCGGTTCTTCGAGCTATATGGCCTTTTTTTTTTTTTTTTTTTTTTTTATTTTATTTCATCTACACATAAAATATAAATTCTTTTTAAATGCTTGATTATGCTTTATTATGATCTTCGTCATTACAGCCTTTCAAAATTCCACCGCTGAACATAGGTTATATATAAATAGGTTGCCTTAAAGAGGGGATATTTGCTATAGTTGCCACGCCTGGCAAGCGTATTGGCAACTGCAGTACTTATTATTTTGAGTTGTTTATAAGAAGATGCTATTGCTCATCTCAGTTTTCTGCTGTCACTTTTTATAACACCCACAGGATAACCTTAGTGGTAATATCAATGTTTCGCATTTACAGCATTTCTTTAACACATATATCGTAGGTATTGTCAAATTTTTTAGATTGTTTTGATTGTACAATAATGGATACATAATATTTATAACCCATGCATATTTCATATTCACTCAAAATATTGCATATTACATATAAATTCAACAAACATACACATAAGCATTCATACCATCGAAAAGTTACGATATAATGTGTTGCAAACCGTAACAGGTGTTGTCGCATTTGTGTATAAAATATCTATAGTAGTTCTAGAGATGTAGAACCAGTTACATGAAAAAGGAATTAGTCTTCAGTAATATTAAAAGTTTACTACACTAATTGCTTTAACGATTTTCGGTCCTCCTGTTCAAGCTACAAATTCTGAGCGGTAAAGTTTGTATGTTGAGTTATCCCCATTGAATTTGCAGTATGTCTTATTGGCACGGAAACATGCAGAAACTTATTCGAGTGTTGGTTATTTGATGTTCATTACAACGGATTTAATGTCAAACTTTATTAATTGTATAAACACTAAAAGTTTAAAAAAAATCTAGTTTTTATCTCCTTTCTTCGACATAATGACTGTAAGTCATTTTAAACACACAATTGGACATACTTTACATTGGAGACCGAGGCGCAGTTTTTTGACGCGTTGACTGCAACGAGCATCTGCGCGTCTAATGGTGACGCTATAGGTTCCATAACGGTATTGCCGAAATAGAGCAACTCATCGACTACGTCCAAATGGCTACAGGTTCCTTGCCATAGCAGATCCAATCCACAGAGATCGTGTTTTTTGACGATTTTAACGCCCATCACATCGAATGGCTTGCTTCATGTTTAACCAATCATGCAGGACATCTGTTTATGACTTTGCCTTGACATTTGTTCTGACACAACTCGTTTCTTCAACTCCGCGGATTCCAGATATAGAGTATCATACACCTTCCCAATTGGATCTTCTGCTGACCTCTCATCTGGATGGATATCATGTCTCCATCGACGCTCCTCTCGGCTCTTTGAACCATTGTCTGATCCGGATTGTGGTGCTACTCACGCTCCCTTTGCGGTTGCGTTCTATACGCTGCCGCTGTGTTTGGCCTTACAGGTTGACGGTTTGGGAGGAAATGCGGTCTTTATTTGCATCCCACCCATGGGGGCCCATGGGGTTTGTTTCTCGCCTGATCCCAGCGCTGTTGCTGACTCTGTTACTGATGTGGTTCTTCAGGAAATTAAACTATTTATTCCATTATCTGTGGTACCCATCGGAGGCAGATCTCAGCCTTAGTTTCATTGCTCCTGTGATATAAATCCGTTCTACATAACGCATTAAATAGGAGTATTATCAGGCATGAGCTGACGCTACGGCGACTCGGGATGTAAATACCAGCACCCTTGAAAAGAAGTATAACTCTGCCTCCGAGTCTTTCAAAATAGTCACTACACATGCAAAGACAGGGCACATACAGAATTGGCGAGAAATTAGTTCGTCTTCCTTCTTGAACCCGTGTATTCTGGTTTCTCGCCAAGGCTGTCCAAGGGAACTTCTGCCAGCTATCTCTCTCATCTACCCAGTGTAGGAAAGATGACTCACTGGCCCATGATGCAAAGGAGAAAGCCGATCTGCTATGGTCTTTCTTACCGTCTCGATGAAGGAGGGAACACACCGCCAAACATCCCGCAGTGTGAGTGTTCCATACCAGATGAGTGGTTCACACAGCGCTCGGTTTTCAAAGCACTCCTCTCCCTATAAGTCAACTAGTCGAGCCTGACCATCCATGCTAAGAATGTGTGCTCCAGATTTGGCAACAGTTACCCTCCACCTAGTCCTAGGAGTAGTCTCAAATTGGTGGAAGACCGCTTTCGTGCACTCAATACCTATAAAAGGTAACCGTTCTGATCCAGCTCACGCCATATCTTAAGGAGTACTGGCTGATTAGTAACCTTCTGGTCTATTTGATTCATAAATGGGCGGCGTCGGTAGAGTCCAAGGTGGAGGCCTTGGCGGTTAGTTTGTACACAACGAAGGCTTCGATCGGGTTTGGCACGAAGCGCTTCTTTCGAAGCGTCTATCTTAAGGACCTCCCGAGATATTGTGCAATTGGATCACCAGCTTGCAGATCGGAGTATCAAGATCGTAAGAATAATAAACGGTGCATGTTCCTATCAAAAGCCTATTAATGCTTATGTTCCACAAGGCTTCGTACTATCACCAACTCAGTTTTTCTGCTTGTCAGTGATACGTTGCAAAATGGTAACATTCATTGCTATACGGATGACAACACTGGTGATGCTTTTTATATACCGGCTGTGCCAATATTTCTCAGAAAAACGTCGCCGAGTACGAGAAGAAGCTTGTGTCTGAATTCGAGACATTATTGAATAAAGTCTCGGATTAGGGCGACTAAACCTAGTCCAATCAATCCAAAAGACACAAGTTTGCGTATTTACCGCTAAAAAGAACCCCAGTGTTCTTTCTATTCAATTTCAAGGCACTCTTCTTGTTGCCTGAGCCAGTATAGAAATCCTTAGGGTCGACATATCGAATGATGTCCAGTTTCGTGGTCACTTGGAAGAGAAGGATAAATTGACCTCTAAAAAGCTTGGCGTACTCAACAGAGCGGGACAGCGTTTTATACCGGGACACCGCCTGCAACTTTACAAGACAAGTTTGTCCTCACATGGAATACTGTTCCTATCTCTGGGCCGGGACTTCCCAGAGCCAGCTACTCCAACTTGACTGCATCCAGCGTAGAGCGGCTCGATTCGCCGACGACCGAGTGCTTTCCGATCGGCTCGAGTCACAGGCGCTGCGAAGAGATGTTGCATCGCTTTGCATCTTTTATCACATCTCTACGTGTGCTCTGAGGAATTGTTCGGATTAATACCAGCCGCTAAATTTCACAAAATCACGATAACATCCACACCATCTGGATGCTTGGCGATCCATCACTGTACGTTTTACGAGGATTTTTCTTCCTCGTACAAACCCCCTTTGCCACCGGCGATCTTTACAGAGCGATATGACCTAGGGACCTTAAAGAAAAGAGCTTACTTCTATCTTAAAGGCCGGCATCGCACCCGCAATTCAACTGGTGCTGCAGTTGTACATGTGCAGCGATAGTCATTTATCATAAGGCGAACCGCATGCTCGTTTGCCACCTCCTCTATAAAAAGCCTACTTCACTCGTGGCATTACTCTCTATCTTAAGTTTTATTATAATTATTTAAGCCATTCCGAAGATTAGTCTGGATAGACATACGCTGACAGACAGACTTAATAACTTCAAATTATCTGTTTATGTTGTGAATATTATTGCTTTAAAAATTATTTTGTTGAGTCTCTTAAGTGACCAGTGTACTTGTCTGCAACGTTGTCCGTATCAGGTTTAATCACCCAAATAGCTACCGTTTAGTGTCAGTGTAGCAATATCCAAAACCCCATCACGTGCCTTAGATGTCGTATAAGGGAGGCAAACAAATCAGGAGATGGGCAGCAGCCCCTTCCTGGTATTGACTCAAAATAAAGAAAATTGTGGTTGACTGGCAAGCATTACTCTCTAATAATATCTGAGCAATGAGGCAATCTATGTGGAAGGCCAACGTTCAATGATGGACTTTTGAGAGACTGTAATACACTTTTAATAATTAATCATGAAAAACATTGCCATCTCTTACTGTAAGAGAATGCATCACACGATTACGTCTCGTAAGTGTTGGGTTGTAGGCTTGTCAGTGCAGTGCCGATAGAATAAAAAAAATGTGAAAAAGGTTCTTAAGTGCAAAAATCTTAATCCGCGTGCATAGTATTGTGAGTTACTGTCCACTAAGCAATTGGCCTGATCCCTAGTCAGAACCAAACGGACAAAAAAGACAAAACACAGACATCATTCTCCACCTCCAATTCAATGCTACAAGCATTAGGGCATGAATTGGTAAGATTGAGTGAGTGTCTTCGAAGGTAATATGTACTGATATTTTTAGCCTAAATTTTTAAGCTGGAGTCCCCGCGACGAATGCGGGCAGCTTCGACTCGTTAGCAACGAGTTTTGTTAATCTTAAGTATAGATTTTACTAAATGTATTGTATTCTTCAAGCAAAGGTGAAGTAATTTGTGATTTCTTTAATCAGTTTTTTAAGTCTAACTTTCTTCACGATTCTGACACAACCAACTTTAATATTATTGACACGAAAATTGATCAATCTCCTGTCGATGTCAATTCCATCCAAGTGAAAGAAGCCGAGGTATCCAGACTTTTAAAGACTATCGACCCGCACAAATCAGCTGGACCAGACGGTATCCCGGCGATCTTCATCATACGTTATGCGGGCTCCCTCACTTTGCCTCTGAGCATCCTGTACCGCCGTTCTTTAAAGGAGGGCATGTTTCCAAATATTTGTAAAAATGTGTTTATTACTCCAGTACATAAAAAAGGACCTAAGGATGAGGTACAAAATTATCGTCCCATTTCTAAGCTCTGTCTATTTGCTAAAGTGCTTGAAAAAATAATTTACAACCAGGTGTACTCTTCTCTTCGTCACACATTTAGTGAAAATCAACATTTTTTCTTAAAAAACAGATCCACCATGTCCAACCTTATTATTTGATCCGACTATCTAACTAGCTTTATGTCCAAACCAGGACAAGTTGACGTAGTATATACAGACTACTGCAAAGCATTCGACAGAATTGATCATTTAATTATTTGACGTAAACTCCTTACAATGGGTATGAGAGGTGATTTTTTCAGATGGTTTACGTCATATATCAGAAATCGAAGTCAATCTGTCGTCCTTGGTGGATATCGGTCCTCTACAATCCATATATCGTATGGCGTACCGCAAGGATCCATATTAGGTCCTTTGCTCTTCTTAATTTTTATCAATGATATCGATACGTGTTTAAAAGTTCCAAGATTATTCTTTACGTTGACGATATGAAAATCTTATGTCCTATGACAGATTTGGAAAGTTGTTCTAGCCTACAAAAGGATCTCTATAATTTAAAAGCGTATTGTTTTAACAATAAACTTGATCTAAATGTTTCTAAATGTTTTATCTGCTCATTTACTCGTAAACCTAATCCTATAATATATAATTATAAATTACACCATACTGCTCTAAATAGAACCAGCACTATCAGAGATCTAGGTGTTACCTTTGACTCAAAATTGCTGTTTGACAATCACGTTGATGATATTGTTACAAAGGCTAACAAAGCGCTAGGTTTTATATTAAGATTATCGGCATTTTTAAAAGTATAAAAACTTTCAAAATTCTTTATTGCACTTTTGTACGTAGCCACTTGGAATATGCCTCTGAAATTTCCTAATCCTAAATATAATGTATATGTTGATAGGATAGAGCGCATACAAAAAAGATTTTTGCATTTTCTTCAGTTTAAATCAAGAAAGTTTATACCCAACTATATTCTTCGATGTAAAAAAAATTCATATCATACCTTTATATGAGCGAAGAAATATTGCAGATCTCTCTTTCCTCTCTAAAATTGTTAATGGTGTTGTTGATTGCCCTGAACTACTGGGTAAAATAGGTTTACGTACCTCGTCCTCTACTTGCGGAAATCTACACTTTTATCGGTACCATACGTGAAAAGTAATTATAAACATAACTCTTTTATTATTCGATCATGCAAATCTTTTAATGCTACAGCACATATTCACAACGTGGATATTGACTTATTTCATTCCAGCGTTCCCCATATTAGGCGATCACTTTCTAGCAATTTCTTTTCTTCTCGATAGTGTACTGTTACTTGCCATATTCTTGTACATATCTGTTTTGACACAATCTTGTTTATTATAAAGTAGTATATAAATGAAAACTTGTAAATGGCCTTCATTTTTGTTATAATTATATTATTTTTGTAAATTAGCTGTAAGTTTTCCAAATACATAATAAATAAATAAATAAATAAATTGATTGGATGAGGTGAAGTAAAGTTGCAACTTATATACGTCTAACTGTTGGGCATAGACTCTCTCATTTTTAATGGGTTTTAGCAATACTTAACATTTCTTCGAAATATTTTTTTATAATCTCAGACATTCCGATTTTCTTACTTTGGTTTTCATCACCGCGCGGCATGTGATAAATTTCATTAGTGCCAGCGGTGATCAGACCCAGGTTTCTCGAGTATAAGATATTATCAGCGAGCGCTTAGCCTCTGGACTACCACGGCTCCTGCACGCCTACACTAATTTTGTAATAGCATCTCATTTTCAGGAGTAGTCGCCCTGTACATCGAATAGAAGGATATCATGACTTGTGAGGTTGGTTGTTCCCGCCTGAATTAAATTAAAAAAGAAGCAATAAAAAGTTAAATAACACACGCTGGATCTAAGGACACATAGCTCAAGAGCGTACTTTCTGGCGGTATTTAAATTAGTTCCATGTTTTGCAGTTTTTCCCTTATTGATGTCAGAAACTTTTCATGCATACCTTTACTGCGGTGGCAACGGGAAGGTTATGTAGGACTTCTATTTGTTAAAATCCCATGGTGTTAACCATCAGTGTAGACGGGGATGAAATCTCTTATGATTTTTTATGTGGTAGGACTGCTTTTCTCCCTAGGAATCTATCTAGATAGTGACCAGGCTATAACCTATTTCTGCCACCAAGCAGCAGTGCGTGCAATGTTATGTTTTGTTCTGTAGGGTATAGAGATCTAGTACAATAACAGGCTGTGCGACATTCCATCATTGTTGTTAGTGACAATGCATCTCTTGCATTTCTGTTGGAATTGATTACGTGTGGTCTGTAAGATTGCGTATCATTTCTTCGATTAAAAAAGTAAATTTATATCTAATACACCGACTATAGTTTAGAAAAGAGTAAAAGAAGGAAGTTTAGAAACACCATGTAATAGTTATTTTAGCTGATTCATTTCTAAATGGTATATTATTTATTATATTATTAGTATCATAGCTATTCTGTAGTAGACAGGTGTCAAGGATCTCGTCTTTGAAGATTTCAAACAGAGAATTTGAAACTTTTTGTGATTTTGAAAAGGAAGCTATAAGATAATTGAAAAAAGTGACAAATAATGAATTATTCGTCACTTTTTTCAATTAACTTTATAAGAATCGTATGTAAACCTACGAGAAAATATATATATATATATATATATATATATATATATATATATATATATATCATGTAACATAATTAACGCATTTTGAAAAAGTAGTTTGTTCAGAATCGTTTACTGAATCGATTCCTATCATTTTTAATATAGGTAATTTTTATCCCATAAATAATTAAAACTACGTGAATTACAGTCACACTAAATCTGTACCGTCAAAACAAACTGAAATGGACCGTAACTTAAGGCAATAAGACTTTTAAGAGTGCAGTTTTATTTGTATTATTACTAATTCTGTCATTCAATAAAAATAAAGAAAAATGAACTTTATTTCAAGCAATTTAGTCTTTGCGTTCTTGGATTTGTACTGCGATCACAACATTCTTCCGGAATTAGTATAACTACTTTGATAAATAATCAGTGCATAAAAATGTTTAACTAAAAATTAAGAGTATGTATTATGATTATAACATAATATACTAATTGGGGTGTCTGAGGGTGTGCGTTAATTACGTTACATATTGTATATATATATATATATATATATATATATTAATTTCCTTATTCCGCTTTCATAATCCACACATAAACTTGCACTTGTATATCAAAATGATCTTAGCTTCACTAAGCTCTAGTATGTGCCAAGTACTCAGTCTAAGCAAAGTCGCCTTGAGATTGTTTTCTTGACCCAAAATATTTTTGCATTTGTCAAGAAACATTTGCTTAGAACGTATCGCTTACGAGTTTTGAATGTATGTGTGTGTCTTATGTTCGCACCGGTATTTCAAACGTACGAGGGTGGATTGAAAAGTACTCGGCCTAACCAAGAAAATAAACACATACTAAATCAGTTATATTTTTATTTTTCTACATAACCACCATCAAGTTCAATACACTTTTGCCACCTCCCCTTCCAAGCATTTAGACCGTTGAAAAAAAATGATTCTTCCTTAGAGTCAAAATATGCGTCTACAGCTGCTTTGACCTCGTCGTTTGTCGAAAATCTTTGACCTCCCAAGTGCTTTTTTAAGTTAGGGAACAGAAAGAAGTCTGATGATGCCAGATCAGGTGAATACGGCGGATGCGGTAACAGTTCAAAGCCACAATTGTGAATTTCAGCCATTGACTGTACTGACGTGTGAACACGGGCGTTATCTTGATGAAACAGGACTTTTCTTCTGAGCATTCCTCGACGTTTTTCTTTTATTTCCTCTCGTAAACGACGTAGTAAGGTGCAGTAGTAATCAGAGTTTATAGTATGACCCCTTTCAAGATAATCAATCATAATCACACCTTTCGAGTCCCAGAATACTGAAGCCATCACCTTATTTGCCGACAAAATCGACTTAGCCTTTTTAGGGGGTGGTGAACCAGGTCTTCTCCCCTGTTTTGGTTGTTGTTTTGTTTCCGGTGTACAGTAATGAAACCATGTTTCGTCCATAGTAACAAAACGATTCAAAAAATCATCTGCATCGGCTTCAAATAACTCCAAACAGTCGCATGAAATAGTCAATCGCGTCCTTTTTTGTTCAACTGAAAGCAGTCGCGGAACCCACCTCGCAGACACCTTGTGGAAACCCAACTCGTTGACAATGATGTTTTGAGTTCGTTCATAAGAGATGCCTATAATCTCGGCTATCTCTCTAATTTTTAATCTGCGGTCTCCCATTATTAAATCAAGTACTTTTTTAATATTTTCGTCAGTAGTTGACGTCGAAGGCCTTCCAGAGCGGGGTTCATCTTTCACACTCTGTCTACCACGCTTAAATTCTGCTATCCATTTTTTGACGGATGAATATGACAGAGCACAATCGCCTAATGTACTGACCATGTCATCATGGATGGCTTTTGATGATAGCCCCTTCTTATGGAGGTACTTAATGACGGCACGCTGCTCGATTTGCTCCATTCGCGGAAATTATGTCCGATTACTTTGTTAATAAATTTATAAAATCACAACTAATTATCGCACACGTTTCGAACTTCACACAATGAACTAGTCTGAACTGAACTAAATAATGTGGGTAGATTTGATTTTTAGAATTGAATGGATCTGTGTTAGGCCGAGTACTTTTCAATCCACCTAGGTATAGAAAAACTTAATTTAAAGATCATTGTCATTAGTACGTATGTATTCTGTATTTGACCAAATCTAAGAAATACCATTACACGTTTCATAGTAATCATGCCTCAATAACTTTGTACAAGCCTACTCACACGATTTAAAATAACCTTTTATGTAATTCAAAAGAAAGATGAAGTTATCTATATTTCATTACAACATGTATAGTTACACTAATTTATATTCTAATATTTCAAACAAAGCAAAATATAAAAAATGAAATCAGAATCAACTTTTTTAACTTGTACCTTACCGTAGTGTTTGTATAATTTAAATTCATGCTAATGCGAATAATCCTATTGTTACGAGCTTGAGGTTCGTGACAGTAAAAATTGCCGATAAAATTACCTAAATTAACACTTTATTCCGCTCCGAAGCTTCGCTTGTGTCGCCAATTCCAATACTGCTCCGATCGCATCTTGCAGCGCCTATTTATTTAAATTAGCAAAGAAATATCCAGAATGTTCAAGTAAACACGCGCAAGGTACCGAGCGTTCGAGTTTCGACTAGGCGCTGTCGGTTGAGTGATTTGTGATGTCATTTTCTCAATGCTCCCCTCGCTCTCGTTCCTGACACTAGATGGCGCTAGTGTATCGTCGACTTGAGCGCGTAACACTGCCCCCTCCTAAGAGATGCTCGTCCCGAGCATTATCGGCCCCATAATAACGCGCCAAGCGATTCACATGGACGATCTTAGGAGTCCCTCTTGCGCCTTTCTGTAACGGCTCCGCAATGTCAAGGTCTGTCCTATCCCGTGGTGCACCAACATTGTACAATTTCGGTGCTCCTCTACTACGTGTCTGAGGTCTCCGCACGGCCGCACAACTTGTACATGTACGACACCAATCCTCGACATCGTCACGATAATGGACCCAGTAAAACTGTTCTCGGACCTTCAGTAGAGTTCGTTTAACTCCCAGATGGGCTCTTGAACGACCATTATGGCACAGCTGTAGAACATTCGGCACTTTAGCTTTAGGGACAACCATTTGCAAACGACAGCTGTCTCTACGACCATTGTCCCATTTACGGCACAGGACTTCATCCTGAATCAGCAAGCTGTCCCATTGGGCCCAATAGCTTTTCGTGGTTGAACTCATCGCTGAGACGTCCCTCCACTTAGGCTTGGTAGCACGGGCCTTCATCCATCCCAGAATCGGCTTGATGTCCGGATCTTCCTGCTGTGCATGTCGTAGGCTGTCCTTCCACCCGTTGCTGAGGTGGTCTGTCCTGAGCATCCTCACGGATACCACCTCCTTACTCTCTTGCCTACTACAATGGTTGCAATCTTCAGGACAAGGTCTTCTTGACAATGCATCTGCGTTGCCGTGAGATTTCCCGCTGCAGTGTCTGATAGTAAAGTCGTATTCCTGCTGCCGCTGGGCGGTGCTGTTAGCCGCACTTCCTTTCTGAGACCGTTCACCTTCCCTTCCTAGGGTGTGCACAGGGCAGCTGGACCGAAGATGGCCCCTTTCCCCACAGCCATAGCACCTAGGGCTGTATCTTTTATTGTGGTCGCGAACTGTAACTGCTGTAACCTCCCTAGCGTGAGGTGAACGATGATCCTGTCGCCGCCAAGCAGTGTCGTTAGCTGCACTACCCTCTCGAGATCGATCAACTCTCCTTTCCACGGTTCGCTTAGGGCAGCTGATTCGAAGATGGCCTTTTTCCCCACAGCCATAGCACCTAGGGCTGTATCCTTTGTTGCGGTCGCGAACTGTAGCTGCCGCAACCTCCTTGACGCGATGGGAACGATGATCCTGCCGCACGGCTTCCACTTCCAGTGCATGGGCCAAGGCGTTCTTAAGCGTCTCGTGGTGCCCGAGCCTCACAGCAGCTCTGACTTCCAGGTCGCGGATGCCGTCGATGAATGTCTGCACCAGGTTCCCTTCAATGAGCGCAGGTACAAACCGGTATGCTTTCCGCACCAGCTTCTCCACCTCTAGAGTCCACTGCTGCAGGTTTTCGTTGATGCGCTGCACGCGATCTTTAAGCTGCGCACGAAAGACATGTTCCAGGTGAGCGTCGCCATATCTCGCCTCCAATGCCTCAAGGAGTTGCTCATAAGTCACTTCCTCCCCGAGAGCTTCCAGAACTGTTAAGGCCTGGTCGCGCAGGCCTAGTGTGAGAGCAGTCATTGCCTGACTTTTATTCCAGCCGTTCGCCTTCATAACAGCCTCGAACTGGATTTTGTAGGCTGACCAGGAAGAAGTCCCGTCGAACGGTGGCACTTTGAACCCACGTAGCGAAGGTGTAGTAGCTACTACGGGAGCTGTAGTTCCATCACCAAGTTTGAGGTCGTCCAGCGTTTTCTTCACGTCAGCCACCACGTAATCAACCCGATTGTTCACTTGGTCGATTTGGGTTTTAGCTTCCTTGATTTGGGTTTCAGCTTCCGACAGGCGGTTATCATGTTGAGCAACCCTATCCTTCACCTCCCTTATCTCTTTCCCAAAGGTAGCATGAAGGTCCTTCATAAGGAGCATCTGCTCTTCCTGTCGGCGGGCCTGTTCCTCTTGTCGGCGGGCCTGTTCATCCTGTCCGCTCTGCAGCTGCTGCAGCATCACCATCAGAGCACCTAAGTCAGGTGCTGCAGATGTAGGAGCTACCGACGGGCCTGCAGCCGGTGGCTGGCCCTCCGACGTCTGCGGCGTTGCACCACCAAATCTTCGTTGGTCCGTCTCCTGCTGGCGTTGACTTCGGGTACGGACACCCTCCGTTTCCTCCTTAGGTAAAATCGGCATGATTTTATCCCACTTCTGACACCAATTGTTACGAGGTTGAGGTTCGTGACAATAAAAATTGCCGATAAAATTACCTAAATTAACACTTTAATTTACTTTACACAAATTAAAACTTAAAACACTAATAATTAAACACACTAATTCACTTTATTCCGCTCCGAAGCTTCGCTTGTGTCGCCATTTTCAATACTGCTCCGATCGCATCTTGCAGCGCCTATTTATTTAAATTAGCAGAGAAATATCCAGAATGTTCAAGTAAACACGCGCAAGGTACCGAGCGTTCGAGTTTCGACTAGGCGCTGTCGGTTGAGTGATTTGTGATGTCATTTTCTCAATGCTCCCCTCGCTCTCGTTCCTGACACTAGATGGCGCTAGTGTATCGTCGACTTGAGCGCGTAACACTATTAAAAGCTACTGACTCTTTGGAGTCGAGTAACTCGTATAACTAACTTGTACTTGTTTTTAGTTAGTATTTACAGAATGTACATCACTATTTTTAATAAAACTATTTTAGTTTTTGTGTATATACATTAAATTTTTGTAAATATATTGAGAGGCCAAATAGATGATATATTTATTTCTTGAAATTTTTTAATTTGTTAAAATCCCACGGTGTTCACGATCAGCGTATACGGGGACAAAATCTCGTATGGTTTATTATGTGGTTGGACTGATTTTCTACCATTCATCTAGGTAGTGACCAGGCTATAACATATACCTGCCACAAAGCAGCAGTGCATGCACTGTTGTTTTCTGGTCTGTAGGATATAGAGATCCAGTATAATAACAGGCTGTGCGGGATTCTATCTTTGTCTTAGAGTTTTGGCGGGAACTTGGCCGTAGACGGATTGTCGCTCCCGTTTTGTCGCTTAAATAATGGTTTGAAGTGGATTGTGATTCGTAAAAGTGATGCGATTTTGTGAATTCAGATGTAAAGTGTACGCGCGTGTGAACTATTAGAGAAATCAACGAAACAAGTGCTTTGATATCGACATAAACCTCAAGTTACTTTGATCGCTTGGGCACCCCATGAACATGAGTGAATATCATCATCAAATCTTCGCTTGGTTGAGCTGTCGTCAAAATCTTCCAAGGGCTTCGCAATGTGACGCATCAGCATATTGTGAACAAAAAGAATATAAAAATGAAGATTCCGAAAGAAATGATAGGCTCAAAAGGGCTAGAACCCAGAGTCGTAAAGCCAGTTAATTAAAAAAAACTTCTTTGTCTTCAGTGGTGACAACGTATCTGTAGTATTTTTGTTGGAGTTGATTACGGGTAGACTGTAAGTTTGCGTGACATTTCTTCGATTAAAAAGTGTATCTAATAGACCGAAGCTAATACTAGAAAAAAGTAAGAATAGAAACACCATGTGGTGGCTTCTGGCTGCTAACTCTAAATCAGGATAGCTTTAAATAAAGGAGCACAAAATGGTGCAACCACAAGGTTCTGAGTTCGATTCCGGGAATAATGACCCCGAAATTCAGATGCTCGATTGATGAAAGTGGACTGTATATACATAGTTATTCCAAAAGAAAATTTCAGATGTGACACGAAACGGTTTTGGAAAATGTACTTGCAGATACTCGATTAACTATATTTAGCCAGTACTACAGAAACAAAACGAGCTGCCAAGGAAAATCACAATAAAGAAAAAAAAACAGCTCAATATCTCTAGGAGAGCACTTACCGGGGTGGGTTTTCTGACTACCTTTTACTCAGGCCTCGAGATCGGTGGCACTACGTTACAACTGGACGAGTGGCGGCAGCGCACGTCCTTTTACCTCCTCGGCCGACTCCACTTCCATCTAAGCGGAGTGCGCCTTCCATTTGACGCAAAAATGATGCCACGAGTCTAAGCTGCCCTCCCTTATCAGGCCCGTGCTGAAGGGAAACGCTTGGGATGGGAGAACGTACCGGCTAATTACTAGCTAACTAAACAAAAAACAAATGCGAGGGTATTCGTTTTCCGCGCAACCACTATGTAATAATTATTTTAGCTGATTCGTTTCTAATTTTTATATGATATATCAATAGCTTTCAGTACTCATAGTCAAATCAACAGACCGAAGTAGCAGACTTTGTGATGCTACGCGTATACACGAATGAAATTTACATATAAATGGGAATGCAAATGTTGAAGATGTCCACATCAAAGCAACGTATGTTTTATTATTCTGACGAACCCAACTTAACACAATAATGTCGATAACAATTGACTATAATTCTCTTTGATTATAATTAAGATTTATAAATAAATTTAAAGTTAAATTGAGTCCTAACGAAGATATCGGCTAATATTTCCAATATGGACTATCGATTTCAAGGCCCATATTTTTTTTGTAGATAGTACTCACTAAAAGAAAGCGTTTTGCAAAGTTTTAGGTTGCGAAAACTTACGGTTCATGAGATACATTTTTTTAAACTTTTCATACAAATTGGTAAATAACTCGCAATTACTAAATAAATTTGACAAATGATTGATGTCAAACGTCAGTTAGTGTAGGGTTCCGAATATTTTGAAAGTATCGATACCTCCTCGATACCAAGTATCGTATCAAAAGTATCAATACTACTTGGTATCGAGTACATTTCGTTAATTTTGGAGACGAAAAATTATGACAAACCAATTAGATGCATAGGAAGAGCTGATAAGTGCAATTATATATATATATATATATATATATATATATATATATATATATATATATATATATATATATATATATATATATATATATATAAAGTAGAATAAAGTTTACTCTATTTAAGTTCCACCTCTCACTGTTTGCAACTTGTTTGTATTTCTTAATTAGTACAGCTTTTGTAATTTTATTTTCTTATTTGCAACTTTCTGTATTATCTAATTCTTACTACAATAAAGTGTTTACTTACTTATTGACTTACTTATTTGATATCCAAAAAGTACCCAAAACCGAATCAGAGCACCCCACTATGCACGTGGGCTTGTCTGCCCTACCCCTAGAGTGTATATAAGAGCCCAGAGGCGCGGAGGGAGAGACTGCGCCCTCCTTTCTGCCAAGGAGGGTCGCGTTCGTATACGGCTTAGAGACTCTCTAGTCAGATCGTTAAGCCATTTCCTAAAAGGCGGTGTTTAGTGGGTAAAAGTCTCCACATAACCACGCAGCCGGCTGCGTGGTATGCTATGAGCATTCACCGCCTCCCTCCCCCGCTTTCCGGAGGGTTGCCCATATTTGCTTCGGGCGCAAAAAAAAAGGAGGGAGAGCAGTGTCCGCCCGCCGTAGGGAAGCGCAGGCACTGCTCATCCCGCAGCGCCGGAGCTGCCACGGAGCGCCGGAGCACAACTTCCCGGCTTCTTACCCCCCTAGTCTCCAAAATTAACGAAATGTACTCGATACCAAGTAGTATTGATACTTTTGATACGATACTTGATATCGAGTACGTATCGATACTTTCAAAATATTCGGAACCCTACACTAATTTACGTTTGACATCAATCGATTGTCTAATATGGGCTTTGAAATCGATGGTCCATATTGGAAATATTAACTAAGATATCAAATCTTTATGAATATTGATGATGGTGAACCGATTAACTCAGCCACATCTACCTAGCATTCCATTTCTGAACTTAAACATCCGCCATAGAAAAGTGTATTTATAGTCATATTATTCACACTTGACAGGCGATTTGGTAAAAAACGTAGTACACTTGTTGTGTTGGTCCCTACTTTAACGTATGGTAGTGAAAGTTGGGTGTGGCAGAAGAAGCACCAGAGTAGAATGAACGCAGTAGAAATGCGGAGCGGAGAGTCGTTAAGGAGTATGTTAAGCTGATCTGAATTATAGGGTGAGAAATTGTGTGATAAAAGAAGAGTGTGGTTTGCAAGATGATGTTGTAACCGGGATTAAGAAAGGAATGCTTCGGTGGTTTGGTCATGTGGAAAGAATGAATGAGGAAAGAGTGACAAAGAAAATTTATGTTGCAGTAGTGAATGGCAGAGTCGGAAAAGGACAAATTGGCGTTTTATTGAAAACGGGCCAAATTAGGAGTACCCTTAACCGACGAGCATGTATGCGTAGGTATACATTTTTTTTTTTACTTTTTTTCTTCCTCCCCCTTTTTTTTATTTTTAATTTTCTATCATAACTTTTTTTTTTTTTTTATAAAAAATAAAAATGGATGTGAAGGAGGCGAGAGAGGTGTGTCAGGATCGCCCTTTCTCTCCCCCCCCCCTCTTATTTTTTTATTTTTTTTCTTCTTCTTCCTTTTTTTATAAAGGGGGGAAGGAGAGAGGGGGGTGCCAAATGGAAGTCTGTAATCTCTGCCTACCCCTCTGGGTGACAAGCGTGAGTATTTATATATACATATATCTATCGTTGGCTACAAGATCTTACAAATCAACTCTTAAGTCCGCAAATCTAATAAATGGTGCCCTAAAGGCTGCTTTATTAATAAAATTTGACACAGTGAAAACACTCGTGGTGTGTTCGTATAGATCCATTTACTCGACTGTTTCCAATCTTCTTTGCATTTGAGCTTTTTTGCCTTTTATATAAAATTTTAGTGCTACGGCGCTACTGTCTACCTGATGATAAGGTACTTCTATAGCCCGTGGTCAACTCCTTTCATAGAATAGATGCTTCTTCCAAGGACCAGAATGGAATTTTTTACAACCTGTAAGTTTGCGTGACATTCTTTACACTGGCTTTCTTTACACTCGGACCAAAACATAGTAGTGTAGACATTATTAGTGTTAAGTGGCAGAAAAGGTAAGATGGTGGACTACATAGACGGACTCTTAGGCAAAAAGGAGATCTAGTAAATGTTGGTGCAATGTTTGTCGCTTACTCTGTTTCCAAAATACCTTACAGGTAACAAACACATATGGAAGGCATTTAAATGTAGTTTTTTTTTTAAATAAATTTAGAAGTAAAGTTTCACGTAATCAAATTATAAATTTCTATGACATATTTCATCATACTAAATTAGAAAAGTTTGATCGGGGTAAGTTTTTGGAATTTATTAACGCATGTAAAGAGCGATGGAAGTATAATTTTCTCGTCGCGAACGGGTGATAAAGTGGTTTAACAACTTTGTTATAGTTTAACTCTCAAACGTGGGAACAGACTGTGATTAATGTAGCCAGCATAAGTAAGAAATAAAATTATATGTTTAGGATTAATAATAATGACATCTCATTCAAGTAAATTAGTCTCAGTTTCATTAATGTCTTTTAGAAATGCTGCATCATGAATGGATTGGATAGTGCGAGGAAAGAATACGGTCCCTCGGGCCAGCTTAGAATTAAGCATAAGATCATTTTACTGGTAATGAGGTTTGGCTTCTTTTTGCTTTTGGATGACAACAGATCTGCATTTTACTTAAAAAAAATGCATGGTTTTTTCGACGTCACAAAAAATTAATCCAGTAATCACAAATCACTGTATTTTCATGCAGAAATTAAACCGATGTTTTCTGGATAACATGGGTTTAGTAAGTGATAAACACGGTTAAAGATTTCATTAAAAAATTGCAGAGTATGGAGAAGCGTTGTCAAGGTAGATAGAAGCCAGTTATGCTTGCAAACTACTGTTAGAGCCTTCAGAAAGTTACTGTCACTACTGGCTCTAAGATGAAAGCCAATCGTTCTATAAAAAATAGTTTTCTAATGTAGAATAGAAATTTACGTCACTATGTCATTCTCTTTACTTCTTTTTTGCATATAATCATAACATAATATAAAAATGTATGTCACTATTTCATTAAATTTACGTCTTCCCCATATGTTGCCTCAATGGAAGGATGGGATATTTTTCATAGTTAGTAGAATTTCCCGGTTTTATTCCCTTTTCGTCTCTTTAACACTCATAGTACAATATGGGGTAATGGATTTTCTTATAACGCCGTCACGGTTGATGTCAATACTTTAATTTGGTTAATTAAACTTAAATTGTCGTAAAAAAATTATTCGCTATTATTACTGAAAATCGAATAAAACCATTAGCTACTAAATATAAACCAACATACACACTACACAAATACAACAAATATTCACACAATCGAAACTTTACATTTTTTTTAAATTTATTATTTGTTTATATTTGTTTTATGCTGCAGTGTATCATTATAAATTTATAATAACAAAAATTCACATACGACGTTCCCCGCACAACTAAATCACAAAATGGTGAATCATGTTTGTCAACCCATATAAGCGGCGATATGATCACGCGTCTATGCGACTTCTATTGTCTTATTATTACGATTTCTGTGTGTACCACTTAGCATTAACTACATTTTGCTCATCAAGTGTTATCGTGCATACAGGACTCGTTAAAGTGGAAAAAAAAAACTCTTCTTGTCTGCCTCAATTTTGTTGATTTGCTGTCACCTTCGAATATTCATATGGTAGAGGCTTTTCTTCCGGATTATAACAATATATCCATGTTTGATCTCCTGTCACAATGCCACACACAGAATTTCGCGATCGCGAACGTGATCAAACTTTATCCAAGTTTTTTCAACTCTAATCTCTTTATTCTTGTTCTTAAGGAATCCAACGGCAACAAAGTTTTCTAAGTTTTTAATAATGATGTACGATTTTTTAAATTTTTTTTTATAGGATAGGGTGACAAACGAGCACACAGTCCACCTGATGATAAGTGGTTGCTGCGGCCCATAGACATCTACATCTATCTTCCATTACAAATCGAAATGCAGATGCGTTGTCACCCGTGAGGACTGAGATGGAATGCCTCATTTCCAGTAAAAAGGGTCTCCGGTTCTCTACACTCACCATACGAAATACAGCAGCATTAAGCTACTATTTCACGCTGGTATTCTGTGAGAGCGTGGTCCTTCCCCGGTCGAGCCGACCCATTCGTGCTACAACTATACTACTAATATAATTGCAGCATGGCTCTACCACGTAAAGTGGTAAAATTTAGTTCATACTAATACTCAAATATCCTTGAATCTCCTAAAAGGTGATACGCAGGATTTCTTTAATTAGTCGCCTAATAGTAGCCACATTTTTCACCGTGATTGCGTTTGTGGATCGACCCCATGAATTTTATCATGCTTAGGAGCCTAACGGAGCTTTCTCGAGTGCCAATCGTGCCCCGTAACGATAAGTGAATTGTAGGACGGCTGCCACTAGATGGATTGACAACTTAGTAAGAGTATTGAATAAAACATCTTTTACGGATTTTATCACGTTTAATTAAACGTGATAAAATTAAAAGGAGTAAAAATAATTCTTGGAAATATAAGAATTCACTAGTAAGAGTAGTTATCTGCATAGCTCGAACTAAGTACGAGTATAATTAAGTAATGCAGTAGTCATTTTCCCGCACTGGGAATAAATGCTACGCGATGTGATTTCCATGCAATGAATAGTATTAAATTTAGATAATGAATGTGACCTGTTCTAGCTACAGAAATTTCGATTCAGTTGTGGTTATGCGGCTATGTGACATTAGAGTACTGTCCTTTAAAATTAAAGCTGTATAATATTTTAATGTAACGCTTGTTAGTCTATTTAAACATCTTTAGGTGGTATAAATAAGACTGAATTTTCAGTTGTTAGAGGTAATTTTATTATATCCTTCTATTCTTTACGTTATAGTTCTTTCTTTCATCATTACTGCCTGTATGATTACACCACACATTTTTTTAGTAAACGTTGCAACCTGCTTTAGCCGGGCGTCGCGTGTATTTAAAGGGGGACGCCCATTTTCGGCCATGGAACGCCCAACAATGTGAATTTGTTAAAAAATTATATCTTTATTTATGGTTATTAATCGCGGTATTCATTTATCCTCAAACAATGGGAATATTTTTGCACAAATTAAAAGTACCGGAAACATAATAATAAAAATTAGGTAAATCATTATGTCATTAGTTTGTGAATAAAAAAAAAGTGTTGCCAATCACAAAACACATTTAAAAAATCGATTCTCTTTTTCGATTGATTATTTACGGTGTCATCATTACAGTGCTAATATAATTTTTAAATAATTATGATGTTACGATAATTAAACAAGCGAATTACTAGCTGATTTCTAATGAATTCTTTAGAGAGTAACAAATGCTACGGCACAATTTAACTGTTAATCTTAACCGATCTTCTTTGAAAACAGAGAAAACAGAAAGAACTGTTATTCTTATCTGTTTTTAAAGAAGATCGGTTAAGTTATTCTTATCTGTTTATAACAACACATTTAAAATAGAATCATGTTATGATAACGAAACAAGTTAGTTTCCAGCTGATTTACCATGAATCCTTTAACCTTTTGAGCGGCAAAGTCGCCTATACTTGACCAACACCTGCGGGCTCTGAGCGCCAACGACGTCTATAGTTGACAAAAAACCCGGCTCCGAAAAATATGAAATATAGATATTGGAAAATTATTACAGGTATTTTAATTCTACACTCCTCAAAATAGGAATAACCCAGCAACATGTGAGTATAAAAAACAAGTCTTCTAGAGCCACAAGTACTAAGAAACATTGAACTAATAAAAATGGATTTTTATCTAAGCAAATACTATGTCCAGCACGCCAAAGTCGTCTATGGTTGACCGCTAGTATCAAACGCGGGAGGCATAGATTTCTTGAAAACTATCCAAAATTCAGCTCAATGGTGTTTTTTTTTCTATTATTATTGCTATTTGAATAAAATTAAAGGTTATAAACATAAAACTATAATTAGCTACATGAATAAAAAAATGTTATCAGATTATCATCGCATAATAAATCTAATATCTCAACTCTAGCGCATCTTTAGCGCGTCATTGAAAATCAGTTCACTGGGCATCGTGATTACGTCATAAGTGATTACCGAGAAAAGTAGAGCAATGCAACATGAACGATTCCTCAGAACTCATTCGGATTTTGGAAAGCGTCGATGATGATGAATTTTGATTTTTGATTGATGAATTGAATTTTTGATTGATTGGTGAACAAATATGTTTATTTATTCCATGACCAAGATTTTAGTATTATGAGGCTGATTTACCTAGTGCGAATAATTATATACAATTGTTGATTAATGAATAATTATGTACCTTTTTTAATAATAATACAAAATTACAATTAATGTTTTTTTACTTAGGGTGTGAAGAGCAATTTTTCATTTTGTGTTGTGCCATTTTCTTTCTCAGTCTCAAAATCATCTAGCAGCATCAGCATCATATCAAATCCCCATTGTCATAAGAGTGTAAGACTTTTCTTCTGTGCGTCACTTGGCCTACGCCTTCCCCGACACATAAAATATTATGAATCGATGTCTGTATATTTCGGTTAGATCGATTTTGAAATCGATACACAACATTCTAAGAATGTTTCAAAAGGGAAGGTCAGCTACGCCGTTGTCGTCCAGTCGCGACAGTGTCGTCATTAGGATGGAGAGTAGTGCTAATGTTTACTACTATTTTATTGTTATTGTTTGTTTTTTATTTATGTTTATATGTGCAAAGTACATATATAAAAAGAGTGGAAGACGGCACAAGATTAAATAAAACATACAGTTTATTAAGAGTCATTTATAGCATAAAAAACCAACAAAAACAAGTTATTTCACGTTATCGATATATCAACTCTTGGCAACACTATTTTGTTTTGGCGCTTTGGCGTACAGGACACGGTAATGCGTTTTTGGCGTGGCGCTCAAAAAGGTTAAAGCTTAACAAAACGCAACTGCACAATTTTTATCAATTTCAAGACAAAAACAACCGTTGTTATCGGCTTGGTTGAAAACGTTAACAACCGCCTTCACATCTGTAGTTATGATAATTAAATAAGCGATTTAATAGCTGATTTACAATGAATTCTATGCAGTATAACATAACGCTACTGCACAATATAACTGTTATTCTTATCTTTTCTTAACAATACATTTAAAATGAAATCATGTTACGATAATTAAACAAGTGAATTTCTAGCTGATATACCATGATTTTTTTAGAGCTTCATAAAACACTACTGCACAATTAACTGTTCTTAAAAATACACTTAAAATAGAATTTAAATAAAAAAGGAAAATACATTTTAAAAAGCGAGCAGAAGTTAAAACACCTCCAAGATTATTCTCTTTTTTATGAAATTATTAATCGAATAATAATCGAATCGCTATGGATATTATGATGTTATGATAATTAAACAAGCGAATTACTAGCTGATTTACTATGAATTCTTTAGAGTACAATAAAATGCTACTGCACAATTTAACTGTTATTGTTATCTGTTTTAACAATACATTTAAAATGGAATCATGTTATGATAATTAAACAAGTGAATTTTTAGCTGATTTACCATGAACTGTTTAGAGCATAACAATACGCTACTCCACATTTTAACTGTTCTTAAAAATACGTTTAAAACATAATTTAAAAAAATAAAAGAAAATATATTTTAAAAAGCGTGTAGAACTGAAAGCGAAACTCAAATATTATTATTTTTTCATTAAATTACTAACCGAATACAAATCGATATCGTTTCGTTGTATTTATGTTAGTTATGTGGCAACATCAAATCTGACAGCTATAGGAAATATGTCATGCGAAATGAAATCACAATTCAACAAGTAAAAAGGTACTAGTGAATTCACAACTAAATAGTTGCCATTGTGTTATTTTGTTTGTTATTTTTCAAATAAATTCTCAAGAACTCATATGGAGTGAGATTGTCGATCACATTATAGTGTGACAACAGTTAAAAGTAAGTGTTCAAAAGTTTTTAATTTATTAATTCTAGTGCTGATATTTGATAGTGATGAATGTATGAAATGATGAAGTTGTTTTATTTTTTAACATATGCACAAGCTATACCTGACAAACAAAATAGCTTATTTGTAACACGGCGATAAGATTAGCTAGCTAACACCAGATAGTTACGAAATGGACAATTTTTATCAAATACCAAGAAATAAGACAGTCGATTTTTAATTGTTTTTGGACTACTGGTAGGCAGTCAGTCCTTAATTATTAAATAATATAGGGCATTAAGTTTTAAGTAACATTTACCTATATTTGAGTTTAAAGTAAACAAATCTATTTTATTTTGTTCACTTTGTCTTATTTTTTTTTATTTAATATTATTTCAGCCATCTTCATCGCGTGAGTGTCATGATTGCGAAGGATTGATAAAGCAGCAACACGTTAAACTTTAGAACGGGAACCATCTGAATCATCTAGTCCATCCTTGTAGCAATCTAAAGTAAGTAATGTATTGAACCTAGAACAACAAAGCTTAGATCATACATCATACAATATACTGCTGCCTAATTTTGTAAGAGCACCACTCACACAAAATCAATGTTTTTTCCTGGTTGTAACAATTCCAATCAACTCACTGTTCCATCAGCATTGCGGGTATGTATTTTTGTGAATACAATTACTATGTACCTCCAGAATGTAGAATCAGTAACTACCATTTAAATAGTAACTCTTGGTATTTACTTTTAGAATTAATATATAACCATATTAAAACATTTAGTGTAGCACAAATTATAGATTTTTCTACATTATTGTAAGATAATATTTGCCATCATATAGACTTTGAAAATATTTACAATATGCCCGAATATACTGTACATTATTAGCCACGCTTATCAAAGGCACAATGCCAATAAATTCTGTCTGAAGTGCCCAAAATGTCAAGTAAACATAATGGATGCTTTGCACTTGCTGTATATTTGATGAAAGTAAGAACAGGAGATAGTGATGAATGCATATAGGCATTATTGCAAGTACCAAGAAACAAATTAGAGCGGCTCATGAATATGGCCCAAGAAATATTAAATCAGGATGTTGTTCCTATGAATTTTATCCATCGTTACCACTCTCTGTGCCAAATTCTATTCTGTAATTATGATATTATATCTGAGGCAAATAATTTCTTAGCTTTCCTAGATGTTTTTGTTATCCAAAATCCTAACAACATCATAGGTCACACTGTGTATAGAAAAAAGACCCATACAAACTGATATTTAAGCGGTGAATCTCACCATAATCCTTCACAGTTAGTTACCATGAGCAAATCTTTGTTACAGAGAGCATATGGGATCTGTGAGAACAAGCACCTGGCCGCGGAGCTTCAGCACGTCAAGCAGGTTCTGCACAAAATCAAGCTTCAGGTCCCACGTCTTCGTCACAGTGACCGAGTGAAGCCGACCGCAGTTGAGCGTGTGCCTGCTGTACTACCGTATGTCAAGGGTGTCACCCCAACCATATAGACATACATCAGATTTGATAGACCACAAATCCTCGTTAAAGAACATTAATTCCTACCAAGGATGATATGTGAGGCTACTGAAATTAAAAAACATCCTAATTTCAGTAGAGAAGGCGGTTGGGTACTACCACCTGTTTGGGACACTATAATTAATAAAATTAAAACAAACCCCAAGCATACCACTGCAAGACTTAAAGATAGAGTAAGTTCAATCTGCGTAGATTGGACTATAAAAATAATAATAAAAAGCTGAAGGTACTCCATGTCCCAATACTGACATTGGGATGGCAGTCACCTCAGTACCCCGTGACCATGGGTGCTATAAAGCACCTGAAACGTCAGGAATTAATAATAATAGTATAATAATAATAATATAGCCATTTATTTTCGAACTTTGGGGTTACATAATATTTGTGTTTGAGTTCCTATTGTAATACTAGTTAAAGTAAGTCTCTCTGTTCGGTGTGCCTTTTGACATAGGCCTCCAAAAGAAAAATCACGCGTCGGGAATTAAAAGTTAAAGAAATTAAAAGCAATAAAATTGGTAAAAGTAGTCGTTAAAAAACTGTATTTGTGAAAATAAAAAGCTTTATATCATAAAAATCCCGACTATTTTTAAACCAATTCCTTAACCATTTCATTATTTTAATTGCATATTATCATTTCCATATGCTTTTATATGTGGGCACCCATGGCCGAAGTGTCTATGAACAGTGGGCATCCCCCTTTACAAGCTGACGATCGGCAGTACGTCAACAACCGTCCTTCTGAACAACATCTACACAAGGAAAGATCTGCCACTCTAACTCTATAATTATTTTACTTTTAACTTATAATTATTTTACTATTAAACTTTTAACTTTGGTGATCTTATCCTTTTGACGTCCTCATCAACAACTACAACTCTTCTTCTTAAAAGTGTGTGGCTTTACAAACCATACATTTTATGGTCCTTCGAGCCGGATTTGAACCAGCGACCTATGGATCAAAAGTACAATACAATACAATCTCAAAAGTAGTTTCACGGAGGGTCATTTTTTATAGTTAACAAGTTTGGCACACATATCAAAAAACTAAAGTAGTAAATAAAAAAACAAATGATTTTATTGAATAGATGTAGGAAAATGCTGCCGCCCATCTTCTAATTTGTTTCCCTCCGTCTTATGTATCGAGTTCATCATAGCCTCTAATGAGATATTGATATCATTTTTACTAAACTAACGTTTTAGTATTTTATCTTTGCGCTATTATTTTTCTTTATACGTATATTACATGTTATATCAGTTAAGGCCTCATTTGATTGTATTGTATTGTATTTTGTATAAGTTACGGTATTTTGATACGTTGTAGTGTCGAACCGCATTTATCACAGTTGTAAATTCACCTTAACACAATTCAGAATTACTATTACATATCCTAATTATTATAGCTGTTAGTCTTCCTTACTTCCGTTGATTTATCTTAGTTACCAACATACAAATATTTTAGAATATGGTGGTTGCGTTACACATAACTTCATTTTGTTTTATGAATCACGTATTATTCAACCTCAGTATTTTAATGTAAACGTTCGTATTTACGTATAATATTATTTTATTGTACGAATAAATAAGTACAAAAATTTATTTTTATAATATATATTTATTCTATTATAAATGTGAAAATGTGTTACGACAGAAGCATTATTTATGAAGAAGCGTTAATTCACACTTGCGATGATTTTTAAGTGTTCATGAACTTTATCTTTAAAAAGAAACTTATTAGTAGCTTTTTTGTGTTTCAAGAGCGTTTTCGGTCTCGAATCTTATACGTATGAGAGCGAAATATTGGGGCGTATAACCAGTACTTATAGACCAAAAGATTTGAAATTTAAATTTCAAGGACTCTCAATAGTGTGCCTTTACCTCCTTGCCTCCGAAATTGATGCTGCTGTGTTTCGTATGGTGAGTGTAGGGAACCGGAGACCCATTTTACTGGGATCGAAGCATCCCATCTAAGTCCTTAGGGGTGACAACGCATGTGCAATTTGATTCTTAATCGAATATAGATGTCTATGGGCCATAGCATCCACTTACCACCAGGTGGACTGTGTACTTGTTTGTCACCCTTATCGTATAAAAAACCCAGCTAAAGCAGAGAAGGTTGAGGGTGAAAAAAAATTAATTAAAAAATATCTCTAACGTTATGTCCTTTTTATTTTTTAATTCAAAATTCGTGGTAATGCATTATTTTAACTGATTTTACTGCGCACATACACATTCGTAAGGGTCGATCGGTAGGCAAAAACGTTGTTGCCCATAAATCACATTTAATTTCAATTAAAAGCAGAAGCCTTATTTACTCATATTTTCTAAAACTGCAATAACGGTATATCATTATTGATATATTTGAACTCATTAAAATTTTGCTACTCTTTAAAAAATAACCCTGTATTTCTTATTACATAGGACTGATTTGATTTAAATTTTTGAAGTAAATGGTTTCTTTCTGATTTACTTACCAACATTCCCTCTTTAACGTAATCCCACCTTACTAATACGATATAAATGTATTGCAAGTATTACACTCATTGTCAAGTTGTCATCTACCATGTTAAAATCATTAACAATTAATAAAAAAATTACTTATATTTAACAATATTTTCCCAGATAAAATGCAACCTTACATCTATATGTTTAGTTCTAGAACTAAAACCCAGGTTTATAGCAGTCAGTTGATTGCATTTTTGGTTATCTCCACTGTTCAGGCCTTCTCTGTCAGCCTCTATCTGCGAAACATTCTGTTGTTTACAGGAATTCCAAGAAATGCAAGCATTTCGAAACATAAAAACGTCACCAGTTCGTGATCTTCTATCCTGTAGGTCACTAGCCCAGTCTGCATCACAATACCCGGTTATTTCCTAGAAGTCATCTTTCACATAACATAAGCTTAGGTTCTTGACGGTTCCTTGGAGGTATCTTATTACACTTTATCCAAGCTAGTGTTGATTCTCTGGTCCATTACAGTACTGACTTAATTTTTAACCGCATATGTAATGTCAGGTCGTGTAACTTGTGCCAGGTACAATAGAGAACCCACCGCTTCCCTATAAGAGAATTTATCATCTTCATTCTCAGGTTTCTTAGTAAATTTCATATTTACCTCCATTGGAGTGCAAACTAGTTTCCATTCAAACATGCCAAAGCGTTTTAACACTTGGTTTATATTTCTCTTGAATTTTTCTTACTTTATCCCACCTGCCTCACGATCTCTTTCTATATACATGCCAATAAACTGTTGTATGTCCCCTGAACTTTCATACCGAATTCCTCTTTAAGATTTTCTTTGATATCTGTTTTCTTTTCGTTTGTATAAATCATAAAGTCATCCACCCAAACTACAATAAAAATCATTTTTGATTCATTTACAAATTCAAATGATACATGCATGGATCTATTTTTGATCTGTCCAAATATATTTTAAGTAGAACATCGTTAAATTCAAGATCTGTGACGACAAGCTTGCTTGAACCCGTATATTAGTTTATTTAGGTGATATACCTGATCACTCTCTTTTCACAGATATTATTTATCAGGGCAAGATCAAAATCAAAATACACCAGAAAGCGTGTAATGTGCATATTTAGATGACAAATAATGTTGCACCAAGAATTACCCGCCTCAATTTCAACTATCGATAAAAATGGCAGCATATTCATGTCTTCTAATTTAACGCTGATGAGGTTAGTGAACATTTTTACACAACTACAAAGTCAAACTACAAATCGGCAAAGCCAAAAGGATGGTCTATAATTAAGAAGACAAAACAAAGATCATGTGTAACGTAACGTCCATGTTCCCCTATGCCGGTAGTTGTTGGGAGCCCTAAGCTCGAAGTTGTTGATGAGTATGTTTACCTGGGACAAATAGTTCGACTAGGTAAGTCCAACACCGACAAAGAGGACTATCGACATATGTAACTTGGATGGGCAGTGTTCGGAAGATTACGACACATTTTCTCGACAGGTATACCTCTTGTAAGTACAGTGCGTGTTGCCAGTGAAGACTTAATAGATATATAATGGAGAGGGCTACGCTCGGGGTTTCTCTGCGTGATAAAGTTAGAAATGAGTATATCCGCAGTAGAACCAGAATAATCAACAAAATACAACGGGTTAGTTAGCTGAAGTGTAGTGTATTTTTTTTACAGGATAGGGTGACAAACGAGCACACAATCCACCTGATGGGAAGTGGTTACTGTGGCCCATAGACATCTACATCTCTCCTAGATTACAAACCAAAATGCAAATGCGTTGTCACCCGTGAGAACTAAGGTAGAATACCACGTTTCCAGTAAAAAGAGTCCCCGGTTATCTATACTGACCCTTCGAAACACAGCAGCATTAAGCTACTATTTAACGCTGTTATTCTGTGAGAGCGTGGTCCTTCGCCTATCGAGCGGACCCATTCGTGCTATAACTATACTACTGTTTTAACTGCGACAAGGCTCTACCACGTATAACATTATGATGTTATGATGATTAAGAGTAATGATGTGTATATAAAATAAAAGTTAATAACTAAAACCAAACCGCGATAGGAAACGTGTAACATCGGGGCCATACCATACCGTGATTCCTGTGAACGGCTGTCTTCTCAGTGAAAAATGCTTTGCTTTATGAGCATTGAACTTCCTGCAAGTTTTGTTTTGATAGAGTCTGCACACATCTTGATCTCTGAGCTCTCCAATCCCTTTATAATTTGCTTATAAATTTCGGTTAAAGCAGCCAACATCAGTGTCCAAGCCATTCATCATCAATGTCATATTTGATATTTCTAAGCTTTTGAGCTGTCGGCATATTCTTATTCACATAGTCAACTAAATTTCGAGAAATATCCAATGTTAAGAGGTCTCTAAAAAAGGCAACTTTTTCAACCCGCTGACATCGAAAGCCTGCTGCAAGCTGCCCAAGACTTCTTTACATGTAGTTGCGTTTTGTACATGCCCATAATACATTGGTTCTACCAGTAAAATAAGCTTAGATTTGCCTTTATTTCCTTTCTGACGTCAGTATTAGTTATTTCTATACAACTCCACAAACTTTCACGCATGAAATACGCTTCCAATGCAAATTTCCAACTCGCATAAATTATCTCTTCCGACGAGTATGTTAATGTGAAATGGATTGTGGCCTGTATTGTACATCTTTTACGTGTAGTAAAATTTTTTCGACGATGTGACTGAGCGAGCACGCCGCTCCAAGTTAGGTTATGTGGTAACCTTAAAATGTATGACGGTAACGTGACGGAACAAATACGCCTTTGCCGGATTATTTTTTTATTTCTGCGTTTATACTTTTAATGATTTTCATCAAACACACTCTGCTACCATGATGATATTTCGGAATAAAATCGTTAAAATAACTGTAACGGAAATATGTAGGAACGTATTTTATTTGCAATTACAGAGTAGCAGTACATAAAGTATAATAATCTACAAGAATTAGATTAGGGAAAAAAATAGTTGCCAACATAATGCACTTAAATAATTAGGTCTAAAGCCTACAGAAATATATAAGTTGTTACGTTCTGATTTACCAACAAAAACTGCTCATGACAGTGACGTTTAAGTCACTGTTTCTTTTTCTATTGTTATATTCTTTATTGCAAAAAGTGTTTCTGTAATTGTAATTAGTTTTATTGATATTAAATAAAAAGAAGAGAAAGAGACACTAAACGTTAAATAAAATTGTTTCTCCTTTCTTTTGTTATTTATGTAATGTTAGGCTAGGTCCACATTTGATTATCTCTGTGTATAATCCATCCTAAAGCTCCTTCTCGCTTCTATGTAGATACCTATTACTTTAGCGCTAAGTTATATACTAGTAGTTTAAAAAAGATTGCTCCGATGTATCTATCAATGTATTATTTGATCACATAAACAAAAGTAATATTAAGTTAATCGGTTAAACAAATGTCAGTATTGTTTCTTAATTTAAAATAAAAGAGATGAATTTCAAATAAAATAAATTATTCTAATAACAAATTTCGCATGTCACATATAAAAAATTATAAATCTAAGTATATCGAACAAATTAGACGCCATTAAATGTGGACACTGCGTTATATATCTTTGCGCTCTTGTGCGAACATATGAAGTCATACACATGCTCGAAATTCGTAAGTGTTAACTTTCAAGAAAATTTTTCCTGGAAAATTCGAGAATGTATTGGTCAGGAAAACAATTTCAAGACGACTTAACTTAGACCGAAGGCTTGGCATAGACTCGAGTTTAGTGGTTTCACTAAGCTCTAAGATCACTTTGACACACAAGTGCAAGTCTATGCGTGGAGTAAGAAAGCAGAATAAGAAAATTAATATATAATATATAATTATTGTCTCGTGGATTTCATACGATTATAATAAAGCTAATTAAAAAAAGTGACGAATAATAAAATCTTATGGATTCCTTTGGAATGGCTCAAGGAATTTAAAACTCTCTGTTTGAAGGCTTCAAAGGCACGAGATCATAGATATCCAGCTACTACAGAAAAGGTCACGCCTAACATTTTACTTTCATTGGCTTCCAAACGTCACGTCTAATATTTTACTTTCATGTAATTACAAAGTGTTAAGACAATAAAGGGTTATACATCATAAATGCCGAAAGAATCGCGTACATTTAATACTATAAAGAAACTTACTAAATCATGTTTAATGTTTTCTCAGTTATTAACAACAACATTTTACGTAAATAAAATTTTCGTCTGATCTTAGAACGCTTAACATAATATCCTGCGCTCTGCCATGTTATTTGGGCGGGTCTTTATTTAATTTTAAAGAACTACATTTGAATTTCAGGGCTAAACACGTATTAAAGTACATAATATTGACAAAAGTTTAAGTTTTACTAACAAAATAAGTATATATATTATTAACTAAAAATAAATATATTTAATTAAGGAAATATAATCGTTTTTCGTTATTTGCCAATACGTATTTGTGGTGTAGGTGGTGCACCCTAAGAAAGTAAACATCCTTCGTCTCATTGGTGCCAGATATAAAATGTCAAATATCGGTGACCAAGAGCAGCGTCTAAGTTGAGAGATTTTTGGCACTGACACTTGTTAGTTCACATGCATATAACTTAAAGACGTAATGACTACAATGGAATGGACGTTTACAGACTGGATGATGAAGAAAATTAGTTATTGACGTATAATTTGACAGGTACATAATCTTTAGGAAGTTTATATCATCTTTTCCAAGTGCTATCCTGACATGCATGGTACGCTCCTGCTCGCTGACTCGCGAAACCCTGACGACCAACTGTCTTGTCGTATTTTTTATAGATGTTGATGACAAAATTTGTACTGTGCTGGCAGTGTTAGGGAATTCATGAAATATTTCACCTCGTGAGTGTCTTATAAGGCAAATATAGGAAATGAAAGGAAGATTGCATGGCTTCAAAAAATTGGGTTCTTCATATCTCGTTTGTGCCAGACGTACCAATACCCAGACCGCTGCCGGGGCGCGTGTCAAAGTGGGAGACGTCTGGTGATGTGATTGCCAATCCGCCTGCCAAACATGGTGATTAAGGCTCCAGGTAAATTCTTACCATAGCAATATAGACTCTTGTCCTGCAATGGATATCTACGACATTTAAATCTGTAAATCTACATTTAAAATAATAAAAATGCAGAAACGTTGTCACCCCAAAATAAATAAGAAGAAACACTTCGCTACCAAGAAAAAAGGATCTTATGCTGTTGTTCTGATTTTCTGTGGTTCCTTGATATTCTGCGGGGTCTTTTTCTACTCGAACCAATTCATTCGAACTGTGGTATTTCATAATGAAACTGAGACTAATTTACTTAAGTAAATAAGATAATAAGATATCGTTGTTAATCGTAAACATATAATTTTATTTCTATTTCGTACTTCTGCTGGCTACATTAGTCACAGTATGTTCCCACGTTTGACAGTCGTTCAACTATAACAAAGTTGTTGAGCCGCTTTATCACCCGTTTGCGACGAGAAAATTCTACTTCCATCGCTCTCTACGTTCGTTAATGAATTTCAAAAACTTCCCTCAATCAAACTTTTCTAATTTAACGTGATGGAATATATCATAGAAATTTAAATTTTTATTACAAGAACCTTTATTCCTAAAGTTAGAATAAGATTTTTAAAGTTACATTTAAAAGTTGTTATGTATTAATAATTAAAATGATTTTATTTTAAAAAGAACATTTAAATACTCGTACACTCCATATAAGTTACCTTCAAAGTATTTGGCCATCACTTGGGAACGTAGAGTAAGCAACAACATGGCACTAACATTTACTTGCTGTAAATGTTAGTGCAATATTGAAATACTAACAAGCTACTGCGGTTTATGGACACCTGCAACCAGCTTCAAAAAAGTCCGGACAAAGTTAAAATGTCTCACAGCATTTATGTAAACTGGCTCTATTATATTACTCATCGAAATTAAGTAGTTATTGCACTTGACGGACTTCTATCGGACCAGCAATGGAGAAAATATACTTCGAAATATACAGACTGTCCCAGAAATCGACGTCAAGCGAAAATCGGCCCTGCCATAGTTACGGTAGTTATCAGAAAAATAAAATAAAAATTTTAATTACGTTCTTTTCTTACATAGGCTTTTTAAAAAAATCGAGAATATCAACTGCCTGTACAATTTTTAGTTTTTAAAGAAACCCAGTTTTGAACACTTTTTTTTACTTAAAATTATTTTATTGTGACCAAGGCTTTCCTAAAGGTCTTAACTTTAAAATTCTGGTTTGAGTGAGATGGACAGAGACGAAGATAGCCATTTTATAAAGTGTGAGTGAGACTGATGGTAACGCCACTTTTAGTAATGTGTCAAAGACGGAGAAAGTAATCTTACGAAATGTGAGGAAGACAGATAGAGACACCACTTTTATTAATGTGTGAGAAGGATACACCATTCGACTAGTGCGAGTGAGGCAATAGTCGCTGTTATCCATCTTCACTAACGCACACATAATACAGAACAATACGTTACGCTCCGCCGTTTACTGCGCATCTTTTCGTATTCATTCTTGACGATTTAGTACTAGAATTTTTTAGATGCCTATTATTTAAAAAAATACATAATAATCTTTTTTTTTACTTTATACCCGTTTCCGGCTTGACGTCGAGTCCTGGGCCAACATGTATACTTGGAGTTTATGAAACGCTCCCAAAGACGAAGACAGACGATAGACTAACGATATCTTTCATGATGGGTCAGAAAGAAAAACGATTCCGGTTAAAAAAAATCATTTTATCACGCCGTTTTATTAGCTTTATTCACGCTCCATCATGTTAGTACAGCTAAATGAAACGATAATTTCTTTAAAAAAATCATGAAAGTACTACAAATTTTATAATAATAAATCTGTAGGAAAGTAGTTTCTGCAATTCTAATATTTTCTGGAAAAACAAGTTCAGGAGATTGAATAAAGGGCACTGAAAAAGGTTTTTAGATTTTTTGCCTGTCTGTGTACTCACGATTCACGCTAAAAATACTAAACATATTTTCATGAAATTTTGTTTGTAGGTTAGAAAGAGACTCGGGGAAAGTCATAGGCTGCTTTTTATCCGATTACGAAACTTCGAAAAAGGAGGGTTAAGTGTGATATTAACTTCTTTTTAATGTCATCAATCATATAAAATTGAAATTAACTTTTAATCAAATAAATAAAATATTTATAAATAAAGTAAAATTAGTTTACTTTGTTTATAAGTAGTAAAACTAAAATTAGTTTTAACCATTGCGTAATAAATTGAACAACGCCGACAATATACGTTTTACTTTTTCAAAACAGTGCCATCTAACGTAAAATACAAAAAGTAGCGACTTTTTGCCTCAATATAGTAATAAATTAAATAATGTAAATAACTGACATTTATATTTTTAAATAATTAAATTCAAATTGACTTTTTTTTAGTTTTTTCGTTTTTCATTTTAGTAAAAATAAATAAATTTTATAGTTACTAATTACTACTTAAATAGATAATAGTGACATCCATCAAAAATCATAAATGAAATTGAGGATGTTGTCTAATTTAAACTGATGTCTAAATTAAATTTCTAATCTATAGAAAGTTTAGCAGGTATAAGTTTTTATCTCTTTTTATTCATATAGTTTTAAAATCTTATTATCCTTATAGTTTAAATAAAGAGATATTTATATTATGTATTCTTCAGATCTTAGAATTTATACCATTATCGGTCATTGAGAGAAATTTTGCTGACCAAACCAATGAATAGAAATTGTTTGTCGATATATAACTAAACACGACATTGCTATTTCTGGATATCATTGTCATAATCGTGATATAATTTCGTTAAACACTGCTAGCAGCGCTGATTGCGTATTTTTGACAGAAACAGAATTTTTAATAAATTTTAAATAATTTTATGCCTTATTTATGTATTATACAAATATTCGCAGCTTTATTGTGGGATCGAGCCAACCCACTCGCACCTCAACTAATTATAGCTGAGTACTAGAGGGTACAGTCTTGGTTTTCATAGTTTTAGTCTAATAGTAGCGCCATTTACTCACTGATTAAATTACTACTACACTGAAAATAATAAATAATTGAATAAATTAAACACAATTCTATTAAATACTTATTAGTGCAGCATAAAATTTGTCAGACACAAGATATCCTGTGGTCACTGTCCGCAAAATATAAAATAAATATTTATTCTGAGTATATATTAATTTTATTTAAAATATGCCGTGCTATATTTATTATCTTGTACTTACCCTTGATGTCGTAAGAATTGATTTGCAACATCTCATCATTATTTATACAATGACAGATATATACAATACAGATATATGTTTGTACGTATACCTATCTTGTAAACTTAAGACTTAGAACATGTAATAGGAAACAGAGTTAAAAGTGTGACAAGTCTACTACATTCTTCACCAAATCGCCTGTCGAGTGTGAATAATATGACAATAAATACACTCTTTTATAGCGGAGCTATAAGTTCAAAAATGAAATCTAGGTAGGCGTGGCTGAGTTACTCGGTACACCATCAAAACTAACAAGGTAGAATGCAATCCAATCAGTCAATATTTATAAGGATTTGATAACTTCGTTAGAATTGACGTCAATTTTATACTCATTTCCTTATTTATAAATATTATAAGCAAAGAGAATTATAGTCAAATGTCATGGACGTATATGTGTCAGTTTGGGTTCATCAGAATAACAAGACATTTGTTGCTTTGACGTGGACATCTTCAACATTTCCATCACTTCGTATGGTCAGCAAGTCCACTGCTTCGGCCTGTTGACGTTGGGCTGAAAAGTTCGTATCGTTTTATAGAAAAACACATTTTTTTGGCAAAATTCGATTTTTTTATTCAACATAGTTGCCATCGAGGGCGATACACCGATTATAGCGATCTTCCAACTTTTCAATACCATTTTTGTAGTACGATTTGTGTTTAGCCTCAAAATAGGCCTCTGTTTCGGCGATTACTTCCTCATCGGCTTTAAATTTCTTTCCAGCGAGCATTCTCTTGAGATCTGAGAACAGGAAAAAGTCGCTGGGGACCAAATCTGGAGAATACAGTGGATGCGGAAACAATTCGAAGCCCAATTTATGCAATTTTGCCATCGTTTTCATCGATTTGTGACACGGCGCATTGTCTTGATGAAACAACACTTTCTTCTTCTTCAAATGGGGCCGTTTTTTCGCGATTTCGTCCTTCAAACGCTCCAATAACGCTATATAATAGTCGCTGTTGATGGTTTTTCCCTTTCCAAGATAGTCATTGAAAATTATTCCATGTGCATCCCAAAATACGGACGCCATAACCTTACCGACCGACTGTTGAGTTTTTCCACGCTTTGGATTCGGTTCATCGCGTGCAGTCCATTCAGATGACTGCCGACTGGACTCCGGAGTATAGTGATGGATCCATGTTTCATCGATTGTCATATATCGACGCAAAAATTCACTTCTATTGCGGTTGAACAGCTCCAAACATTGCTCCGAAGCATCGACACGTTCTTGTTTTTGGTCGATTGTGAGCTCGCGCGGCACCCACTTTGCACATAGCTTTCGCATACCCAAATATTCATGAACGATATGTCCAACACATTCCTTTGATATCTTTAGAGTGCCAGCTATACAAATCAACCTCAATTTACGATCTTCCAAAATCATTTTGTGGATTTTTTTTATGTTTTCGTCCGTAACAGCCTCTTTTGGACGTCCACTGCGTTCATGGTCTTCGGTGCTCATATGGCTTGTACGGAATTTGGCAAACCACTTACGAATGGTTGCTTCGCCCGGCGCAGAGTCCGGATAACACTCATCAAGCCACTTTTTGGTATCAGCAGCACTTTTTTTCATCAAAAAATAGTGTTTCATTAAAACATGAAATTCCTTTTTATCCATTTTTTTCAAAATAACAAAAGTTGCTTCACTCAAAATGCTGTATCTCACAAACTAATAATCAGACAGCTGTCAAATTTATACACGTTTCTTTTGAAGGTTGGTACTACCTAAAAATGATATGGATTTTATTCTAGTGGCGCCATCTCATAGAGACGATACGAACTTTTCAGCCCAACCAATACAATCAGCTCTATTAGATAGACTTAATTTTTCATCGAAACGGGGGAGGGGGGGAGCTGAGTTGATTGACGTCCCGATGTCACAGTTAGCCCGGCTACCTTCAGTTTATGATATTGATTTTATTTCCGATTTACGCAGAATGAGCTTAGAGTATCTTGAAGACTTGCAGTGGAACACTTGGGTTTTGGATTAAATTTTATTAGTTATAGGATCCCATGCAGATGGTAGTACCCATCCATCTTCCACCAATTTGAAATAAGGATTTTTAATTTCTATAGCCTCGCAAATCATCTTAGGTAGTCTATCAAATCAATTATATAATGGCGGGTTCGATCTTGAACACGTTCACAGACTGCAGAGTTCCCGGAAGGTCGGTGCTTCACGTCAGCTATATGTTTTTTTACGCGGGCTCTTGTAGATCTTATTGTTTGTTCTATCTACGAGAGACTACATTCACAATCAAGCTTTTTTATATTAAACAATATTTTTCATATTGTTTATTTTAACAGTTATAATTTATATTAACCATCTTTAAAGCACAGAATAAAGAGAAGACCGATAGCAGGAAATACTGTTCTAAAAAAAACACTAGTAATGCTATTAACATTACTAATATTCCAAACCACTAATGTGTAAGCTGAAAATAATTCTGTTAGGAGTAGTTCTCGACAGTATACGTAACGGCGGCACTGAAAATTTCGGGAATCAAGGAAGTGACACAACATTACTATTTAAAAATGTATTTATTGCTTTTCGAAGTATTCTCCGCGAAATTTGACACATTTTCCATACGATGGAACCAATCATTGAAGCAACCACTCCATTCGGAAGTTGGGTCTCCAAAATGGCCGTTTTGTAGGCGTCCACAGCTTCTTCAGGTGATAAAAATCTCTGTCGGAGTCTCTGTCTGTCTGAACGGAAAGTCAAGTTGTCGGACAGCATTGACCGACATGACCTGAACGGAATGATGTCCTTTTTTGCTTGGCGGTTATCGTGTTAAAAACCTTTCAGAAGTCGGAGTATATAGTGTATATAGTGTGGGACGTTAAGTTGTAACTTTAACTTTAAGAGGGGTCATTACACGCGGCTTATACGCGTGATATACGCGGGTTTTACCGCGGTGCACAGTTAGTTTATAAACAATTGAATTGTTAAATGAAATCATTTCATCTTCAATTAAGCACGAAAACTGGGAAAAGAAACCATTGGTGTATTTGATAACGTTCAAGAATTTATAATTAAGTGGAATATTAAATGGAGTCATTCCATTTTCAATTACGCATGAAAAATAAAAATAAAACATTGGTGTCTTTGAAAACGAAAGTAATCCTAGATAAAATTTGCACTAGGCTTAACGAATACAATTTCCAAGCCAATATTTACAACTTAAAGTCCAATAATGCAGCCGCAATTTCACTGCTTAATGGTGTACTAAATTGAAAGTGATAAGGTTTATTTAGTCATTTAATCAATGTTTATACTCGAAATGTAATGTTTTTGTAAATATTTATGGATTATGAATCCACAAGAATATATTAAAATGTAGTGAGATATTCCATCTGAGCTCTAAAAGGTGACAACTAGCATTTGTCACTAAGTGGAGTTTGTGCTCGTTGGTAGCGGTGTAATCCCATGTCGTCCCAAAGGTATCGTAAGAGACGGATATAGAATAGGCCAAATTAATGTTTTGGCTTCCCATAAATGGCGTTATAACCATCTTGATAACGCGAGTAAAATTCCCAGATCAGCGACGGGAAGCCAGTGTCAAAGGTGCTCATATTTCGCACCTTCCTACTGCTATCATCGAACCTCCTGCTCAACGTGACTATAGAGGTAAATCTCGCTCTCCCTCCTAAAAATTGGAAGGTGGCCTATGTCCAGAATGTGTATATGTGTATCTCAAGTAAAATAAAATGTGTTTTTATTTTTATAATTATTTCTTTTAATGTTAGATTTTATGTAACCACGGTCCACTATAACAAAGTACACTCCTAAATACATATAAATAAATCTAATATATATGTGTAAGTGAATCTAATATATAGTGGTTTTCACGGTAACACAAAACTACAGATTGCGTGTTATGTTTTGTACGATATATCGTTATATTTTATAAAAGATTGCTCTTTTTTCTGTTCAGTATTTTGTAAGGATTTATCTGATAAAGATCTGTAGGTTGATAGTAATCTTGAAATATTATTTATTAAATTTTTCAACCGACCTCAAGAAAAGTAAAAGGTTCTCAATTCATTTGTATTTTTTATGCGGTTACATTGGTGAAACGATTTTGATGATTTTTTTTTTAATTAGAAAGCTGGTGCTTCTTATGTGGTCCTACATAAATTGGATTAAGATCTGACCTGTTTTTGAGTTATCTTTAATAATGCGTATTTAACTACATTATGATGTTCTCATTCATGGGTTTTCTGGTCTAGTTACGTGGTGGAAGCACGCTGTGAGGTACTATGGCTTTGAATGCACACAAACTTCCACCGAATAGTGGTGAATAACGAAAACTAGAGACAGTTTTACATTGCAATGAGAACATCATTCCTAGTCCTAAGTCGTCTTGTCCCTTTATTTGGGATCGGTTCTCCTCGTTTTTATGCCCCAAGATGTTCTACCTTGGGTTGTATAAATGTCAAACCTTGCTTGTTCCAGATCTCCAGTTACGATTGTCCACCACGTGTCTAACGAGCATCTTCCGTTTTGTACAAAATATGGTTTGGTACATTGGATAGAAAACCTCATGAATGCAAAGCTTTAAGCTGGTAAAATCGTGACCTAAATCAGAACTCACATATTACGTGACTGTAGCTGTGTGCACGAGACTAAAGAAAATTGCTCCCTGTTCAAATGTGGCTTTCATTCTATAATTTTTCATAGACTGATTAAACAATAAGGTTGATGATGGTTGTCAAAGACTGATCAAACGATAAAGTTGATGATAGAAGTTTGTCAAGCAAGTAGATGAGTTTGTATATTTGTGATGCGTATTTAGCAGGGATGGGAGATATGATAATGATATGAAACGACGAGTGAACGCAGTAAATAGAGTAAATGTGGCTCTACACTCTATTGTGGAAAGTCAGAATGTGTCAAAAAAGGCACGTATGGCAGTTCACAACGCTGTGTTGGTCCCTACTTTAACGTATGGTAGTGAAAGTTGGGTATGGCAGAAGAAGCACGAGAGTACAACAAACGCAGTAGAAATGCGGTCGTTAAGGAGTAACCTATGTTAGGGCTGAATCTGAGTGACAGGGTGAGAAATTGTGTAATAAGAGAAGAGTGTGATATACAAGATGATGTTGTGACGAGGAATAAAAAAGGAACGATGATATGTAGAACTACATGTAGAAAGAATGAATGAGGAAAGAGTGACAAAGCAAATTTATGTTGCAGAAGTGAACGGCAGAGTCGGTAAGGGACGCCCTAGGCGAAAGTTTGTCGACCTAATTGGCGATCTTTTAAAAAGGGGCCAAATTAAGAGTACCCTTAACCGACGAGCATGTATGCATAGGTATATGGATGTGGAAGAGGCGAGAGAGGTGTGTCAGGATCGTGCCAAATGGAAGTCTGTAGTATCTGCCTACCCCTCTGGGTGGCAGGCGTGAGTGCTTATTGTATAGTATATAGTATAGTATAGTTGATGATGGTGATAAAGGTAATATCAAAATCCTTTTATCGAAATTATGATAAATTTTGTTGGTATATTAAAATCACTGTAATTCACTGTAACTACACTTCGTAACTGTCAATTTAAATTTGAGTTCATTTGATCAAAAATAATAATAATATTTACAAACTAAGAAACAACGGCCAGTATCTAAATGATAAGCCTTTGAATAAAATCTAAAAGTACTATCCTCAATAAATTGAAAATTCTGGTTATTGATTCCTACCTATTGTATCCTTTAGATTCCTACCGATTATACCTAGTCGACTCCTCGTTGTTACTTAGCAGATTGTCACGTGCAAAACCACTTTTCGTAACTCCCCGATATCATAAAAAATATACACGGAACTCATTTGTGTATCGTTCCACTAACACTTACAATAAAAAAGTCACAGATTTTTATATATTTAATACATTAGTATCAGAGCTTAAAGCCGCTCTCCTTCAAAGTTTGGCTTGTGAATAATCTAGTTACCTATCACTGAAAATGTTGCAGCACTCAATTCGCTAATTGAATATGAATTGAGTTTGTCGTTGTTATTATAATCATATTTTTAACATAGCTTTTTTCTCTCTTTTCCTTAATTGCACACCAAATGTTAACTAGTTATCTCATCTTAGAACTTAGTGTATTAATAAATAAATAAATTTATAATGTCCTTTAGTACTAAAAGTGGCTCAATAAGTTTAAAATATTTTAAAAGTTAAGTTAAAGGCACTATAGGACTTTAGTTATAATAATATTTATCCATGTTACTATCTTTTTACATGACTGTTTGTTGTCTTAAATAAATTAAAAAAATGGTATCGTGACGTAATCATTAGGATCGTTTTGTATTTGTTTTTTTTTTTTGTTTTTGACCATCTAGATATTTCTTTCGCATAAAAGTTCTCATTACTTTTCAATTTAAAGTGACCATAAATGGAGACCCTTCTTACGTGGCATTCAATCTTAACGATCAGCTGTGACAGCGCATCTCCACTTTGAATTTTAAATTGAGAATGAAAATGTAGGTGACAACGGGCAACAGCATTCACATATAATGTGCTGATTTTTTTCGGCGTCTTCCTAATTGGCAACGATCGTACGGGCAAACGAAGCGATTTCGTCGCACGACGAGAGTAAACACACAAATTTATTTAGAGTGTCCTAAACGAAGCTAGCAAGTCATCGCGAGAGCAGAGGAAATACTTAATAGCGATTAATACTTAATAACTCATCGTGAGTTTGGTCATAAAATTGTGCCATCAAAGCTACAAATCTCGTTTCATTGTCTTAAATCGTCACGTGCCATCGTGCGATTGCAGCGACTCAAGGGCGCTGGCGACTCAAGTTAGAGACGAGTAGAGACTTGAAAGCAAAAAATCTTTGCTTCTCGTTCTCGGTAAACAGCCATTGTTAAAATGGCACCGTTGCGGTGAAGGCGCGGGGGCATCGCGTATCACAATTATCTAAATCTTAAACACAGTATAATCTTTAGAAGTACTTCATAATTTCAAACTCTCAACTAAATACTCCGTGATCTAGCGGTATAAACTATCTATTGTACACAACGAGTCGTGTGTTTGATCTTAATACATTATATATGTGTGAATTATTAAAATTGATATACACAACATTATGGATATGGATAACATAAAAATTCCCAAAAATAAACGATCTACGTCGATGGAGGATATCTCCAAAATATCTGTACTAGACACAACGTAATGGTGGTTAATATAGCGCATAGCGCCATATTATATCGCGCTATCTCTTCATAACACATAGCGCGTGTTATGTAAGTAGTCGCCATGGCGCTATTGCGCTGTGGCGTTTTGGCGCTATTAAGTATTATTATCTATGGTTCATAAAAGATAGCTTGATCTCTGCGACAGCTGTCAGTAAAAATCACGCCTATGAAGTCCGGAATTTCTTAGTAGTATAGACAGTACCTGTCAATGTCATACTTTATGGGCATGCAATAATTAGGTCGGCATGCCCATGAAGTATGACATTGACAGGTACTGTCTGTACTACTAAGAAATTCAGGACTTCATAGGCGTGATTTTACTGACAGCTGTCGCAGAGATCAAGCTATCTTTTATGAACTATAGCGGCAATTATTTATAGCAGCAGCGCTGTTGGGTGAGGACGTGTGACGCGAATTTGATCTCGTAGCGCGCTATTCATCGCACGCGACCTAATTTAATGTAAGACGTTGTTTAGTTAGAGTATACTGTATATTTATAAATGATCAAAGGACACAGTTGTGATAAAAGAAGCCTAACTAATGTTTTTAAATGTAAATAAAATATGATTTTTATAAATACAATAAATAAACTTTTAAATACACCTTTATTTGATTTATATTAAGGTTATAATAATGTTTACATCAATTATAATAAAAAATAATTAATTTTATTTCGATTCTAAAAATAAAATTAACCCTATTTTAAAAAGTACATGACTTAAAAATATTTTTAGGATTAAAGAAAGTAGTTAGGATTAAAGTAAGCCTGAAAAGTATGTAAAAGCGTGCATTGGTTTTTCTTTACCGCTTTATTTTATTTTAGTCTAAAATGCGACTTATTACGAATTAATGTTCTTATATAGCACGCGATCTATCCAATGAACGACATGCCAATGAAACGTGCTAACCTTGCGTTTGCACTGACGCGATTTTCACGAAAAAACATGTTTTCGTGAAAATCGCGTTTTAACACTGTTTTCTGTCAATGTACCAAAAAGCGTTTGCATAGTCAAGGAACATATTGTAGTGAGATATGTTTGACAGTTTATTGTACATTACATATTATAACTATATTATATCTATATAACTGCAGAAACAAAATGTTTGAAAACAAATTTGTAGAAATATTTTCATGTTGAAAGATAAGTTTGACGTTGATTTTGTATTTATAGACACAACCGAGACAGAATTTTCACAACAATAATGGATTGAAGTGATGAAGAGTTTTTATTTTTTTTAAGTACCTGTGCTGTACATTTACAACAAAAAAGAAAGAAATCGAGGTTCTAGATGCGCGTGCAATGTGTTTGACAGTGATTCGCAGTGGAATACCAGATAGAGACTAAAAACTGTGCTGCATGACTAATAAAGAAAATTAAGAAATTAAAAGAAAAAGCTACAGGACACATGAAAATTATAGCCTTGTGGCTTTATAAAACGTCATCCACCTGTTACAAGCTACTCAGGCTCTATTATAGGCTTAACTGAGTACTATTTGCTGTAGCAATCAATCAACCCGTTTTTAAGGCCTGGCAGATTATTCAAATGCTAAAAAACCATCAGACAATCAATTTATACTGATATTTGATGATATGTCTTTAAAAAATGTGATGAATAATCCAAAAGAAGATTTGATTGAAGTGTATTAGGATCATAGTACACAAGGAAGATCTCCAGTCATTGCATCATATGCATTAGTATTTATGATTGTTAGTACTAGGAAGACTGAAACAGCCCATTGCCCACTATTTCTCCAATGCATTTTTAACTGCAAATCAACTTACTGTACTAATAAAAGAGGTAATTATTAGTACTTTGTATGATGTTTCATTTTATTTATTTTATTATTTAACTCTTTTATTATTCGATCTTGCAAATCTTTTAATGCTACAGCACATATTCACAACGTGAATATTGACTTATTTCATTCCAGCGCTCCCCAACTTAGGCGATCACTTTCTAACAATTTCTTTTCTTCTCGATAGTGTACTGTTACTTGCCATATACTTATACATATCTGTTTTGACACATCTTGTTTATTAAAACTTTTAAAAGGTGACAACTTGTAAAAGGCCTTCATTTTTGTTATAATTATATTATTTTTGTAAATTAGCTGTAAGTTTTCCAAATAAATAATAAATAAATTTCAACAGTTGAAATTAAAGTTGGTTATAAAAGCTCAACGGTTGTAAAAAAATAATTAATTTTTGATTTCAGGTCTTGAATCAGTTATAGCTGGCATAACTTCCAGGCTCTCAGGCTGGGATGAATATACCTGCAAAATTTTGTGACATGGATGGAGTAAATTTACAAGTTCTCTCTATCTTGGGTGCAAAGGTGCAATAACTATATTTTGCATTTCATAACAAAGAGATAGTGACCCTTTTTTATTGATACACCAACATTTGTATCATTTACCTTACATGCTACTTAAATACAATGAAGCGATGAGAACTAAAATGTACAAATAATTACAGGCGGATACAACATGCAAATAACTTTCTCAGCACAGTGTACCTAGATTACTAGTATAAAGAAAGATTTAAAAAAATTATAACTAAATACAAATAAAAATATATAGAAACGAAAAGGAAAGAACATATTTTATGGATTGTTACAAAAGATGGTCTCTTAAGGTGCGACGGAACTTGTTAGGTGGGCCGAAAAATATATCAAACCCTTTCATACACCATATTTATTACATAAGGGATCTTGCAATGGGGTTAGTGCATTTCACATTGAAATTATCTTTGTTTTGCAGAAGAAGAGCCATGAGAGCAATTTACAACCTAAGTCCGAAGGAGTCTTTTCAAGAAAATTATTATAATAATAATAATAATAATTTATTGTTTCTCACATAACTTTTACAAACAAATCATATTGAAGCTCTGTAGCCCGTGGTAGTTGAAAACTGTGTTACAGGCTACAGCATCTTCCCCGTTTCAGTGACATATAGTTGTAATGTGACAAACTATTATAGCAAACGGTATAAAAAAATTAATTAGAATGACATCAAAAATAACATATAGCTTAACAAAGTATAAAGAGAGAGAGAAAAAAAACAATAATAATAAGGTAAATAAAAAGAGTGTGTGTGTGTGTGTGTGTGTGTGTGTGTGTGTGTGTGTGTGTGTGTGTGTGTGTGTGTGTGTGCGTGTGTGTGTGTGTGTGTGTGTGTGTGTGTGTGTGTGTGTGTGTGTGTGTGTGTGTGTGCGTGTGCGTGTGTGTATGTGCGTGTAAACGTCGTAATATTGTATAAGAATTATTTAGTGGAAACGATAAGATTCTCAGTAGTGTCATAGTCAAAATTACTTAACCACTTTAGTAAAATTGACTTAATATTATGATTACTTAGATGGGCGGTTTTAAAAATTGTATTTAATTTGTTGTACAGTAATGTAGCAGAATAGTTAAAGTGTCTTCTAGCGAAGTTGCTCTTGTAGGCAGGCAAGGAATAGCGGACCGTCCTCTTATCACTTATTTGTATTTGAGAAGCAGTACTTTTGTGATATTTACGAATAGAATGGAATTAAGAAGTAAATATATTAACTATAGCGTTTTAGTAATTTTACGAAAATTTAATGTATATACACAAAAATAACAATAGATTTTATTAAAAATAGTGATGTATATTCTGTTACTAAGAACAAGTACAAGCTAGTTATATCAGTTATTCCACTTCAAAGAATAAGTTTTCCTTAATGGGGCAAAATATATGCTTTTAAAACAAGTCATAAAAAGTGCAGCCTATCAAAAACTGAAAATTTTTAACTAAGCAAAGTTGTTTAAAAAAGGTTATTACAATAAAATATATGATTGATAGACCCCTGGGAATGGGGCGATTAATGTTGTTTCTAAATGTTTTGATATTTAATTGTAAAACAATATATTCTAAATAATATTTTTGTTTAAATGACCCGCTTGGACTTCTTGCTTGTTTTCTACACAAGACAGAGGCTTTTCCCTAACACGTAAAAGCATTAATGACAATGAGTTTTGTAATCAAGTATTCTTTAATAAGTTTTGTAGTTTTGAATAAAACTTATTTTGTTTACGTCGTAACTACAAGCATATAATATAGAGACAAAATTTAAGGTGTTAAATCAGGGAAATAAATAGACAACCAATTATTATCAAAATGAAATTATTATTTGCGGTTTTTACTCTGCTCTTGTACTGTGTACATGAGCTTATTTATTATTTAACTTGTTTTTGATTAAAATATTACTATTTTGGGTATTGTTGTCATGCTAGGGTTTGTAATTGTGGATTTTATTATCAATATATTCATAATTGTAAATCATCTATATTATTTTATCCTTTTTTACATAGGTAATTGAAATATTGTAATCAGTATTAATTTTTATTTTCTTGTTTTAACTCATCTAATGACTTAATAGACAACTAATTTCGCTAGAGAAATTTTGTCTCCCATCAGTAGTGTTCTATTATTATGCAGGTTTGAGAAATGTATTTCTGTACCTTAGAACCACCTCCTATTAGGCGGCCAGCATACGAATACTAGTCGCCGCGGCGATGACGGATGCATGGCTGTCATAATCCGTCTGGACTGTAATACTAAGCCTGAAAGACCCAACATTGTAGGCTTAGTATAACGATCTTTTTAACACCCTTTGGGTCCAGACTAATAAATATTGTTTTTTTTTTATAGGATAGGGTGACAAACGAGCACACAGTCCACCTGATGGTAAGTGGTTGCTGTGGCCCATAGACATCTACATCTATCCTCGATTACGAATCAAAATGCAGATGCGTTGTCATCCGTGAGGACTAAGATGGAATGCTTCGTTTCCAGTAAAAAGGGTCTCCGGTTCTCTACACTCACCATACGAAATACATCAGCATTAAGCTACTATTTCACGCTGGTATTCTGTGAGAGCGTGGTCCTTCCCCGGTCGAGCCGACCCATTCGTGCTACAACTATACTACTAATATAACTGCAGCATGGCTCTACCACGTAAAATTTGATTTATATTTTTCAGAGTAATCAAATTCGAAACTGCTTAAATACATAAATAATGATATAATGTTATTGCAGTTATTGAAAATATTAGTAAATATTCCCTTTTCAGTAACCACTCATGGAATCCGATTTATGGGCAACAACGTTTTTGCCTACCGATCGACTAACACATTTCAAATATTATCATTTTAAATATTAACTAAGTTAATGATTTCTTAAATTTACGCGAACACTACACATTGAATAAAAACTAAATTTACGGATTTTATCGCGTTTATTTCACTACTTTTACTTATTTTTAATTCCCGACGTTTCGGGTGCTTTACAGCAACCATGGTCACGGGGGGGGACTGAGATGTTTGACGTCCCAATGTCATAGTTAGTCCGGCTACCTTCAGTTTTTGAATATTAATTTTTGGTCCGATTTACGCAAAACGAGCTTATAGTATCATGAAGTCTTGCAGTGGTATGCTTAGGTTTGGGTTTAATTTTGTTAATTATAGGATCCCAAGCAGGTGGCAGCACCCATCCATCTTCTCTATTGAAATTTGGATGTTTTTTAATTTCAATAGTATCAACCTTGGTAGGAATCGGTGTTCTTTTGCGAGAATTTGTAGTTTATCAAAACGAATGTAATGGTGGGGACGATCTTGAACATGTTCGCAGACTGCAGACTTCCCGGAGCGTCGGTGCTTCACGTCAGCTATATGTTCTTTAACGCGCGTTTTTATGGATCTTTTTGTTTGACCTATGTAAGAGAGACCACATTCACAATCTAACTTGTACACTCCTGCATCTTGTAGAGGGATATTACACTTGACGGATGGTAAAAATTGACTAATCTTCTTCGGCGGCTTGTAGTAAGTTTTAATAGAAGCTCGCTTCAAGATGTAGCCAACCTTGTCTGTGACTCCTCTGACATATGGTAGTACAGCAGGTACACGCTCGACTGTGGCCGGCTTCACTCGGTCACTGTGACGTAGGCGCGGGACCCGAAGCTTGTCTTGCAATACTTGCTTGACGTGCTGAAGTTCGGCGGCCAGATGTTTTCTGTCACAGATCCCTCGTGCTCTCTGAAACAAAGATTTACCCACGGTAGCCAACTGTGAAGGATGATGGTGAGATTCACCATTTAAATATCGGTTGGTATGGGTCTTTTTTCTATACACAGTGTGACCAATTGTGTTATTAGGATTTCGAATGACTAAAACATCTAAGAAAGCTAAAGAATTATTTGCCTCTAACTCCATTGTGAATTGTATTTTAGAGTTTATTGAGTTAAGATGGTTTAAAAATGCAGTTACTTTGTCAGATGGTAAAATTGTGAAAGTGTCGTCTACGTACCGCTTGTAGAATCTTGGATTTACAGGAGCAGTAAGAAGGGCTTTCTCCTCGAAGTCCTCCATGAATATGTCAGCGACTATGGGAGATACAGGTGAGCCCATCGCCACACCATCTACTTGCTTGTAGAACTCCTCCTTCCACAATAGATAGCCACATGTGAGGCAGTGTTTGAGTAATACTGCATATTCAGCAGGCATGTTATTATTTTCTAGCTTCCTAGTTACAATTGATATGCAGTCTTCAATAGGTAGGCATGTGAATAGTGACTGAACATCAAAACTGACCATAGTTTCATTGTCAGCGAGATGTAGGTCTTTTATCTCACTAACAAAATAAACAAAACACAGTGACCGAGTGAAGCCGGCCACAGTCGAGCGTGTACCTGCTGTACTACCATATGTCAGAGGAGTCACAGACAAGGTTGGCTACATCTTGAAGCGAGCTTCTATTAAAACTGACTACAAGCCGCCGAAGAAGATTAGTCAATTTTTACCATCCGTCAAGTGTAATATCCCTCTACAAGATGCAGGAGTGTACAAGTTAGATTGTGAATGTGGTCTCTCTTACATAGGTCAAACAAAAAGATCCATAAAAATCCGCGTTAAAGAACATATAGCTGACGTGAAGCACCGACGCTCCGGGAAGTCTGCAGTCTGCGAACATGTTCAAGATCGTCCCCACCATTACATTCGTTTTGATAAACCACAAATTCTCGCAAAAGAACACCGATTCCTACCAAGGATGATACGCGAGGCTATTGAAATTAAAAAAACATCCAAATTTCAATAGAGAAGATGGATGGGTGCTGCTACCTGCTTGGGATCCTATAATTAACAAAATTAAACCCAAACCTAAGCATACCACTGCAATACTTCATGATACTATAAACTCGTTTTGCGTAAATCGGACCAAAAATTAATATTCAAAAAACGGAAGGTAGCCGGACTAACTATGACATTGGGACGTCAAACATCTCAGTCCCCCCCGTGACCATGGTTGCTGTAAAGCACCCGAAACGTCGGGAATTAAAAATAAGTAAAAGTAGTGAAATAAACGCGATAAAATCCGTAAATTTAGTTTTTATTCAATGTGTAGTGTTCGCGTAAATTTAAGAAATCATTATGTGAACCAGTACGGACTAGTAATAGCAAATAAAATTCGCCGATTAGAAGATCTTAAAACCAAGCGCGCAAGATATATAACATCTTTAAATTTCTTGAAGAGATGCAGAGACCATAATCTCATTCCTACGTGTGTCAAAATATCAACAAAAAAGGACATTCGAGGAAGCGCAAAGATCTTAAATCAGGCAAGCAAAAAGTTGTTACGAACGGTGATTCAGCAGAAACGGTTCGATTTACATTTCATAAACAACACCATAGACAATTTTTTCAGTGAACTAAAGACAGTTTTAACGACATTTGATTTTAATAATTGCATTGAAACTTTAAACAAACGAGAAACAGCAAAATACAATGAATACAAAAATAAACAAATAGAAAAATACCAAAAATTAACGATCAAATCAAATGCCAACCATCTAAATCAACGTCAGAACGAAACACAACCGTTGACCACAGACGCAAACAATAAACAACGCACGGTCTATAATCTGTCAAAACATACACTGGACGAACCAACAATAAAGGTGTTAGCGAAGGGAATGAATTTCGCATTAACACCGCGAAAAATCCCGTACGAAGAAATTATCTGCAGCGTTGAGGATTGTCTGTTTAAAAATAATATTGGTAAGGAAGATTTGGAGGCTATACGTCAAGATATTTCGTCCTTGTTACGTCGTAGTGCAGTGCCGAAACCAAACCTTCCTAAAGACGAATTTACAGCGTTGATTAACTTACGGAACAGACCAGATCTAACGATTCTCCGCGCGGATAAAGGAAATGCTACGGTAATAATGGACACGTCAGAGTATAATTTTAAAATACTACAGCTTTTATCGGACGAAAGTACATACAAAAAGGTCAAAACAGACCCCACAACTAACACGCTTAAAGCAACTAGCGATTTAATAAAGAAACACTCCGAAAAATTAAATCTCGACGTGAATTCGCTAATACCATCATGTACCAAACCACCGAGGTTGTATGGGTTACCAAAGATACACAAACCAAACGCTCCACTACGTCCTATAGTGAGCCAGATTGATTCACCAACTTATAAGCTGGCACAACACTTAGCAAAAGTACTGTCACCACTGAGAGGACATACCAGAGCACACACAAAGGATTCATACCATTTTGTTAGTGAGATAAAAGACCTACATCTCGCTGACAATGAAACTATGGTCAGTTTTGATGTTCAGTCACTATTCACATGCCTACCTATTAAAGACTGCATATCAATTGTAACTAGGAAGCTAGAATATAATAACATGCCTGCTGAATATGCAGTATTACTCAAACACTGCCTCACATGTGGCTATCTATTGTGGAAGGAGGAGTTCTACAAGCAAGTAGATGGTGTGGCGATGGGCTCACCTGTATCTCCCATAGTCGCTGACATATTCATGGAGGACTTCGAGGAGAAAGCCCTTCTTACTGCTCCTGTAAATCCAAGATTCTACAAGCGGTACGTAGACGACACTTTCACAATTTTACCATCTGACAAAGTAACTGCATTTTTAAACCACCTTAACTCAATAAACTCTAAAATACAATTCACAATGGAGTTAGAGGCAAATAATTCTTTAGCTTTCTTAGATGTTTTAGTCATTCGAAATCCTAATAACACAATTGGTCACACTGTGTATAGAAAAAAGACCCATACCAACCGATATTTAAATGGTGAATCTCACCATCATCCTTCACAGTTGGCTACCGTGGGTAAATCTTTGTTTCAGAGAGCACGAGGGATCTGTGACAGAAAACATCTGGCCGCCGAACTTCAGCACGTCAAGCAAGTATTGCAAGACAACAAGCTTCGGGTCCCGCGCCTACGTCACAGTGACCGAGTGAAGCCGGCCACAGTCGAGCGTGTACCTGCTGTACTACCATATGTCAGAGGAGTCACAGACAAGGTTGGCTACATCTTGAAGCGAGCTTCTATTAAAACTTACTACAAGCCGCCGAAGAAGATTAGTCAATTTTTACCATCCGTCAAGTGTAATATCCCTCTACAAGATGCAGGAGTGTACAAGTTAGATTGTGAATGTGGTCTCTCTTACATAGGTCAAACAAAAAGATCCATAAAAATCCGCGTTAAAGAACATATAGCTGACGTGAAGCACCGACGCTCCGGGAAGTCTGCAGTCTGCGAACATGTTCAAGATCGTCCCCACCATTACATTCATTTTGATAAACCACAAATTCTCGCAAAAGAACACCGATTCCTACCAAGGATGATACGCGAGGCTATTGAAATTAAAAAACATCCAAATTTCAATAGAGAAGATGGATGGGTGCTGCCACCTGCTTGGGATCCTATAATTAACAAAATTAAACCCAAACCTAAGCATACCACTGCAATACTTCATGATACTATAAGCTCGTTTTGCGTAAATCGGACCAAAAATTAATATTCAAAAACGGCAGGTAGCCGGCCGAACTATGTTATTGGGCCGTCAAACATCTCAGTCCCCCCCGTGACCATGGTTGCTGTAAAGCACCCGAAACGTCGGGAATTAAAAATAAGTAAGAGTAGTGAAATAAACGCGATAAAATCCGTAAATTTAGTTTTTATTCAATGTATTAACTAAGTTTTTAATGTCTTTATCTTACAAGAAAATTGAAATATTATTAAATATAGATAAGTAAAAATGCAAACTGTTAAGCAAAATAACAACATACACTCACACTCATATACTACACACTGGCATTTACATATTAATTTTACACTTACTTCTAAACTTGTAATATTGGTTTATGATTAACAAATCTCCAATATTAAATGAACATTTTGAATAATATATGTTATTGCTTTTAGAAAATGAAATATTAACTGAGTCACTACTCACTAAGTTTCAACTATATTTATGTGGAATATAGAATAGGTTCTTGTAAACGTTTACTATAACATTAGAATATTAATATAAGTGTGTGACACATTTATAGAATATCTCTCCTGCCTTACTCTTGTACCGTACAACTAAGCATTTAGCTATAATAGTATTGAGCTATTTGTCGGATTAGAACATAACACATAGCTAATTATTTTACTTCTTCCCACTTTTATTCATTTCTTGATTGCGGTAAAATTGTTTTTATTTTTTTGTTTTTCTATTTGGTATGTATTTAATGGGGAGGGCTTAGCAGCTGTAACACAGGTCTGAGACCTAGCACAGTTGCTAAAGATACCTTATTATTGAGTTAGATTTACGTCTTGTCAATGTAATTTTATAAGTTTTTGTTTTTATGTAAAGTATGTTTGGATTTAATAATTATTATTATTATTATTACTCTTACGTATGTTTGCGTGTGCAGTAAATTCACTTAATACAATACATTACTGCGAATTTTGAATTTAAGAGATAAAAAGGACACAAATTTTAAGATTTTATAAAATTGATTTTTCTTCAACGTCAGCCTATATTAGTTATCTTGAACCTTCTCTGCAAATTTGACCGGTTATCGCAAAATAACCCTGTATATCTCCAAGGAAACACAGATTATTGGAATAAGCCTAAACTATGGTAAGCTTTGTAAAATTTTGTGAGAAAAATGGTACATGATTTCATATTTCTTGCTCATATATATATATATATATATATATATATATATATATATATATATATATATAATTAGTAGAACATGTAAAAGAAAAAATTCTTATCACTTAAAACACATTATGAAGATGGCAGTAACAAACTAAATTATTTGATAAACAGTTTTGTACAGTTCTTTTTTAAGTTATGTATTTTAATTGAATAAATAATTAGAAATTTGTTTTGTATTTTTTATGTTCTTTTATATCGAGCTGTGGGACAGGCAACCTAAAAAAATACCCCAAAAATGACTAAACTTTTCCCCCATTCAAGAGAATTGCAGGTACCTAATCTGATTAATGATAAAGACGGAGTTTGTGGAGATATATAACACATTTATATTCGTACCCGTAGTTAAAGTGTAGGGCGACCCCCACTAGATGGAGTGACGACCTGGTAAGCCATGCAGGAAGTCGGTGGATGCAGATGGCTCAGGATCGTGCTTTGTGGCACACCTTGGAGGAGGCCTATGTTCAGCAGTGGACTTGTGAAGGGCTGTAATGATGATGATGATGATATTTTGTATAAAGTTATCGTTCATCTCCGCTAGGGGTGATAATGTTTTGTGATGTTTAGCAACTAAACTGGATAACAAATAAAACACGATTTAAAACAAATCGCGAAATGTAAAAAACAACAGTGTGAACGCTAACGTTGACAAATCTATAGATAAACAAATAGAATGTCTATGTTGTATTCAATGCGAACACAGCTAAAAACAAATCTTAATATCTGTTCAAAATTTTACACAGTTTTTGTGAGTGCGAACGCAACCATCAACAAAACATGTTGTGTGATTTATTTTATGCGATTTGTTTCAAAACATTACGTGTTGGATGTTTCTCAGTGCAAACGTACTGTAAGAGATATAACGTGTTGCAAAACTTAACGCTCTTACCGGCCTCCTACACGCTTTCTTATAAATAGCGCGCTATAACATAGCGTATATAATAGCGCGCCAGAAATTTATAGTTTATAGTCTGTAGCGTGCTATTGATTTATAGTCGTTTTGAACAACTTTAACACAATGATGTTTAGTTAGGCCAATATACATCGCTAGATGGCGCTAACAGTTGCTGCGTAGAAATGCGTGAACAATTAGGAGAACTGAATTCCAAACTAATATCCACAGAGTACATTATAATTATATACCTGGAATATTATCGCTCAATAACGAAATTGACAACTTATCCGGTGAAATGAAACAGTTAAAAGATTATCTACAAAAATGCTACGACGTAATAAGCATGTATAAAAAATAGCATGCACCGAAAATAGACCTTTTTCTGTTCGAAAATTATAGAATAGAAATATATATAATACATATTATAATGCTCCACATAGTGGCCAACAACTGTCTTCGTCCATCACATCTTCTCATAAGAGCAAAAGCTTATTTACCTGTCAAGATCTAGGAAATAAAACATAAAATAGAGAAACGCCTTTATCATGTTACAGTGACAAATGTTTTGAACGAAATGGCAGTATAAAAAATCCAAAATCAAAATACGGTAAATACTTCTCGAGACACTAATTCCAATCCGGACAAACAGAGAAAGATACGAAATGGTGTTATATTTGCTGATCAAAAGGACGGTATGTTTTCTTAAATTTACGCGAACACTACACATTGAATAAAACTATATATACGGATTCTATCGCGTTTAATTTACTTATTTTAACTTAATTTACATCAGATTTGATAAGCAACAAATTCTCGCAAAAAAACATCGATTCCTACCAAGGACGTCAAACATCACAGCCCCCCCCCCCCCGTGACCATTGGTGCTGTGAAGCACCCAAAACGCCGGGAATTAAAAATAAGTAAAAATAAGTAATTTAAACGCGATAGAATCCGTATATGTATATAGTTTTATTTGACGGTATGTTTTTCAAATCTTGCAAAGACTTTTACTTTTCTTCATTTAATAGTTACTTATTATTTTAAGTCCGGAGCTATAAAATAAACAACGTTCTTCATACGTCATTATCAGAACTGATTATAAATGACTTTATTGTAATAAATGGTGGTATAAATGGTACTGATCCTTATCAGTTTAAAGTTTCTTTTGGAAACTGTTTACAAACTTTAACAAAACCATATATTATAGTATTGGCGGTACCCTATATTATTATTTATATATAGAGTTTGAATGAAAATAAGCTAAATTACTTAGTCAGATATATTTGCATAAGACACACGAGTGTGTCATTTATTGATATGGGTTACAGAAGTTACTTTCCCTATAAAAACATTTTATATTATATATTTGTAAAACATTGTTAAAAGAAGTACTACATTTAGATTACACACGAAATATTAAATTGTATAGTAAAAATATTATTCAGAAGTCCATACCAATTACTTCACAAAATAAACGTACCCAGACTGGTGTATTACATTGTAATAACGATTTAAAAAAGACGTAATAACTAATTGTACTCGGTATGACTTGGTAATTATGCAAATAAGCAATACACTACTACTACTACGCCATCCACTACCATCTCGAGACGGCGAGGCCGGCTCTGCTCTTTCTGACCGAGACGCAGGTGTCCTCTCCGGCTGATGTCTCGTATCTCTCCTACCCGGGGTACAAATTGGAACACTCCTTTGTGCCTCGGGCTGGAATTTTCGTTTACGTCAGAGAGGACATCTGTTCTCGACGCCTCGGCAGACTTGAAGGTTCGGACCTGTCCATCCTTTGGCTACGCGTAGACAGCGACGACCATCCGCGCATCTACGGATGCCTCTATAGGTCTCATAACGGAAATGCCGAAACAGACCGACTCTTCGACCACGTCCAAATGGCTACAGATTCTTTGTTACAGTAGATCCCCTCCGCAGAGATCGTGATCATCAAGGTCATAAAAGTCGTTATAGACGGTGCAAGCTCCGATTGCAAGCCTATTAATGCTGGTGTTCCACAAGGCTGCGTGCTATCGGCAACGCTGTTTCTTCTGCATATCAATGATATATTGCAAACCCGTAACATTCATTGCTATGCAGATGACAGCACTGGTGATGCTCTTTACACCGGCCGAGCCAATATTTCTCGGGAAAACGTCTCCGAGTGCCGGGACAAACTTGTGATTGAAGTCGAGTCTTTGCTGAACAGACCTCTAGACCAGTTTAACCCCCAGAAGGCACAAGTATGCGCGTTAACCGCTAAAAAGAACCCCTTTGTCATATCTCCTCAGTTCCAAGACACTCCCTTTGTTGCCTCAGACAGTATCGGAATCCTCGGCGTCGACATATAGAGTGACGTGCAGTTTCCTGGTCACTTGGAAGAGAAGCCCAAATTGGCCTCTAAAAGGCTTGGCATGCTCAGCAGAGCGGAACAGTATTTCATGCCGGCACACCGCCTGCAACTTTACAAGGCGCAGGCTCGGCCGCACATGGAATACTGTTCCCATCTCTGGGCTGGGGCTCCCCAGTACCAGCTCCTTCCACTTGAACGCATCCAGCGCAGAGCGGCTCGAATCGTCGACGACCGAGTGCTTTCCGATCGGCTCGATTCACTGGCACTGCGAAGATGTGTTGCATCTCTTTGCATTTCCTTTCGCACATACCATTGGGAGTGCTCTGAGGAATTGTTCGGATTAATCCCAGCCGCTAAATTGCGTGAACGCACTACGCGGCAAACGTCCCGATACCATCCACACCATCTGGATGCTTGGCGGTCCGCCACTGTACGTTTCAAGAGGAGTTTTCTTCCGCGTACAACCTCTCTGTGGAATAGTTCACCACTAGCGATTTTTCCGGACCGATACGACCTGGGGACCTTCAAGAAAAGAGCGTACTCCTTTCTAAAGGGCCGGCAACGCACCTGCAATTCCCCCTGGTGTTGCGGTTGATCATGGGCGGCGGTAGTCACTTATCATCAGGTGAGCCGCATGCTCGTTTGCCCCCTCTTCTATAAAAAAAATACAAATAAGTTAGTTAATGATGATAATGTCTGCATGGCTGTGTTGATAATTAAAAAAATAACTCTAATTTTAACACTCAAAATAGCTTTAATCTTTTTCTCGTATAATTTTTGACATTAAATGATTTTACAAAGTAAATGTAAATGGTTTAATAAATAAATCGGACTTATTAGCCTACTTGTTCCATAAGCTATCACAAAATGGTAAAAATATAGATGTGATCTGCATTACGAAGCATAACATGAAGGATGGTGACGATCTACATTTGGAACATAGCTAATTTTCAACTAGCAACATACGTTAACTGAAATAACAGGTCATGTGTTTAATAAATAATATATTGAAGTACAAAAAGGTCGAACTACTCGTACATCAATAATTAAATCAATAATTTAATGCAAAAATTGAGTAATAGTTATTATATCAATAACGCGTAGAATGAAACAAACGCCACGTGGAAAGTGATAAATAAGAATAAATAGAATTTACCTAGAGATAACATAACAAGAAATTATTATAATAACAAATATATTAAATGATCCGGAAAAAATGTTGAAGAATTTATCAATTATTTGATCAATAAAGCCTATAAATCAGTTTAGCAATTACCACCACAATTATTCATCCATAAATAGTACAGTGAACTCAATATTTTTGACTGCATCTATATCTGACGATTTGAATAAAATAATTAATAAGTTAAAAAATACTAACAATGCCGGTAATGACGATATAATCACAAAAGTAGTTAAGTATGTGGCCGTTAAAATTTCGCCAGTTCGAAGTTACATGGTGAATATATGTATAGAAGATGGTAATGTTGCGTGCCACAGTTGATGGTACTAGCGCCATCTGGTACCAAGTATCATAAATAAGAGTGTCAAGATCTTTCTGGAACTCACCCAACAGCGCCATCTAGTAACGAATAAAAGAATTAAGCTTTCTAGAAAAGTCCACTCTCGAACTTTCTGCACTTAGTCGGTCGAGACCGGTATTTGCTAGAACGTTCTGGATGTTTCGGTGGAAAAGGAATATATAGACCACGTCACAGATCCGTAAGTCATCACTGGCAAATACGCACTGGTTGTACAATCTAGTTTTCAGAGTTTGAGGTATACCCGACGAGAAGATGTGTCGTAATTTCCCGAACGCTGCCCAGCCGACTTGAATCCATCGATTGATCTCTCGGTCGAAGTTGGACTTACCTAGTCGGACTATTTGTCCCAGGTAAACGTACTTGTCAACAACTTGGAGCATAGTGCTCCCAACAACTACCGGCATAGGTGTGACATGGACATTAAACATGATCTTTGTTTTGTCCATGTTCATCTTAAGACCTATCCGTTGGGAGACACCATTGAGGTCATTGAGCATAGTGCTTAGGTCCTCCAGTGATTCTGCCATAAGGACTATATCGTCGGCAAATCGAAGGTGAATGATGTACTCGCCATTGATGTTAATACCGTATCCTTTCCAGTCCAGTAGCTTGAAAACGTCTTCCAATGCAGTGGTTCTTAGCCAGATCTTCTGCCTAACTTTGGGTGGATGGATATTACTTCAATTTGTTTCAATGCCCAATATTTCGGGTGTTTACACCAACATTGGAGGTGTTCATTGGAGAAATGAGATATTTGCCCTGGCGATGTTATGACCATCCGGGCTATACAGCTATACTTTCATTAGTGAATCCATACGAACTGTATGGATTTCATTGCATACTTTAAAAGATAAAATTCCAAATTTCTTTAGTAAAACATCTTTTATTTTCCAAATCTACCTTAGAAATCTACTACCGTTTCGGGGATATAACTTCACCCTGTCTTACACCTCTCTGCAGTTGGATAGGTTTCGAATTCTGGTTCTGTACTCGGATAGCCATCGTAGCCCTACTGTGCAAACACTTCAGCACTTTGATATACCGACAGTCAACTTGGCACCGCTGAAGGGACTGTAGCACCACCCAAATTTCGACAGAATTGAAGGCTTTCTCATAGTCCTTTCGTGCACCCACCAGGTAAACGTACTCGTCAATAACTTCGAGCTTAGTACTCCCAACAACTATCGGCAGTTTACAGTAGCTTGAAAACATCTCCCAATGCAGCGGTGAAGAGTTAAGGGCATATAACGTCACCCTGTCTTACACCTCTCTGCATTTGGATAGGTTTCGTACTCTGGTACTGTACTCGAATAGCCACCGAATCGCTTGTATACACACTTCAGCACTTCGAAATACCAACAGTCAACTTTGCACCACTGAAGGGACTACAGCACCGTCCAAATTGCGACGGAATCAAAGGCTTTCTCATAGTATACATACGCCAGGCAAAGTAGCAGATTGTACTCTTCGGTCTTCTGTACAATCTGCCGCAGGCATATGTATGTAGTCTATGGTACTGAAGCCTTTTCGGAAACTGGTTTGTTCGGTAGGCTGGAAGTCGTTGAGTCTACGTGCGAGACGATTCGTAATGACTCTCAAAAACAGCACGTAGACGCGGCTCAGAATGGAAATCTGCCTGTAGTTCTTCAAGAGAGCGTTGTCGCCTTTCTTAAAGAACAAGACCACCGCACTTCTGCTCCACGCCTCTGAAATAGTGCCACCATGAAGGACGGAATTGAAGAGTTTCTGAAGGACTTTAAGTACCGGTGTTTCACCCACTTTCACAAGCTCCGCTGTAATTCCATCCTCGCCTGGGGCCCTGCCGTTTTTAAGGTGCTGGAGAGCCATTCTAATTTCGCTCAGACTGACGTCCGGGATATCATCATGATAGTGTCAGATAAGACTTGCTCCTGGATTGTTACTCACACTTGCGTGTGACTCCAACGATGATGTGTACAGCTACCCATAGAACCTCTCAATCTCACTCAAAATCTCAGGTTACCCGGAAACGATGCTGCCACACTCAGTCTACAGCTTTGCCAGTTGGCTCTTTCTGGCAGACAGATCTCTGGAAAAGACTTTAGAGCCCTGGTTCTGCTCGATTGCTTCTTCAATACGAGCAGTATTAAAGTTGCGTAAGTCTCGCCGCATGCATTTGGGGATCTGTCTGTTCAGTTGCCTGTATGCTGTCAAATCTATTAACGATTTCAGCCTCATCTCCCTTCTAACAGCCATGAGATTAAGAGTATGATCGGAGAGTTTATGTGTTCTTCTGCGGCGGGTCTTGCAGAACTTAGCTCCGAACGCATGGACAGTTTTCACGAGCTTGTCATTCATATCGTCCACTGCATTGCAATCTTCTAGGCAATAAAAGCGGTTACGTAACTCGAGCTGAAAGGTTTCGGGATTCTGGATTAGAGCATGAGGGGGACGGAGCGTTGACTTCATTAGACGAGACCTCTCCAAGTTAACATTTAGGTTTAGTGTGCCTCTAACCATTCGGAGATCGCTGCCAGTTTTCACCCTTGCGATCACTGAGACATCACTGAACAGTTGACGGAATCAGACATAACTCAGAATTAATGCAGGATAATAAGCTGGCTGAATGTCAATAATCTTAAAATTATTTAGATAAAACGCATAGGATGTCATTTCAACAAAGAGAAAAACAACAAAAACTTAATACTAACTATAAAACTAAAATTATAAACAAAAAAGAACACACAATATTTCTGGGACTTTGGCTGGACATAGTGTACGAGTAATAGTATAGTATTTCAATAGTTTAGGGAATATGCTGATATCGCGCCTGCGCGTGCGACACGTTCACATTACATACTGCGCGTGCGACACGTACACGTTCATATACATTTTATTCATAAGTATTTTTATTACATTAAACTTTCTCTAAGGAAGCGGACACAGTTTTAATTATCACATCCCGTGACGTAGATACAATGTACATCAACATACTATATATCTGTTATATGTAGAAGCTCACAAATCACAAAACTCTCCTTAGGTTATGGTCCTTCGAGTTTTCGACGTGAACAACGACCTACAAATTACATCCACAAAAACAGTGAAGTGTACCATTAAAAAAAAATCAAGGTGTTCTTGAAATATCGGACAGTGAGTTGGATGTCCACAAAGAAGGGGTACGAAGCGATTCGTGACATGCTAATGAACTACGAGATGAAAACTGCGGAAACTGGAGTAACATCATGTTCTGATGAGTACACTAGCCAACAATACACTAATTTTCGGGCGCTTTCCAGGGTGATTAAAAACATCGACACCGAAGAGTTGACAGAAAAGTGGGAAATATTTGACAAACTGAATTCGCTGCAGTCTCGCTGGAAACTGATCGACGAGCTCCACTGACAAATCGATAACCTGACTTCTGGCGGTGATGTGAGCTACGAAGAAGAGTTTTCTGCATAAGAAACCTTGTACGAAAACGGAACCACAAAAAGGGATTTGAATCGTAAGCTCAAATATCTCAACAGCACCAGACTGTAACAATACATGGTTGGATAGTTCTATGATCATCATGGGTTAGTTACAAGGAGGACCTTCAATATGGACTACATTTGTGGCTAATTGCGTAGCACAGATCACTTTCATCATGCCATCGGGATGCTGAAGGCACGTCAAGTCTGAACATAACGCAGCAGATTGTGCTGGCAGAAGCTTAACTCCACTACAACTGGCGAATCATCATTTATGGTGGGGACCTATATTTGGCTAAAAGACAACGATCTACCACTTCAAGAAAAATTCCACACTGTTGGAGAGAAATAGGTCAAGCAATTTTGTGTGTCACAAAGATCATTGCCATTAATCGAAGAACTTTTAAACCAACACAGCTGTATGGCACGCGTTACTCGAATCCTAAATTGGTTATTTCAGTGATGTCAACGATGCCATGCAGTCATCGTAATTAGCAACGAGTGACCTGCAAAACGCACATAATGCAAATGCATCAATAGTATCAAGGCTATACAAACCAATCATTTCACCGACGACATTGCAGAACTCAATTCTCTTAAGCATCATAAGGTGTGAATTACAAGCCGCATCTTAAACTTAACCCCTTCCTGGATGAACACAAAATCTTACGTGTAGATAGGCGATTCTAAAATGTCAATTTCAAGCTTTAAGCCTACGTAGCCGTAATCGTGTGTCTGTGCACAAAACTTCACCTCAAACTTGTCTCCGATCTCAGCTCGGCTCATTGCACCGGCTCACTTCTCTAGAACCAGCACTATCCGCTGAAGGTTGAAATGACATGACCTTCTACTACAATATGACAACTTACGGAGAAAATGTACAATGACATCTGGAGAAAGTGGTCCGCTGACTATCTCCAAACTCTACAAACTCGAATAAAATGGAACTTTCCCACAAAAAACTTAGAAGTTGAGGATGTCGTCATCGTCAGAGAAGACAAAATTCCTACTGCCAAATGGATCCTGGGACGGTTACTGGAAACTCACCTAGGTGCGAATAGCCGGGTACGAGTCGTCGCACTGAAAACTAAAACAAGTAATATGAAGGACTGATTACAAAATTGTCACGCCTCCCGTTGAAGCCGTCAACTTATACAACTGCATTTTATGACGTTGACACTACGAAACCTGCATTAAATACACAAGGCAAACATTTGTTTCTATGATATCCTTGTGTTGTGTTGTCCAACGGCAAAAAACACTTCAACAACCTTTTTTGTCTGTTACTACTGATATTTTTGATGTGTTGGACCTACTACGCAACAAATGACCAACATAACGAAGCTTAGCAGTTCAAGACCCGTTTATTTTGACAAGGTGTCGGACGTGCAGATTATTCAAGATAAGTAAAAAATGGTTGTATACTACAATACACGACAAGACCGTAGGTCCTGGGCGTATGTTTGTATTTTCGTTTGTCTGACTACTCGCACTGTATACATAGAGCTCGCCGGTGATCTACGGCTAGCTTCATGAGTGCCATTAAAAGATTTCTTTCTCGCCGCGGCTCCATAAGTAGAATGTACTCAGATAATGGTACGAACTATGTCGGAGCAAAACGTATTTTATCGGAGTTACACTGGTTTTTAACTTCTAAATATTATAATTCGGTGTTCGCACATGTTTTAGTTGAAATTGGGAGACCAATATTAAAAGTCTAAAGAGTCATTTATATCGCGCGATCAGAGATCAAATTATATCTTTTGAATAATTAAGCATTGTACTCGCACATTTCAAGTGCATTATGAATAGCCGCAATTTTTTTAAATCTTGCGCCTTTGAAGTACCTACCCACTAAATATATAGACGATGATAAATTCCATGTTCTTTCATGTCATAATGGACAAGCTTGTGCAGTCATTTTGGAAGCGTTGGAGGACGAAATATCTGCATACGTTGCAGTCGCGCCAGAAATGGTATACAGCAGTTAACCCATTAACGGTTGAAACTGTAGTTACTCTCACTAAAGAGAACGTGCCGCATCTTCATTGCCCATTAGGAATTGTTGAAGAGAATTTTCCTGGATCCGATGGAGTAGCGACGATAACTCGTGTTAAGACCACGATCTGGTCATATTTGCATCTTGTTGTACGTCTCTGTGCTTTACCTAACCAGTAGTTTTCGAATTGATTTTCTAGATTAGGTTAGTAGTATAAATTAAATCTCAGTAGTAGCTTTAGTTAGTTTTGAAGAGAACCCTACAAGCCGGGAGGGAATGGTTGTGACAACGCACACCTTTGAATTTCGTATTAGTTAATGTACTCGTATTTGTTAGTTGAGTTGTCTGGCATAATCCTCCTCTCTTCCGTTCCATCCCCGCACGGGTCTAGATAATGGGGAGCTAGACACTGGTAGACGCATCTTTTGTCCTCCAATGAGGCGTAGCTACAGTGACGCCACCCTTATTTAACGCTTTCCTACGGACACTTAATTATATAGACAGTCTTACTAATAAAATATCTAAAACATCTTTTTAACAACTGTGTACTTATACATCAATGATATTATAAGTAAAAAAGTGTAGATAGGCACACATAAATAACTAAATATTGCAATAGCACACTATATTACGATTAGACGTCAAAGTAGAATGGCATGATTAAACTTTCGCAAGCGTAAAAGAGACAAATGTAATTTGCGACAGTGCGTGGCAAGACCACGTATACTAGAGACCACGTGTACTAGAAACGACATAGAATAATTAATCAGATATGACATTATACCGTACACCGTGATTTATGCCTAAAACGCGATTCACTCATGAGTGCACGTAGTAAAAGTAATAAAGTAGTAAAAATGCATTAAAAGTAGAAAAATAAAAAAATATTATTGATTTTATTAAAAACTTATTATCAAATAATGAGCTATAATAATTATTTATATACAAACGTATATACCACTTCGTTACGCTACAAACCATATAAATTGAACTTATTAATTAATAATGACATAGTTAATTTACCCTTCAATAAAACAAGAATTATATGTACACAATTTGAATTACGATACTCAGAAGAGACCTATCTGTTTTTTATATTCTTTGATCAGAAACAATATCACTTCTCTTTCAAACTCACTCATTGGGGTATTTTTATCCCTCTCTATTTTTTCTGACAATATATTTTAAAATACGTATTTTTTTAAATTCGTAAACAATACGAAAATAAATCAAGGAAATAGTAAACGAATGAAATATGATTCCTTTTGACGTTTGGAAACCTTTCTTGTGTAGTTTGTGCAGAATCTCATCACATATGACGGCATTTTCGTTGCAAAAGAAAACACGAAGTACTATCAACGCCGTTGTCAATGACGCGACGATAGCGCGACTACTGAGCTCAAGTTTGCTAATTATCATAGTTTTTACGTGCCACTTGCGGTGCGCGTATAACCTATCTGGGTAAGGTCGTAAAAAAATGTACTTTTTGAAAGTTTTGAGTGGGCCCATGTTTGATTGTGAATACCATACGCTAACAAATAGTATGATAATATTATTAATTAATAAAACATTGATAATCATGTTTGGAATAATGTAGAAATAACCTTAATATTCAAGAGGCTTAAACATAAAAAAATAAAAAATATTTTTGAATCAACAAAATAAAGCTGCATACAATATTTATTTGTCTCCTATCAACTTACGGGACGAAAAAATGCAACAAATAAAAATAATATAGCATTATGGTTTTAAAATTGTAGTTTACTTTGAAAGCAATAAAGATGCCGTGTGTGATGCCTAATTTGTGGCTCCAAAATTTATCCAGTGTGTTACTCCGATTCGATATGGGATAGATTTTTTGTTTTCAACATTAAACAATATTTTTGGCCTTATTTCGATGAGGCAATGCCGTAGGCTTACTGTCAAATGTCAGTTTTGACTTTTGATATATTTTTTTTTATTTGTAATCGTGACAGTAAATAAATGTAAATTCCATAATTTAGAGCACAAATTTCGGGCAGTGTATATGTCAATTCTACGTGAGAAGTACAAAGATATCGTTTACTAGATTCCTGATTCGAAATTTATAGTCAATTACCAGTGTATGTCAAGTTTTATGAAGTAAATCGCGCATCATTTATGACCGGTATTCATTGTTGAGTTTTGAATTTTCGAGTGTGTTTGTTCCAGTTCGTTACGTGTGTTATGGTGTTTGTTATGTCACACACTGGAATTTTATAAAGGAGGCTGTTCACATAACTTAACCGATTACGGTGAAATTAAAAAGGTGTAATGTTATTCTGACGTACCTACATAAAAGTGGAGTGTTATACTATGCTGATTTATTATTACTAGTTGTCCCTCAGTAGCCAAACTAGGTCCATTTTTAATTAAGAAGTGGTCGCTTTTCGTCAACTTTTCCACTCGCACAGGACCATAATATAAAAAATGTTTAAATTATAAGAAGCATTTTTTTAAATTTTATTAAATGGCAAAATATAAATAAGTTATTGTTAAAAACACATTTTTTAATGGCTTTATTATACTTGTATGCTGAGTTTATTAGATAAACACAAAAAGTTTTTTTTAATCATTACATATTAAATTAATACTATATTATAGTTCGCCTATTGATTACATTAAAAAAACGCATTTTTAAATTTCAATTTCTTCTTAAATATGGCTCTGTGCGAACGCGAATAGTGTCAAATGGGATAGCCCTTATAATTGTGTAATAGTGGAGACGAACTGTCCACTATTAACAGACTCCGAGTGGTTTTCTTTAAGGTGGAGAAATGAAACTACTGTTTATAAGCAAAGCGGAGTATGAATTTAGAATGTACTGTCGAATGGGATTCGGAATGGAATATGGAATATATTTTGCATCAACCTTGCCTATATTTATATGGCTGGTTCACTATTGATTTGCCAATGGTAACAATTAATATTTTGCCTAGCCAATTATATTGCTTATTTTATGACCAATGAAAACTATTTAAAATATACAATTATCTACGTTTCGTTTCCCGGCGTGAGACTTGTTTGTTGTTCACGAAGCTACGTCGCTGGACCGGCTATATAAGACATGCAGATCGGTGCGCACGCGTAGTCGGCGGGCGGCGGCGGTGTGGAATACAGCTCCGGAACAGCAAGAGGAAACGAACTGCGGCGTTGAAGAAACGGCTCACCATTGGTCGACGGATACGTGACGATAGCGGCGTGTGAAGTCGGTTTGGTGCTGAATGATATTTGCGGCTGCTTCTTGTTTCTTTATAAGAACGTCAAATTATCTATATACAGTCCGCAGTATCTCAGTAGCCAAGAATAATTAGGAAATAAAATGTTTTTTTATTTATTCTCGCCTTCCGCGTTATGGTAGCAGCTGAGTATATATTATTTATTCCCGTTTAGGTTTGATTAATCTGGCTGCTACATCACTCTCCCCCAGCGAAAGCGTACCGGAGGCTTGACGACTCGCCCGTATTTCGTAGTTTTTAAAATAGGTTTCAACTGGGTTGATGTAGATGATGAAGTTTCAAGCTTCCTCGCTGGTGGTTTTGATGATGATGATGAATCCTCTGCAGTATCCTCGTTAATAATATAGGCAGGCTTTAGTCGGTCGATCGATATAATCGTAGATTTCCTTCCGGGTATTTGTAGTTTAAAAGTCTTGCTATTTCTCTCTAATACTTTATACGGTCCATCGTAGGTAGGTTGAAATTGTTTTTTCATTGCGTCGTTTCTTACAAAAACTTGCTTGCATGTTTTCAAATCTTGGTGAATGAATACTGATTTATTATTTCTGTGTGATTGCATTTCGGTGCATTTCAACGATAAGGCTTTGTTAATTGATTCTCGAAGTTTAGTTACGAAATCGTAATCCATTTCTTGTTTGTTTGACGCTGCTGAACTGAAGAAGTCACACGGCAGCCTTATGCTGCAGCCGTAGGTTAGCTGAGCGGCGCTAAGACTAGTGTCTGCACGCGGTGTTGCTCGTAGTCCGAGTAGCACTGTAGGTAGCTCATCAATCCACTTTGTATGTTGAGATAAACGAGTTTTGAGTGCAGTCTTTAATGTACGATGCCATCGTTCGATTATTCCGTTTGACTGAGGATGGTATGCTGTTGTACGCGTCTTCTGTATTCCCATAGTTTGAAGAAGTTTGAGGAATAGGTTGCTTTCGAAATTCCTTCCTTGATCCGTTGTGATGGTTTTAGGTGATCCGAAACGAGTAATCCAATTTTCATAAATTATCTTCGCGACGGATTCGGCTGAAGTATCATCGGTAGGTATTGCTTCTGGCCATCTTGTTGTTCTGTCGATCATTGTTACGAGATAACGATGTCCTTGCGGTGAAGTAGGTAATGGTCCAACGATGTCAACGTGCAAGTGTTCGAATCTCTCCGTGGGTGGAAATGTAGCTAGACTACTTGATGTATGCCTTTGTACTTTGCATTTTTTGGCATTGAATGCATTGCTTCGCCCAGTTGCCAACATCCGCTTGCATTGCAGGCCAAAAGAATTTTTCAGTGATGAGTTTTCTTGTTGTTCTAACACCTGGATGACTAATGTTGTGCAGTGTATTGAAGACTTCGCGACGACATTCTTCTGGTATGTATGGTCGCATGGTTGTCGTTGAGGCTTCACAGTATATAGGTAGATGCGTCATTGGCATTGTAACTTGCTTGATGGACAAGTTACCTTGCTTCGATAGATGTTTTATGTTGTCACTATCTCTGTCTTGTGCTGCGGCGATCTTATGATAGTCGATTGATGTAGGGCACGTTACACTGTCGATTGGTACGCGACTGAGTGCGTCGGCAACTATGTTGTCCTTTCCACTGATGTGACGTATGTCGGTCGTGAATTCACTTATGAAAATAAGTTGTCTTGCTCTTCGTGGTGTTTCCGATAGTGATGGTTTCTTTGGAAGTACATATGTTAATGGTTTGTGGTCGGTAAAAACGATCAGGTTTCGACCCTCGAACGTTTTTTCTGAAGTGCTTGATAGCCATGTAAATAGCGAGTAGCTCTCGGTCGAATGTACTGTAGTTACGTTGAGTATCGGAGAACTTCTTCGAAAAATATCCAAGTGGTTGCCATTTCCCATTGCTGTATTGTTGGAGAACTGCTCCTGCTGAGAGATCGGATGCGTCGCTGAAGATAGCAAGGGTTGCTTCGTGTGATGGGTGAGCGAGTAAAGCTGCATTTTGGATCGCAATTTTACAAGCTTCAAATGCCTTCGTGGCTTCATCGTTCCATTCTATTGACGTTTTATCTTTTTTCTTCGTGTTGTGAAGGTAGGCGTGAAGTGGTGCTTGGATTTCAGCGGCTTTAGGTATGTGTTCTCTGTAAAAATTTATCATCCCAAGAAAACGCCTTAGCTCTTCGATAGTTTTAGGTTTTGCATAATCGATGATTGCTCTGACTTTTTCGGCAGGCGGTTTTATTCCTTCCTTGCTGACGGTGAAACCAAGAAATTGAACTTCTTGCTGTCCAAATATGCATTTCGAAGGGTTGATTGTGATTCCGTTGTCTTCTAATCGCTGTAGCACGGTGCGTAGATGGGTTTCGTGCGTTTCTTTATCAGGGCTTGCAACAAGGAGATCATCAATAAATGCGAAAACGAAATCCAGTCCATGAAGTACTTCGTGTATGAATCTTTGGAAAGTTTGACCTCCGTTCTTTAATCCTGGGATCATTCTTGGGAATTCGAATAATCCCATTGGGGTAATTATTGCTGTCTTCTCTATGTCTTCATCGCGGACTCTTATTTGTTGGTAAGCTCGGTTGAGATCGATGGTGGAGAATATAGTCTTGTCTGATAGTTGATGAGTGAAATCCCTGACTCGCGGTATTGGGTATCGGTCAGGAGTGGTAATAGAATTCAGTCTTCTGTAATCTCCACAAACTCGTAATTCTCCGTTCTTCTTCGGTACAATGTGAAGTGGCGATGACCAAGGGCTTTTGCTTGGACGGCATATTCCTTGCTCAATCATGTTTTCGAATTCCTTTCGAACTTGCTCGTATAGGTGTGGTGCGATTGGACGTGCACGACAATGAAGTGGTGGTCCATTGGTGTCGATGAAATGCTCAACGTCGTTCTTCGGTGTTAATTTCATTGAAGTTATTCTTGTGATACCAGGGTATTCTTCGAGGATCTTGTGATACGGTTGTTGCACATCTATGCTTCTTATTGTGGGCAGATTGGTTGCTTGTACAAAAGACTGAGATGCAAGATTGGTTTTCCCGTCGATGATTCTTCTATTTTTGATGTCGACGACCAACTGGTGATGTTGAAGAAAATCAGCACCGATGATTGGTTTGCTGACTTTAGCGACGATAAATCTCCATTTGAATGGTCGGCGTAGATTAAAATCAAGTTCCATTGTTTTTTCTCCATATGTAGGAATAACCGTATTGTTTGCTGCATAGAGTTGAAAATCTAGTGGCTTCAACTTCTGTCCTTGCTTCGGCGGTAACACTGAGATATTTGCTCCGGTGTCGATAAGGAAAGTGAGCTTGCTTTTTTTATCGGTGACGAAAAGACGGTAGGACTTTGCTGTTACGCTGGATCCCGTCGCATCGAGCGTACTAGTTAGTTTTCCGTGTTCGTATTTTCATTTTTGAATGTACACGGTGCTGTGCATTTTCTTGCCTCGACCCCGAAACGTCGATGATAGTAGCAGTAAGGGGATCTTGATGTTGAGCTTATTCGACTTCTACTTGCAGAGCGGTTGCGACGAAAAGGTGATCTTCGGTGTTGCTGATTGCGCTGGTTGTACTGTTGCTGGTAAAAGGTATGATGCTGGGAAGCTTTGAGCGCGGCCACTTCGTATGATAACTTTCGAATTTCCTCGACAATTGATGTATATGTGTTCGCCTTTTGCTCCATAATGACGGCTTGATTACACTGATTTTATATATACTGAAGTCTTCCTTCTCAGTGTTCGTACGGGTTTCCTTCGCGGTGTTCGTGCAATAGTAGTGGTACGTCGCAGGGTGTTCCTTCTTGGTGTTCGTACCGGATCTTCCCCCCTCGGTGTTCGTACGGGGTCCACTATTAACAGACTCCGAGTGGTTTTCTTTAAGGTGGAGAAATGAAACTACTGTTTATAAGCAAAGCGGAGTATGAATTTAGAATGTACTGTCGAATGGGATTCGGAATGGAATATGGAATATATTTTGCATCAACCTTGCCTATATTTATATGGCTGGCTCACTATTGATTTGCCAATGGTAACAATTAATATTTTGCCTAGCCAATTATATTGCTTATTTTATGACCAATGAAAACTATTTAAAATATACAATTATCTACGTTTCGTTTCCCGGCGTGAGACTTGTTTGTTGTTCACGAAGCTACGTCGCTGGACCGGCTATATAAGACATGCAGATCGGTGCGCACGCGTAGTCGGCGGGCGGCGGCGGTGTGGAATACAGCTCCGGAACAGCAAGAGGAAACGAACTGCGGCGTTGAAGAAACGGCTCACCATTGGTCGACGGATACGTGACGATAGCGGCGTGTGAAGTCGGTTTGGCGCTGAATGATATTTGCGGCTGCTTCTTGTTTCTTTATAAGAACGTCAAATTATCTATATACAGTCCGCAGTATCTCAGTAGCCAAGAATAATTAGGAAATAAAATGTTTTTTTATTTATTCTCGCCTTCCGCGTTATGGTAGCAGCTGAGTATATATTATTTATTCCCGTTTAGGTTTGATTAATCTGGCTGCTACAATTGAAAAAAAAAAACAGTAAAACAAAATTCGGTGATAAATGGTAAAAATTACGGTATCTGTACTAATTGTAAACTGTAAACACATATTTGTTAAATTCGTTATATATCTTTTATGAATAACCTACTTTGATTAGTACCTACTGTTTTTTGTAAGCACATTAAAGGCTTTAATTCTACCGTGTTGTGTTATTTTGGTGTTTAGTTTCGCAAACATGCAGGATATGCATAGTCTATGCATAGTCTAAGATATATTTTTGATTATTTAATCTTAATTTCATGAAAATAAGTAATTGATAATATTTTAAAATGGATTTTACTTAAACCTTTTTCCAAGTGAACATTGACCTTTATATTATTCCAGTACGTTATTGTGTTATCGTGTGTTATATCTTCCAATGCATTATTTACACTTTTTTACGACCTTACCCATCTACCTCTTTTTCTTATAATATCATTGTCAACACGCTCTTTACCAATAACGGGTGTATAAGCGTTGTATAGTTATAAACTCGCTAAAACAAAAACCCACAGAGTACTTTCTAATATACTGAAACAAAAGCCATTGGAAACATTCATCAAAAACGTTTTGAAACTCAATTGTTCGAAAACACATAAATAGCTTATAAATTCTCTTTTTGTAATTAGTAACACATAAATTTAATCCAAAACATTGTCTAATTGAATTTAGAAGTAATCTAATGGTTTTAGGCGATAAAAACTGATTATTTTGACAAATCCATATTTATCATCGTAATAAGTTTATGAACGTATCTTTCAGACAGTTTGCAAATAAAAAAGTAGAAGGTAGAAGTACTCTGTGTTGTGTTTGCAATTCAATCGTCAAATTTTGTTGTTTGGGTTTTGTGGGTATGTTACGAAATACAACGCAGTGTACTGTCCAATGCAAATGACGTATCATTTGACACTTTATTGTACTAGCGTGCCGCCGCCATATTGTGTCGATATCCGGCCATAATAAAACAATTTTTAATTGTGTGTTTGCCGAATGAAGCATGCCAGAATTTGTTTCTATTTATTCAAATACAAAAAATTATAGAATAATTGATGGTATATCCATTAGGAGGATATAATGATTTTTGGAGCACAAAATGACAAAATAATCGCCAACACTTTTCCAAATGGCGCAAAAGTATGACGTCATATACTGTCCAATGTTTTGGAACGAATCACCAGTATAGCGTCGATTCATGACGTCATTTGCATTGGACAGTACACTGCGTTGTATTTCGGAACATACCCTATATGTAGTTCGTTACTACTTTTTTTAAAAACATCGCTATAATTGTGTAATAATGGCTAATAATCATGTAAACTTTGTCAAAAGAAAATGGTCTGCAAATTGGGATGCATTAGAAAAGGTAAGATATAATTTACTGGAAAAAACATTTACAACTACTGTTTCTTAAATATGGTCACAATTTCTAATCGAACCTTGTATATTATCTTTCAGAGTTTATAAAAAGTTGTATAAAGGAGGTCGTATTAACCATGTAAAATAAAAACACGGATATAAATACTAACAAAAGTAAGACTATTGCTTGGCAGAAAGTGATGAAAAGTTTAGTAAAATACTACATTTTATGAATTTTGTTTCATATTTATTGTATGCAAATTGTGGTTTTAAGAAATTAAATTCCAAAAATAATATACACTTACTGAGAAAGAAAAGAAAAACATATGCTTTGAGTAGGCATAACATATCTGTGGACTTATGTTAATTATAATTATGAATATAAAATCTTGCACAAAATACTAAAAAAGCAGAGGGTAGTGTAAGAATATTTCATAGGCACTTACTAATAATATGTACATCCAAAAATCAAAGTGCAGTCAAACTCCCAGTTCAATAACCCATAAGATATTTGTTAGGTATAATTTGATAAGTTGTTAATTTATAGTATATGTAAGATACCTTAATTTTATGTTTTTAAAGTGAATATGTTTTTATTTTAGTGTTTTTACACAATATTTAAATATTTTTAATGTTCATTACTTGTTAGTTTTGTATTAGTTGTATTAATATTATATACATTAAACTATGCATATTGTGATTGAAACATTTTCAGTTTTAGTGAATTGAATAGCCGAGTAAGAGAATTAGCCTAAGTAAAGCAACAATGGCGCACTATGAAACTTGAAGCAAAAAAAAACATGTCATAAGACATCTATCAAATGTACTGGTGGAGGGCCAAAACCTCTTAGCCCAGACCCGGAAACCATTGACATTTTGAGCATGATTCCACAGAAATTTGAGATGGATTCCAATGTCTTCGACAGTGACCGCATAACAGTGAGCTCATACTATATTTTTGTAATTATTTTGTCGTAGCACTAACACAATGTTTAGTAACAGAATGAGTACCTATGTTATGTCTTATGATTATGACATCAGTGTGTGATATTCTATTTTATTTTAGCATCCAGAGGTTCAAAGTCAGGAGAAGTCCTCGGTTAATAGAATAACATATGCTTTGAGTAGGCATAACATATCTATGGAGTATGTTATTACTCCAGGAGATAATAATGATAATGTGCAAGAAGTTTGTTAATTTAAATTTGTTAATTGATTTTATCTATCTATCCTGTGGCGCTAGAGCCTTTTGTGGGCCCTGGCCTCCTCCACAATATTCCTCCACTTGTCGTGATCCTTCGACTCCCTGCGCCAATTGGAGTAGCCCACTGTTGATTTAATTTACCTTCATTTAATGTCTTTTGAATTCTGAATGACTTTTTCTAATATTCCAGAATATTACACCACTACATTTCATGATGCAAAGTGAAATAGATAGAAGAATGAAAAGGAAATTAACATTCAATCATATGAATGATAATACTCTTATACACACAACCAAACGTAAGGTAAAATTTAATTTAATTTTAATGAAAAGTTTAAGTATAACCAAGTAATGGGATTAGTGATTTGTGATTGATAATAACATGTTTATTACAGGAAAGAGACTTAACCAGAGAACTCAATCATGTTCTTGTCGCTTGCGTAAAGGACATAAAAATGAAAAATATGACAGAAGCTCATACTTTTATTAAAGAGGAACGCAATTTAAAAACCAAAAAAATATTATTGGAAAAAGAAGAAATGCAGCTTCGTGTTTAAAAACTTAAATTAGAAATTTTACTTTTACTTTTTTATGTTAAATTAATAGTTTTTTTATGTTAAACAAATTAAGTTAAATTGAATTGAATTAAATTGAATAAGATTAAATTAAATTAGATAAGTAGATTAGATTGATTTGAATTAAATTAAATTAAATTATAGGAAATTAAATTTATTATAATGTCACTTATATGGGCTCTGTCTGAAATAAATTAATTTTATTTATTAATAAAGCATTTCTGTAACTGTGTTTCAATGAATAATCTTCCTGTTTCTTGACCAGATCGGCTATCAAGACCTTCCCTAAGCATTTATTTATTAGTCACTATTATCTTCAGATATGACTGGTTTAAGAAAATCAATACCTTCATTCATTTCAATGGCAATATTGTGTAATATTGCAAGCGCAACAATGTATAACTTTACATTTTGCAGTGGCACACTAGATCCAAGTAATAAACATCGGAACATCTGTTTCCAAACTCCGAAACACCTTTCAATTGTATTTCTTGTCAATATATCATGTGATTTATTGTAAGATTCCTCTTTATCGATACGGGAATTATGGACTGGTTTAAACAAATAATTTGTCAAACCGTAGCCAGAATCTCCTAGTAAACAAGCATGAAATTCTCCATTTTCAAATCATTGTCGGATTCAGCTTTCTCTGAATATTCTTGCATCATGTGTGCTGCCCCTCCAGTTTGCCACTATGTCCCTTATATTTAATCTCAGATGAAGTAAAAAACTTTACTTCATCTGAGTCTTTAATTGAGCATCACAAACTACTTGACCATTTAAGGATGAAAACCTTTCTGTTTATGTAATATTGAGCACTATCGCCTCCGACTTTTTTAATCTTTACGTGTGTGCAATCAATAGCACCAATTACTTGATTAAAGCCACAAATGTCTCTAAATCCAGAAACAACTTGTTCTTGCTCTTCTAAAGTACTAGGCATGCATATAAATTCTGCCGCTTTACTTGCCAAAGCAAGAGCTACTCTTCGGCATATATTCGTGATGGACTGTTGTCTAAGTCCATAAATGTCTGCTGCATCATCTTGAACTTCTTGTCTAGCCCACGTTCTGAAAGCAGTACATACCTGAAGTTCTACAGACAGCCCGCCACCACTAGCTTGTAATTCGATGTCATGTTGAACTAACTCAACTATTTTTCTCATATACATATATTTTACTGAATCAATATTTCATTAGAAATTCTTTATCTTGTAGAGTAAAGGGAACGAAACGTTTTTTGTAAAGTTTTCTTTTTCTTAGTGGTTCCTCACGATCGATTTCATCAAAAATATCGAAATATTGTAAATAATCCATTATTTTTAAAAACGCCACACGTCAAATTGAAGTTATACGAGTACAAGTCTTAAACTAAGGTTGAGAACTGTATAACGGTTGCGTAATTTCCCATACAAATTAAACACTTGTTGCTTGTTGTAACAGATGTTTTGTGTACCTAGTAGTGTAGTATTTACATAAAAGATTTTTTATAAAAATGTTTTTATCATTAATTTAATTAAAGTTACATTTAAAAACTGGTATATGTTAATAATTAAAACAAGGTTATTTTAAAAAATGAACTACATTTAAATAAATTCCATATGAGATGCCAAATTTTACAAATGAAGAGGTCTTTAGGACTTTAAGAGAGGATTTGAAATTCCTGGGAGTCAACGGTGACGTATGACTATCTTCTGAATATAAGACAGAAGACGAGCTTGTTATAGAAAACAGAGCGAGAAGTCTACTACGTTCTTTACTACCTGAATAATATTTATGACAAAAAATACACTCTTCTATGGCGAATGTATAAGTTCAGAAATGGAATGCTTGGTAGACGTACACCATCAAAACTAACATGGTAGGATGCAATCCTAAAAGTCAAAATTCATAAGGATTCGATAACTACATTAGAATTGACATCTAGGGTCGGCTTTAGTAATCTGCTGCTCGATTTAAGTGATTATTTTAGCTTTACTTGACAGGCAATGATGCTATTGATTACCATTTAGCTGCTTTTTATGCCGGAAATCTTTATTTTTCGAGATATCGATAGTTAAAGTTTTGAGGTTATATCGAGTTGGCTAGACATCTGGTACTTGATTTTGATAATGTTTTTAGTCTAGGACGCATGTTAGGGTTAATCTTAAACCTACTACACTGTTTTTAGATGTCGGGAATGCATTTTGAATTAATTACGATAAAAACAAATTTCACCAAAAATAGTGTAAAAGTCAATTTGTTCTCATATTATGAAGTAGATTTCCGATACTTGATTTTATAATTATGTTTTCAATTTAGGGGGATTGTCAGGGTTAAGCTCGAACCATTTACACTGTTTTTGGATTTCAGAAATGCCTTTTGAATTAATTACTTACGATAAAAATAAATTTCACTTTAAATTACATATAACGAAACGCAAATATGTCAGTTTGTTTTTTAACACAGATACACTCATAAAAAAGTTAATCACTCAGACCCAGACAATCCATTTGTGGCTGGAGATGGGACTTATATACAACAAATTGAGTTGCGGTGAAGAGCAGTCAAGAGGTTTATCCGAAAACAAAATTATAACAATTCACATTACATTATTTCATTACCACTCTAGTAGCAGAGTTAAGAGCAACTAGACTTTATAGATAAAATAGGTCGAATCGGTTCTAAAACCGAATTAGCACACCCCGACTCCACGTAGTCTCGTCTGCCCTACCTCTAGAGTGTTTTTGTAAAGCCGTAGGCACGGAGGGAGAGCAGCCCCCGCCCGCTGTAGCAAATCGCAGGCACCCGTGCGAGCCGTACCGGCTGAGGTGCCTGTGATTTGCTACGCAAGGGCAAAGGGGCTGCACTTCCCGCAGTGCCGAAGCCGTTGCAGAAGTAACTGCGTCAATATTCCTGTATAAAAAATGAGGTTATGATTTTACAAAAAAGGGGGGTTTCCGGCACTTCCCCCTTTTAGGGCGAGGTTCCTACCTCAGCCCCCCCACTCGGTGACCATATATTCATGCGGCAGATTACTAAAAAAATTCATAAAAAATGGGGGGGGGGGTTCCGGCACTTAATTATTTTAGGGGGGAGGTTCCTACACCTCCCCCTTCATCTACCCGCCCACTCGGCGACCAATAATTCGTGCAGCAGATTACTAAAGAATTACCTAGGCCTCCCCCAAGGTATGCCACAAAGCACGGTCCTGAGCCTCCTGCATCCATCGACCTCCTGCATGTCTTACCAGCTCGTCACTCCATCTAGTGGGGGTCGCCCTACACCTCGCCTACCAGTACGAGGCTGCGACTCGAAAACCTTTTTTCCCAATGATATTATAAATAAAAAGATATTATCATTGTTTTTTCTCCAACGGTTGTCTCGGTTCATCGAGCTATATGGCCGGCCCATTGCCCCTTCAGCTTACTAATCCGTTGGGCTATGCCGCTCACTCTGATTCTACTGCTGATATCCTCATTTTTAAGTTTATCATTTATTATAAATATTATAATCAAAGAGAATTATAAACAAAGGTCACGGACGTAAGTGTGTACAAGTTGATTTTATTAGAATGGGTAATGAGACATGTCTTGCTTTGACGTGAACATACTCAACATTTGCAATTCCATTTATATGTAAATTGCATCCCATAATGCTCGTAGCGTCACAAAGTCCACTACTTCTTCGGCCTGTTGATTTGATTATGAGTTATTGATATTAAATTTAACCATATAGTGTAAAGACACCAAAGAGTACGCACTACCAAAGAGTACGCACCGCTTTTAAATGGTACGAAATTTCAACACTTGGCAGCACTGCGCTAACTGTCAGTTGGCAGTGACGCTTGGAATCAGTAGACACGCTTTCAAGTTGGTGCGGTATTTATTAGTTTGATTATTGAAATTAAAGGTTTTGAGTACTTTTAATATTATTTATCAACAATTTCGAAGACGTATTACAAGATTTGCATAAGGGTTCCACCTGAATATGTGAGTTATTCTTGAAATTTGGTTATTTTTGCTATTAAGTAAGGTTATAAATGCGATCTTGTTGGAATGATTGTAACTGTCATAGCCAATCGAATTAGCGTGAATCTTAAGAGTGCGCACCTAAAGAGTGCGCTTGCGCACTCTTAGGTAGTAACTCATGGGGAATAAAGTAGCTTTTTTAATTATTTATCTCTTGTTTTTTTATAGATCGCAAATATGTCAAGTTATAAAAGAAAATCAGATAGAAAATTGGTATTTACTGAAGAAATTTTAAAAGATATAACGGAAAGAATACGCCGTGGGCAAAGTGAAAGATCAGTTGCAGAGTCTTTGAATGTCCCAGAATCGACTCTAAGAAAAAGACTAAAAGCAGGCACTGTTCCTTACTCTTTAGGTAGATTTTCAAATGTATTTTATATATTGCCTCCTACTAAAATTAAACTCATATACTTGCATTATTGGTATATACCGCCCGCCGAGTAAAACTAACATATACGATTTTATTAACTCCTTGGACTTACTTCTTTTAAAACTAAGTAGCTATAAAAATATCATTATTTGTGGTGATATTAATATTGATATAATCTCTAATACCTCCGATAAGCGCTCGCATGATTATTTAAACGTACTAGCAAGTCATTGTATTCTACCTGGCCATACTATACCCACCCATGGACGAACATGCTTAGATCACGTAATGATAAAAACCAACCTGGAAGCAACCTGTTTTGTTTTTGAATCATCAATTACTGACCATGAGACCGTAGCTGTCAGTCTCAATCAAATCACTTACTCTTCTCAATTTAATAAAAAAATTATAATCGATTTTGAGGGATTAGATAAATCGATATCTAATATAAACTTCCGGCCAATTATTGAAAGTAATGATGCCAACGTAGCGACAAATATGCTCATATCGTACTTATATAGTGCCATTGAAAACAACAGTAGGTTGATTAAAACTCCTATTAGACAACGTATTAGTAAACCGTGGATAACTAAAGGTCTGCTTCGGTGTATGAGGAATAGAGACAACCTCCATAAAAAATTGAAAAAAAATCCCACTGACGAAAATATCAGGATTTACAAACGTTATAGGAATTTTTGTAACACGTTATTAAAAAAAGCGAAACTAAGCTACGAAAAACAAGAAATAAAAAATACTAAAGGCAACAATAAGAGACTATGGGAAGTCATAAAGAAAATTAGCCGGTGTAAGACACCTGATCAATCCTCTTATCAGATATCTTCTTTCAATTCGGAAGAGAGAAAGGAGAGTGTAAATAATATTAACACTTATTTTGCCAATGTGGGATCAAGGCTGGCTGAGCAAATAAATTATACAAACCGACAATTAGCTGCACCTGATGGTAATTTTTCTCCTCTCTTTACTCAAACCCCTCTTAACTCACTTGTTATGCTTCCTGCCGATGAAGCAGAAATCTCCCAGCTCATTAAGGGGTTAAAAGACAACTGCGTTGCGGGAAGTGATTTGATTTCCGGAAAAATTATAAAGAGGTATATAAAAATATTAATACCCCCAATTTTACGAATATGCAACCTGGCCTTAGAAACCGGTGTATTTCCTAGTGCATTTAAGATAGCCCTTATCACACCCATCTTCAAGGGAGGTGATAAGAACTCGGTCGTTAATTATCGGCCGATCTCTATTTTACCAACCTTATCAAAAATTTTGGAGCGACTAGTCAATCAAAGGTTGGTTAGCTTTTTTGGAGTCAAATAACTTAATTTCACCCAGTCAATTTGGTTTCCGACGCGGTAAGACTACTAATGATGCTGTTCATGATCTTATTAACACGACTATACTTAATTTAGATAGAAAAAACAAGTGTTTAACAGTGTTCCTTGACTTGTCTAAAGCTTTTGACACAGTCTCTATCCCTCACCTCGTAAAAAAACTAGAAAGGGCTGGTGTAAGGGGTATTCCATTAAAACTGATAGAAGATTATTTGACCGATAGAAGACAGCGGGTCCGTTTAGATCATTATACATTAAGTGATGAGTTACCTATCAAATTTGGTGTGCCACAAGGCAGTATTCTCGGTCCGACACTTTTTTTGGTATATATCAATGACCTATGCCAACTTCAGCTCTCTAAAGGAAAAATAATCACCTATGCTGATGATACTGCCCTTTTCTTTGCCGATGATTCCTGGCATAATGTTTTTGAGAACGCTCAGATGGGATTAAATAGGGTCTGTGAATGGCTTAGTTACAATGTCTTAACACTGAATGTTGATAAAACAAAGTACATTGCATTTGGTCATAGAGCTAACCTTCTTCCACCTCTATCTTTGACAATCACAGCCCACACCTGTGGTCTTAGACTTCCCGGATGTCACTGCCCCTTAGTTGAAAGAACCGATAAAATCAAATATCTTGGTATTTTAATTGATCAGACTTTAACGTTCAAACCCCACTTTGAAGCTTTAGTATCCCGTCTGCGAAAACTCATATTTATATTCAGAACCTTAAAACATATAGCAGAACGCCGTGTTATAATGATAGTTTACTTCGCTTTATGTCAGTCTCTGATTGAATATTGTATAACATCATGGGGAGGAGGTGCCAAAACATATCTTATAGAAGTAGAGAGAGCACAGCGTGCAATTCTCAAAGCAGGTGCCGGTCTCCCTTTCCGTTTTCCTACAGACGAGCTGTATAAAAAATGGGATGTACTAACGGTTAGACAAACCTTCATCCTGCATATCGTACTTAGACAGCATTCTCATCTACATTATAACCCGGATTTTCTTAAGGATAAGCGCCGCAAAGATATAATTTGCAAAACTCAAACTTTCAACTCAGCTCTTTCACGTAAGTTTTTCTGCTTCATGGGACCCTTTCTTTATAACAAACTAAACAAAAATTTAAACATATATCCCAAAACCAAATCTAGTTGTAAAATAACATTGACAAAATTCTTAAAAACCCTTAATTACCAAGATACTGAGAATCTTCTTTTAATCCAACATTAATAATTTAAATTTTCTCAAACGAGTAAATTACTCATATAACAATTTCTAAAACCGCTAATAACGATACTCCAGTATCAGGATTGCTTCATTAGCACACACGCACACACACACACACACACACACACACACACACACACACACACACACACACACACACACACACACACACACACACACACACACACACACACACACACACACACACAAACATCCAGTATATAATTTTACAATTCGCCTATTATGTAACTTTTTATAACTCTTATATGATGTATTTCCTTTCTGTATTGTACCTTGTAGTATATGTAACCTATCCGCGAGGGGGGGCCTGGTGACCTGTAACTCAGGTTTTATTATAAAACCTATCATAGGCACCAGTCTCTCACAACGTTAGGTCCTTACTACATTGTTATTGTTAACTAGCCAGTAAGAAGTTGTGAAGAGATCAATAAATAAATAAAAAATAAATAAATATTTACTCCTGAATTAGACAGTAACTTGGCAGAGCACTGCCGACGCTTGGATTCATGTTTTTATGGTCTGACGAAGAAGGAGCTAGGAAGAGTCGCTTATGATTTAGCAAATAAAAACGATCTTAATCATAGATTTAATAACGATAAAAAGGAAGCTAGCAAGAAATGGGTCAAAAACTTTGCCAGGCGGCATAACTTCAGTCTCCGGCAACCTGAAAAAACAAGTTTGGCACGTGCTGCAGGATTAAATCTTGTACAAGTGCAACGATTTTATGATAATTTAAAACAAGTACTTACAACAACATGAAACAACACAAGATGAAACTGGCCTCCAGACAGTGCCAAACAAGTTACCTAAAGTTTATGCTAAAAAAGGCAAGAAAATTGTAGGAAAAGTTGTGTCCGCAGAACGTGGACAAACAGTAACGGCTGTATGGGTGCTACTGGAATATTCGTACCACTTGCATTAATTTTTCCTAGAAAGCGGCAAAAACCCGAATTGATGGATGGAGCTCCAGAGGACTCCCTACAGCTTGTATCCGATTCTGGTTATATGAACTCAGATCTATTTATAATCTGGCTCAATCATTTCATTAACATGGTCAAGAAATCTAAAGATGAACCTGCTCTTTTGATTTTAGATAATCATTCATCTCATTTAAGTTTACAGGCTATTGAATTAGCTAGGGATCACGGAGTTGTTCTTTTGAGCTTAGCACCACACACAAGCCATCGCATGCAGAGTTTGGATACAGGATTTTTTGGACCATTAAAAAAGCTTATGCAGTTGTATGTGACAATTGGCAAGTTTCAAATCCAGGTCGTGCTATAACTCAATATCAAGTTGCTCGACTATTTGGCACTGCATACTTTAAGGTTGGTTCAATTGATAGAGCTAACAGATCATTCGAATCTTGTGGCATCTGGCCTTTTAACGATCAGATTTTTTTCCGATGAAGATTTTGCTCCTGCAAATGTCACTGACCGTCCCAATCCAACTGCAGAAACTTCAAGTACAGGCGAAGCCCTTAATAGTTCAAATCTAGCTGTTGAATTGCCACTTACAACTACAAAAACTGTTACCCAAGTTGTCTCGTCACCTATACCCGTCAATATTAATATTTCAGCTCCAGATATAGCATTGTCTCAACTCGGAGGAACTGAAACCCTTGAATCAACTGATAATCACCAGGAAGTAATAACAACACCAGAAAATGACGAGCCAATACCATCCAAATCATCTTTTCTTAGACCAGAAGACATCTTACCATTACCAAAGTCAAACATTCAGAAAAAAAAGAAACATAAAACGTAAGAAATCAGAAATCCTTACCAGTTCTCCTTATGAAATCAAATAGAAGCAGAACAAAAAGAAAAAGAAGAAAAGGCCAAGAAGACAAAGAAGACATCAAATAAAAATAAATCTACGATACCAAATAGACCGACACTGCTGGAAACAAGTACGGGTACAGAAGTAGTTCGATGCCCCCTTTATGCCGAAGTCTACGTAGAACCTCCAGATGAAGACTGGATCCAATGTAGTCAGTGTGGAGCTTGGTGGCACGATGAGTGATCTGACTATCTAGGATTCGGAGTTTTTAAGTGTGACTTTTGCCTTGGTTAAAGTAGATGTTCCACCATGGACAAAGCTTCCATTACCCTCATGCGTACTCTTAACTAGTACTAAGAGCCATGGATGCGCACTCTTTAAGTCATTGTACCTTAAGAGTGCGCGTGAGACACGTCCTAGTTTTTATTAATTATTAAATATTAATGGATGTTGAATAATAATAAGAGTAAAAAAATGTTCCTAAAGAACCAAAGCCTATTTATAAGTAAAATTGAAGACTGAACTCAAAAGTTGGTTATTTTAAAAATAAATCTGTCAAAACTGCGCACTCTTTGGTATCTTTACCCTACCAATTAGAAAAGGATAAACTATAATAATAATGCATAGTGTTTCTAAACCTTTTATTTTTGTTATGTTTAACGTTCTTTTATTTTTGTTATGTTTAACGTTCATAAAATTTCTAATGTTAATGACAATAGTGGAATATGCATGATTTAATTTAATTAATTATATAACACTAAATTCTAATATATTTATTGATCTCTTAATTTTTGTATTCAATTTAATTCACTGCATATGTTTTACTTGTGTCTATTTTTTTGTAATGAAATGTGTGTAACACCTATAATTAAGTCTACACTTAGTTTTTATGATTTTTTGCAAAAATATTATGCTTTTGTTAGTGTATGTCTTGTTGGTGTTAAATAAATAAATAAATAAATAAATAAATATAATAATGGTGACAAACAAGTACACAGTGCACCAGATGGTAAGTGGATGCTATGGCTCACAGACATCTACATTTATCCTCGATTAAAAATCAAATTGCAGACGCGTTGTTACACCTGCGGACTAAGATGGAATGCCTCGTTTCCATTAAAAAGGTTCTCCGGTTATCTACACTCGCCATACGAAACACAGCGGTATTAAGCTGATATTTTACGCTGGTATTCTATGAGAGCGTGGTCCTACCCTGATCAAGCTAACCCATGCTTTCTACAAATAGTATAGCTGGAGCGTGGCTCTACAACGTAAAAAAATACTTGTTAATAACTACTTTCTAGTACCTCTATTAGATGGGTATACTATTTTTTTAATCGAAGAAGTGACGCGAAAACTTATAGTCTACCTGTAACCAACTCCAACAAAAAACTAATGACGACAAAGATGGAATGGCTCGTTAACAGTGAAAATGGTCTCCGGTTCTCTACGGCCACCGTACAAAACACACCAGCATTGAGCTGCTATTTTCGCTGATATTCTGTAAAATATGGACACCCGTAACAAAACCAAGGCCACAGATGCGTTGTCACTTCTGATTATTAAAGGTCGTTTTGTACGGGATGGAATCAGCGCGTGCATGGGACGGAGATAGAACGTAGTTGTATATCAATTGTCAACACGGACGGCAGTTTAATGCATATGCACCGTGACATTGAGTCGAAACTAACATGCTAGTTCAACTGAGTGACTATGCATACGCAGCGGAACCACGGACGAGACGTGGCGCACGCGGGTGGGACTGGGTAAACATCGTCGCTGACGATATTTTTGCCGTCCCGTTCATGTCACGTCCTCGTCCCGCTCGTACATCCATAACGTATGCATGTTCACGTACATTTTCTATGAAACAATATTGCCAAAATTTGACGTCTCGCTCCGTCCGGAATTAAACACGTTACGTATGCAGTGACCTTTAGATCGAATTCCTCACAGTCTTTAGTTGCACCGGCCCTCTATACCCATCAGATCAGACCACCGTGGAATTTTAGCAAATAGAAGTCCTGCGTAACCTTCACTTGCCACCGCAGCAAAGGTATCCATAAAAATTTTCCGACATCAAAAAGCTCATCTGGATGGAGTTTGTTTCGAAATCATTACTTCTGTTAAGCGACAGTGTATACATTGCTGTGTTCTGATTTAAAAAGTAACAGAACTAGTACAAATACAGGCTATCCATTCATTCATCCATTACAGCCTATAAAAGTCCACTGTTGAACAATTCCTCCCCAATATATTGCTTCATAGGGGGATTTTGCTATAGTTGACACGCTCGGTAGGCTATTTTGAAACTGTAGTTTTATATTATTTGGAGTTGTCATCAGAAAGTAGGTGCTGCTCATATTATACTGTTTCAGTTTTCCACTATCACCTCTTAAAACACTCACGGGACAGTACATTTTTACACCTTCACTTAACGTTGGGGCATTACAAGCTAGGAGGCATTTCGTTTTAATCGTCAGAGATTACAAGGCATCAGTGGCCTTCCTTTGTTGAAGTTTTTTGCAGGTTTTCATGGAAGTCAGCAGTTTTTGTAATTGGGTGGAAGTTCGACACCGATCGCTTTTATAAAATTGGATGGTAATTACATCGAAACTAGAGGTAAAGATGATGATGTTAATTCTAAATATAAGTTGAGATTAGATGAAAACACTTATAAATAAGTTTTCCGAAAATTTATAAAAAGTGTACTAATAAATAAAATAATTCCATCTTTAATTATGCATGAAAAATAAAAATAAAACATTGTTCATATTTGAAAACCAAAGTAATACTAGATAAAATTCGCACTAGGTGTAACAAATGCAATTTCTAAGCCAATATTTCTAACATAAAATCCAATATTGGTAAGCTTTATCATAATAATACTGGAAATCTATTTAGTTACATGTAGCAGCAATTTCACTGGTTAATGGTGCACTAAATTGATAGTGATAAGGTTCATTTAGTCTTTTAATTACTGTTTTTATTCGAACTGTAACTTATTTTTCAAGTATTTATCGATTATGTCACAATAACTTATTAAAATATAGTCAGTCATTCTTTCTTAGCTCTTAGGTGATTAGGTACTGGCATTTAGCCACAGGTAGACTTTGTGCTCGTCGGTATGTGGTAGGTCTCATAAGAGACAACCATAAAATACTATAATACATACATAATAGAACGGGGGAGTGGGCGGAGCCCGTGTAGCCACTATCATGACAATTCACATTACACAACTATAAATGTCGTGTTAAGCGTCGCTGCATGCAAATTATTTAAAAAAAATGTCAAATTGTGCAATAATTATGAGTCGAAAAAACAGCGGGAAATGGAGTTTAAATAAAGGAGACATATCCTACAACCAGTAACTCGAAACTATTTATATTTTGTGAATATTAGAAACAAAAACAAAGAAATATTGATTTTTTTTATAGGAGAGGGCAAACAAGCATACGGCTCACCTGATAGTAAATGATTACCGTCGCCCATGAACAGCTGCAACACCAGGGGGATTGAAGATGCGTTTCCGGCCTTTTAAAAAGGAATACTTAGGCTCTTTTCTTGAAGGTCCCTAAGTCGTATCGGTTCGGCAAAATTTCTGGTGGTAGTTGATTCCACAAGGAAGTTGTGCGAGGAAGAAAACTTCTTTTAAATTGCTTAGTGATGGACCGCCAGTCATCCAGATGGTATGGGTGGTATCGCGAGTTTTGTCGCGATGTGCGATGATCAAACCGTGCGGCTGGAATTAGTCCGAACAATTCCTCAGAGCACTCCCCGTGGTAGATGCCATAAAATACGCAAAGAGATGCAACATTTCTTCGCAGTGCCAATGAGTCAAGCCGATCAGAAAAAGCTCGGTTGCCGACGATTCAAACTGCTCTACGCTGGATGCGATCAAATGTAAGGAGTTGGCACTGGAGAGCCTAAGCCCAGAGATAGGAACAGTATTCTATGTGAGGTCAAATCTGTGTCTTGTAGAGTTGCAGGCGGAGTCTCGGTATAAAACGTTGTACCGCTCTGTTGAGTACGCCACGCTTTTTAGAAGCCAATTTAGCCTTCTCTTCCAAGTGACTATGAAACTGCACGTCCCTCGATATGTCGACGTCGAGGATTCCGATACTGGCTAAGGCAACATATGAATGATGTGTCAAAAACATTAATCAAAAGATGTGTAAATTCGCTCAGTCTGTCAACATAGCGAATAGGTTTTGTAGTAGTGATAATACGACGTAATTGCTTGTATTGTGCTCCCAGCGACGCCTAACCTCGTACAAAATAAGATTGACGGCCATTCTATTATGTATTATGGTATTTTATGGAAACAACTACGGGATATTGCGATGAAAATCTAGTGGCTTCCGATAGATGGGCGGTATTACCATTTTGAAAACCCCCTTAAAATTCTTAAACCAGCGACGGGAAACAAACGTCATTGAAACAAAACGTGTGGTACTGCTATCATCAATCCACATACCCAACGTGATGATAAAGGTTCAACTCCCTGCGATTGGAGCGAGGCCCATGTCCGGAATTTGTATGCTTTACGTAAATAAAGTTTGTTTTTTAACCCCTGAAGAAAAAGAGGGGTGTAATAAGTATGTGTATGTACGAGTATCTGTGGTACCGTAGCTCTTAAACGGGTGAACCGATTTGTTTGCAGTTTTTTTTAATACTAGTTTTGTAGCGGTGGTTCTTTGACATGTTTTATCAAAATCAGTCCCGCCCTTTGAAGATTGTTTATAATATAGCTACAGCGTAACAGAAGACTCCTTATACATATAAAGTAAATAGAATATATATATCAGTGGTTTTTAAGCTAACATAAAATTACAGTTTGCGTGTTAGGTTTTGTACGATAATTCGTTATCTTTAATAACAGTTTCTGTTTAGTACTTTGTAAGGATTTATTTTAAAAAAGATTTGTTGGTTGATAGTTATCTTGAAACATTATTAATTTTATCAACTGATTTCATAAAATAATGTATTTTTATGTGCGTTACCTCAGACAATTTTTCTTGGTAAACTTCTTCTCTTCTAAGTGTTTTTAAATCATTATTACAATGTATCAGTTTGGGCACGTTAGTTTTGTGAAATAAGGTAAGGAGTTGTGAGCATTATTTCTATCATACAATTCAATGTTTAGTTTGTAATCTTAATACCTTATAAAGATATGAAGGTTGATAGTGTTTACGAAATATTAAATTTAGTTTTAGTTTAGTAGGTTTAGTTGAAGTATAGTTCGTGAAATGATTAAAAATTCATTACTTATTAATGCATAAAATATGCGTAGTGTTTCTGGTCTGGTTACATGTTAGAAGCAGGTAGCGGCGTAATATGTGATCTGTTGTCTCTATGTCAAGCAGTTGTTAAAGATCCATGGTTAGGTTAGTCCACCACGTGGCTAAAAGGCGTACTGCCTTTCTTTTTCTGGAATTGCCTACGTTTTTCTCACGGGGTGTTCTTATTGTATGTAAATTTTCTTAATATAATATATACATTTTTTGTATCATCATCATCATCACAGCCCTTCACAAGTCCACTGCTGTACATAGGCCTCCCCCAAGTAATGCCACAAAGCACGGTCCTGAGCCACCTGCATCCATCGACTTCCTGCATATCTTACCAGGTCGTCACTCCATCTAGTGGGGGGTCGCCCTACACTACGCCTACCGGTACGAGGCTGCCACTCGAGAACCTTTCTTCCCCATCTGTTATCGGTTCTTCGAGCTATATGGCCAGCCCATTGCCACTTCAGCTTACTAATCCGTTGGGCTATGTCGGTCACTCTGGTTTTACTGCAGATATCCTCATTTCTGAGTCTATCACGCAGAGAAACTCCGAGCATAGCCCTCTCCATAGCTCGCTGAGCGACCTTGAGCGTTCTCATACGGCCAGCAGTGAAGGACCACGTCTCTGATCCGTAAGTCATCACTGGCAACACGCACTGTTTGTACACTTTAGTTTTCAGAGATTGAGGTATACCTGACGAGAAGATGTGTCGTAATTTCCCGAACGCTGCCCAGCCGAGTTGAATCCGTCGATTGACCTCTCGGTCGAAGTTGGACTTACCTAGTCGGACTATTTGTCCCAGGTAAACGTACTCGTCAACAACTTCGAGCATAGTGCTCCCAACAACTACCGGCATAGGTGTGACATGGACATTAAACATGATCTTTGTTTTGTCCATGTTCATCTTAAGACCTATCCGTTGGGAGGCACTATTGAGGTTATTGAGCATAGTGCTTAAGTCCTCCAGCGATTCTGCCATAAGGACTATATCGTCGGCAAATCGAAGGTGAGTGATGTACTCGCCATTGATGTTAATACCGTATCCTTTCCAGTCCAGTAGCTTGAAAACGTCTTCCAAAGCAGCGGTGAAGAGTTTCGGGGATATAACGTCACCCTGTCTTACACCTCTCTGCAGTTGGATAGGTTTCGAGCTCTGGTTCTGTACTCGGATAGCCATCGTAGCCCTACTGTACAAACACTTTAGCACTTCGATATACCGACAGTCAACTTGGCACCGCTGAAGGGACTGCAGCACCGCCCAAATTTCGACGGAATCAAAGGCTTTCTCATAGTCCACATACGCCAGGCAAAGTGGCAAATTGTACTCTTCAGTCTTCTGTACAATCTGCCGCAGGGTATGTATGTGGTCTCTGGTACTGAAGCCTTTTCGGAAACCGGCTTGTTCGGGAGGCTGGAAGTCGTCAAGTCTGCGTGCCAGACGATTCGTAATGACTCTCGAAAACAGCACGTAGACGCGGCTCAGAAGGGAAATCGGTCTGTATTTCTTCAAGAGAGCGTTGTCGCCTTTCTTAAAGAACAAGACCACCGCACTTCTGCTCCACGCCTCTGGAGTAGTGCCACCATGGAGGACGGAATTGAAGAGCTTCTGAAGGACTTCAAGTACCGGTGTTCCACCCGCTTTCAGAAGCTCCGCTGTAATTCCATCCTCGCCTGGGGCCCTGCCGTTTTTAAGGTGCTGGAGAGCCATTCTAATCTCGCTTAGACTGACGTCCGGGATATCATCGGAATAGTGTCGGATAAGACTTGCTCTTGGATCGTTACTCATACTTGCGTGTGGCTCCAACGATGATGTGTACAGCTGCCCATAGAAAATCTCAGGTGTCCCGGAAACGATGCTGCCACACTCAGTCTTCAGCCTTGACAGTTGGCTTTTACGGGCAGACAGATCTCTGGCAAAGACTTTGGAGCCCTGGTTCCGCTCGATCGCCTCTTTAATACGAGCAGTATTAAAGTTGCGTAAGTCTCGCCACATGCATTTGGAGATCTGTCTGTTCAGTTGCCTGTATGCTGTCAAATCTGTTGACGATTGCAGCCTCATTCGTCTAACAGCCATGAGATTAAGAGTGTGATCGGAGAGTTTTTGTGTTCTTCTGCGGCGGGTCTTGCAGAACTTAGCTCCGACCGCATGGACAGTTTCCACGAGCTTGTCATTCATATCGTCCCCTGCATTGCCATCTTGTAGGCACTGCAAGCGGTTGTGTAACGCGAGCTGAAAGTTTTCGGGATTTTGGATTAGAGAACGAGGGGGACGGAGCGTTGACTTCATTAGACGAGACCTCTCCAACTTAACGTTTAGGTTCAGTGTGCCTCTAACCATTCGGTGATCGCTGCCAGTTTTCACCGTTGCGATCACTGAGACATCACTTAACAGTTGGCGTCTGGTCGTCATAATGAAGTCAATCTCATTCTTTGTTGAACCGTCGGGGCTCGACCAGGTCCTCTTCCTGTGGGGCCGCTTCTGGAAGAAAGAGTTCATCATAAAGAGTCCCTCCTTCTCCATAAAGTCGGCCAGCTGCTGGCCCCTTCGGTTCCGTTGCCCTACTCCAAATTTCCCTAACTTCAGCTCACCGTTTTCTCTTGTGCCTAGTTTTGCGTTGAAGTCTCCCATCAACACCGTGTATGTATTTTTGTATAGAAATCCAATAATAATGTTACGAGCTTGAGGTTCGTGACAATAAAAATTGCCGATAAAATTACCTAAATTAACAATTTAATTTACTTTACACAAATTAAAGTTAAAAACACTAATAATTAAACACACTTATTCACTTTATTCCGCTCCGAAGCTTCGCTTGTTTCCCCAAATCAACACTACCGCGCTCGCATCTTGCAGCGCTTATATATTTAAATTAGCAAAGAAATATCCAGAATGTTCAAGTAAACACGCGCAAGGTACCGAGCGTTCGAGTTTCGACTAGGCGCTGTCGGTTGAGTGATTTGTGATGTCATTTTCTCAATGCTCCCCTCGCTCTCGTTCCTGACACTAGATGGTGCTAGTTGACTTATTCATGCAACACTGCCCCCCTCTTAAGACATGCTCGTCCCGAGCATTATCGGTCCCATAATAACGCGCCAAGCGATCCACATGGACGATCTTAGGAGTCCCTCTTGCGCCTTTCTGTATCCGGTAGGTCACATCGTTGATCCTGGTTACAATCCGGTACGGGCCGTCCCATTTAGCTTGAAGCTTAGGAGATTTCCCTTTGCTGCGGACTGGATTGTGCAACCACACTAGTAAACCTTCGTTGAACCCTTTATTGTTCATTTTGCGGTCGTACCGGGTTTTCATTTTCTCAGACATTTGTTGGCCCGATTGTCTGACGTGCTCATAAATGTCATTCATTTTGTTCCGCAAGTCATTTGCATAATCGGTTATACTGCGTGGGGCATCAGGTGGTATCCCGGTGATCAGGTCCGCAGGCAGCCGTAATTCTCTTCCAAAGTTTGCGAAAGCTGGTGTCACTGCTGTACTTTCGTGAACAGAACTTCGATATGACAACAAAAACGGTTGTATGTGCTTGTCCCAATCTCGTTGCCGATTGTCTACAACTTTTGCTAGGTACCTCTCCAATGTCTGATTAAATCGTTCCACCATTCCATCAGATTGCGGGTGATAAGAAGTCGTTCTTGTTTTATGAGTACCCATAACTCGGCAAGTTTCCTGGAATATTTGAGACTCAAAATTCCTTCCTTGATCGCTGTGAATCTCTAAAGGTACTCCAAAACGACAGAAGACTTCATGAACTAGTTTATCTGCAACTGTTGAAGCTTCTTGATTTGGAATGGCGAAGACTTCTGGCCACTTAGTGAAGTAATCCATCACAACCATGAAATACTTGTTACCGCTTTCACTCTCCGGAAACGGCCCCGCCACGTCAATGGCTATTCTCTCCCATGGTGCACCCACATTGTACAACTTCAATGCACCTCTACTACGATTCTGAGGTCCCTTTACAGCCGCACAACTTGTACATTTGCGACACCAGTCCTCGACATCGTTTCGACAGTGGACCCAGTAAAACCGTTCTCGGATCTTCAGTAGAGTTCGTTTAACTCCCAGATGGCCTCCTGAATAATCATTATGGTACAGCTGTAGAACATCCGGTACTTTGGCTTTAGGGACAACCATTTGTAAATGACAGCTGTCTCCCCGAACATTTTCCCATTTACGGCACAGAACTCCATCCTGAAGCTGCAAGCTGTCCCACTGGGCCCAATAGCTTTTAGTGGTCGAACTCATCGCTGAGACGTCGCTCCACTTGGGCTTGGGAGCACTGGCCTTCATCCATTCCAGGATCGGCTTGATGTCCGGATCTTCCTGCTGTGCACGTTGTAAGCTGTCCTTCCACTCGATGCTGAGGTGGCCTGCCCTGAGCATCCTCACGGATACCACTTCCTTACTTTCTTGCCTAGTACAATGTTTGCAATCTTCAGGACAAGGTCTTCTTGACAATGCATCTGCGTTGCCATGAGATTTCCCGTTGCGATGTTCGATCTCAAAGTCGTATTCCTGCAGTAGTTCAATCCACCTCGCAGCTTGTCCTTCTGGATTTTTAAACTGCAATAGCCATTTTAGTGCAGCATGGTCAGTTCGTAAGTGAAATTTTCGCCCCAGAAGATATTTGCTAAAATGCTGCAACGACTTTACCACAGCTAGCAATTCGCGTCTTGTGACACAGTAGTTCCTTTCCGGTTTTGACAACGACTTGCTGAAGTACGCTATCACGACCTCTTGGTCACCATTACGTTGAGACAAGACAGTGCCAAGTCCTATATCACTTGCGTCTGTGTCAACTATAAATTCTTTGCTTGCATCAGGGTATCCCAAAATAGGTGTTTTGCACAGACGGTCCTTGAGCTCCTGGAATGCGATATTACAACTTTCATCCCAGCAGAAATGTCGCTTCTCCTCGGTTAGCTTATGCAGAGGTTTGGCTATATCTGCAAAGTTCTTCACAAATCGCCGGTAATAGGAGCACAAACCCAAAAATGCTCTAACCTGCGTCTTGTCTTTTGGAACCGGCCAATCCTTGACAGCGGCGATTTTCTCTGGATCTGTGCGGATACCTTCTTCCGATACTACAAACCCCAAAAAGTTAACCTGCCGTTGGAATAGTGAAAATTTCTTCGGGCTCAACTTGAGGTTGGCACTCTGAATCTTCATGAGCACGCGTTCCAGGTTTTGAAGGTGTTCCTCAAACGTACGGCCTACGATGATGATGTCATCCAAGTAGACCAGACAGGCATCGCCAATTAGCCCGGTAAGTACAAGTTCCATCAGCCTTTCAAACGTTGCTGGAGCATTGCACAACCCAAACGGCATTACTTTAAATTGCCACAGACCCTTTTCCGTCGAGAACGCAGTTTTCTCCTTGTCCTTAGGGTCAATTTCAACTTGCCAGTAGCCACTTTTTAGATCCAGCGTGCTAAACCACTTTACTCCTGTAAGCATGTCCAGCGTGTCATCAATTTTTGGCAAGGGATAGCTGTCCTTCTTCGTAACGTCGTTCAGACGGCGGTAGTCAACACAAAACCGCATGCTGCCATCCTTCTTCTTCACCAGCACCACTGGTGAACACCATGGACTAGAGGAAGGTTCAATAACACCATCCTTCACCAATCCTTCAATCATGGTTTCCACTTCCTTTTCACGTGCTACCGGCAATCTTCTTGGCCGCTGACGGATAGGCAATACTTCTCCTGTGTTTATTTTGTGTTGAACTAAGCCAGTCTTTCCTATGTCAGCATCGTTTGATGAGAATACATCGGCGTACTTGAGTAACAACTTCTTCGCCTTGACCAATTCGTTCGGGGAGAGAACACTCCGACAGTCTTCCAAAAGTGTGGTCACTCTCGTTTCTGCATCCTTACTGGGGGTCCTACTCGATATATACTGGCACCGACGTAACCAATCCACTTCCTCACAAGTACCAATCAGTGTGCCTTTTTCTATAATCTGGTCCCGGTCGCAAAGGTTCAGCACACGTACTCCTGAGATGTCAGTGGTCCTGACCAAGGTTCGAGCTACTTTCCATGGAAGGTCATTGTTTACCCTTTCCACAAGTACACAACGGTGGGCTTGCCCAGCGTTTCGAGGAAGACTAACCGGAACAATCGTTTCCGATCTCGGCGGAAGAACAATCTTCTTGATGCTGTACACGTTCCCTGGTAACGCACCTTCCATAAAAAATTCCTCCTGTCCACATTTCAAAACACCTTGCTTAACGTCGATCTCACAACAATTATTCCTCATAAAGTCTAGGCCTAGGATGCAGTCGTCCATTATATCAGCCACGATGACATTATGCAGGTAGATCACGTTGCCTAGCTTCAACTCCATCTCCTTCTCTCCACGGACGGGTATACGCTGACCGGTGGCTGTTACCAAATTAATGCGTTCTCGGTTGTATGCGGAGTCCCCAAGGAACTGACTTATAAGTTGGGAACTAACAACCGTACGAGAGGCTCCAGTGTCTATGGTCAGTTTACACGGCATTTCGTTGACCTCGCCCTTGATGATTAGACTGTTCCCATCATGGGTTTGTGAGATCGAGATCCTTGGGGCTCTTTTAACATCAGCCAGCACCCGCCCCGCAGTTCTGGCTTTTACTCGTTTCCCTGCTGCTGCTGGGCGGTGCTGTTGGCCGCACTACCCTCCTGAGATCGTTCACCTTCCCTTTCTAGGGTTCACTTAGGGCAGCTGGATCGAAGATGGCCCTTTTCCCCACAGCCATAGCACCTTGAGCTGTATTCATTGTTGCGGTAGCGAACTGTAGCTGCTTTAACCTCCCTGACGCGATGGGAACGATGATCCTGCCGCACGGCTTCCACTTCCAGTGCATGGGCCAAGGCGTCCTTAAGCGTCTCGTGGTGCCCGAGCCTCACAGCAGCTCTGACTTCCAGGTCGCGGATGCCGTCGATGAATGTCTGCACCAGGTTCCCTTCAATGAGCGCAGGTACAGACCGGTATGCTTTTCGCACCAGCTTCTCCACTTCTAGAGCCCACTGCTGCAGGTTTTCGTTGATGCGCTGCACACGATCTTTAAGCTGCGCACGAAAGACGTGTTCAAGGTGAGCGTCGCCATATCTCGCCTCCAATGCCTCAAGAAGTTGCTCATAAGTCACTTCCTCACCGAGAGCTTCCAGAACTGTTAAGGCCTGGTCACGCAGGCCTAGTGTGAGAGCAGTCATGGCCTGATTTTTATTCCAGCCGTTCGCCTTCATAACAGCCTCGAACTGGATTTTTGTGGGCTGACCAGGAAGAAGTCCCGTCGAACGGTGGCACTTTGAACCCACGTAGCGAAGGTGTAGTAGCTACTACGGGAGCTGTAGTTCCATCACCCAGTTTGAGGTCGTCCAGCGTTTTCTTCACGACAGCCACCACGTAATCAACCCGATTGTTCACTTGGTCGATTTGGATTTTAGCTTCCTTGATTTGGGTTTCAGCTTCCGACAGGTGGTTGTCATGTTGAGCAACCTTATCCTTCACCTCCTTTATCTCTTTCCAAAAGGTAGCATGAAGGTCCTTAATGAGGAGCATCTGCTCTTCCGACCGACGGGCCTGTTCCTCCTGTCGGCAGGCCTGCTCCTCTTGTCCGCCCTGCAGCTGCTCTTTCAACTGACGGACCTGTTCCTCCTGTCGGCGAGCCTGTTCCTCCTGTCGGCGAGCCTGTTCCTCCTGTCGGCAAGCCTGCTCCTGCAGCATCACCATCAGAGCACCTAAGTCAGGTGCTGCAGATATAGGAGCTACCGACGGGCCTTCAGCCGGTGGCTTGCCCTCCAACGTCTGCGGCGTTGCACCACCAAATCTTCGTTGGTCCGTCTCCTGCTGGCGTTGACTTCGGGTACGGACACCCTCGGTTTCCTCCTTAGGTAAAATCGGCATAATTTTATCCCACTTTTGACACCAATTGTTACGAGCTTGAGGTTCGTGACAATAAAAATTGCCGATAAAACTACCTAAATTAACACTTTAATTTACACAAATTAAAGTTAAAAACACTAATAATTAAACACACTTATTCACTTTATTCCGCTCCGAAGCTTCGCTTGTTTCGCCAAATCAACACTACCGCGCTCGCATCTTGCAGCGCCTATATACTTAAATTAGCAAAGAAATATCCAGAATGTTCAAGTAAACACGCGCAAGGTACCGAGCGTTCGAGTTTCGACTAGGCGCTGTCGGTTGAGTGATTTGTGATGTCATTTTCTCAATGCTCCCCTCGCTCTCGTTCCTGACACTAGATGGCGCTAGTTGACTTATTCATGCAACAATAATATTAATCAAAGCTTATATTAATAATTAATATTTTTAGATAAGTCTCTTTTATTTATGTTGCGATATGTCCCCTTCTCTCCAAGTTTATTTATACCTGACAAGGTACTGGGGGATTGTAAATAATAACAATAATTATTATTTTAATGTGTAAGTAGCCGTGCTTGTATATATGTCAATTCTCATTACTGAGACTACTACCATAAATTATCAAAAGTTCGATTTATCTCCCGTGATCATAGATGCTACAAAGCATCCGAAGCGTTGGAAATTAAAAATAAGTAAAATTAAACGCGATAAAATCCGTAAATTTTTTTTAATGGCAAGTATCTAGATAAAAATCTTTGAATAAAATGTAAATATGTATTATTTTATCTTAAATAAATTGAATATTCGTGTATTTAGTGTTTGATTCGCAGAGAAATAACATAATGACGCATTTTTTTGTATGGTTAATTATCATTAGAATCATTTTGTATTTGTCTCTTTCTTCATCAAGACTTTTTCACATAAAAGTACTCATTACTTTTCAATTTAAGGAAGCCAGAAATGGAGACCCTTCTTATGAGGCATTCCATCTTATAGTCATCAGCGGTGACAACGCATTTACACTTTGATTTTAAATCTTGGATGAAAATGTAGGTGTCTGGCAAAATTGACAACAGCATGGACATATAATGCGCTGATTTTTCATCTTTAAAATGAAATTAGTAGCAATTTATACACAGCCTTAGTCTATCGAATATTAAAAGAAAACATCTATCGACTTAAAAGAAAAGAACTATCCACTTAAAAGAAGAGGGTTCCATTAAAAGTTTCAGCTCTGGATATCTTTACGATAACAAAATACTACAAAACACTACTCCGTTCAATTTCCTACATCTATGTATGTTGTTTTGGGAAAATAAAAATAAGTAGAACTATTTTAGCTGTAGTTAATTATTTTATTTATAATTCAATAAAGAAACTGCGAAACTCCCACTTTAGTTTTTCTTTATCGATCCCATTGAATCCCAGCATAGCTATGAACCATCATCTTGAAGAGCAAATATATTGCGTAAATATGATATTAACTGATCATATCATTTAGAAGTTTCTAATTATAAATAATGAGTTATTAACATCAACACTGGTTTTATGTGTTAGGGGTCTTGCAATTACTCCGGTTTTATAGATTATAACGGGCAATGGTTTTTACTCGCTATTAAGTACTTCACGTGTTTGTTTACCCCTCCCTCTTTTATAAAATATCGGTCTATTACAGGGTAATCCTTTCTCTGTTAGATTTTAAATTATTATTATTAGATAATTCTCGACAGTCTTTTTAAAAACACAAATTAAAATATAAAATGATTTAATATTACTTCGAAGATTATTAAGTTATTCATCATTATCATCATCATTACACCCCTTCACAAGCCAACTTCTGAACAGAGGCCTCCCTTAAGAAACACAAACTGCCACAAAGCAGGGTCCTGAGCCACCTGCGTCTATCGATTTTTTGCATGTCTTACAGGTCGTCGCTTCATCTAGTGAGGTGGTCGCCCTACACTATACCTATCGATACGAGGCTGCCACTCAAGAAAATTTTTTACTCATCGGTTTTTTTTTTCAAATTCAAATTTATTTATTGCTAGAATGTAGTACATAATAATATGATGTTATTAGTTATTAACGAGACCTTACATTCTACCATGATAATGGCGTGCAATCTTTTACAGTAAACAAAAAAAAATATTAATACAATTTAGTGAAGTAACTTAGAAGTTGAACTACTAGAACTGAAGAAAATGAATTATGTACCTATCGAAAATTATTTTAGCGTCAAGTTTTTAGATTACAATAAATATTATATGTCAATGTTTTTATTAAAATGTAGGTAAATGTTTATATAAATGTCAAATATCAAAAAATCGAAAAATTGTTAAAAAAATTAATAGATGTTTGTGTCCAAAAGTTCAGTTTTTTTTTTCATATTTCACCATTATTAAAATAGGAGATGATTTTTATTTTTTATTACTATATTGTCATAAATTGTATCAAAATATTAGCAAAATTTACATAAATTGCAATTTACTTATTAGGAAATATATTAAGTTTCGGCTTCATTTTTTTATCAATAGCTAATGGCGTAAGAAAAGAAAGATGTCAGATAACAGTGAGCTATTACGTAATACGTACTATAACATCTATAACGTACTATTATAGAGGCGACACTGCATTCAGCTACTATGCTCCACTCAACTGCGGTGCATACACCGCAGCCGCACTTTAATCATTCACTCGCTAGGCGCTTGTAGAGTTAACACGTGTTGTGTTGATTTAAAAAAAAATCTCTTGATAAAAATATGCCGTCGTGTGTACTTAGATATTGCACAAATAATTCAAGAAATGTCAGTAAAAACCAAGGAATTACTTTTCATCGGTTAATAAGATACTTAATCAATAAAAAAGTATTATAGAATAATAATAAAACAAATTATTGCTAAGACGCCATCTCGTGTCATGAAATATAGATTATGAAATTAATATGTTCAGATGCGACATTTCTGTGGGTACTTCAGTATAGGACGAATATATTATTATACACATGTTTAAGCTATTGCATAGCTTCTATCGTGGGCCTTGAGCGCAGGGACCGAATCCAGAAATTCCGTAACGAAAAAAAACCTCACGATCCCCACTCCAACGGGCACGGAGGTGTGGCGTTGAAAGCCGTGCATCGTCTAACGTCGTTTCAGTTCGGCAGACTTCGGCACTCGGCAGACTTCGGCACGGTGTTTGTGTGCGTGCGACTAGACGTATGCGTGTACACTAGCTGCTAACTCAGTGATAAAAATTCCTGAATAACCTACATGTATTGTAAGATATTAAAAATATTTTAAACAATATTAACTTCTCATTTATTCAATAATTATTTACCTATGTAATCTAAGTATCCTATTAATTCCAAAGATTACAGTTTTAATTTTTTTTCTTGGATAGATTGGCAAACGAGCACACAGTCCACCTGATGGTAAGTGGTTGCTGCAGCCCATAGACATCTACATCTATCCTCGATTACAAATCAATATGCAGATGCGTTGTCACCCTTGAGGACTAAGATGGAATGCCTCATTTACAGTAAAAAGGGTCTTCGGTTCTCTACACTCACCATACGAAACACAGCAGCATTAAGACACTATTTCACAGTGGTATTCTGTGAGAGTGTGTTCCTTCCCGGTCGAGCCTGCCCATTAGTGCTACAACTATACTACTAATATAACTGCAGCATGGATCTACCATGTATAAACTATATACACTTAACTACTCAAAATAGTCCCATATTTTGCTTGTAAGCGGACGAGACATTGTTACACTTAATAAGTTTAATTAGTTCTACATAATGTCAAACATTAAACGTGAACTAATTTCTTTAAAAAATGTACAACAAGTTATATATAATTATATATCAATTGGATTTAGCCAGCGAGAAAATGAAATCATGTCGTGTTTACGCCATCTAGCGTATTTTTTGCATACCACCTTGAAAGTTAATCAATGTTTGTTCGATAAAATCATTTTACGTATAAAATGCAGTAGATAGCGAAATAACAAATTATTATTTTACTTGTGTACTCCAAAGAATACAGTTTTAATTTATTACACTTAAAATCTCAAAATACTCCCATATTACGCTTGTAAGCGGACAAGAAATTGTTATACTTAATTGGTATAATTAGTTCTACACAATGTCCAACACTAAATTTGAACTAATTTCTTTAAAAAATGTACAGTACCTACATAATATCTAAGCAGCTAAGTAATATTTTATGTTACATTACTTTTTATACACAAAAACAGTTCAAACTTAAAAAACTATCATAAAATTATATTTATGTAAACTAAGTATCCATAAAATCTCATAATATAAGAAGTGACATGTAAGTCTATATCAATAGGATATAAATGCCTATATCCATAAATGTGTATTATGCCATCCTTAAAATCCGATAATATAACAAGTTACATACAAGTATATATATCAATAGGATTTAGCCTGCGAGAAAATGAAATCATGTCGTGTTTGCGCCATCTAGCGTATTTTATGCGTACCGTGCGTACCACCTTGAATGTTAATCAATGTTTGTTCGATAAAATCGTTTTACGTATAAAATGCAGTAGATGGCGCTATAACAAATTATTATTATACTTGTTTACTCCAAAGAATACAGTTTTAATTTATTACACTTAACTTCTCAAAATATTACCATATTATGCTTGTAAGCGGACCAGACTTTGTTGTACTTAATAAGTTTAAGTAGTTCTACATAATGTCAAACATTAAACGTGAACTAATTTCCTTAAAAAATGTACAACAAGTTATATATAATAATATATCAATTGGATTTAGCCAGCGAGAAAATGAAATCATGTCGTGTTTACGCCATCTAGCGTATTTTTGGCATACCACCTTGAAAGTTAATCAATTTTTTGTTCAATAAAATCATTTTACGTATAAAATGCAGTAGATGGCGATATAATGAATTATTATTTTACTGTTTACTCCAAAGAATACAGTTTTAATTTATTACACTTAACTTCTCAAAATAGTCTTATATTATGCTTGTAAGCGTACGAGACATTGTTATACTTAATAGGTTTAATTAATTCTACACAATGTCCATTCTGTACTATTTCACGCTGGTATTTTATGAGAGCGTGGTCCTTCCTCGGTCGAGCCTGCCCATTAGCGCTACGACTATACTACTAATATAACTGGAGCATGGATCTACCACATATAAAACTATATATACACTTAACTTCGCAAAATAGTCCCATATTATGCTTGTAATCGGACGAGACATTGTTATACTTAATAGGTTTAGTTAGTTCTACACAAGGTCAAACACTAAACTTGAATTAATTTCTTTAAAAAATGTACAGTATCTACCTAATATCTACGCATCTATATAATATTTTTTGTTACATTACTTTTTATACACGAAAACAGTTCAAACTTAAAAACCTATCATAAAATAATTGTTTATGTAATCTAAGTATCCTTAAAATCTCATAATATAAGAAGTGATATATAAGTATATATCAATAGAATTTAGCCTGCGAGAAAATGAAATAGATCATTAAATTAAATCGTGTCGTGTTTATGCCGTCTAGCATATTATATGCGTACTACCTTGAGAGTTAATCAATGTTTTTTCGATAAAATCATTTTACGTATAAAATGCAGCAGATGGCGCTATAACAAATTATTATTTTACTTGTTTACTTCAAAGAATACGGTTTTAATTTATTACAATTAACTTCTCAAAATATTACCATATTATGCTTGTAAGCGGACCAGACATTGTTATACTCAATAAGTTTAAGTAGTTCTACATAATATCAAACATTAAACGAGAACTAATTTCTTTAAAAAATTTACAGTTCTTACCTAATATCTACGCATCTATATAATATTTTATGTTACATTACCTTTTATACACAAAAACAGTTCCAACTTAAAAAACTATCATAAAATGGAAAAATTATTATTTATGTAATCTAAGTATCCTTAACCCTTAACCACCTAGCGTCGGTCACAGTAACTCCAGGCGATATATTTTTAAGCTATTGCATAGCTTCTATCGCGGGCCTTGAGCGCGGGGACCGAATCCAGAAATTCCGTAACGAAAAAAAAACCTCACGCTCCCCACTCCGACGGGCACGGAGGTGTGGCGTTGAAAGCCGTGCATCGTATAACGTCGTTTCATTTCGGCAGACTTCGGCACTCGGCAGACTTCGGCACGGTGTTTGTGTGCATGCCACTAGACGTATGCGTGTAGGTACACTAGCTGCTAACTCAATGATAAAAATTCCTGAATAACCTACATGTATTGTAAGATATTAAAAATATTTTAAACAATATTAATTTCTCATTTATTCAATAAGAGAAAAAAATTGTTTTCTTATCGGTCACCACGCTCAAAAAGTGTACCTTGATTTAATATCAAAGACTTAACTGCATAAATAGAATAAATAAATAATTATAATTGCATAAGTTGATAAAAAATGCTATGCAATAGCTTTAATGCGGCAGTCACCGAATGCCACACGTATTTTTTTTTTTGTAGAAACATATATAAGTTATAATAATAAGGCTAATTTTTTGATGTTTAAATCTGCTTATTATTCTTTTATTTTATTTTTAGGTTTCCATATCAAAGTCAAAGTGGAATAAATTCGTCCATTTTTAACTTTCGCGTGTCCAGCATTTATGAACGACTCTTATTCTAATTTAAATAAATATATTTCTAATTTAAATGTTATGTTAATAAGTTTTGTTAAATACACATTTAGTATGTTTTTTTTTATATTTGACGTAGATACCTTTTAAAACATTCAGATAAAAATATCATTAAAATGTAATTGTGATATAATATTATGTAATATTATATTAAATAAGCAAATATAATATACAAAATAAATGACAAAATTTAAATATTGTTCTCGATATAATTTACCTATTTAACAATGTAATCTACTATTACCTACGGATCATTCTACCTAATATGTTTATTCTATGATAAAAAAAACAAACGCGCGAACACAGAGTAGCGCACATTTTTTGTTTGAGATAGCTGTTCTAGTACGTAAGTACATATTACTTCAATGTCAGATAATATTTTTTTTAAATAGAATAAAATATCAATGCTCAGTGAACTTACAGCAGTTCATTCGTTAAATTTGCAATCTAGAAATTCTTTGACGCTATAAAAGGTACTTTCTGCAAGAAAATCATTGAGGCTTTTTTAAATCTTGGTAAAGAAAGTGCTTTAATATGCTGAGGAATTTTTTTATATATTTTGACACACATATATAAACAGCTTTTATTATACTTAGATAGTCTAGGAAGTGTGTCGATTACAAGTTTTTCGGGATATCCATGGCTTCGATTGTCGGTTTTTCGAGCTATGTGGCCGGCCCATTGCCACTTCAGCTTACTAATCCGTTGAGCTATATCGGTTACACTGGTTTTACTGCGGATATGCTAATTTTTAATTTTATCACGCAGAGAAACCCCGAGCTAGCGCTAAGGTCCTCCAGCGATTCTGCCATAAGGACTATATCGTCGGCAAATCGAAGATGAATAATGTACTCGTCACTGATGTTAATGCCGTATCCGTAACGTATCGTATATTGTATAATCCGTATCATTTTTACTATTTTTTTGTGGTAGACCCATGCTGCAGCTAAATTGTGGTTGCAACACGAATGGGTCGGCTCCACCGGGGTAGGACCACGCTCTCATAGAATACCAGCGTTAAGTAGCAGCTTAATGCTGCTGTGTTTCGTATGGTGAGTGTGGAGAACCGCAGACCCTTCCTACTGAAAACGGGGCATTCCATCTCAGTCATCAGGGCTAGCAACGCATCAGCATTTTGATTTTTAATTGAAGATAAATGTAAATGGCCACAACATCCACTTACCATCAGGTAGACTGTGCGCCTGATTGTCACCCTTATTCTATAAAAAATCCTTTCCATTTCAGTAGCTTGAAAACATCATTCAATGTAGCGGTGAAGAATAACGTCACCCTATCTTACACCTCTCTGCAGTTGGATAGGTTTTGTACTCGGATAGCCATCGTAGCCCTACTATGCAAACACTTCAGCACTTCGATATACCGATCGTTAACTTAGCACCGCTGAAGAGACTGTAGCATCGCCCAAATTTCGACGGTATCAAAGGCTTTCTCATAGTCCACATACACAGGGCAAAGTAGCACAATGTACTTTTCGGTCTTCTGTACTATCTGTCAAATCTATGGTACTGAAGCCTTTTCGGAAACCGGTTTGTACAGGAGGCTGGAAGTCGTCGAGTCTGCTTGCGAGACGATTCGTAATGACTCTCAAAAACAGCACATAGACGCTGCTCAGAAGGTAAATCGGTCTGTAGTCTTTTAAGAGAGCGTTGTCGCCTTTCTTGCAGAACAAGACCATCGAACTTCTGCTCCACGCCTCGGGAGTAGTGCCACCATGAAGGACGAAATTGAGGAGCTTCTGTATGACTTTAAGTACCGGGTTTCCACCCGCTTTCAAAAGCTTAGGGTTGATTGCAAGAATAGCTCTGAACGTAATAATGGCCCAGTAGCAATAGAGCCTCTTGTTTTTATTTTTGAATAAGACTTCCAACAACTACTACACTAAGTCTTGTTATATAAAAAGCTCCTGTTATTAGATCCTCGGTATTTGTATAGTTGTTGGTTTAATTTAGTTAAAATACGATCCTGTTTGTATGGTATGGCTTCAACAAAGATTTTATCAAAATGTCAATGGAGTACGCGTATGTGTTTATGAAAGACTCATATAGAGCCTTGTGAACCAGACCTGAGAACTAACGAGGAACTCCTTTCACACAATCTTTCGTCGGAGAAGTTTCATATAGCTGGGTTCTGTCATTACTAGTTGGTTAGTGATAGAAGTGTAAGTTCTTTACCAAAAACAATAACATCCGTGAAGAATGAGTTATCTGATCACGTCATAGTATGATTATTTTTTTTTAAATCTTTATTAACATAAAATACACAGATTTAAAATAATAATAAACATCGCCAAACTGTGCAACAGTTTGTTGGCGATAATGGCGCTCTTTTGTTATACATTAATATGAATTTTTTAAAAGCGGCACACGTCGTAGCTGTGCATTTTGTAGGTTGTTTAAAAAGACACACCCACCATGTTTCCGCAGAAAATGCAGCCTCGTTACCAGTGGGGTTAGACTGGGCCAGATGCGATCTCGGCGTTTATCTTATAATAATTTGATCAAAAATAAATTATAAAATCTTCTCCAAGCCAATAATATTCGACATTTAATTTCCTAAGGAAACTTGTTTTTCTTCATTATTTGGTATTTTATTCATAATCGATTTTGTAGTTTCTTCTAGTAAGTGTTAAAGAAGCAAAGTTAATACTGTTTCAAAAAAACCGGTTCCTAAAAAATACCATATACCATATACCAATAACTTTATCAAAACTTTATTATAAGTTTTGAAAATTTAAGTGAGAATGGTTGTTAACCAAATTTAAATCCTTATATATATCCTAAATGGTCATTCAAAATGAAAAATGATTAGAGAAAACCTAATATGATTTTCATAGACCTAATTAATGATACCCCCACCTCCCCACCCCAAATGATGTCACGTTTGTGAACATTCATTTTATCTTTCAAGCATGGCATCTAGTTACCATATTTAATTCTGATTACTGTCATGTCTTTAGTGGCACTCACAAGATTAAGACAAATCGATTTACGTAAGAATGGTTGTGCTTTCTAGAGTGCCATTAATTTAGTTACATATACTGGCATAACCAAAATAGGATTATGTTTATATAGGCATATTGATTTGATGGTACCATTTTACTTTACCTTGGAGAATGTAGTAATTTTCAAACTTGGTCACCCGCACACATAAAAGTATTAGAAAAGTGAGCAGTAGGGTTTCAAAAAACTGTACAAAGAGGAATCCACAAGAATTTCTCTTGCAACCCTATTCTCGTCTCATCGCTAAAATTGCCTTTTTCGGGCAGTTTTATTGCCAGACGACGAACTTGCTTCAATTTCGTTCTTTTCCTTTTTAATATTGATAAGTATTGAGTTGTAACTTATTTTTTACTTTAATTTCTATTAAAATAGCCTTTTATAACAAATGATGCCGTTTATAATTAATAACTAATATTTAATATAGATTGCCAACCCGACTGCCAAGCGGGCCAACTATGGCAATTATCCTCCTCATATTTAAGGCAAACTATGAGGGTGGTTTATATTGTAATGAATAACGATAATATGTTTTATGTTTTGACTATCCTATAAAATAGCCTACTATTAATATTGTCATGTTAACTGCTTTTTTAATTATTTAATAGCGGAAAACATTATCATAACACATAAAACCCGACTGCAGTGTTATAATTTTATAACGGTTTTTATGTAATAGAGCTATTCTACAGCAGCACTATGGTTGTAGTTTGAATGGGTCGACTTGATCTGGTAAAGACCCCGCTCTAACAAGATACCAGCGTAATATAGAAGCTTAATGTTGCTTGCGTAAAATAGCAGCAGAATACAGACAGAACCACTATATCAAAATTTTAACGTGTGTTTAAAACAAACAACATATACGGCGAGATGGAAGATCTCGAGAGTCATTCCGGTTCCGAAAGGTAAGTCAGGTCATGATATGATCAGTTATAGACCTGTGGTTGTGCTATTGACGGCAGCGAAATTGTTCGAGTCAGCTATCCAGTGATGGGTGCAGTCAGAAATCAGCTCAAATCAAATCATCTCTCTTGCGCGCAGCACGAGCTTAGGTCGGGCCGCAGTACCACCACCAATCTGTAGAACTTTATGGCGCACGTAGTACGTACCGGCATTTTATGCTGGTATACAAGTAGGCGTAGCCTAGTTTGATTATAAAAAGGCATTTAATAATCAAATCAAATATTTAATAATTAAATCAAATATGGGCTCCGCATGAAGAAAAGTACAGCCTAATGCTGGAACGTCCAACACAAATTTTTGCGGCACCTGTACTTCAAACTGTGTGAAGTATATCCGTTTTACTATTTGATGTACCCCACACTGTTCGTGCTCGGGATGGTCGGGTACAACCAGCTCAGAGTGAGACGGCAATTTGCCCTGGCTGCGTGCGTGGTGAAACTGCTCCGTGGCATCGCGTGCAACCCGAGGGTGCTGCACCACGTGCGGTAGAGGTGTGGAGCTGCTGCTGCTCGCAGCGCCCGTGGCCAGAACCAATTTGTTTTGTTTCTCACCTACACTCATGAGGATTGTTCGGACTAGAGAGTTCGAACAATCCTCGTAGTGAACAAAGTTCACGAGAGGATTGATATATTTTCGAGTAATCTGAGTGAACTCGCTAAGGTACTTTTATACATAGTTAGTTATGTAAGTTAGTTGTAATACATAGTATATAAGTAGATTATCAACACTGTGGTAGTGGGTTTGTTTAGCCTGTAAGGATAGTTGTTACCTGTGTGTAAATAAATAAATAAATAAAAAGCAATGGAAATGACTACGCGCTGCATATTATGCAGCAAAATTATTACTTTCTATTGTATAAATATGATTTTTTTTATAGAAGAAGGGGCAAACGAGCATGTGGCTCACCTGATGTTAAGTGACTACCGCCGCCCATGATCAACCGCAACACCAGGAGAATTGCGGGTGCGTTGCCGGCCCTTTAGAAAGGAGTAAGCTCTTTTCTTGAAGGTCCCCAGGTCGTATCGGTCCGGAAAAATCGCCTGTGGTAAACTATTCCACAGAGAGGTTGTACGTGGAAAAAAACTCCTTGTGAAACGTACAGTGGTGGACCGCCAAGCATCCAGATGGTGTGGATGGTATCGGGACGTTTGACGTGTAGTGCGTTCACGAAATTTGGCGGCTGGGATTAATCCGAACAATTCCTCAGAGCACTCCCCGTGATAGATGCGATAAAATACGCAAAGAGATGCGACATCTCTTCGCAGCGCCAGTGAATCGAGCCGATCAGAAAGCACTCGGTCGTCGACGATTCGAGCCGCTCTGCGCTGGATGCGGTCAACTGGAAGAAGCTGGTACTGGGGAGCCCCAGCCAAGAGATGGGAACAGTATTCCAAGTGCGGCCGAACCTGCGCCTTGTAAAGTTGCAGGCGGTGTGCCGGCATGAAATACTGTCCCGCTCTGCTGAGCACGCCAAGCTTTTTAGAGGCCAATTTGGCCTTCCCTTCCAAGTGACCACGAAACTGCACGTCACTCGATATGTCGACGCCGAGGATTCCGATACTGGCTGAGGCAACAAGGGGAGTGCCTTGAAACTGAGGGGATACGACAAAGGGGTTCTTTTTAGCGGTTAACGCGCAAACTTGTGTCTTCTGGGGGTTAAACTGGACTAGATTTAGTCGCCCCCAATCCGAAACTCTGTCCAGCAGAGACTCGACTTCAGACACAAATTTGTCCCGGCACTCGGAGACGTTTTCCCGAGAAATATTGGCTCGGCCGGTGTAAAGAGCATCACCAGTGCTGTCATCTGCATAGCAATGAATGTTACGGGTATGCAACATGTCATTGATATGCAGAAGAAACGAATAAATATACGATACGAAGAATAAATATACGAAACGAGTAAATATACGAACGATAAGAAAAAATGAATAAATTCCATGCACAAATTTTGCGTGTAACAATGTTCCATATATGATTAATTACATTTTGTTTAATACGCAAGTTTTTTAACAGTTCAGGTCTACCATATTTATTTTATGTGGTGGTTGCATCAGAAAATCAATCATCCCATTAGATTACGTGGTTTTTATTAAAGCCGATTAATATCCCATGAGGGATATGCCAGAAAAATCTCGATTCTTACGATAGATGGCTGTGTAACCGTCTTGTTTATTCTAGGTGTAAAATGCCAGACCGGCGACGCAGATTCAAAGGGAGAGCATCTCCAAAGGTGCCAAACGACTGTGTCTACAATCGCTAATCCGAAAGCTAAGTGTGGCGATTAAGGCAAATCTCTCCTAGTACACGAGATGCCTATATCCAGGCGACGCACAGTCAAAAGGGAAAAAGTGAGACGACTGAGTCTACGTCTGCCAAGCGTGGTGATTAAGGCATATTCTCCTTACAACATGAGATGCCAGAAGAAGAAATAAGATAAAGATGAAGAAAGAAGAAGAACGTCATATAGTATGTACCAATTACGCGTAAAATCACGAATAATTGATTGAGATTTATTTGTCAAAGTAAGACTGCTATTAAATAAATTATTGTAAAAAATCATTTTTAAAAATAAGCTTATATTTAAATGCTTTTAAAAGAAGAAAATAAACTTAACTTCAAATGAAACCTATTAATTTATTACATTACACAAATTATATGATTTTATATCATGCAACTTATCGCGAGATTTACCTATTATATAAAAGATATTATTTTTTTTATAATTACCTACTTATGTCAATATCAAGTTACCTAACTAGCTAGTCTTTTACACGCGCAGAAACTTAGTTCACAAAATCGCATCACTTTTACGACTCAAAATCCACTTCAAACCATTATTTAAACGATAAAACACGAGCAACAATCAATCCGTCAACGGCCAAGTCGAGGCTAAAACCCTTCGTCATTAATGGTTTTTCGTCGCCATCGTGGAGGTTAGAGAACATGAGAACTATCGTTACGTGCTAAGCATGAAGGTTAGATAACAGGAGAACGATCGCCGTAGAAAATAGTGTCCCAGAAATATGGACACCATAATTGAGGCGCTGCGATCACTAAGTTCGGTCAATAAAAGTCATTTTTAATCTATTTTTCCGATCAGATGCTAAACCACTTGCACATCCACGCACAATAAAATATTTCTTTAATGTTTCTTTTTGTCAAAAATTACAAAATTACGGAGCATGAAAATTTTCTCATTAAAAATGAAATGAAAATTTGTACATTATTCAACTAACTTCATCTACTTGTAATCATAAACAGCTAACTTCACAGTCACTACTCACCGACATCAGGGCCGCTATGTATTTTCAAGAACAGGCGGGCTATGCTTTAGTACGTAATGATCGTTCTCCTGTTCTCTAACCTTCATGGTGCTAAGCATAGCCCGCCTGTCACTGAAAATTTGTAAAATTTATAGCCGCGCTGCCGTCGGTGAGTAGTGTCTGCGAAGTAATTTTTGACAAAAAATACATTAAAAAATGGTGAAATATTACATATATATATACATATATATAGATATATATATATATATATATATATATATATATATATAATATATATATATATATAGGAATATAAAGAAAAAAAAAAGCATATTGAACACTGCAGGACGCACAGGGCCAATAGGCAATTATAATTTTTTTTTGTTTTTAAAATTTTATTCTACCGATAAATTATATATGTATATATATATGTATATATATATAAAATAAATCAATAATAATTAATAATTTATATTTGTAATAATTTATAATATTCATAATAATAAAAATTATTGAGACAACTAAGCGATCGCAGCGCCACACTTACTTTGTCCATATTTCTGGGACACTATTTTCTACAGCGATCGTTTTCCTGTTCTCTAACCTCCATGGTCGCCATCTTAGATTCGCCATCTTGAATTTTTTATCGCCAATTGACTCTTGTCATTCCTTACAACGTTTGTTCGAGTTCTTTAAAATCTTGTATCTTAAAAATAATCTTTAAAAATTGGTATAGCGGCCATCGCGTTTTCTGCCATTTTGATTTTTTACACCACCGTCGGAATATTCCCAGTGGCCCCGCTTAGTCTTACTATTTAGCCGGGCAGTCATACACAATATTCTCGAAGAGTTAAACGCGAACGTCATTTTATTCGTATTCTTTTTATCGATCCAATGTCCATCTTATTATCATTTGAATCTGGAATATGGTCATTAAATATTGATATCACGTGGGTGAATAAAACCATAGTTCTCCATCTTTGGGAGTCTAATATATAGGATTTAGAGTAACGTTATTTTATTTTTTGTCATTGTCATTGTTTATACACTTCCGTATAATGGGAGTGTATAAAAATGATTATTTAATCCGCCATCTTGGTTGATCCACCTCATCGGCTTCAGAATGACATCACTTGGTTAGGCGTACTTTGCAATTTGACCCAGAAATCGTAATCGGTGACTCCGAAAACCCCGGGGTAACAATAAATTACATGCGGATTAGAACAATTAAGTTGTTTATCGCGAACTTAGTCCTGATGTTTAATATTTTATTGCCATAATTTGAACCTTGTTGTTCCCTACAAGATTTGTTCGAGTATCATCAAACTATCTCTAACCGGTGCCGAGCTATAATTTTTTAAAAGATTACTTACTTACTTACTTATCTTCACGCACAATCCCTAACGGGGTAGCCAGAAAGAACAGATCGCCAAGTGTCACGATCCTTACATACCTCTTTCGCTTCTTTCAGGTTCATTAACTTCTTCATACATGCACGTCTAGGTATCCGAGTACTCTTGACCCTCCCCTCTTCGAGCAATTTGCTCACATGGTCTTCGAAAGTTAGTCTCGGTCTACCTCGACACCTTTTAATATTTACTTTCGCTCTATATATTTTCTTCACCATTCGGTCTTTAATCATTCGTTCAACGTGCCCAAACCATTGGAGTACGCCCCTATAAATTTTTGTGATAAGGTCATCTTTCAATCCTGCCATATTGCGAATCTCTTCGTTTCGCTTTCGGTCGGCTAAGGTAACGCCACACATTTTACGAAGAGATCGCATCTCCACTGCATTCAACTTGCTTTTATGCTTCTTCTGGCATACCCAGGTTTCGCTGCCATATAACAAAGTCGGTACCAACACTGCATTATGTATTGCAAGGCGTGCACTCTTCACCACGCCTTGCCATTTTACTAATGCATTCAGGGCACCATTGACTTTGTTTCCGGCAGCGATACGCCTATCCACATCTAAATCACATCTTCCATCCCGGCTGAAAGCACTCCCCAAGTATACAATTTCATTTACCTGTTCTAGACATTCCTGATTTACCCATATTTCACATTTCGTTCTATCTTCATCCTTTTCAAATACCAGAACCTTAGTTTTATTAGCATTCAAACGGAGACCTTTAATTTCACATTCCTCTTTCATACACGTGACTAATGCCTGCAGTTCTGCTTCTGATGGTGCAATAAGCACTGCGTCATCAGCATACAGCAGACAGTTAACTTTTATGTCACCCAATTTCACACCCAAACAGCTATTTTTCAGCTTCTGTAAACAGCTGTCGAGATACAGTATGAACAGCCAGGAAGACATGACACAACCCTGTTTTACGCCCGCTTGGACGCTAAACATGGGTGACAGGTCATGCCCTACCCGCACACAGGCTTTACAGTCATAGTAAAGTGACTGCACAGCCCTTAACAATCGACCATCCACACCATATCCCGGCAACAGTTCCCACATTTTCTTCCTTATAACCTTATCAAATGCTTTCTCCAGATCCACAAAAGCACAGAAAATCTTCTGGTTAACACTCAGAAGCTTCTCCGTGATCATGCGGAGAGAAAACATTTGATCCGTGCATCCTCTTCCAGGTCTAAATCCGCATTGTGCCTCCCATAAGAATCTTTCCGATTTCTCTTGCATCCTACGTGTCAAAACCTTCGAGTAAACTTTACTTGCTAAACTGGTCAAGCGGATCGCCCGATAGCAACCGCAGTGAAAATGTGAACCTTTACCTTTAGTAAAGGCACAATGACCGCGGATCGCCAATCATCCGGGACATCTCCCGTCCGCCAGCACAAATTGCACAGCAGATGGAAGCTGTCCCAGACGCGAGGCCCACCGTACTTGACCATTTCAGCAGTAACTCTGTCTAGTCCCGCAGCCTTACCACATTTCAAACTTCGAATCGCACGTTCAATCTCTTTCATGCTGATGACCTCAGTTTCATCGAGGTCCGTGTCTGGCGTGCCAGTCACGGCGTCACCCCCGGATCCTTCACTAAGATCATGACACGCATACATTTCTCTATAAAATTCACTCCATCGCTGCATGACGTCCGATTTTTCTGAGAGGACGTCATTGCTTCTCGAAAGCACTTTGTTCATTCTTAAGGCTGCCGCACCACTCCGGGACCTTCCAACCTCTTTCCAGAAGAGTTTGAAGTTTTCCCTAAAGTTGTGCGACAACCTCTCGTCCGCTTCTATTCTACACCTTTCACGTACTTCCTCAATCAATGTTTTCGCATGAACTTTCTGCAGCTTATATCTTTCTTTCATCTTCTCTCTCATATGCTCATCGTTACTAGAGGCTAAGTAGTCTAACCATGCTTTTTTCTTCTTTTTTACAGCTTCTCTCACTTCATCATTCCACCATGCATCTCTTCTTTTACTACTACCTCTTTTTGTCGTACCACATACTTCTTCCGCTGCACTTACCATTCCATCCCTAAGGTTCTGCCATGTTCTCTCTACACATTCTTTCCTGCCATCGATGGTGTCAAGCTTTTCGGCTACCCTCGTGTGATATTTGTCCCTAGTATCCGCTTCCTGAAGCTTCCAGCTTCGGATGCGACAGACCGACTGTGGTTCTGTTACTGCCGTCCGGTAGCGCCAACCCGCGAACAAACCCCTAAATCTAGTAATTACTAGATAATGATCCGTTCCCAGGTCAGCACCCCTGAACACTCGTGTATCCATCACCTGTTTTCGCAGTCGGTCATCCACCAGGAACAAATCAGTCATACTTCTCTCATTCTTTCTTTCTCTAGTGTACATATGGATTTTCCTGTGATTGAACATAGTGTTTGTCACAAGAAGACCCTTTTCCTTGCATACAGCCAGTATAAGCTTACCAGCATCATTAACCCTTTTATCGCCAAACTTTCCAAGCACCGACTCGTATCCTGGTCGAGCGATTAATTAAAAGGTGGGTGAATTATTGATTTAAAAATTCCAGAACATACATAAAAGTGAATTTAAATAAAAGCTTTTTATAATAAAAGTAACGCAATTACATGCAGACAAAAAACGGATATATTAAAACAAATACGTAAGTACTTTAAAATGCTAAAAATATTATCCTTCAATCTTATCTCCACCGAAATCTGATTATTCGTCTTTTAGATAACTTTTCTTTCTTATAATTATAAACACTTATTATTAATTGAAATTACTAACTTTGTAGACTAGACTACAATATATCTTAAAATAGCGTACAATGCAATGTAAGCAAAGATTGAATCTGTTACTGAAATATTTAATAAGAACAACACATAATATTTCGTGCTGGAATTTGTGCGCGGGTCCTCCGCGGAGAAATTTCGGTAACGTGAATTATTTTAATAGGAAGCCTGTTTATGTTTCACTAGCGGAGCAAAGGAACAATTTATGGAGGAATTTTGCCATTACAAATAATTTTCAAACACCCAAGGCAGTACAAATGTTTAGCCGTGCTCAACTTAGCAGAAATCCGATAAAAGATTCTTTAGTGAATTTCACGGACTGAAGCACATAGTACCTTCGTTCTGATCTTAACAATAGAAAATTCCTCTTGATAAAAACCACACTAAACTGGCGTCCCTTATATGTGTATAATACGAGTAAAATAGATTTTATGAGTAAAAATAGATTAAGTTTCTAATTATATTAGTTCACTGAACTGATTTTAAGACGCTGTAAAAGAAAAGATATGATTATTTCTTTTAAAATTTCGTTTGAAAATTATTTACTACTTTTTTACAAGTTTTTTTTTCTGCATGTATGTGATATAATTAGAAATATATGATAATACAATATTTTCACAACTATGACCAGATATTCTCACTAGGATCATCACAACTAATGATCAAAGCGTGTCGCTTAAGTTTTTCTAACTAATATTTTTTCAATACCTAGGCTGCACTAAAAGTATTGGGAATGGAATATTTCCACTGTTCCTGTCATATTAAAATGTTTTTAATTGAAAACTCCTTGATTTTAAAAATCGAATACCATTTATTTATTTAAAAAAAAGATTCTCGGTCTTGTCTCAAGGTTTTGTCAAACTTGTTTAGTCGTTAAGAAAATGGAATTGACTCGAGAAAATAAAAGAGCGATGATTTATTATGACTTTCGAAGTGGTTTAACACAAAAACAGTGTGTTGACCGGATGATTTCTGCATTTGGCGATGAGGCCCCATCCAAAACCACAATTTATCGCTGGTTTGCTGAATTTCAACGTGGACGTGTCAAGCTCAGTGATGATCCCCGTCAAGGTCGTCCAAAAACTGCAGTCACCCAAGAAAACGTTGATGGTGTGCGTAAGCTGATTGAGGAAGATCGACATGTGACATACCGCGAAATTCAGGCAACTTTAGATATTGGCATGAGTCAAATACAAATAATCTTGCATGAACAATTAGGTGTAAAATAGCTGTTTTCTGCTCTGTGAAGAGCAAAAAGCGGCTCGCGTTACTTGGTGCGTCAGAACTCTCGAAATATTCCACGCAGGATCCTCAAATGCTGTATACAACATCGTATCAGGGAACGAACCCCGGATATACGCGTACGAACCCGAAACAAAAACCAGTCACGAGTTTGGGTGTCCGAAAATGAGTTAAAGCCAACAAAAATTGTTCGTTCACGGAGTGTTGCAAAAAATGGTGGCCACGTTTGTCTCCAAAACCGGCCATTTTACAACTGTTCCTCTTGAGGGACAAAGAACGGTCGTTTCTAATTTCCGTGAAGAGAACTGCAACCGCCGCATCATCTTCCATCACGACAATGCGAGTTCTCATACCGCACACAGAACAAAAGAGTTTTTAGAGCAAGAAAACATAGAATTATTAGACCATCCGCCGTACAGCCCCGACCTAAGCCCTAATGATTTCTATACTTTCCCTAAAATAAAGAATAATTGCGTGAACAGAGATTTTCATCACCTGAAGAAGCTGTGGACGCCTACAAAATGGCCATTTTGGAGACCCCAACTTCCGAATGGAATGGTTACTTCAATGATTGGTTCGATCGTATGGAAAAATGTGTCAAATTTCGCCGAGAATACTTCGAAAAGCAATAAATACATATTTTAACAGTAATGTTGTGTCCCTTCCTTGATTCCCGAAATTTTCAGTGCCCAGCTAGCAAAATAATTGTATATATGTTATAAGTATAATGGTATATAACACGTGTTATATATAAATCTCAGAATTATTTAAAATAAATGAATATTACTCCGTAACTCGGTAACAAACTTTCTTTATTATTATAAATTATTCTGGAGGTTAATTGTTAAAAGTAATAAACGTGTGGGAGCGGATGTTCAATTTGTTTTTTTTTTTTTTGCTTACGCAATTATTCATTAACAAGAGTAAGACAGCGTATTATACTGCACTACACATTCAGAATAGAGCAAATACGGTTCGACCAACTGTAATATGTCCCCACCACAATAATACACTGGTGTAACGTGAAGGACTTGGTGAAGGACATAAATACATGATAACACTACTAATGTAACACAAGGCAGCTCTCTCAGCAACACGATTTTCCTTGCCAACACTAATAGGATAGCCCAACGGGCATGGTACAACAGTCGGACTCGTAGAATCACTGACTAAGCCCTCTTAGCCGCCTGCGCGATGCTTCTTTACATTGAATGCGTGGGAGATCTCTTTTATTCTTTTACTCTCATTGCTATCACATGTTTATTGTTATAAGTGAGGAATATATGTGGTTCACTGTTTTTTTATTTTAATTTTTAACATTGGTAGACCACCGTTAATTCGTGTTTTAGGTTTTTGTCCATCCAAAGGTTACCTGGAAGAGATCACTTTTATCAATAAGGTCATAAATCCATTGTTTTTGTAATTTTCGTTTATTATTAGTGTACAATAGAGTTACATTTATTTATAACTGTTTATACTGCTTCGGCTAGGATTGTTTTTTTCCTTATTTGTATTATAATGAATATCAGTATCATTGTAATGTAATATAAATTGGTAAGATTTATTGTTTTGGCGTTGCGGTGACGAGTACGAGTACGAGTATTAAGATTAATCAAGTGGACATCAAGCAACTCAGTTTGTATACATTCACAACGTCCATTTTCAGGTTAGGGTTATGTACGCAATATCTGCGACAGAATTCATCAATCAATGTCAAATCTCTAAGATTTTTTTCGTCGAGTTTCAGCACGTTAAGTAGGTTCTGCACGACAACAAGCTTCGGGTCGCACGCCTACGTCATAGTGACCGAGTGAAGCCAGCCACAGTCGAGCGTGTGCATGCTGTACAACCATATGTCTGAGGTGTCACAAACAAGATTCGCCTACATCTTGAAGCGAGCTTCTATTAGAGTATTCTACAAGTCGCCGAAGAAGTTAAGTCAATTTTACCATTCATTAAGTGTCATATTCCCCAGTTCCGTTTGCGCACCGCCCCCGAGCGGTATTGCGTTCAGTCCGCACTCCGTCCCCGTGCGGTAGTGCAACCTCTCGCCCACGCGCCCCGCTCTCCCCGGCTAACACCGGCCGAGCAGTCGCCGTAGGTGAGTCACTTGTTTTTCGCACCGTTCTTGCCCCCTCGCTTCGGCGGGGAGGTCTGAGCGCGCTGTGCCTCTATTGTTCTTTTGTTACTATTCTGTTACTGTTTTTTTTTTGTTATTTTTCTATTATTGTTATTGTTTATTGTTATAGTTTGTTACCTGCACATAGTTAGTGTTCTGGAAAAACGTTCCTTGTCCTTTTGAGGACAAGGCGTAGTTCTTCCCGGAGCAAGTGCTTCCCTGAATAAACGTCAGCCCCCCCCTGTCCAAACCAACATGTCTACCATAGACATGAAACATGGTATTGCACGCGCCATTTCGGCTGCGATCGCTCAATATTATCAATCCCAAGGCATAGCCTACGATGTCATGTCGACGAGAACACCATCAGCCAAGTCTCTAATTTCTTCGCTCCCCCTGCCCCTAAGGCATGCGTCACCCCGCCCGCCGTCGCGGCCTTCCTCGCGATCCAAGCAGCTGCTCCGCAGATCGACTCGCCCGCGTACCCCGACTCCGATATGGAGCACTCGAACACCACGTCTGGACGTAAACCTCCCGGAAGAGGACCGCCCACAGCTCCACCGGCTCCTCGGAGTACGAAGGAACGGTCACCGATACAGCCCAATTCACGCTAGTGAAATCCAACGCACTTCCCCTGCCCCGGCGGCCGCCGCCGCCACCCGCGCACCCTCCACCGCTGCCTCAACCTACGCACCCCCATCTTTGCCTCTACTTCTGCAGCCCCTAACGCTACTGCCTCTCAGTCGAAAGACACTACCACCAAGCCAGCAACACGCTGCGCTCCCTAACTGGCTAAAAGCCAAGCTCCGCTCCCTGTTTTTCTCAGAGACAAGGCGAAGTTTACACAGCTATCCAAAACCCTCTACGATAAGGGTTTCAAATATGACCAAGCCACCAATGTCGAGGCTATCAAAATAATGCCGGCGTCTATAAAAGACTTCCGGAATATAACCCGTCTCTTCACGGCCGAGCGTGTGTCCTATCACACATACGCCCTCGCCGAAGAAAGAAAAATCAAGGCGGTCCTCCGCGGAGTTCCTTATGAACTCGCAAACGAGGACATTCTGGAAGACCTTAAGTCCCAAAGCTTCCCCATAGAGGCTGTGCACAAGATGCACAGCAGCAGGGGCGAGAGGTTTAACCTCGCCCTCCTCGTTCTTACCAATGTGCCGGAGGCGAAGGCCATCTTACGCGAGGTACGCACTGTGTACGGCCTGTCACGTGTAAAGGTCAAAACCCCACACCGGCGCAGTTACCCAGCGCAGTGCCACCGCTGCCAACTCTATGGGCACGCGGCAGCCAACTGCTCAGCCCCACCCAGGTGCGTTAGGTGCCTAGAACCCCATCACTCGAAAGAGTGTCCTCGGCCCAAAAACGCCGAATCTCCTCCCGCATGTATCCTATGTGGACAAACAGGCCACCCGGCCAACTTTAGAGGCTGCCCTCGCGTTCCTCGCCTATTTCTGAGCCACAAAGCTCCACCCCGGGTCAATGACCGAAATTTCCCGGCTCTTGGAAGCCGCATGCCCCGCCAGGGCCAGCCCCTACCACAGCCCCCTCAGGGCTCATCTCAGCCCACACAAGGCATCTATTGGCCCTCTCAGGGCCCCTATCGGCCACCTCAGGGCCCTCCACGGCCCCTTATGAGCCTTCCTCTCTCCCAGCCTGCGCCGCTCCCAATAAACCCTTGGTTCCCAAAGGCAAATAATATCCCGCGGATCTATGATCCGACCACCGTCCTGTATCCCTCCTTCTTGGCCATCAGCCACCTCCAACTCCCACTTCCAAAACCTACACCAACTGGAATGGCTTCAGGAAGTCTCTAGCCTCCGGACCCTCCCATAACACTTTCTTCCGACGTCCTCGACAGTACGGGTAAAATAGACACCGCGGTCAAAAATCTCACCTCTCTTATAACATCCTCTCTTAAAGAGAATGAAAAGGTTGTCCCGGTTGCTAAAACTAGTCTTCCCCTAGATATTAGCAACCTACTCAAAGCCAAAAAAGCTGCCCTCCGTAGAGCTGCACGCTATCCCACTCCCGAGTATAGACTCGCAGCCCACCGCCTTCAACGCAAACTCCGTTACCGCCTCAAAGATTTCAGAGACCTCGAAATAGGCAATCTCATGGAGAAAATCTCCCCCTCTCACACAGCGTACTACCAGATGGCGAGAGCCCTCAGAATAGACGCTATCACGCACACTCCTCTTCTATCTCGTCCCGACGGCTCTATTGCCTTCGAAGACGAAGAAAAGGCTGAGTGCTTCGCCGACAGCGTCGCCACTCAATGCTCTCCCAGCTCACAACCCACTGACCCCCTACATATCCAACTAGTGGAGGACGAGGTCCGTCGCCGGAACTCGCCCCCCACCGCCTCTGACCCTATCACTTTGTCAAAAGATGAGATTTCATCTACCATCAAAGGACTTAAGCCCAAAAAAGCACCGGGTGCGGATGGCATCTCCAACCAAGCCCTCAAACACTTTCCGAAGCAGGTGATCGCCTTATTGGCCATAATCTTCAACGCCTGCTTCGAATTCAGCTACTTTCCCACCTCTTGGAAAGAGGCAACTGTCATTGGCATTCCCAAGCCAGTCAAACCTCACCACCTCCCCTCCAATCACCGTCCCATTAGCCTCCTCAAGGCCATGGGCAAACTTTTCGAACGAGTTGTTCTCGTGCGCATGAGGCGCCATTTATTTCCCACAGACGGCGACCTTCTTGTCATCCCTCAACAATTTGGGTTTCGTGCCAAACAATCGTGCCCCCAGCAAGTTCACCGCATAGTGGAATATATCCTCAGCGGTTTTTATCCTCGTCGTCAAAAGACCATCGCGGTCTTTTTCGACATTGCCAAGGCATTCGACAGAGTCTGGCATGAGGGCCTTATCTACAAATTGTACGACTTAGGCCTCCCTGACCGCCTCGTCCACCTTGTAACCTCCTATTTGAAGGATCGTACCTTTCGTTTTAGACACGAAGGGACGCTATCCTCTACTCGTCAAATCAAAGCCGGTGTCCCACAAGGCTCTGTGCTTGCCCCCCTCCTATATATACGAATGGTGTTAAACTAGCCCTCTTGACATGACACAGCCCTTTACTCTAAAGGCAACTCACTTCCACAGATTCGGAACAAGATCCAAAAGTCAGTTAACGACTTAGGAGCTTGGTTCCAAAAATGGCGTATCGACGTAAACCCGGAGAAGAGCTCCGCCGTTTGCTTCGAATATAAACGACGCCGTCTCACCACTCCGCCAATCAGGATGTTAGGAACCTGTAATAGTGGAGACGAACTGTCCACTATTAACAGACTCCGAGTGGTTTTCTTTAAGGTGGAGAAATGAAACTACTGTTTATGTTTATGAATGTACTGTCGAATGGGATTCGGAATGGAATATCTTTTGCATCAACCTTGCCTAAATTTATATGGCTGGCTCACTATTGATTTGCCAATGGTAACAATTAATATTTCGCCTAGCCAATTATATTGCTTATTTTATGACCAATGAAAACTATTTAAAATATACAATTATCTACGTTTCGTTTCCCGGCGTGAGACTTGTTTGTTGTTCACGAAGCTACGTCGCTGGACCGGGCTATATAAGACATGCAGATCGGTGCGCACGCGTAGTCGGCGGGCGGCGGCGGTGTGGAATACAGCTCCGGAACAGCAAGAGGAAACGAACTGCGGCGTTGAAGAAACGGCTCACCATTGGTCGACGGATACGTGACGATAGCGGCGTGTGAAGTCGGTGTGGCGCTGAATGATATTTGCGGCTGCTTCTTGTTTCTTTATAAGAACGTCAAATTATCTATATACAGTCCGCAGTATCCCAGTAGCCAAGAATAATTAGGAAATAAAATGTTTTTTTATTTATTCTCGCCTTCCGCGTTATGGTAGCAGCGGAGTATATATTATTTATTCCCGTTTCGGTTTGATTAATCTGGCTGCTACATCACTTCCCCCCAGCGAAAGCGTACCGGAGGCTTGACGACTCGCCCGTATTTCGTAGTCTTTAAAATAGGTTTCAACTGGGTTGATGTAGATGATGAAGTTTCAAGCTTCCTCGCTGGTGGTTTTGATGATGATGATGAATCCTCTGCAGTATCCTCGTTAATAATATAGGCAGGCTTTAGTCGGTCGATCGATATAATCGTAGATTTCCTTCCGGGTATTTGTAGTTTAAAAGTCTTGCTATTTCTCTCTAATACTTTATACGGTCCATCGTAGGTAGGTTGAAATTGTTTTTTCATTGCGTCGTTTCTTACAAAAACTTGTTTGCATGTTTTCAAATCTTGGTGAATGAATACTGATTTATTATTTCTGTGTGATTGTATTTCGGTGCATTTCAACGATAAGGCTTTGTTAATTGATTCTCGAAGTTTAGTTACGAAATCGTAATCCATTTCTTGTTTGTTTGACGCTGCTGAACTGAAGAAGTCACACGGCAGCCTTATGCTGCAGCCGTAGGTTAGCTGAGCGGCGCTAAGACTAGTGTCTGCACGCGGTGTTGCTCGTAGTCCGAGTAGCACTGTAGATAGCTCATCAATCCACTTTGTATGTTGAGATAAACGAGTTTTGAGTGCAGTCTTTAATGTACGATGCCATCGTTCGATTATTCCGTTTGACTGAGGATGGTATGCTGTTGTACGCGTCTTCTGTATTCCCATAGTTTGAAGAAGTTTGAGGAATAGGTTGCTTTCGAAATTCCTTCCTTGATCCGTTGTGATGGTTTTAGGTGATCCGAAACGAGTAATCCAATTTTCATAAATTATCTTCGCGATGGATTCGGCTGAAGTATCATCGGTAGGTATTGCTTCTGGCCATCTTGTTGTTCTGTCGATCATTGTTACGAGATAACGATGTCCTTGCGGTGAAGTAGGTAATGGTCCAACGATGTCAACGTGCAAGTGTTCGAATCTCTCCGTGGGTGGAAATGTAGCTAGACTACTTGATGTATGCCTTTGAACTTTGCATTTTTTGGCATTGAATGCATTGCTTCGCCCAGTTGCTAACATCCGCTTGCATTGCAGGCCAAAAGAATTTTTCAGTGATGAGTTTTCTTGTTGTTCTAACACCTGGATGACTAATGTTGTGCAGTGCATTGAAGACTTCGCGACGACATTCTTCTGGTATGTATGGTCGCATGGTTGTCGTTGAGGCTTCACAGTATATAGGTAGATGCGTCACTGGCATTGTAACTTGCTTGATGGACAAGTTACCTTGCTTCGATAGATGTTTTATGTTGTCACTATCTCTGTCTTGTGCTGCGGCGATCTTATGATAGTCGATTGATGTAGGACACGTTACACTGTCGATTGGTACGCGACTGAGTGCGTCGGCAACTATGTTGTCCTTTCCACTGATGTGACGTATGTCGGTCGTGAATTCACTTATGAAAATAAGTTGTCTTGCTCTTCGTGGTGTTTCCGATAGTGATGGTTTCTTTGGAAGTACATATGTTAATGGCTTGTGGTCGGTAAAAACGATCAGGTTTCGACCCTCGAACGTTTTTCTGAAGTGCTTGATAGCCATGTAAATAGCGAGTAGCTCTCGGTCGAATGTACTGTAGTTACGTTGAGTATCGGAGAACTTCTTCGAAAAATATCCAAGTGGTTGCCATTTCCCATTGCTGTATTGTTGGAGAACTGCTCCTGCTGAGAGATCGGATGCGTCGCTGAAGATAGCAAGGGTTGCTTCGTGTGATGGGTGAGCGAGTAAAGCTGCATTTTGGATCGCAATTTTACAAGCTTCAAATGCCTTCGTGGCTTCATCGTTCCATTCGATTGACGTTTTATCTTTTTTCTTCGTGTTGTGAAGGTAGGCGTGAAGTGGTGCTTGGATTTCAGCGGCTTTAGGTATGTGTTCTCTGTAAAAATTTATCACCCCGAGAAAACGCCTTAGCTCTTCGATAGTTTTAGGTTTTGCATAATCGATGATTGCTCTGACTTTTTCGGCAGGCGGTTTTATTCCTTCCTTGCTGACGGTGAAACCAAGAAATTGAACTTCTTGCTGTCCAAATATGCATTTCGAAGGGTTGATTGTGATTCCGTTGTCTTCTAATCGCTGTAGCACGGTGCGTAGATGGGTTTCGTGCGTTTCTTTATCAGGGCTTGCAACAAGGAGATCATCAATAAATGCGAAAACGAAATCCAGTCCATGAAGTACTTCGTGTATGAATCTTTGGAAAGTTTGACCTCCGTTCTTTAATCCTGGGATCATTCTTGGGAATTCGAATAATCCCATTGGGGTAATTATTGCTGTCTTCTCTGTGTCTTCATCGCGGACTCTTATTTGTTGGTAAGCTCGGTTGAGATCGATGGTGGAGAATATAGTCTTGTCTGATAGTTGATGAGTGAAATCCCTGACTCGCGGTATTGGGTAGCGGTCAGGAGTGGTAATAGAATTCAGTCTTCTGTAATCTCCACAAACTCGTAATTCTCCGTTCTTCTTCGGTACAATGTGAAGTGGTGATGACCAAGGGCTTTTGCTTGGACGGCATATTCCTTGCTCAATCATGTTTTCGAATTCCTTTCGAACTTGCTCGTATAGGTGTGGTGCGATTGGACGTGCACGACAATGAAGTGGTGGTCCATTGGTGTCGATGAAATGCTCAACGTCGTTCTTCGGTGTTAATTTCATTGAAGTTATTCTTGTGATACCAGGGTATTCTTCGAGGATCTTGTGATACGGTTGTTGCACATCTATGCTTCTTATTGTGGGCAGATTGGTTGCTTGTACAAAAGACTGAGATGCAAGATTGGTTTTCCCGTCGATGATTCTTCTATTTTTGATGTCGACGACCAACTGGTGATGTTGAAGAAAATCAGCACCGATGATTGGTTTGCTGACTTTAGCGACGATAAATCTCCATTTGAATGGTCGGCGTAGATTAAAATCAAGTTCCATTGTTTTTTCTCCATATGTAGGAATAACCGTATTGTTTGCTGCATAGAGTTGAAAATCTAGTGGCTTCAACTTCTGTCCTTGCTTCGGCGGTAACACTGAGATATTTGCTCCGGTGTCGATAAGGAAAGTAAGCTTGCTTTTTTTATCGGTGACGAAAAGACGGTAGGACTTTGCTGTTACGCTGGATCCCGTCGCATCGAGCGTACTAGTTAGTTTTCCGTATTCGTATTTTCATTTTTGAATGTACACGGTGCTGTGCATTTTCTTGCCTCGACCCCGAAACGTCGATGATAGTAGCAGTAAGGGGATCTTGATGTTGAGCTTATTCGACTTCTACTTGCAGAGCGGTTGCGACGAAAAGGTGATCTTCGGTGTTGCTGATTGCGCTGGTTGTACTGTTGCTGGTAAAAGGTATGATGCTGGGAAGCTTTGAGCGCGGCGACTTCGAATGATAGCTTCCGAATTTCTTCGAGAAGAAACTGGGTATCATTGGCCTTTGTTGAAGTGCCTTCAATGATCGATATGTGTGAGCTACTGCTGTTTTCGATCATCTTGTCCGCCAGGAGTGCCAGTTCGTCGAGCTTCGTCTGCGTGCTGAATGTTTCGCTGACTGCTATTACCGATCGAATATGTGGTGGTAGGTGGTTTACCCACATTAGCCGTAGTGTTGAATCCGGAACTTTATCTCGCGCCAAAGTACGCATTTTGCGTAGGAGTTGTGTGGGTTTCTGGTCTCCAAGTTCTATTTCTGATAGAAGTTTTTGTAGCTGTCGACTGTCGGATTCTTCGTATGCGGAGATCAGACGATCCTTCAGTGAATTATACTGGTCGACTGCTGGTGGGTTGTACAACAGGTCCGCAATTTGTTCGATGTCTTGTTTCTCAAGTTGGGCTATCACCATCTGTGCTAATTGCGCTTGGCTCTTCTTTAAACCATTCGTTGCGGCTTCAAAACTGACGAACCAAAGTCGTGGTTTGTCTCTCCAAAACGGTGGTATTCTTAACGATAGAGATATACCGGCGATTTCTGGTTCCTTTACCGGGTTTGATGTATATGTGTTTGCCTCCTGCTCCATAATGACGGCTTGATTACACTGATTTTATATAAACTGAAGTCTTCCTTCTCGGTGTTCGTACGGGTTTCCTTCGCGGTGTTCGTGCAATAGTAGTGGTACGTCGCAGGGTGTTCCTTCTTGGTGTTCGTACCGGATCTTCCCCCTCGGTGTTCGTACGGGGTCACCACTGTAATAGTGGAGACGAACTGTCCACTATTAACAGACTCCGAGTGGTTTTCTTTAAGGTGGAGAAATGAAACTACTGTTTATGTTTATGAATGTACTGTCGAATGGGATTCGGAATGGAATATCTTTTGCATCAACCTTGCCTAAATTTATATGGCTGGCTCACTATTGATTTGCCAATGGTAACAATTAATATTTCGCCTAGCCAATTATATTGCTTATTTTATGACCAATGAAAACTATTTAAAATATACAATTATCTACGTTTCGTTTCCCGGCGTGAGACTTGTTTGTTGTTCACGAAGCTACGTCGCTGGACCGGGCTATATAAGACATGCAGATCGGTGCGCACGCGTAGTCGACGGGCGGCGGCGGTGTGGAATACAGCTCCGGAACAGCAAGAGGAAACGAACTGCGGCGTTGAAGAAACGGCTCACCATTAGTCGACGGATACGTGACGATAGCGGCGTGTGAAGTCGGTGTGGCGCTGAATGATATTTGCGGCTGCTTCTTGTTTCTTTATAAGAACGTCAAATTATCTATATACAGTCCGCAGTATCCCAGTAGCCAAGAATAATTAGGAAATAAAATGTTTTTTTATTTATTCTCGCCTTCCGCGTTATGGTAGCAGCGGAGTATATATTATTTATTCCCGTTTCGGTTTGATTAATCTGGCTGCTACAAACCCCTGTCCCATGGCAAACAAAAGCCAAATATTTAGGCGTCACCCTTGATGCAAGGCTCACTTTCGAGCCCCATATCAAGAGGGTAACTCGCACCGCACGATTTTACATGGGTAGGCTCAACAGCATGTTGGGCAGATACAGTAAAATGTCCCTCCGCAACAAGCGAACCCTATATAAGGTCTGCATAACCTTTCATGACCTACGCGGCCCCCATTTTCGCACATGCTAAGCCCAAAGTTATAAATGAACTTCGAATAGTTCAAAATCTATTCTGTCGTAGGGCCACTAACTCGCCCTATTATGTCCGTAATGCCGACCTACACCGAGACTTAGAGCTCCCAACAATCCAGCAGTTCCTTAAATCACTCTCTGATAGATTTTTCAAAGCCTCAGAGTCCCACCAAAATCATCTCATTCGTGAGACAGTTGCCTATGCAGCCCCTATCCACACTCGCTATAGTGTGCGCAGACCGAGAAACCCCCCAACAAGCTCTCGGCTGACCGGAACTGCCTCCTGGCGGCTCAGGACGAGCCTACATAACACATCCCTTAATTTGCCTTAGTTAGGCACACTTCTAAGCGGCTTTTCGCCGCTTACGCCCTCCTTTCTGTCAAGGAGGGTCGCGTTCGTATACGGCTTAGAGATCTCTCGTCAAATCGGTAAGCCAATCCATAAAGGCGGTGTTTAGTGGGTAAAAGTCTCCACATAACCACGCAGCCAGCTGCGTGGTATGCTATGAGCATTCACCGCCTCGCTCCCCCGCTTTCCGGAGGGTTGCCCATATTTGCTTCGGGCGCAAAAAAAAGTCATATTCGTCTACACGATGCAGGAGTGTACAAGCTTGATTGTGAATGCGGTCTCTCATAAATAGGGCAAACAAAAAGATCGATAAGAACCCGTGTAAAAAAACATTTAGCTGACGTGAAGCACCAACGTTACCTGAATTCTGCAGTTTGTGAGCATATCCAAAAGAGCATTCAAGACACAGTAAGTTCATTCTGCGTAGATGGGACCATAAGTATCCCAAACGTCGGGAATTAAAAAAATAAGTAAATGAAACGCGATAACATCAGTTAAAGTAGTATTAATTAATCTGCAGTGTTCGCGTGTATATAAGAAATCATTATTACAGTGTTGTTTATTAATTTATTGTAAAAATATCTTCGGAAATTTGTTGTAATGCCTACGGCGGCTAAACCGCGTGCCAAACGTGGCAATTACCGAAAATTATTCTGACATTGAGCAACGACCACGGAGTATAACGAACTGTTGAATAAGAAGACAGAAAACTTCTTCCTTTTTAATTCTGATTACTTTTTATTAATTTAAATGCAAAAGCACACAACGTTTCTTCGCTTAATGAGGTATCTTTTAACAAATGCGTTTGCTTCAATTGCGTAATAAGCAAATTACTAACTAATTACGTAATTATTACTCTACGGGTTCTATCCATTAATTTAAAGTCAAAGTAGAGCAATATCCTATATACTTTCCACATTTAGTGCTGCTCTTCTGCTTTTTAGCCTTCTTGATATTCTCTCTTTATATTTTTTATTTGTTATTAGGAATGCGCTGCTGTGCATCTCCTGGTTTATTTCTCTCTCTCTCTCTCTCTCCTTCCATTGCAACCTATAAAAGTTCACTACTCAACATAACATTGTGGTGATAATTCTATTTATTTTTTCATTTTTAACTTTATATTTCTTTCTCTAGTTATTCAACGTCAAAGACTGAATTATATTGCTAACCTTAAACAGCAACCTTCGGATGATACAAATCATAAATTAATAAATACCTGTCGTTTCTGGTTATGGCGTTTACTGCAGTAGTTATGTTTTCGCTGTCACTATTTTTGTCAATTAATACAACTTTATCGTACTTAGCTTGAAGCAAAAGTTAGCCCATTATAACTTTCTATGACTTTACTAAGTTATAAGAAATTTTGAACGTGGAATGAATAACATAACGTGTATATAAATACACTATAGTATATTATCTACCTCCACAATACTGGAGAAATATAAATTGAAGGGAATAATTTTTTTTAAATAAAAATAATAAAATTTGTGTTAAAACTATAATAATCATGATAAGATGAGAATACGCGAATAAATAGTAGCACGGCGTATATTACATACCTCTTCACGAGCGTTTCGTTAACACAACAGCCTCTTTCGACTGGCTATGCTTAGGTGACCTCTTTGGAGAAACTGAGCGTTTTGTTTCTATCATACAGTATCAGATTTTTACACGCACGGCACAATATAATTACTATTTTTAGCATATTTATTTTGTTTGATATTATAAAAATAATTTAAACTTAGTAACAACAGGGAATATTCCTAATAAATGCCACACACGCACTACCAGCTAGAAGAAAACACAATAGAGATATCACAAAAAATAATGTTAACATTTATTTTATTCATTTACCACGAGTAAAATTACACTATACATACTGAAATAATCATACACAATTACATACTCGTAATTGAGAAGAAGCGGCAAGGAACACACAAGTAGAGACTAACACGCGATTCCCTATTTACTTTATAGTACATAGTATGGATTAAAGATTCCATGTTAGTTATTAAGATATGATGTTTTTTTTATAATATGTATATTGTTATATATTGATCATGTGATTACAACAATTCAACTAATAAGATGAAGAAAGTATAAAAAGTTTTAACAAGTCTTACGTACTTAAATCTTTATAAATTTAAAAATTAGAACCCTATTGTATTAGTTGGAAATGATACGGCTCTTCGGTTTATTTCGATAATTAGAGTATTTGTTTAATTAATAATTCGCATCAATAATTAAAAAATTATTTTAACTCGTCTCAGTACGCAGTGGAATTTGACTTTAGATGGTTCATTAACACCATTTTTAGTTATTTATTGTGGTTTTTTTAAGAACAAGGGTGACAAAGAAGCACACAGTCCACCTGATGGTAAGTGGATGCTGTGGCCCATAGTCATCTACATTTAACCTCGATAAAGAAACAAAATTCGATGCGTTGTCACCCGTGAGGACTAAGATGGAATGCCTCGTTTCCAGTAAAAGAGGGTCTCCGGATCTCTACAATCACCAAACGAAACTAAGCAGTATTAAGCTGCTATTTTACGCTGGTATTCTGTAAGATCGTGGTCCTTCCCCGGTAGAGCCGACCCATTCGTGCTACAACCACAATATAGCTGCAGCGTAGCTATGTCACGTTAAAAATGTTCAACATTCTGTGAGAGCGTGGTTACCCGGTCGAGCCGACCCATTCGTGCTACAACCACAATACAGCTGCAGCGTAGCTATGTCACGTTAAAAATGTTCAACATTCTGTGAGAGCGTGGTTATCCGGTCGAGCCGACCCATTCGTGCTCCAACCACAATATAGCTGCAGCGTAGCTATGTGTCGTTAAAAATGTTTAACATTCTGTGAGAGCGTGGTTACCCGGTCGAGCCGACCCATTCGTGCTAAAAACACAATATAGATGCAGCGTAACTATGTCACGTTAAAAATGTTCAACATTCTGTGAGAGCGTGGTTACCCGGTCGAGCCGACCCATTCGTGCTACAACCACAATATAGCTGCAGCGTAACTATGTCACGTTAAAAATTTTCAACATTCTGTGAGAGCGTGGTTACCCGGTCGAGCCGACCCATTCGTGCTACAACCACAATATAGCTGCAGCGTAGCTATGTCACGTTAAAAATGTTCAACATTCTGTGAGAGCGTGGTTACCCGGTCGAGCCGACCCATTCGTGCTCCAACCACAATATAGCTGCAGCGTAGGTATGTCACGTTAAAAATGTTCAACATTCTGTGAGAGCGTGGTTACCCGGTCGAGCCGACCCATTCGCGCTACAACCACAATATAGCTACAGCGTCGCTGTCACGTACCAATATGTCCAACAGCTGTTCTTGAAATGTTCCGTTATTCACTTCATGGTGTTACCAGCAATGCTATTAAACATTTCTAATATTCCCTGTAACCACTCCTGGTAAGCTTGAAACGCTTGTGTTAGGAGTGATTCACGGCAGTAGTCGAATGGCGGATTCTAAACTACAACCTTGCCATATTTATTATTGTTGCCATACTTTGCAGGCGGGTTGGCATCTGCAGTTTTTTTAAGTTATTGTTGGTTAGATAATTTTCAATATTACTTACACGTAAGTGCTGAGTCAACACAATGAAATTAATTCTGCTGCTGTCCATGACCACAGTTAGAAATGAGTTGAGGTAAGGATTTTTGGATGGAGTATCCCCCATAAAAACGAATAACGAAATTTTTTCATAAAATTAAAGTTTCACAGGAACAAATATTCTACCTGATGGTAAGTGGCTTCTGCAGTTCATGACCAACTGCAACCAACTTCTAACAAAAAAGGCGACAGTTGCGCTGTCACCCCTGAGGACTAAGTTCAAATGCCTCATAGCCTGTAATAACAGTCTCACTACACCCTTCAGACCGGATATAGCAATACGGGTACTGTTTAGCGACAGAAATAGGTACTTACCCAGACGGACTCAGTCTGGAAAGGAGTCCTACCTAGTAAAGTATTTAAGCTTAAGTAATCAACACAACGTCGTATTATGGCAAGAGATAATCGCTTGCCTTTCTCCACTGCCACTGAGTTTCTTGCTGGTTCTTCCTACGAAAGGGGTTTTCCCCGCATCAGGGCTAAAGTAAAAAAAATACTTTTAAGTCGCGACCCGCCCCAACTTTGCTTTTAAGGCATCTGTTAATGAGACGTTATTTACGTTTAAGACAATTAAAGACCATATATTTCATCAACATATTATTTCATTTCCTTTAATATATTCAAGGTTTTCGGATAAAATAAAGCCTAGATTTCTCCTTGCATTTGCAAGTCTCTATCTTTTTATAAGATTCAATCACAATTTTTTTACGTGGTAGAGCCAAGCTGCAGCTATATTAATTGTATAGTTAGCACGAATGGGTCGGCTCGACGGGGGAAGGACCACGCTCTCTTACAGAATACCAGCGTAAAAGAAGAGCTTAACTCTGCTGTGTTTCGTAAGGTGAGTGTAGAGAACCGAAGACCTTTTTTTACTGGAAACGAGGCATTTCATCTTTGTCCTCACGGGTAACAACTAACAACGCATCTGCATTTTGATTCGTAATCGAGGATAGATATACATAGACATCTTATGGGCCACAGCAATGACTTACATGGTTGCGTAAACCTTTATATCTTTATAACAGTGATTCCCAAAGTGGTCTATATCGACCACTAGGGGTCTATGACAACCTGAAAGGGCGACAACGTTAGCAAAAAAAATTGGGGGTCCATGAAATGAAAATGGGAGGTCCACGATAGTGGATCTCAACACATACACTGATAGTACCTATTTACTTACATCATACTATCTTATACTATCAAAACATATACATTATTTATAAAAGTACCTATGAAGTAAAAAATTTATTATATATGTTTATAAAATTGTGTAAGTTGTAGGATGTTGGTATTCGCTTTGTGGTTGCAATACATTTTGAACTTGTAAAAACCTGAGAGTCGCAGTTTCAGAGCTTCGCTACAATTCGTCACTCTATAAATGCGAATGTGGGACAAATACGTTCCTGAATCTTGAAAAGGAAAGTGCTAATAAAATAATTTAAAAAATATAAACAGATAGCATATCACACAAATTATAGTGAGTCAGTGTTATTTTGTTTGAGAGTGCTGAAGAAAAGTAAGTAAATTATTTTTTATTAAAATTTAGTTTTGTACTCGTAGTTAGCAAAGATAGATAAATTACGCCAATCATGACTTTAGTTATTAGTAGTTTAATATTCATCAAGCAAAATTACACGAGTACTCCTCAATAGTTTCTTTTTGAAAGTTTTAGCAATCGGTATTATAATTACAGTGCAATCTCCGTAATTCAAGCTAATTGTTGCAAGAAGATGTTCGAATTATGGAATGTTTTCGGAAAAATCAAAAAATATTTTAATGTACGGCTGCTGGATTTTCTGTCTTATTTAAATAATTTAATTTTGCCCACAGATGACTGATGATATGTCCGAATCTAAAAAGAAATGTAGACAGTACAGTGTCGATTATTTGAAATTTGGCTTCATTCTATCATTGCCGAACAAACAATTGCCTATGTTCCTTTTATGCAACAAAGTTTTGGGCAATGACGCTATGAAACCATCTAAACTGCAAGATCATCTGAGATGATGCCACCTTGACAGAACAGAGAAAGATTTGAAATTCTTTCAAACACTCAAAGATAAATTTCAGAAGAGACCTACACTGGACAGTATGTTCGCTTCGACGTCACAAAGAAATGATGATGGTTTGCGGGCGTCTTACAATATCTCGTTACTTATAGCAAAATCCGGAAAACCGCATACTATCGGAAAGAAGTTAATTTTGCCAGCCGTTGAAGAGGTTTTAAAAACTGTTTTACACAAACCTGCATCTGATATCATTAAAAGAATTCCCTTAAGCAACAATACTGTTGAAAGACGTATTGATGAAATGAGTTCTGATATTGAAAGCTTCTTATGTAATTATTTGCAAACGACCCATTTCTCTATACAACTGGACGAGTCAACTTTACCTGATAATGCAGCATTATTATTGGCATATGTTCGTTTTATTACGAATCAAGAAATCTACGAAGAACTGCTCTTCGCAAGAACTTTGATAACCGACACTAAAGGTGAATCAATATTTCATGTTTTGAAGGATTACTTCATTGAAAAAGCAATTCCTTTATCAAATATAGGTTCAGTAGCTACAGATGGAGCACCTGCCATGGTTGGACGTTATCGTGGATTTATAAGCTATTTAAAACAAAATGTGTCAGGTGTGTTAGAAATACATTGCGTCATCCATCGACAACATTTAGTTTTAAATTTGAGTATTAGATTGCATGAATCACTTCATTTAGTCATTGATGCAGTAAACCGAATCCGAAGCAACGCGTTGAATACGCGGTTATTTGCGCAGTTGTGTGAAGAAAATGACTAACACTTTCATCAATTACTCCTTCACACTGAAGTACGCTGGCTGTCGAAAAGCTTATGTTTGACAAGATTTTTTGCACTTTTTGAGACTATTTTAGAATTTCTGGATACTAAAGATAAAATTTTAAAAGAAAATTTAATGAAGAGGAAAACAGACATCGCCTATTTAACAGATTTGTTTACAAAATTTAATATGGTTAATTTGCAATTACAAGGCGACAGTTTAAATGTCATTAAAACAAAGTCCATCTTATCAGCATTTCTTGCCAGAGTTAAACTAATGAAGCAAAATATTGGACGGGGCGAATTTTCTCAGTTCCCCAATTTGTCACAGACAAGCTGCCAGGAAGACGACGTTTCAACTTAAGTAACATTTAAATGCCCTCTATTCAGATTTTGAATCTAGGTTTGAGGATGTTTTGACTATGGTAATACCACCTTGGATAATTAATCCATATGGTGACATAGAAGAAACGAATGTCATAATACAAGAGGAACTGACTGAACTAAGTACAAACGAAGAACTTAAGGTTCAGTTTAAAAACGGATATCAATTCTGGCTGCAAAACAACATACCCGTTACTTATCCCGTATTATGGAATATTGCGAGGAAATTTTTAATTTCCTTTCCATCGTCATACCTAGTGGAAAGGAGGTTCAGCGCTGTTACCAATCTCCTAACGAAAAAAAGAAACAGTCTGGGCATCATTAGCCGAGGAGATTTAAGATTAACCCTTACAAAATTGACGCCAAATGTTGATAATTTATTATTAAAGCATCAGGTTCATCCTTCTCACTAAAAATATTGACTTATTGCTTATGTTATTTTATTTATAGTTTATTTTATGTTTATTTAATGCTACGTATATTTTACATAACAGATACAAAATTTTATTTTGAGTAGTTTTAATTTAAATTCAATTAATAAATGTATAAATTAACATGTGTTTTTAAGTTTTTAACATTAAACTTCACTACAGTTATAAATTTACAGGAAATCAATATCAGGTAAGTAGGAGGTCTACCCAATACGGAAAAACATGGCAAGGGGTCTACGACACAAAAAAGTTTGGGGAACTCTGCTTTATAGCATGCAACTACAGGTTCTCTGCAGTTTAACAGAATCCTATAGTGGATGATTTTTTACCGTCTGGAAAAAATAAGGTGTAACAGGTGAACGGAATAGAAGCCTATGACATCGATATTTTGTAATTGTTTTTATTTTAAATTAACATGTTATGACTTGGGTACGTATTATTTTAATTTCGATAGTTTTTAATTGATTTATTTTTTAGTTCATAAAATTATGTTATTTTTTTTGTACCAAAAGCTTATTTTAATTTTTTAGTATTTATTGACAGATCAATTTTATAATATTTTAATGTAAAATAAAAAAATTGAAGAATATCAGTGCCATAGGCTTCTATTCCGTACACCTGGTACTCCCAATTTTTTTAAATGTTAAAAAAAATCAACCTGTATATAAACCTGTTATTTCAATCTTACAGACGAACGGTTCAATTTTCTCATATAGATAACCAGCTGAGCTTATTAGAAGCTTCTAGATGTATTGATTAGAATAACTTATAATCTATATTGAATACAAATTATTCTCTTTTATTCTTAAATTTTCACAGTAGAACAAATCGAGTTCGATCATCGCGGTACTAATGAAGTTTTTTGGCAATTACAAAAAAAGGAAGAGTTTCTCAATTTAAGAGTATTTTCTTTTTGTATTAATGTTACGCGTTACCCTCTGATAATTGTGAACAAGCAAGCTCACCACAATTTCTTCCATTTAGTTAGCGTCACATTATACATTACTTCTACATTAAACATATGATAAAAAGTAAAATTTGACTCTGAAGTCGGAGTTTTATATCTTTTGTACACTATGTCTTACTTGTCTCAGCACACAGCAGCATTAAGCTGTTATTTTACGCTGGTATTCTGTGAGAACGTGGTCACTCCCCGGTCGATCCGATCCAATTGTGCTACAAGCATAATGTAGCGCCAGAGTGGCTCTACAACTACCACGTAAGCGCTTGACCCTGTGTCTCATGCATATTAACTCAGGTACATTACCTATTATATACTTTATCATTACCGTGTGGTGGCGGCGTAAAATAATCCATTACTATATTCGCCCCATGGATCTCGTAAGAGGCAACTATGGTAAATGCCAAAAAGTTCTTATCCTAAATTCTTTCTTTCCATTTGCGATAAATGACGGTATAAACAACTCATTAACGCCATGCGTAAAATACCCAGACCAGCGAAAGGAACTTACGTGGTGAGCAAGTGCTTTTGCGTTAGCACATATACTGGCAATTATATATTTTTGATGGACTTTATATTATGATTTCTTATATTTACGCGAACACTACACATTTAAATAATACTAGTTTTTACGCATTTTATCGCGTATATTATACTTTTGAAATACCTTACGTTTCGAGCACTTTACAGCACCTATTTTTACTTTTACTTTTTGCCCAATTTTTAATTAATTATTGCCGCGGTTAATTATGACATTTAGACGTTGAACATCTGTCTCCCCCGTGACCACGGGTGCTGTAGTGCTCTAAACGTCGGATATTTAAAAAGTTAAATATACGCGATAAAATCGGTAAAAACTAGTATTATTTAAATGGACTCTATATTCTTAATGAGTCATGACGGCAACTTTTTTTCTAAAATAAAAGTAATAAACGAGCACACAGTCCACCTGATGGTACGTGGGTACTATAGCCCATAGACATCTACATTCCTCCTTAATTAAGGACCTCAATGCAGATGCGTTATCATCCCTATCGACTAAGATAGAATACCTCGTTTTCAGTAAAAAGGTTCTCCGGATTTCTATACTCACCATACGAAACACAGTTGCTATTTACGCATGCTTTCTGCAAGATCATGGTCATGCCCTTGTTGAACTGACCTACCTATTGCTACAAACATAGAATTATTAGTCTAATTACTCTATGGCTACAAACATAATATAGTTGCAGCGTGGCTCTACAACTTTATATATTATAGTTATTTAAGCAAATGGAATAACTTATTCCGACAGATTTTAGGTTCTTTTCATTCACCATACGAAGTACAGCAGCATTAAACTGCTATTCAAAACAATACAGAGGCAATAAAGGGCTACCCTATACGTAGGGAGGCGGAAAATGCATTACGCATACCACGATAGCCGGTCTATCGTGGTTATGAGGGGTTCACTGTCCTACCGGGGACCCTAAGTGATACCCTCTAAAAACCGCCTTTGGGGACAGGCAACCGGCTGATTAAGCTGTATTATGCCTTATCATGAGCGACCCTCTTTTGGGAAAAGAGGGCGCAGGCGGCTAAGTGCCGCTGAGGGAGTGCCTACGAAGGCAAATTAATGTTAGTTATTACAATAATTTAATTTAATTAAAGTTGGCCTGAGCCGCCAGGAGACAGTTCAGGTCGTTTGACAGTTTATTAGGCGTGTCCGAGAGAGAGTTCCTCGGCCTGCGGACACGATAGCGAGAGGGGGGTGGGGCTGCATAAGAAGCTGCCTCACGAATTAAATGGTTTGGGTGCGACTCTGAGGCTTTGAAGAAGTTCTCAGAGAGGTTTTAAAAAATTGTTGAATTGTTGGGAGCTCTAAGTCCCGATGAAGGTCGGCATTACGGAAGTACCACGGTGCGTTCGCAGCTCGACGACAGAAGAGGTTCTGAACTATTTGGAGTTCATTTAAAATATTAGGGTTTGCGTGGGCAAAGACGGGGCCCGCGTAGGAAATTACCCTCTGTAAATTGACGATCGACATTTAGTAGTTATAGAAAGTTCAAATTTGGGCCGGCATTTGTTATTGCTTAATAAATTTAAGCAAAATTACTAACTACATTTAAATTCCCGTTAGCTACGTGGTCCAATAATGAATTTGAAACTATTATATTAAATTTCGTAACATTAGCATTAAAATCTAAATTCTAAACCATTGATAATAAAACGTATTATTTAAAAAAATTGAAGCAGAATTTACTGTTTTTCTAGAGAATTCACATACCACAAAAGTAACTTCGAGGAATATTAATAACACGGGCAATAAATAGAACTAATTAATTCCAAGACCTACCAATACCTACAGGCATTGAAACCCGGTTTGACCGGGATACCTGTTCTAACAAGAACTCAGGTAGGCTGGTCCTTTGAGTCATTCACCTCGCTTGCTAAGCTGAAATAATCGCTTTAGTTCGCTAATAACTGTGAATAAGGTCGAAATTTTCTTGAATCTTAATTCTTAAGCGGCACCATTGGATTGGTTGTAAAAGATGGAAAATAAATGAGTCTTCTTTAGTTGTCAATTTATTATTGTCACTTTAGTGTTCAGTTTGTCTTTGACCATTGGTCGGAAAGGTGTTTGTGGTGTGAAATTTATCTTTGACAGCGACTATTGAAAGTGAAATTATTTAAGTTTCTTTACCCCGAGGGTTATTTATTTCAGGTAAATAAATTTTATTTGATGTATTGAATATTAATTTATTTTATCATTAATAAATTTCATATTATTGTGTTAATTGACGCTTAGATGTAATATACATAATATTATAACAGTAAATTAGTAATTTATAAATAATATAGTACCGTTATTATAGTTATAACACCGTACATCATCGTAATTGCAAAGCACAAATATTACTTACAAGTTCTGAAATTATTGTTTTAAAATTGTTTATATTCATAGTGTGTAATGATTTTACATAATAGCAAATAAACAGAGTTCGATTCCACCGGCACCAATGAAATCGTGCCCGCAATTTTACGTCCACAATGTATAGATTCCGTAAGAGTATCTATGACCCTCTGTCATCCCGTGGATGTCGTTAGGAGGCGTCAAAGGAAAATGAAAGAGTGTCCCCCTGATAACAACTCAAAGTAATTAGCAACTACGGTTGCTAACAATACATCGAGGACATGTGATGTCCATTAAGATGTTATTTTCTTTTTCTACTCCCATAACCTCAAGACCCTCTCAGATATGCGAAAGGCCTATATTCAATCAAGTATGCTGTTACTTCACTTTATTGCATAACTTATAAACAATGCACTAAGTATTACTAAATTATCATTAGTCTATCACGTTAACTAATTTAAGCGTATGATAATTATATTCTTATTTATTTCCTTACAAATAATTAAATATGATGAGTTAATATTATGACAACCACGGCAAAGTGATCTTAAAATTAGTGGACCTAATTGATTTTAATAAAACTTTCAATTAAGATTTGTAATTAAAGATTACGTAACTTTAATTACAAATCTTCATATTTCATATCCCTATCAACGTAGATATTATAAGTAGCGGAAAAGTAGATACAACTGTTATATTAGCGGGTTATGAATAAGAAGTAAACACATATAATATACTATATTTTAAGTTTATGTGTGCCGTGGTAGCGAGCTACTAGGGTTCGATCCCCGCCGGCACCAATAAAATTGATATTTGCAATTTTAAATGCTGCCCTCACGATGTTTCCGTTCACTGCCGAGCACTTGCACGAGGGAACCAGCATGTTTGAAAAATATTTCAAAGAATCAAAGGCATGTGAAATTCAGCAACACGTATATTGGGGCAATGCGGTGGACATTTCCTTTCCCTAAAACCGTCTCAGAAAGCAGAGGAGGCCTAGGCCCAACAGAGGGACGTATATAGGCTGTAATTTTAAATGTATAAACGCGTTCGTAATATATATATATAATATATATATATATATATATATATATATATATATATATATAAAAAATATATATATATATAATAGTGCTTGATAATTAACATTTATAAGGACACCGACTAGTCTCTATCCTCCCTCGGCCAACCTACAAAAAAGCAACTTAATTATATGATATTGTTGGGAATTTTGTTCGAATAGTTTTTACTTCATAAAAACAAATGCGGGATTTATAATGATACATATAAATTACTAAATACAATGTATACTTAGTATATAATATAGTATATTATAGTATGTCAGGATCGTGCCAAATGGAAGTCCGTAGTCTCTGCCTACCCCTCTAGTAGTGTTTATGTTATGTATTAATAATGAATTGTATATAATAAATAACTAAAACTATAAAGCCACCCTTTCAGTAATAATCTTTATTCTCCAGCAATGTTTACTAATATGCTGCCAAATGAGGCAATGATAGGATTATTCTTCCCTATTCGCAGAAATTCTAAGGAGGATTTATTCATACTCCATATTATTAGTACAGCCTAAGAAGAGTAGGTAGTTAGACTATGTTATTAGCTTATTAGTAAGCCTTAATATTCTAAAATAATAGATAATATTTTAAAGCATGTTTTACCCGCGAACTTTATTACTTTGTACAATATTATCTACTAAAAATAAAATAAATTTTTTATTACATTTAATTTTGGGATTAGTGTTATCAATGCAGACGAAACAATAGTCTTTCATTTTACACAAAAGCGATTACGGATTATTTCGAAAGCAAACGTTGCTTGCGCTTTAAAGTTTTACAATTTCGTTGAACGAAACCGTTCACCGCTTTATTTTAACAAGTATTTTAGTAATATTAACAAAGATATAAACACTTATTGAACAAACGAAGTTCCAGTTTACTTTTGAAAAGGTCATTATTATCGCGAACAATGCGACATTGTTATTATACAGATGCGACCGGTGTAAGTCCGTACGTATAAACAATGTGGTATACTATGTGAGAAATAAGTTAGGAGGCGGAACGGAATGTGGAAAGCAGATGTTATTTATTTAAGAATAGTTGCTGCTAAAAATTAAATCGAAACTTACAAGAGCGTGCGACTTGGAAGGTCCGTCCACGCTACAAACTTCCCATTACAAGGTGATCTTTCATGAAAGAAATATTTTTTAACAAGAATGCCATTATATTTTACTATATTATTTATTACTCTTCGGTTGATTTATTAGAAACAATAAAGTAATGCTAGATTGATAACGATTACAACTTAATCAGGTTCTAGTTACATAATTATTATTGAAACCAGTCCTATATCGATATCATTATATTTTTTTCATATTATTATGTATATTATTATCATATAATATTATATGATACTATTTAGCAGGGATGGGATATATGATAAGGATATAGAACGACGAGTGAATGCGGGAAATAGAGTAAATGGGGCCCTGCACTCTATTGTGAAGAGTCAAAATGTGTCAAAAAAGGCACGTATGGCAATTCACAATGCTGTGTTGGTCCCTACTTTAACGTATGGTAGTGAAAGTTGGGTGTGGCAGAAGAAGCACGAGAGTAGAATCAACGCAGTAGAAATGCGGTCGTTAAGGAGTATGTTAGGGCTGAATCTGAACGACAGGTTAAGAAATTGTGTAATAAGAGAAGAGTGTGGTTTGCAAGATGATGTTGTGACCAGGATTAAGAAAGGAATGCTTCGGTGGTTTGGTCATGTGGAAAGAATGAATGAGGAAAGAGTGACAAAGAAAATTTATGTTGCAGAAGTGAATGGCAGAGTCGGAAAGGGACGTCCTAGGCGAAAATTTATCGACCAAATTGGCGATTTATTGAAAACCGGCCAAATTAGGAGTACCCTTAACCGACGAGCATGTATGCGTAGGTGTATGGATGTGAAGGAGGCGAGAGAGGTGTGTCAGGATCGTGCCAAATGGAAGTCTGTAGTCTCTGCCTACCCCTCTGGGTGACAGGCGTGAGTGTTTATTATTATTATTTATTATATAATATTATGAAAATTAGGTACTAATATACACGCATACATTTATTCATAACACGCTCGCGTGGAGTGGAGATATGTCATAATTTGTACTTGGGAAAATTGGACCCATTACAATTTTTATTACTTCTCACTGACAAGTTAATTATATAATTTAAACTCCTTGTTTTATCGCTTAAGTACATCATTGCTGCGACTTTTACTTATTATCTTTAATTGGTTTTGTAATTATTCTTGTAATTGATTGTTTATTGGCAATATTAACATACAATACATGAAACAATCAATAATAAGTTTCAGCGTCACTTAAAGAGATATAATTCTTCTGTAGACTCCATTATTGATAGCTCAGACAGTAATACACTCTAAAAACGCCGTGATATATAAGAGATCAAATGTTGTACAAATTGCTGCATAATATCATCGACTCCCCCTACTTTTAAGCAAAGTGAATCTTGCGTGCACGAAATAGACCTCTTTTTGCATTACGTTAAGTAAAAACGAAGTATGCTTCAAATAATTTTGTATCTCATACATGTAAAAATTTTAACTTAAAATATTGTGAACTAGATATTTTTCATCTTAAATATAATAGTTATAAAAAATATTGTATAACTTAATTTATAATTGGTAGCTTCACTATAGGTTGTATGTATTGTATTACTTTTGACTGATTCGTACTTAATGTTTAATTTTAAATACCATTTAGTTATTTTTTTAATTAAATCTTTAAACATATAGTGGTTGCAAGCTTTTGATATGTGTCAGATATCTGTGGAAACTTCATTGGTTTTAGGATTACTTTTATATGTTTTATAATGTATTTTTATTGTACTGTATGTTTCCCTTAAAAAGCAAATAAATAAATAAATAAAATAAACAATAAAACAAAATATCGTGACGTAAAAGATTTTACTTTTACAAATATAGAGTAATGAATATCTAAAGTCAAAATGACAGTTTATCGGACAGTGATACCTATATTTTACTTCGACAACAGTCTCATTCTGCCACCATTTAAATGAGCTGATGAATAAAGATCTCATTCAAGTTTTGATGAATCATATTAAAATTATATAAGAAATAAAATATTAATATACACAAATTAATAATATTTTAAGACTTATAGTAAACGAAACATACATCTCGATGTATAATTTATGTACCTACTCATTGAGGCAAAAATTGTAAAATTCATATACATTTACGTGGAATATTAGTATTTTGTGTTTTAGATGTATTATTATTATTATTATTAACTATGTTAGTAGAAAATTATTACCAAACATAAAGGTAACAAGAAGGTATAAAATGCACGCTCGGTATTAGGATTATTAAGGCTGGGATTTAAAACTAGTTCAAAATTTAAATTGAAGAAAAATAAACATAGATGCATACGGATAACGAGCATGTAGCTCACCTGATGATATGTGACTACCGACGCCCATGAAAAACTGCAACACCAGGAGAATTGCAGATGCATTGCCGATTTTTGTGTAAAAAAAACATATAAAATTTTTCCTTAACTTACCACTTTGTGCAGGCAAATTCATAAGCGTAGAGCAACTACAATTAAACTTTTAATGGAACGCATTCTTTATTGATAATCCCGCCATCTATCGATTATCAGAGCCTCTTTCGTTATGTAGCTTATTACACCGCCTGCATGAGAAGTTGGCATTAAAATTATATATATCGAAATGCCTTTAAAGACTTAAAGGTAGGATTCCTTTTTTGTTAAAAACAGTAATAAAGCAGTGAATTTAAAGGGTCTGGAAAATATATAAAAATAATTTAAAATCTGAATTAAGCGATACAAAGTATTGGATGCAGTTTAATTTACTTTTTGCTGATATAATTTACCCATGATATTATTTTTAATTAATAAATTAAACCGAATTAGCTTAACGAACTTGTGCCATATGAGTTAGCTATACTAAATAGCATTTTTTTAATAATTATTGTTTGCAATTATTTTACACTATACTTGATCTTTATAATAATTCTAATTATAATTAAATGCATGTGTTGACATTTTAAAACAACATGATTTTAAGCATTTGTATAATAATTACATCATTATTGAAAAATGATGAGGAAGAAATTTTAATTAAAAAATCTCACACATTCTGTCATTTTATCTTTTAAATTAAAAATGTATGTAATAATTTAACTGATTTTATCACTCCTAACAGTCGGTCGTCGAAGGTGTCTAAACGGAGGAATCATGCAGTGGAGTGCGGGACGAGACGAAGGTGGAGCGCTCCCGAGCGATTAACGGTCGCTCGGGAGCGCTCAGCCCTCGTCTCGCCCCGCACCGCACCCCACGATTGCTCCTGTCCGCTAGAGTGTTCCTATCACGCAAATACTTAAATTTCATCAGTTTACACGTACCCAGGAATTTCTTCAAACGTGAAATAGAATCAGTTTTTTTTAATACTTTCCGTTCTGACAACCCTTAAATTTTTTTATAGAATAAGGCTGACCAACGAGCACACAGTCCACCTGATGGTAAGTGGATGCTGTGTATGTGTGCTGATGCTGATGGTAAGTGTACGCCCAAAGACATATACATTATCTTCCATTAACAAACAAAATACAGATGCGTGGTCACCCCTGAGAACTAACATGGAATACCCCGTTTCCGGTAAAAAAGGGTCTCCGATACTCTACACTCACCATACGAAACACAGCAGTATTAAGCTGCTATTTTACGCTAGTATTCTGTGAGAGCGTACTCCTTCTCCTGTCGAGCCGACCCATTCGTGCTACAACCATAATATAACTGCAACGTGACTCTACGTCAATTGGTAGACAAAAACGTTGTTACCCCTAATACATTCATCATAGGATAATTTCAATTAAAAGTACAAACTTTATTACAATGACGGTATATCATCATTTACATTTGATCTTAAGTTTAAAATTTGGCTACTCTTTGAAAAATAATCCTGTAAAGTGCGTTTTATTTAACAATTTTCCTTTATGAAATTAACTTCACGTTCTTTATATGATATATAATTGTATTTCTTTAGCAAATTATATTTATTTATTTATCTAATATAAATATTAATTATATTTATTTATCCAATTAAATTTTTTATTTCTTTGTTCCAGATTCAAAATGGCGACCGTGGATAACAAGGAAAAGATTATTCATCCGAAAAGTTTACAAGAAGCATTAAATATAATACAGTTTTTGGAAACCACACATAAGCAAGAAATCATAAAAATGAAAGAAGCATTTCTTAAGCAATCAGAAATAATAAAAAAGTTAGAAATAAATCGAAAAAATGAACTTGAATTTTTAACTAGTGAACTCCAAAAATACGAAATAAACTTAGCCATGCGAATGGAGGCAGTCACCATACAACTTTCCCAAAAAGACGAAATTATAAGAAAACAAGCGGAAATAATAGAAGAACTAAATAAAAAAATAAAATCAAACATTTCAGCGCCTGACATAACTATTACGGATTCAAACTCTGACTCTGGAGTAGCTTTAGACAACGAAGACAATATTTCTAATAAAACCGTTGAAACTAAAACTGAAGTTAAATCAAATAGAAAATGCAGCAGAAAATTCACAGATCCCATAGGTTTTCTTCGAAGAGTTGATTTTTCCCCTATGAAATATAAGCCAGGCCATCGAGAAGTTAATAAAAAGAAAGAAGAGAATAAGAAACACTTAAATGTACCCTTTTCAGAAAATAGGCTCTTAGTTCCACAGTTAAGTAATGAGAAAGCTACAAGTGAAGATGAAAGAAATATTTCTGATGATACAGTTTTATCGGATAGTTTAATAGAACCTGTTATAATAAAACCTAAGAAGCTGAATGACAGTATGAACAATCATTTTTCAGATGATGGTAGTGAAGACACCAGTGAGGAAATTTTCGACAGAGTTATGATAAGGAATAGTGTAAGAAGGTCTGTTAAAGCGAATCCAAAGTACAAAAAAATTAGTAGAACGAAATCAAAACTACTAGAGCAAGTAAAAGTTAATATTGGTGATTAAAATTTAAAATCTTCTTATGGTATTTTTCTACTTAATCTTGTGCAATATATATTTATAGAATCTGTCAATATCTGTGAATTATTACATTGCTTTAGTTAAAATTGAAGTATTGGTTTTATTTTTCATGTATTGCTCCTTCAGCTCTCAAATAAATGACACGCTTGCCAAATGTAAGCATAAGATTATTTTGCTATAGGATTTTTAATCAATTCTAATCCGATGTAATAATCTTAGATTAGCTTTTCTTATTTAATTCAATAAATAAGCTGATAAAACTATATCTATCTTTATTTTTCTGTAGTTAATGTCGTGCTTGATTACAAAAATTGAAAATTATAGGAAACATTTAAAAAGAAATACATACTATTTATTTACATACATTACATATATACATACGATTCCAGTTAATTTAATAGAGCCCTTAGATAGAACCGTGGTAACTCAGATGGTTAACGCTCGCTGTAAATATAACAGAACGCAAGTAATCCGGGTTCGATCCTCGCCTGCACCAATTTTGTTAATTGCAATTTTAAGTGCTGATTTACCACGTGTTCGGCGGTGAAGGAAAACATCACGAGGAAAGTTGTATGTCTGAGGAATAAGGAAAAAAATATTTCGTAGACATATGAAGTTCGCCAACACGCATTGGGGCAGCGCGGCGGACACTTCCTTGCCCTAAAACCCTCTCAGAAATTAGGAGAAGACTGAGCCCAGCAGTGGGACGTATATATGCTGTAACTTAAACTTTTAATTTACTAGAATTTCATAATTGCTAGCATGCTAAATCCTGAAGTCATTTTATTAAATCATTGATTTGAATATTAGTTGTTTAATTTTCATCCATCATTTTTATAAACAACTGACAGTATTAATAAGTGATAACCTTGCAAAAGATGGTAAAGAGCATAAACATAATAAGCTTCGTAGAAAGTTATTCATTCCCGCCTTAAAACACCGCATTTTAATCGGATTCAAAGACAGACTATAATTATTTTCTTGTTTGTTGTACGCATTACGAGCTACATGGCAAACCGTTTGTTTCGAATGTGTCTTAAGTCGTAAACAAAGGAGTGGAGACACGCCAAGCATCTAATTATCCGGTAATGAAAGAGAGAAGGAGGAATTATTTCATGTTATTCTTGTACGAACGCTAAATATAAATTATTATGTAATAATTATTAAATATAAATGAAAATGTATTTATTTAATGTAAGCCATTTTAGCATACCGTAACGGTAGATATCGTAAGAGGCGACTAAGGGCATAACCAGATGCAGAAATCTATAGTATGGCCTCTGATAGATGGTTATAAAACCGTATCGTATTAGCTGAATGAAATTCAGCCAGATATGTTTTGAAGAGCAGCTTCAAATGCGCGTGACATCTAGTATTGGATAACGAATCTGTCTGCTAACTATGGCAATAACTGAAAACCGTTCAAGATTTTTTTTATAGAATTCAGAAGTTTTTAAGCTATTGCATAGCTTTTATCGCGGGCTTTGAGCACGGAAACCGAATCAAGAAATTCCGTAAGGAAAAAACCTAACATCGTCTAACGTCGTTTCAGTTCGGCAGATTTCGGCACGTGCGTGCGACTAGAGACTATAGTGCGAGTAAAAATATTTTAAACAATAATATAGTTTATTGTAAGAAGCATATTCTTTGGATTTATATGAGTCTCCGTCATGCTAGCAACTTTAGTGAATTTAGAGTATTAGTAAACACAGACTTTATAGAAAATTATCGTTTGTCGGAAGAACTCGTTAATTACCATACATTTATAGTTTCAATGATAAAAAATCCTGAATAACCTACATGTATTGTAAGATAATAAAATTATTTTCAACCAAAATCAAGCTGCAGCATAGCTTTATTACATAAAAAGGTGACCTAAAATAACCACTCATACCTTTTGCTCCCGTGTATATCTTAAGAGGCGATAAAGGTAAACACCAACAAGATCTCATGACTTTAATGCTATTTTTATTACCACCCGTATAGGCCAGATATAAGGATGATTCGCGGTACACCTGTCGTGACCGGGCCGGCCCCGGCCGGGACACGGCATCGAAATGTCGGTGGGTATTGTTTCCACAATCGCCAAAAAAAAACACAATATAAATTTAGTTCAAAAAAGTAAAAAAGAATATATTTAAAAGTACTTATTTTAACCGTGCGTAATGAGCGTCTGTGGGCTGATGAAATCACTAATTGACAAAAGAACTCCTATCACAGACACGTCCATTCGGATAATACACGCAAACAGCGCGGCGTAGCAAGAATGACTGGCCCGGCCGGCGTACGGTGGACGTGCCCCGGGTGGAGCCCGGCCCGGTCGCGAGGCGGTGTGCCGTGAACTTTGAGTATTCATCCAACTGGAGAGGCCATGCGCGTTAATTCCTAAACAAAAATTCTGTCAACATCAGGGGGGCGCAAGAAAACCACACAACTGTATACTTAACTACAAATACAAAATTAAATCGCGTCACTATAAACGCACACTACAGCATTTGTGTTTGCGATCATCGTGTTTACGCATACCATCAAATTGTACACGTGTCGATACACTGATGGCGCTGTCTAAATGCGTAAGCAACGTAAGGCGTGGAATATATCGATGTATTTTTATCGATAAACAAATCACCATAGTCCGCATAAGTTTTTATTTGATTATGAGTAATACATAGATAAATTAAATACCAAGGTGTTATTTGAAATTCTTTTTTTAAAGTATTTAGAAATGTTCTTCGGAAAACAACTTAGAAATTATTGAAAATAAGTTTATTATTTTGCTACAGGTTTATTTTACATTATGCAGGATAAAATTAAAAACATTTAACAAATCGAAATAGGTTGAGTTAACTTATTTTAAAAATCAGATTTTTTGAAAAGAAAAGTCCTATCAGTTTATCGTCTTAGATGGTGTAAACCAAGTTTTTGTTTTTATTATAAAGCTTCAATCACAAAACCGCTAATTAAAAATAGTTGTTGATTTTCAAAAGTTATTAAATTAACTGTCTGGAAAATATTTAATAAATTAGGAAAACAAAAAAGTTTTACACTATATAATAGTTTAACAAAGTGAACTTTAAGCAGACAGCTGCTTAAAAATAAAACGTGACATCTACCTAGGGCTAAGTATTCCCCAGAAAGATGTTTTGCTTTAACTTTACATTACTATTCACCGAAAGCTTAACAATATGTGCGAAATATCAAAAGTTTTGTAATTGGTCTGCCTTCATCACATACTATAACGAAGTGGTACAGTACAATTTATGGCCGACTTGGCTACACAAAAAAAGCGTTAATGTTTTAAAACTTAAACTAGAGAGTAACCTTGACAAGAAATTATATTGTATATTAGTGATAGATGAAATGAAAATAAAACAATTGACGGATGGTACTCCGTCATTGCAAGTTCTAAAAGACATTTTGGTTATATACATAATGCTTTTGGCTAATAGCATGGTATTCTGTCAATTGCTTAATTTTCATTTCATCCATTACCAAGGTACAATAAAAAATATCAGGGTTACTCTCCACTCTCAATTTTAATGCCGTCAGCGCTTCTTGGGTAAACCCTGGTCGGCGATCTATGATAGTGTACCACTTAGTCAATGTACGGGTGCAGGCAAACATGTTCGAAAAGTTTTACGTACATAGCGATAGGCTTTTGGTGAGTAATAGTTAGTAAAAAGTGTTAGGGCATAGTTTTTCTTGGAAAACTTGTGAAGCCTGTTTATGCTATTGTTTTTTATTTCAAGGCATTTGTTTATTTTAATTTTCCTTGGCCTAAATGTTGGCTCTTACTCGCAGTGGGAATAGGACTAGTTCGGGCTATATTTTTTTTTAGAATTGAAACTTTCGATATAACTTATGGAATTTTGCCGGAAAATCCAGCTTTCTTTTTTCGATGTAGACAATATTGTGCAATCACCATGATCACCCTAAAATAAATAATTTTATTTTAGTCAGAAGATTCAAGCTATATATATATATATATATATATAATAAAATACAAGTGTTAAAAAACTTAAAACGAACACTTTCCATTTATGGCGTACAAAAATTATACTACATTACGTTTACAATTACAATAATAGGTATATAAATATATGAATTAAATTTGAAAGGTTAATGCTTTTGTAAACTTAATAAAATATTTTCAAGTAGAATAATATTGGTGTCAAAGGTAATAATAAAAACATTTAATCTGAATATAATTACAGCCCAACATTACCTCTCACAAATTCAAGGTTACTACTGCAGTGTCACATTCATGGTTTCTACAAGCTACAATCCAAGTGTGCCGCCTAAGAGGATCTCTTGGAAATCTGTAATAACAAACCAATAATAGAAAAATTTACTACTTTTTGTAATACTTTATTATAAAATCTAAATAAAAACTACAAACCGGTTCGGCAGACAAACCCGCATGGTTAATTAACTTATCGATAGCTAAAGTTGCGGCGTTCATCACTATAGTGCAATACTTTCGGTTGCAGTGATACCAGTTTATTTTTATAAAAATTGCACACTTTTGGCTGCGAGGTAGCAAGTTTCCATTTGACTTATTTGGCCTGTATTTTGTATAATATTTTAATAAATACTAGTTATTGATTATATTTAATTATATAATATTCGGTATCATGTTAAAATTGAGCTGAATATATAAATCATTTAACAAAATCCACTACACATCTGTATGTAATGATTATTATTCATCACAAACTGATTTAGTTATTAGGAAATATATTTTCGTTAAATATATATATATATATATAACTTTTGTAGTAAATTATATTTATTTAAAAATAGATTATTTTTTACTTTATGAACTATGATGGCCACACTCGGTACTGGACGATAATATTCACAAAGTACGACTTTTAATGATAAAATTACTTTACTATTATATTAAAAATACTCACAGACGAAACTCACATTGTCCTTTTGTATACTTGACGTTTTTGATTGTTTTTTTTTTTCACGTAAATACACTGCAATTCGGCATTTTGTCGGAGCTCGATTTACTGGCACGATCACTTCGAAATGACGCACGACGCGGAGCAACTAGTTTTATATAACGAGTATGAGTCGGACTCCCGTACCTTTTACAGAGGGGTATGCCTTGCGATGCCGTCTCATTTGGTTTAATACTCAAAGATCGTGAATCATCATATAAAATACAGAGACCGGCGACGGGGTGCAGCAAGTAATATGTGCGAAACGCCTGGTACTGCGATCGCCAATATAGGTATCGACTTCGCGCAGCTGCCGCGCGAGCATTGTTTTCCCGCGGCAAAGCTGTGTTTTGGCTCGCAAGCCAATTTTAGTGCGCAACTGCCTCGTTGTGGGTGTGACCTCATGAGACCGCTAGCTAGGGATTTGACGGAATATAGCCGCGGTCTCATGAGATCGCTAGGGGGTTGAGAGGTTAATGATTTGTGTGATAACTATACTATAACTACATTTTCTGTTCCATAGAAATTGTTTAATACCATATAATCTAATTAAAGTAAGACACTTCTCCATCCATGTTTTTCCCGCGCGCTAACTAAGTACGTAAAGGACCGTCCTACTGCGCGAGCACAACTCGCTGAAATTCCTTTACCGCGCCTTCTAAAACCGATACTGATTGGTTCGTCGCGCGGTACGTTCGAGCGCTAATGTTCGAATTGCCTCGCGCGGCAACACAGTATCCATTGTGCGCGGCTGCCACGCAAGTTAATGTTCGATGGTATGCCGCGCGAAATCGATACGCAGGTTATGAGAATGAATATAATTACAGAATTATCTTTAGAGCTTTCAAAGGAAACATATAGTATACATTGGAATTCGGACCGTGAGCTCTTTTACCGTGTTAGAAAAGTCAGAACTCAGTAAACTACTAGTCTCAATTAGATAATAAAGGAGATATTAATATTCCACAACAGTAATAAAGGGCAACACTTTAGTTTAAAAATAAACATTTTCTAAAGGCAACGAACGTAATCTTTCGCATTTGTGGATATTATCAGACGAATGAAAGTGGCGATATTGGAAAAGTTTACGAAAATGTTTAAAGTTGGTACGTGCAACTTCGTGCTGTGATATAAATAGCAGCTTCAAATTTGTTTATTGAAAGGGACGATAACGATATAAGAAATAATATAACAGGGCTATCTCATATAATATGTCATCATCATCATCATTACAGCCCTTTACAAGTCCACTGCTGAACATAAGCCTCCCCCAAGAAATGCCACAAAGCACGGTCCTGAGCCACCTACATCCATTGACTTCCTGCATGTATTACCGGGTCGTCACTACATCTAGTGGGGTCCGCACTACACTTCGCTTACCGGTACGAGGCTGCCACTCGAGAACATTTCTTCCCCATCGGTTATCGTTTTTTCTGGCTATATGGCCGGCCCATTGCCACTTCAGCTTACTAATCCGTTGGGCTATGTCGGTCACTCTGGTTTTACTGCGGATATCCTCATTTCTGAGTCTATCACGCAGTGAAACTCCGAGCATAGCACTCTCCATAGCTCGCTGAGCGACCTTGAGCGTCCTCATACGGCCAGCGGTGAAGGACCACGTCTCAGATCCGTAAGTCATCACTGGCAACACGCACTGGTTATACACTTTAGTTTTCAGAGATTGAGGTATACCTGACGAGAAGATGTGTCGTAATTTCCCGAACGCTGCCGAGCCGAGTTGAATCCGTCGATTGACCTCTCGGTCGAAGTTGGACTTACCTGGTCGGACTATTTGTCCCAGGTAAACGTACTCGTCAACAACTTCGAGCATAGTGCTCCCAACAACTACCGGCATAGGTGTGACATAGACATTAAACATGATCTTTGTTTTGTCCATGTTCATCTTAAGACCTATCCGTTGGGAGACACCATTGAGGTCATTGAGCATAGTGCTAAGGTCCTCCAGCGATTCTGCCATAAGGACTATATCGTCGGCAAATCGAAGGTGAGTGATGTACTCGCCATTGATGTTAATACCGTATCCTTTCCAGTCCAGTAGCTTGAAAACATCTTCCAACGCACCGGTGAAGAGTTTCGGGGATATACCCTGTCTTACACCTCTCTGCAGTTGGATAGGTTTCGAACTCTGGTTCTGTACTCGGATAGCCATCGTAGCCCTACTGTACAAACATTTCAGCACTTCAATATAACGACAGTCAACTAGACACCGCTGAAGAGACTGTAGCACCGCCCAAATTTCGACGGAATCAAAGGCTTTCTCATAGTCCACATACGCCAGGCAAAGTGGCAGATTGTACTCTTCGGACTTCTGTACAATTTGCCGAAGGGTATGTATGTGGTCCATGGTACTGAAGCCTTTTCGGAAACCGGCTTGTTCGGGAGGCTGGAAGTCGTCGAATCTGCGTGCGAGACGATTCGTAATGACTCTCGAAAACAGCACGTAGACGCGGCTCAGAAGGGAAATCGGTCTGTAGTTCTTCAAGAGAGCGTTGTCGCCTTTCTTAAAGAACAAGACTACCGCGCTTCTGCTCCACGCCTCCGGAGTATTGCCACCATGGATGACGGAATTGAAGAGCTTATGAAGGACTTCAAGTACCGGTGTTCCACCCGCTTTCAGAAGCTCCGCTGTAATTCCATCCTCGCCCGGGGCCTTGCCGTTTTTAAGGTGTTGGAGAGCCATTCTAATCTCGCTCAGACTGACGTCCGGGATATCATCGGAATAGTGTCGGATAAGACTTGCTCTTGGATCGTTACTCACAATTGCGTGTGGCTCCAACGATGATGTGAACAGCTGCCCATAGAACCTCTCAATCTCACTCAGAATCTCAGGTGTCCCGGAAACGATGTTGCCACACTCAGTCTTCAGCCTTGACAGATGGCTCTTTCTGGCAGACAGATCTCTGATAAAGACTTTGGAGCCCTGGTTCCGCTCGATCGCTTCTTTAATACGAGCAGTATTAAAGTTGCGTAAGTCTCGCCGCATGCATTTGGAGATCTGTCTGTTCAGTTGCCTGTATGCTGTCAAATCTGTTGACGATTGCAGCCTCATCTCCCGTCTAACAGCCATGAGATTAAGAGTGTGATCGGAGAGTTTTTGTGTTCTTCTGCGGCGGGTCTTGCAGAACTTAGCTCCGACCGCATGGACAGTTTCCACGAGCTTGTTATTCATATCGTCCACTGCATTGCAATCCTCTAGGCACTGAAAGCGGTTTTGTAACTCGAACTGAAAGGTTTCGGGATTCTGGATTAGAGCACGAGGGGAACGGTGCGTTGACTTCAATAGACGAGACCTCTCCAACTTAACATTTAGGTTCAGTGTGCCTCTAACCATTCGGTGATCGCTGCCAGTTTTCACCCTTGCGATCACTGAGACATCACTGAACAGTTGGCGTCTGGTCGTCATAATGAAGTCAATCTCATTTTTTGTCGAACCATCGGGGCTCGACCAGGTCCACTTCCTGTGGGGCCGCTTCCGGAAGAAAGAGTTCATCATAAAGAGTCCCTCTTTCTCCATAAAGTCGGCCAGCTGCTGGCCCCTTCGGTTCCGTTGCCCTACTCCAAATTTCCCCACCTTCAGCTCACCGCTTTCTCTTGTACCCACTTTTGTGTTGAAGTCTCCCATCAATACCGTGTAGTGGGTTTTGGAGGAATGCATGGCTCTGGAAATATCCTCATACATTTCCTCCACGTCCTCATCGGGATGTGCCGAGGTTGGTGCGTAAACCTGTACGACCTTCAGCGAATACCGTTTGGTAATTCTGAGTATCACGTACGCGACCCTCGTCGACACACTCCCAATCTTTACAACGTTGTTGACGAGAGACTTGTGGACGATAAATCCGACACCTCCTTGGGACAGATGGTCGCCCTCCCGGTGGTAGAACAAGTTGCCGGACTCGAGGTTTGCCGTATCCTCCCCCTCTCTTCGGACCTCGGATAATCCAATAATATGCCAGCGCAACTTGTCTACCTCTTCTTCCAGCTCCAGTATCTTTTCGTAAGTCCTCAGAGTGCGTGCGTTATATGTTGCCAGGTCGAGTCGTCATAGGTGGCAACCGAACCTCCACCGGAGATTCTTAGCACCCCCTGCCCCGCCGTTACCATGGTCGCCACCGTAGCCAGGAATAGCGGGGCCGCCGGAGACTGGGGGCCGTTTTTTTGCGTCGTTATTCATGGGGGGATATTTGCCATAGTTGCCACGCTTGGCGAGCGGGTTGGCAACCGCAGTTTTTTATTATAACACAGTTGTTATCAGAAAGATGCTGCTGCCCATCTCCTGCCTGTCTCCCTCTGTCGCCTCTTACGACACCCACGGGAAGATATGGGGTAGTGTATATACAGAATGGGTCCCACATATATGCAATAAATGAAACCACAAGTAATACTAGTCCGTAGAAGTGTAGAAAAATTAAATATTAAATTAAAACCCGTAAAATAAAAAAGTGAAATTTTCAAACAAAATAAATATTAAAATAAATTCAGTAAAAGTGAACACTCTGTTTAGACAACGTACCTTGACCCCTTGGAAGAGTGACAACGTTGCACGCGGGTGGCACGCCGACAAAAGACACCGCTGTCGATATGTCGCAATACCAATAGTTTGCACTGCGTGGCAACGTCGCTTTTTAATGTTCAAGGATTCAAGTTCATTGAATCATTTAGTGACCCAATTCTATAGAGTGTTCAAATTTGCTTAAAATTAAAACTCTACTTTTTGACCTAATTACTGGACCGATTACGTTTACTTTTTGTATATCGTCAGCAAAGGCGATAACAAGTATATGGTTTCATTTATTGCATATATGTGGGACCCATTCTGTATAATGTATATATATATATATATATATATACCAGTATACACACATATATATATATACCAGTGCTTGACTTATGTATTTATTAATAATCAATTTATATAATCGGACGGAGAGACAAAAGACTGCAAATTATTCCACTCCTTTGCTGTTTTACACGTTTTACTTACTAATCATTATGAAAGGCGCAGCAAACCGTTTGGTTCGAATGCGTGGAATATCAACAGCGCAAACATAGGTGCAATCTCTATTCTCTCATTTTCGGAGTCCACAACAACGATAGAGAGTTCATGCCAATAAATTTTCATGCTTTTTTGAGGCATGAAGGTGATACACCGCCAACTTGCTGACTGAGAATTTCTTAACAGAAAAATCCAATAATTAACTTTCATCCGACCCCCAAATCAACAAAAGTTTACATACAATATCTTTTGCGTTGAAATAAACATTCTGTCTGAACAAACAAACTTTTTGGTTAATTTTTTGCTTGGAAACTACTTCTAAACATTAAAGATGTTCCAAAATATTTAAGGTCAAACAATTAATAGATACCTTATTATTCCGTAGATCTACTTTTTTAAAGAATCGCGTAGGCAGCCATATATAGCACACTTGTGTTTAGAGACTGTTTACAATTATACTCTACAAAGGAGACGTCGTCCACTTTTGAACATAGACTACTCCCAAGGAATGCAACAGAACACCTACAGCCTTCTACGTGCTAGATGTCTTGCTAGGTCGTTATTCCATGTATTAGACGGCGTGCACTCCGCTATTGGCACGAAGCTGACACTAGAAAACCTTTCTTCCCAGTGTTTTTCCTTCCCAACGCCTTACTTACAAAGCGGTTAAATATAACAATAAATGGCTAATTATACCATACTAGTTTAAAAGATCCGTGAAATGCATGGTATCAGTAACTTGACGCGGCAATGGGTCAGCCTTGTGGCTTGAAAAACTGATAACCGTTAGAGCAGTCTTGTACTTGCAAGAGTAGGTTTCTTTATAAAACTAAAGTGATAGTCGACCTTCAGCCCACCCGATGGTAAGTGGCTATTGCAGTCTATGGACTCCGCGCGACCAACTTCAAACAAAGAAAGCTACATAATGATTTGTCATCTCTCAGGATTATTATGAATGGAGAGAGAAGCTGTCTGAATGGCACAGCCGCTTATATACTATGTAATTACCTTATAATATAGAATGCGTCAGAGCATAAATAATTATACTATGCCTTTAAACCCTTCAGACTGGAACACAACAGTGTACGCACTGCTGTTTCTCTGGAGAAATAAGTGAGAGTGTAGCACTTGCTCAACCAAACGTAATCTTAAGCAGAAGAGTCAAAGAAGTTCTCCCATTGTGTAAATTAAATTAAGCGGACCTTTAGATGGAGTTACGACCTGATAAAATATGCAGCAAATCTATAAATACAAAGACTGACGACTCTTCTGTCGTCAGGCTACAAACTCACCCTATTATGTCCGTAACGCCGACCTCCACCGAGACTTAGAGCTCCCTACAATTCAGCAGTTCCTCAAATCGCTCTCTGAGAGATTCTTAAAAGCCTCAGAGTCCTACTCAAATCGCCTCATTCGCGAGGCAGCTGCCTATGCAGCCCCTCTTTACACTCGCTATAGTGAGTGCAGGCCAAGAAACTCTCTCTCGGACTCCCCCCCCCAACAAGCTTTCGACTGACCTGAACTGCCTCCTCGTGGGCTCAGGCCGAGCCTACCTAACACATCTCGTAATATGCCTTAGTTAGGCACACTTCTAAGCGGTTACTCGCCGCTTGCGCCCTCCTTTCTCCCAAGGAGGGTCGCGTCCGTTTATGGCCTAAATATCTCTCGTCAGATCGTTAAGTCAATCCCAAAAGGTGGTGTTGCTCCACATAACCCACACCGGTTGTGTGGTATGCTATGAGCATTCACCACCCCCCTCCCCCGTTACCGGAGGGTTGCCCTTATTTGCTTCGGGCGCAAAAAAAATCAAGCTTTGTCGCAATCTATGGCGGAAATCTACGTTCAGTAGTGTAGCAGAGAGAGTTATAATTTAGTATGTTGGTTACAATGATCCCGATGCTTACTTTGTAATCTAACCTAAGAAGTACTCTCTAATGGTGATGGATTCTTTATCAAATTCACTATCTTTGTCACTCTAAACACTTACTCTTTAACTGTTTTTCGAATAGTGTCAATTAAACAAAAGTAGCACTGATAAAGAGGTAACGGCTCTGTTGAAAAACATGTTTTAACGTTGTATCTGCTAGATGGGTTAATGGTTAAAGTAAATCCTAAAATGTTCGGTTCGAATTGAGGCAAATGAAATTTTATTAAATAAATATATTTTTTGTTTACGACTTTAATTCTTAGTACTGTAATTTATTAAATGGAATAAAAGTAACAAACGAGCACACAGTCCATCTAATAGTAAGTGGATGGTGTTGCTTATTGGCATCTATCCTCAATTAAGAACAAAATGTAGATGCCTTGTCACCACTGAAATGGAATGGCTCGTTTCCAATGAAAACTTTTTTGCATGGGCAATCATCCAGACCCAAGATAATTATTTGTAAATCATACAAACACTTGTGCCGTGCGGGATTCAAACACGCGGCCCTGCTGTGCACAGCCAACTGCTTAACTACTGCGCTAACAAGTCATCAATTTTTATGCTTGTTTCTGTGGCAGTAGTATTGAACCCATTACCTACAATTTCATAACATATGCGTTATATTGATACAATAAAACAAATACAAATATGGGTATATTTAGAAGATAATATTTTGGTAATAATCTATTACGAGAATGTCATCAACATAACATTATCTTCTATACATAATAAAAATGTGAGTTGCAGATGTCTGTACATTTTATATTTTTGTACCAAAATTGAATTAAAGGGAATAAAAACAAGTATTTGAATATTTAATAAATTTCTTTAATTTTTAGAATTTTCCGTCTGCCTCTTTGTTTGTTAACGTATCATGTATAAAGTACTAATTTATATCAAAATAATCGTTAGGAAAACTGTGCAACGTATCTTCGTTTTACATTTAGTGTTTGTTTTATTAAAATCGGTTCATTCTACCAAAAGGTATGATTAATATTCTGAAGTATGGGTACGAAGTATAGGTACGAATTTGTTCAACGTTGCGTAATCAAGGCCATTTTTGTAATTAAATAATTTAAAATAGTGTTCTATAATGATATAATCGTATCAAAACGCAGTAAACAAAAAGGATAAAGAATAACGTAATAAATATTTATAAAAATATATAAACCCTAATATCTTAGTGAAAAAGTACAAGAAAGTGTTGTGCAAATTATTTAATAACTTTGAATAAGTAGGTTTGCTTACAATGTTTTTTTAAAACCGCCGAGTACCTACAACATAGTAAATCAAATTTTAAAATAGTTAAATAATAATTTCTTTGGTTTCGGCGAGGATCATAGTAGCTTCGCAGTAGGCATATTATACTTTCCTTTTGCAGTTCCAAAACGTTTTAAAAATTCACATTATTTTAAAATTGAAAAATTACGTTACCTACCCATTTTTTAGTTTTGTTTTTATATTATTCCTTCTCGTACTTTTCTAAATATCACATAATTTTTTGTTTTACTGTTATAATAAATTAACGATTATAATTTTATATACATGGCGCTGTAAGTATTTTCCAGCACCATATGGTTTAATTACAAGCGAGATATGAAAGATAAATGACACAATATGTAAGTACCTAAATCTATATAACTGCAGAAACAAAATGTTTGAAAACAAATTTGTAGAAATATTGTCATGTTGAAAGATAAGTTTGACGTTAATTTTGTATTTGTACACACTTTTTAAACGAGACAGAGAATTTTCAACGATGAAGAGGTTTTATTTTTTTTAAGTACCTGTGCTGTATATTTACACAACAAAAAGAAAGAAATCGAGGTTCTTACTTTTATCCGATAACCGTTACAACATTTTAAAGTACACTGCTGAACATAGGCCTCCCCATTGATTGCCTCATATTAGGCATAGCTTTACCCGATTACGCAACCGAAGAAACGTGTTAAATATTTTAATATACAGTCAATACAATATGGCCCACGGCTGGGTATAGGCATTCAATGAAATTGGAGCGGGGAAGAGTCCAAAGTACTGTCTTGACGCATTTGTTCTCTTTACTTTAAAATTTGGAATTAGTAATAAAGTACATATTATTATTAATGTATGTCTTTATTTGCTAAGGTACTTAAAATTGGACAAAATTCTTATTTTATATTAGAAGTTTTATTTTATTTCATTTGCAAATAGCGTTCATAAAATTTCATTTATATTGGTTTTAAATAGTTACAACGAACAGAATAAAATTTTATTTGCCGAAAAGTTAGTTTTGTCAGTTACCGACAGATGTCACTGTTTACTGTGTATCTGCTATATACTCTTTATATACGGTACTGAATCATAGATAATATACGAGGGCGGCACTGAAAATTTAGGGAATCAAGGAAGTGACACAACATTACTATTTAAAAATGTATTTATTGCTTTTCGAAGTATTCTCCGCGAAATTTGATACATTTTTCCATACGATGGAACCAATCATTGAAGCAACCATTCCATTCGGAAGTTGGGATCTCCAAAATGGCCGTTTTTTAGGCATCCACAGCATCTTCAGTTGATGAAAATCTCTGTCCACGCAATTTATTCTTTATTTTAGGGAAAGTATAAAAATCATTAGGGCTTAGGTCGGGGCTGTACGGCGGATGGTCTAATAATTCTATGTTTTCTTGCTCTAAAAACTCTTTTGTTCTGTGTGCGGTGTGAGAACTCGCATTGTCGTGATGGAGGATGATGCGGCGGTTGCAGTTCTCTTTACGGAGTTCAGAAACGACCTGTGGCAAACAAATGCTAGCATACCATTACATACGCATTAACCGTTCTATGTCCCTCGAGAGGAATAGTCGTAACATGGCCGGCTTTTGAGACAAACGTGGCCACCATTTTTTTTGCAACACTCCGTGAACGAACAATTTTTGTGGGCTTTAACTTATATTCGAACACCCAAACTCGTGACTGGTTTTTTGTTTTGGGTTCGTACGCGTATATCCAGGATACGTCACCTGATACGATGTTGTATACAGCATTTGAGGATCCTACGTGGAATCTTTCGAAAGTTCTGACCATCGATCACTAATAAGAATGATCGATGGTTCTGACGCACAAAGTAACGCGAGCCGCTTTTTGCTCTTCACAGAGCGAATGCGGTATCCATCGGGAGAACAACTTTTTTACACCTAATTGTTCATGCAAGATTATTTGTATTTGACTCATGCCAATGTCTAAAGTTGCCTGAATTTCGAGATCTTCCTCAATCAGCTTACGCACAGCATCAACGTTTTCTTGGGTATTGGGGACCCATTCTGTATAATGTATATATATATATATATATATATATATATATATATATATATATATATATATATATATATATATATACCAGTATACACACATATATATATACCAGTGCTTAACTTATGTATTTATTAATAATCAATTTATATAATCGGACGGAGAGACAAAAGACTGCAAATTATTCCACTCCTTTGCTGTTTTACACGTTTTACTTACTAATCATTATGAAAGGCGCAGCAAACCGTTTGGTTCGAATGCGTGGAATATCAACAGCGCAAACATAGGTGCAATCTCTATTCTCTCATTTTCGGAGTCCACAACAACGGTAGAGAGTTCATGCCAATAAATTTTCATGCTTTTTGAGGCATGAATGTGATACACCGCCAACTTGCTGACTGAGAATTTCTTAACAGAAAAATGCAATAATTAACTTTCATCCGACCCCCAAATCAACAAAAGTTTACATACAATATCTTTTGCATCGAAATAAATATTCTGTCTGAACAAACAAACTTTTTGGTTAATTTTTTGCTTGGAAACTACTTCTAAACATTAAAGATGTTCCAAAATATTTAAGGTCAAACAATTAATAGATACCTTATTATTCCGTAGATCTACTTTTTTAAAGAATCGCGTAGCAGCCATATATAGCACACTTGTGTTTAGAGACTGTTTACAATTATACTCTACAAAGGAGACGTCGTCCACTTTTGAACATAGACTACTCCCAAGGAATGCAACAGAACACCTACAGCCTTCTACGTGCTAGATGTCTTGCTAGGTCGTTATTCCATGTATTAGACGGCGTGCACTCCGCTATTGGCACGAAGCTGACACTAGAAAACCTTTCTTCCCAATGTTTTTCCTTCCCAACGCCTTACTTACAAAGCGGTTAAATATAACAATAAATGGCTAATTATACCATACTAGTTTAAAAGATCCGTGAAATGCATGGTATCAGTAACTTGACGCGGCAATGGGTCAGCCTTGTGGCTTGAAAAACTGACAACCGTTAGAGCAGTCTTGTACTTGCAAGAGTAGGTTTCTTTATAAAACTAAAGTGATAGTCGACCTTCAGCCCACCCGATGGTAAGTGGCTATTGCAGTCTATGGACTCCGCGCGACCAACTTCAAACAAAGAAAGCTACATAATGATTTGTCATCTCTCAGGATTATTATGAATGGAGAGAGAAGCTGTCTGAATGGCACAGCCGCTTATATACTATGTAATTACCTTATAATATAGAATGCGTCAGAGCATAAATAATTATACTATGCCTTTAAACCCTTCAGACTGGAACACAACAGTGTACGCACTGCTGTTTCTCTGGAGAAATAAGTGAGAGTGTAGCACTTGCTCAACCAAACGTAATCTTAAGCAGAAGAGTCAAAGAAGTTCTCCCATTGTGTAAATTAAATTAAGCGGACCTTTAGATGGAGTTACGACCTGATAAAATATGCAGCAAATCTATAAATACAGAGCCTAGGATCGAGCTTTGTCTCTTCTGTCGTCAGGCCACTAACTCGCCCTATTATGTCCGTAACGCCGACCTCCACCGAGACTTAGAGCTCCCTACAATTCAGCATTTCCTCAAATCGTTCTCTGAGAGATTCTTAAAAGCCTCAGAGTCCTACTCAAATCGCCTCATTCGCGAGGCAGCTGCCTATGCAGCCCCTCTTTACACTCGCTATAGTGAGCGCAGGCCAAGAAACTCTCTCTCGGACTCCCCCCCCCAACAAGCTTTCGACTGACCTGAACTGCCTCCTCGTGGGCTCAGGCCGAGCCTACCTAACACATCTCGTAATCTGCCTTAGTTAGGCACACTTCTAAGCGGTTACTCGCCGCTTGCGCCCTCCTTTCTCCCAAGGAGGGTCGCATCCGTTAAAGATCTCTCGTCAGATCTTTAAGTCAATCCCAAAAGGTGGTGCTGTGTGGTATGCTATGAGCATTCACCACCCCCCCTCCCCCGTTACCGGAGGGTTGCCCTTATTTGCTTCGGGCGCAAAAAAAAATCAAGCTTTGTCGCAATCTATGCCGGAAATCTACGTTCAGTAGTGTAGCAGAGAGAGTTATAATTTAGTATGTTGGTTACAATGATCCCGATGCTTACTTTGTAATCTAACCTAAGAAGTACGCTCTAATGGTGATGGATTCTTTATCAAATTCACTATCTTTGTCACTCTAAACACTTACTCTTTAACTGTTTTTCGAATAGTGTCAATTAAACAAAAGTAGCACTGATAAAGAGTTAACAGCTCTGTTGAAAAACATGTTTTAACGTTGTATCTGCTAGATGGGTAATGGTTAAAGTACATCCTAAAATGTTCGGTTCGAATTGAGGCAAATGAAATTTTATTAAATAAATATATTTTTTGTTTACGACTTTAATTCTTAGTACTGTAATTTATTAAATGGAATAAAAGTAACAAACGAGCACACAGTCCATCTAATAGTAAGTGGATGGTGTTGCTTATTGGCATCTATCCTCAATTAAGAACAAAATGTAGATGCCTTGTCACCACTGAAATGGAATGAATCGTTTCCAATGAAAACTTTTTTTGCATGGGCAAACATCAAGACCCAAGATAATTTATTTGTAAATCATACAAACACTTGTGCCGTGCGGGATTCAAACACGCGGCCCTGCTGTGCACAGCCAACTGCTTAACTACTGCGCTAACAAGTCATCAATTTTTATGCTTGTTTCTGTGGAAGTAGTATTGAACCCATTACCTACAATTTCATAACATATGCGTTATATTGATACAATAAAACAAATACAAATATGGGTATATTTAGAAGATAATATTTTGGTAATAATCTATTACGAGAATGTCATCAACATAACATTATCTTCTATACATAATAAAAATGTGAATTGCAGATGTCTGTACATTTTATATTTTTGTACCAAAATTGAATTAAAGGGAATAAAAACAAGTATTTGAATATTTAATAAATTTCTTTAATTTTTAGAATTTTCCGCCTGCCTCTTTGTTTGTTAACGTATCATGTATAAAGTACCAATTTATATCAAAATAATCGTTAGGAAAACTGTGCAACGTATGTTCGTTTTACATTTAGTGTTTGTTTTATTAAAATCGGTTCATTCTACCAAAAGGTATGATTAATATTCTGAAGTATGGGTACGAAGTGTAGGTACGAATTTGTTCAATGGTAGCGTTGCGTAATCAAGGCCATTTTTGTAATTAAATAATTTAAAATAGTGTTCTATAATGATATAATCGTATTGTGACGGCCCAATATTATTATTAATAATTAAATTCAATATAAAGGGGCGTCAAAAATAGTCTTAAAAGATATACATTAAGCAATTAAGTTAAATTAATAAACATAAAGTTAATATATTTCAGACGTTATCCCAATAACATAGTAAATTAAAGGCAAAATTATTGTTTTTCGTAATAAATAAATTTATTTAAAAAACTTGAAAAATATTTAAAATAAGATAAATAATAGAAATACAAGTCAAAAAATATTATAAAATTAAGTTAAATGACGTTTATAAGATAATTAGAAAATTTGTTAAAAATTGTTTAAGTCATGGGAGGTGTTCGTGTATAAAAGAAAATTTTTCTAAGTTATGGAAGGTGTTCACGTATAGATGTCTTGTATGGAGGAAGCTGTCGGAGGTACATACCTGCAGTTGTACATATATATGGGGTGGTCGGGAGCCCGACTGCCTGAAGTACTGTAGCACAATGACTAGTCCTATATTAGGGACTTATGATATTAAACTCAATGATACAAAAGCAATACTATAGAAGGTCTCCATGATGAATTTGTATTACAATAGTAGGGTCGTGGGTTCGAACCCTATATATTAATTACTTATGAAAGTGAGGTCTATGATACAAAAGCAATACTATAGAAGGTCTCTATGATTAATATGCATTACAATAGTAGGGTTGTGGGTTCGAACCCTATATATGAATGACTTATGAAAGTAAGGTCTACGATACAAAAGCATTATTATTGAAGGTCTCCTTGATGCATAAGCATTGTATGGGGTGGTCGGGTGACCGACTGCTCCTAGTACTGTAGCAAAATGACTAGTCCTTATTAGGGACTTGAAAAGGAATATTATGGTGACGTGTGTGCTGCTTGACGAGCAATTGGTCCGAGGTAAACTTGGACTCGCTAACCGATATGTCCTAGACATATCATCTTAGTGCCGGTGGTAAGCGGGTTTGTTGTAGCAATACGGCTTTCCCGTGGACATCGCACACCCATACCGTTTGTGGGCGACGTCGTTGCGCATAGCGATGTGTCGTCTATCTTTCGGATTGGGATGATGAGTGTGTTTGGTAGCACTTTTAAGTGTAACAGGCATACTCAACTTCATGTCTTAGTGCATTAGCGCTATGATACGTGGAGTTTTGTTCATTGGCGTCTTAGTAGCGTGCTACTATGATACGTTGGTGATATTTTTTATATAACAACAATACCAACTTTGTTACCAAAGTCGATAGGGATCATGTTGGGTGTGTTGTGAGGGGGGCGCCACCCGTATGATAGTTGCATTGATGCTTACTGCTACTTGCGGTATTGCGTCTTGTGATGGATCTGCGGGTGTGCTGCGCCTGATTCGACGCATTCCTGTGGTTCTGGTCGATGGAGGTATACAATTAACATCTTAGTGCCGGTGGTAAGCGGGTTTGTTGTAGCAATACGGCTTTCCCGTGGACATCGCACACCCATACCGTTTGTGGGCGACGTCGTTGCGCATAGCGATGTGTCGTCTATCTTTCGGATTGGGATGATGAGTGTGTTTGGTAGCACTTTTAAGTGTAACAGGCATACTCAACTTCATGTCTTAGTGCATTAGCGCTATGATACGTGGAGTTTTGTTCATTGGCGTCTTAGTAGCGTGCTACTATGATACGTTTGTGATATTTTTTTATGTAACAACAATACAAACATTGTTACCAAAGTCGATAGGGATCATGTTGGGTGTGTTGTGAGGGGGCGCCACCCGTATGATAGTTGCATTGATGCTTACTGCTACTTGCGGTATTGCGTCTTGTGATGGATCTGCGGGTGTGCTGCGCCTGATTCGACGCATTCCTGTGGTTCTGGTCGATGGAGGTATACAATTAACATCTTAGTGCCGGTGGTAAGCGGGTTTGTTGTAGCAATACGGCTTTCCCGTGGACATCGCACACCCATACCGTTTGTGGGCGACGTCCTTGCGCATAGCGATGTGTCGTCTATCTTTCGGATTGGGATGATGAGTGTGTTTGGTAGCACTTTTAAGTGTAACAGGCATACTCAACTTCATGTCTTAGTGCATTAGCGCTATGATACGTGGAGTTTTGTTCATTGGCGTCTTAGTAGCGTGCTACTATGATACGTTGGTGATATTTTTTTGTATAACAACAATACAAACTTTGTTACCAAAGTCGATAGGGATCATGTTGGGTGTGTTGTGAGGGAGCGCCACCCGTATGATAGTTGCATTGATGCTTACTGCTACTTGCGGTATTGCGTCTTGTGATGGATCTGCGGGTGTGCTGCGAATGATTCGACGCATTCCTGTGGTTCTGGTCGATGGAGGTATACAATTAACATCTTAGTGCCGGTGTTAAGCGGGTTTGTTGTAGCAATACGACTTTCCTGTGGACATCGCACACCCATACCGTTTGTGGGCGACGTCGTTGCGCATAGCGATGTGTCGTCTATCTTTCGGATTGGGATGATGAGTGTGTTTGGTAGCACTTTTAAGTGTAACAGGCATACTCAACTTCATGTCTTAGTGCATTAGCGCTATGATACGTGGAGTTTTGTTCATTGGCGTCTTAGTAGCGTGCTACTATGATACGTTGGTGATATTTTTTTTATATAACGACAATACCAACTTTGTTACCAAAGTCGATAGGGATCATGTTGGGTGTGTTGTGAGGGGGCGCCACCCGTATGATAGTTGCATTGATGCTTACTGCTACTTGCGGTATTGCGTCTTGTGATGGATCTGCGGGTGTGCTGCGCCTGATTCGACGCATTCCTGTGGTTCTGGTCGATGGAGGTATACAATTAACATCTTAGTGCCGGTGGTAAGCGGGTTTGTTGTAGCAATACGGCTTTCCCGTGGACATCGCACACCCATACCGTTTGTGGGCGACGTCGTTGCGCATAGCGATGTGTCGTCTATCTTTCGGATTGGGATGATGAGTGTGTTTGGTAGCACTTTTAAGTGTAACAGGCATACTCAACTTCATGTCTTAGTGCATTAGCGCTATGATACGTGGAGTTTTGTTCATTGGCGTCTTAGTAGCGTGCTACTATGATACGTTGGTGATATTTTTTATGTAACAACAATACCAACTTTGTTACCAAAGTCGATAGGGATCATGTTGGGTGTGTTGTGAGGGGGCGCCACCCGTATGATAGTTGCATTGATGCTTACTGCTACTTGCGGTATTGCGTCTTGTGATGGATCTGCGGGTGTGCTGCGCCTGATTCGACGCATTCCTGTGGTTCTGGTCGATGGAGGTATACAATTAACATCTTAGTGCCGGTGTTAAGCGGGTTTGTTGTAGCAATACGACTTTCCTGTGGACATCGCACACCCATACCGTTTGTGGGCGATGTCGTTGCGCATAGCGATGTGTCGTCTATCTTTCGGATTGGGATGATGAGTGTGTTTGGTAGCACTTTTAAGTGTAACAGGCATACTCAACTTCATGTCTTAGTGCATTAGCGCTATGATACGTGGAGTTTTGTTCATTGGCGTCTTAGTAACGTGCTACTATGATACGTTGGTGATATTTTTTATGTAACAACAATACCAACTTTGTTACCAAAGTCGATAGGGATCATGTTGGGTGTGTTGTGAGGGGGCGCCATCCGTATGATAGTTGCATTGATGTTTACTGCTACTTGCGGTATTGCGTCTTGTGATGGATCTCCGGGTGTGCTGCGCCTGATTCGACGCTCTCTTGTGGTTCTGGTCGATGGAGGTATACGGGTGGTGATGTCTGCTAGGATGTATGGGGGACCTTGGGATGGTGTAAGCCCGACGATAGTCGTATTGATGCTTGTCGCGTTCTGCAGCATTGCGTCTCTGCGATGGTTGTTTGGTGGGACGCTATTCTCAATGGCGCTCTCTGCGTCTTGGTTTGACTCACACCTAAGTAGCTTTGCCCAAGTCGGGTCCCTTCATTGCGGGGCTGCAGACTGTCTGCCCTCCACGATGTTTTATATAACAACATAATATTATATCTCTGTAACTTTCCCACCTTTGAATGATTGAAGGCAACTTGTTGGTGGGTGAGACAAACATGATCGAAAATGCATTTACTCAACGTCAGTTACACAAACCCTTTCTGATGGCGAATTATTACTCTTATCTTATAACTGCCTTTTGGCTATATCTGCCGTTGTATTGGTTGGTGGAGCATATGTGTCGACCTCATGCGGGTGGTAGCTGGCGGGAGGATCTGAGGAGACTCTCAAGGCTGCGGCCGAAAGCCGCACAACGTGGGACCCCATTCCCTTGAGGTGAGCGGTAGACTCATGACACGCTCTGCGGCTAGTAGCCGTGCTGATCATGCAATTGGTGGTGATGCCATACACTTACATCACGTCTGCAGGAGCGGCGGTCTGGCAGGTGGTGGCGCTCACGGAGGGTTTACGGCCAGTGTGCCTATTTGCCTAAACCGTGTGACGTACATTCACTGTGGCTGGATTCGTTCGTATTCTGTTTGGCGTTTACACGCATTGACATGCGCGACTTCGGTCGATGTTTGTGCTTACGCACTAGCAAGGGGCCAAGCCTCTTTTACTGGTTCGCCAGTTATTTTGCTGTGGACTACGGTCCAGTTCCCGAATTAACGTTCCCTTCGGGGGTGTGCATCAAAATGGTTGGCACTCACCGTGCACGGCGTGTGTGGGGCCGTGTACCTCCCCTACATTTTTTGAAATAAATGTAGGAGAGCGAAGCCCTTGTATCGGGTATTTTGAATAAATATATTTTGAGCCTTTTCCGAGCGGGAAGGGATAATTAATAATGTAAACCTGATGCAAGTGGAATAGGGACATTTTATGTTCTTAACCTTTTTCGAGCCCTGTCTTCGTGAACGGGGTTCACTTAGCTTATAAGGCACTACCAACGGCTTTCAATTGCTCTAGTGAATATTCATTCTACCAAAAGACACCTAAAAGAACTAAGTTACTAAACAAACACAACGTAAATAAGGGTCCTAACTAAGACGATCACGCCAAAATATTACAAACGGCCTATTATTAAACCTTTAGAAAGATCATTTAGAAAGATCTAAACATAATTTATTAATCCTGGTCACATATATATATAATTATTATCGAAAAGGGGTAAATTAATTATATTTAATCTAATATAATTATTATTATGACAGAGGGGGGGGAGAGCGTTACAATTTGGTGCCGTGACCAGGATATATTTTAAAAAGAAGGTCGTCTACATAAGAATTATGAGGTAGGCGTTATGCCTACAATTTGTTGTCCGTGAAATGGAAAGGTGTCTTGGAGGATGGTGTTTGCTGGGGGTGGTTGTGAGTCTGGGGGTGGGGCTTAAATATTAATATTGATTTTTTTGTTATAAAAGGTGTGTGCATAGTTAATGCGAAATAAAATATAAAGTGAAATATATGAGAAGACGCAGTAACATTTGTGTAAATGAAGGACATAACAGTGCTAAAAATTGATAAAAGTATATAAATATAAAATGGTTAAAACAAAGAAAAGTTCTAACTTAGTGAAGGCTAAGCCTAAAAATGAATTTAATATGCTTCAAAAATTAATTAAAAATGCAGTGAAAACCTTTGAGGTTAAAATAATTTCTCGAAGAAAAGTTTATTAACCAAACGAAAGTTCACCAAATTAAAGTAAACCAAGAAGAGGTGTACGGGGCGAGCACCTAACATGTCACTGATCCTAGACGAAGTATTTTATATAACATACATAATGTGACAATAGAAAAGCTGAAATTGGAAATGAAAATACTCATCCAGTAACATTTTATAAGATCTCACCAATTAATTAAAGGACGTTCCATCTAATCTCTATATAATCGAAAGTTATGAGCAAGATTTAACTTAAATTTTTAGGAAAATTATTAATTTAAGTATGTTATTATAATTAAATCAAATAATGTTCATGTGTGATATTTGTAATAATTTAAATTAAATAGAGTGAATTATAAACCTGGGTCAGTACGCCTGACTCAATAACATTAATAAGTTCAAGCTGCCACTTAAACTACGAGTAAATAGTAAAAGTAAACATAATGTCGGACAAATTAGATAACAAGTGCGAAAGAATTTAAAAGAGGCAAGTCGCATTAGAAACACAAAATTTGATAAGCGTAATAAATTAATGAAATATCACATTGGCGATTTAGCAAAAGGTTCTAGATCTAGTAAATCAGATGCAGATAACAAAGTTATGAGTAAATTTAATTTGGCGTATGAAGGGCCTTATATAATACCAGCCGTACCATTTGAAAATGTACTTTAATATACTTTAGAAAACCCAGAAACAAATGAAATTATAGGACATTTTGATGCTATTCATTTATTAAAATATTTTAGATAATAGGTTTGGCTTATATACATTCTAGAATAAATACTGTAATATAATTTGGTCCCGTGGGTGGCCTTTTGAAAAAATAGATTAAAATTATTAAAGTTATGAGCAAGACACAAATTAATTAAAAATAAGAAAAATGTTGTAATAATTTTATTAATGACGATCTGTAAATATTGACTGTAAGATAATTTTGTAAAATATGTTTTTATTGGATGAATTTGGGGAGTTGGGTCAGGGTGATTGACTCAATCACATTTATCCTGTGGGTGTGTAGCAATCTGATTTCAACTCATATACAAAATACTGTGCATATAAAGACAACATTGCTGAATTATATTTTAAAGATTTAAAATGTTAGTCAAAAAAACAAAAGAGAACCACTATTTAACGACGTAATATACAATAAATTTATCAAGATAACAATTTATGGTTTATCGCATTGGGATAGATGTGGTTGAAGGGGTGTGTGGCGGCGGCCATTCCCTGGGGTAGGTGGGATGAAAATATATACTGAATTGTAACAGATTGAAAGAGGAAAGAACAGATACACATAAGTTCAAAATTTTGAGTGTAGTGCATATGCTTTCAATATAGTAAAATTTTATATCAACGACTCCACTGTGTGGGTCATTAACATAAAATTTGGGGGTGGATTGTGACGGCCCAATATTATTATTAATAATTAAATTCAATATAAAGGGGCGTCAAAAATAGTCTTAAAAGATATACATTAAGCAATTAAGTTAAATTAATAAACATAAAGTTAATATATTTCAGACATTATCCCAATAACATAGTAAATTAAAGGCAAAATTATTGTTTTTCGTAATAAATAAATTTATTTAAAAAACTTGAAAAAATATTTAAAATAAGATAAATAATAGAAATACAAGTCAAAAAATATTATAAAATTAAGTTAAATAACGTTTATAAGATAATTAGAAAATTTGTTAAAAATTGTTTAAGTCATGGGAGGTGTTCGTGTATAAAAGAAAATTTTTCTAAGTTATGGAAGGTGTTCACGTATAGATGTCTTGTATGGAGGAAGCTGTCGGAGGTACATACCTGCAGTTGTACATATATATGGGGTGGTCGGGAGCCCGACTGCCTGAAGTACTGTAGCACAATGACTAGTCCTATATTAGGGACTTATGATATTAAACTCAATGATACAAAAGCAATACTATAGAAGGTCTCCATGATGAATTTGTATTACAATAGTAGGGTCGTGGGTTCGAACCCTATATATTAATTACTTATGAAAGTGAGGTCTATGATACAAAAGCAATACTATAGAAGGTCTCTATGATTAATATGCATTACAATAGTAGGGTTGTGGGTTCGAACCCTATATATGAATGACTTATGAAAGTAAGGTCTACGATACAAAAGCATTATTATTGAAGGTCTCCTTGATGCATAAGCATTGTATGGGGTGGTCGGGTGACCGACTGCTCCTAGTACTGTAGCAAAATGACTAGTCCTTATTAGGGACTTGAAAAGGAATATTATGGTGACGTGTGTGCTGCTTCACGAGCAATTGGTCCGAGGTAAACTTGGACTCGCTAACCGATATGTCCTAGACATATCATCTTAGTGCCGGTGGTAAGCGGGTTTGTTGTAGCAATACGGCTTTCCCGTGGACATCGCACACCCATACCGTTTGTGGGCGACGTCGTTGCGCATAGCGATGTGTCGTCTATCTTTCGGATTGGGATGATGAGTGTGTTTGGTAGCACTTTTAAGTGTAACAGGCATACTCAACTTCATGTCTTAGTGCATTAGCGCTATGATACGTGGAGTTTTGTTCATTGGCGTCTTAGTAGCGTGCTACTATGATACGTTGGTGATATTTTTATATAACAACAATACCAACTTTGTTACCAAAGTCGATAGGGATCATGTTGGGTGTGTTGTGAGGGGGCGCCACCCGTATGATAGTTGCATTGATGCTTACTGCTACTTGCGGTATTGCGTCTTGTGATGGATCTGCGGGTGTGCTGCGCCTGATTCGACGCATTCCTGTGGTTCTGGTCGATGGAGGTATACAATTAACATCTTAGTGCCGGTGGTAAACGGGTTTGTTGTAGCAATACGGCTTTCCCGTGGACATCGCACACCCATACCGTTTGTGGGCGACGTCGTTGCGCATAGCGATGTGTCGTCTATCTTTCGGATTGGGATGATGAGTGTGTTTGGTAGCACTTTTAAGTGTAACAGGCATACTCAACTTCATGTCTTAGTGCATTAGCGCTATGATACGTGGAGTTTTGTTCATTGGCGTCTTAGTAGCGTGCTACTATGATACGTTGGTGATATTTTTTATATAACAACAATACCAACTTTGTTACCAAAGTCGATAGGGATCATGTTGGGTGTGTTGTGAGGGGGGCGCCACCCGTATGATAGTTGCATTGATGCTTACTGCTACTTGCGGTATTGCGTCTTGTGATGGATCTGCGGGTGTGCTGCGCCTGATTCGACGCATTCCTGTGGTTCTGGTCGATGGAGGTATACAATTAACATCTTAGTGCCGGTGGTAAGCGGGTTTGTTGTAGCAATACGGCTTTCCCGTGGACATCGCACACCCATACCGTTTGTGGGCGACGTCCTTGCGCATAGCGATGTGTCGTCTATCTTTCGGATTGGGATGATGAGTGTGTTTGGTAGCACTTTTAAGTGTAACAGGCATACTCAACTTCATGTCTTAGTGCATTAGCGCTATGATACGTGGAGTTTTGTTCATTGGCGTCTTAGTAGCGTGCTACTATGATACGTTGGTGATATTTTTTATATAACAACAATACCAACTTTGTTACCAAAGTCGATAGGGATCATGTTGGGTGTGTTGTGAGGGGGGCGCCACCCGTATGATAGTTGCATTGATGCTTACTGCTACTTGCGGTATTGCGTCTTGTGATGGATCTGCGGGTGTGCTGCGCCTGATTCGACGCATTCCTGTGGTTCTGGTCGATGGAGGTATACAATTAACATCTTAGTGCCGGTGTTAAGCGGGTTTGTTGTAGCAATACGACTTTCCTGTGGACATCGCACACCCATACCGTTTGTGGGCGATGTCGTTGCGCATAGCGATGTGTCGTCTATCTTTCGGATTGGGATGATGAGTGTGTTTGGTAGCACTTTTAAGTGTAACAGGCATACTCAACTTCATGTCTTAGTGCATTAGCGCTATGATACGTGGAGTTTTGTTCATTGGCGTCTTAGTAGCGTGCTACTACGATACGTTGGTGATATTTTTTATATAACAACAATACCAACTTTGTTACCAAAGTCGATAGGGATCATGTTGGGTGTGTTGTGAGGGGGCGCCACCCGTATGATAGTTGCATTGATGCTTACTGCTACTTGCGGTATTGCGTCTTGTGATGGATCTGCGGATGTGCTGCGCCTGATTCGACGCATTCCTGTGGTTCTGGTCGATGGAGGTATACAATTAACATCTTAGTGCCGGTGGTAAGCGGGTTTGTTGTAGCAATACGGCTTTCCCGTGGACATCGCACACCCATACCGTTTGTGGGCGACGTCGTTGCGCATAGCGATGTGTCGTCTATCTTTCGGATTGGGATGATGAGTGTGTTTGGTAGCACTTTTAAGTGTAACAGGCATACTCAACTTCATGTCTTAGTGCATTAGCGCTATGATACGTGGAGTTTTGTTCATTGGCGTCTTAGTAGCGTGCTACTATGATACGTTGGTGATATTTTTTATGTAACAACAATACCAACTTTGTTACCAAAGTCGATAGGGATCATGTTGGGTGTGTTGTGAGGGGGCGCCACCCGTATGATAGTTGCATTGATGCTTACTGCTACTTGCGGTATTGCGTCTTGTGATGGATCTGCGGGTGTGCTGCGCCTGATTCGACGCATTCCTGTGGTTCTGGTCGATGGAGGTATACAATTAACATCTTAGTGCCGGTGTTAAGCGGGTTTGTTGTAGCAATACGACTTTCCTGTGGACATCGCACACCCATACCGTTTGTGGGCGATGTCGTTGCGCATAGCGATGTGTCGTCTATCTTTCGGATTGGGATGATGAGTGTGTTTGGTAGCACTTTTAAGTGTAACAGGCATACTCAACTTCATGTCTTAGTGCATTAGCGCTATGATACGTGGAGTTTTGTTCATTGGCGTCTTAGTAGCGTGCTACTATGATACGTTGGTGATATTTTTTATATAACAACAATACCAACTTTGTTACCAAAGTCGATAGGGATCATGTTGGGTGTGTTGTGGGGAGGGGGCGCCACCCGTATGATAGTTGCATTGATGCTTACTGCTACTTGCGGTATTGCGTCTTGTGATGGATCTGCGGGTGTGCTGCGCCTGATTCGACGCATTCCTGTGGTTCTGGTCGATGGAGGTATACAATTAACATCTTAGTGCCGGTGTTAAGCGGGTTTGTTGTAGCAATACGACTTTCCTGTGGACATCGCACACCCATACCGTTTGTGGGCGATGTCGTTGCGCATAGCGATGTGTCGTCTATCTTTCGGATTGGGATGATGAGTGTGTTTGGTAGCACTTTTAAGTGTAACAGGCATACTCAACTTCATGTCTTAGTGCATTAGCGCTATGATACGTGGAGTTTTGTTCATTGGCGTCTTAGTAACGTGCTACTATGATACGTTGGTGATATTTTTTATGTAACAACAATACCAACTTTGTTACCAAAGTCGATAGGGATCATGTTGGGTGTGTTGTGAGGGGGCACCATCCGTATGATAGTTGCATTGATGTTTACTGCTACTTGCGGTATTGCGTCTTGTGATGGATCTCCGGGTGTGCTGCGCCTGATTCGACGCTCTCTTGTGGTTCTGGTCGATGGAGGTATACGGGTGGTGATGTCTGCTAGGATGTATGGGGGACCTTGGAGTGGTGTAAGCCCGACGATAGTCGTATTGATGCTTGTTGCGTTCTGCAGCATTGCGTCTCTGCGATGGTTGTTTGGTGGGACGCTATTCTCAATGGCGCTCTCTGCGTCTTGGTTTGACTCACACCTAAGTAGCTTTGCCCAAGTCGGGTCCCTTCATTGCGGGGCTGCAGACTGTCTGCCCTCCACGATGTTTTATATAACAACATAATATTATATCTCTGTAACTTTCCCACCTTTGAATGATTGAAGGCAACTTGTTGGTGGGTGAGACAAACATGATCGAAAATGCATTTACTCAACGTCAGTTACACAAACCTTTTCTGATGGCGAATTATTACTCTTATCTTATAACTGCCTTTTGGCTATATCTGCCGTTGTATTGGTTGGTGGAGCATATGTGTCGACCTCATGCGGGTGGTAGCTGGCGGGAGGATCTGAGGAGACTCTCAAGGCTGCGGCCGAAAGCCGCACAACGTGGGACCCCATTCCCTTGAGGTGAGCGGTAGACTCATGACACGCTCTGCGGCTAGTAGCCGTGCTGATCATGCAATTGGTGGTGATGCCATACACTTACATCACGTCTGCAGGAGCGGCGGTCTGGCAGGTGGTGGCGCTCACGGAGGGTTTACGGCCAGTGTGCCTATTTGCCTAAACCGTGTGACGTACATTCACTGTGACTGGATTCGTTCGTATTCTGTTTGGCGTTTACACGCATTGACATGCGCGACTTCGGTCGATGTTTGTGCTTACGCACTAGCAAGGGGCCAAGCCTCTTTTACTGGTTCGCCAGTTATTTTGCTGTGGACTACGGTCCAGTTCCCGAATTAACGTTCCCTTCGGGGGGAGTGCATCAAAATGGTTGGCACTCACCGTGCACGGCGTGTGTGGGGCCGTGTACCTCCCCTACATTTTTTGAAATAAATGTAGGAGAGCGAAGCCCTTGTATCGGGTATTTTGTATAAATATATTTTGAGCCTTTTCCGAGCGGGAAGGGATAATTAATAATGTAAACCTGATGCAAGTGGAATAGGGACGTTTTATGTTCTTAACCTTTTTTCGAGCCCTGTCTTCGTGAACGGGGTTCACTTAGCTTATAAGGCACTACCAACGGCTTTCAATTGCTCTAGTGAATATTCATTCTACCAAAAGACACCTAAAAGAACTAAGTTACTAAACAAACACAACGTAAATAAGGGTCCTAACTAAGACGATCACGCCAAAATATTACAAACGGCCTATTATTAAACCTTTAGAAAGATCATTTAGAAAGATCTAAACATAATTTATTAATCCTGGTCACATATATATAATTTTTAATATAAAGGGGAATATAATACATTTAGTATTTAATATATATATTTATTATATGAGAGAGAGGGGGGAATCGTTACAGTATCAAAACGCAGTAAACAAAGAGGATAAAGAATAACGTAATAAATATTTATAAAAATATATAAACCCTAATATCTTAGTGAAAAAGTACAAGAAAGTGTTGTGCAAATTATTTAATAACTTTGAATAAGTAGGTTTGCTTACAATGTTTTTTTAAAACCGCCGAGTACCTACAACATAGTAAATCAAATTTTAAAATAGTTAAATAATAATTTCTTTGGTTTCGGCGAGGATCATAGTAGCTTCGCAGTAGGCATATTATACTTTCCTTTTGCAGTTCCAAAACGTTTTAAAAATTCACATTATTTTAAAATTGAAAAATTACGTTACCTACCCATTTTTTAGTTTTGTTTTTATATTATCCCTTCTCGTACTTTTCTAAATATCACATAATTTTTGTTTTACTGTTATAATAAATTAACGATCATAATTTTATATACATGGCGCTGTAAGTATTTTCCAGCACCATATGGTTTAATTACAAGCGAGATATGAAAGATAAATGACACAATATGTAAGTACCTAAATCTATATATCTGCAGAAACAAAATGTTTGAAAACAAATTTGTAGAAATATTGTCATGTTGAAAGATAAGTTTGACGTTAATTTTGTATTTGTACACACTTTTTAACCGAGACAGAGAATTTTCAACGATGAAAGGTTTTATTTTTTTTTGTAAGTACCTGTACTGTATATTTACACAACAAAAAGAAAGAAATCGAGGTTCTTACTTTTATCCGATAACCGTTACAACATTTTAAAGTACACTGCTGAACATAGGCCTCCCCATTGATTGCCTCATATTAGGCATAGCTTTACCCGATTACGGAACAGAAGAAACGTGTTAAATATTTTAATATACAGTCAATATAATATGGCCCACGGCTGGGTATAGGCATTCAATGAAATTGGAGCGGGGAAGAGTCGAAAGTACTTGCTTGACGCATTTGTTCTCTTTACTTTAAAATTTGGAATTAGTAATAAAGTACATATTATTAATGTATGTCTTTATTTGCTAAGGTACTTAAAATTGGACAAAATTCTTATTTTATATTAGAAGTTTTATTTTATTTCATTTGCAAATAGCGTTCATAAAATTTCATTTATATTGGTTTTAAATAGTTACAACGAACAGAATAAAATTTTATTTGCCACAAAGTTAGTTTTGTCAGTTACCAACAGATGTCACTGTTTACTGTGTATCTGCTATATACTCTTTATATACGGTACTGAATCAATGGTGAAGTGACACAACATTACTATTTAAAAATGTATTTATTGCTTTTCGAAGTATTCTCCGCGAAATTTGATACATTTTTCCATACGATGGAACCAATCATTGAAACAACCATTCCATTCGGAAGTTGGGATCTCCAAAATGGCCGTTTTTTAGGCATCCACAGCTTCTTCAGTTGATGAAAATCTCTGTCCACGCAATTTATTCTTTATTTTAGGGAAAGTATAAAAATTATTAGGGCTTAGGTCGGGGCTGTATGACGGATGGTCTAATAATTCTATGTTTTCTTGCTCTAAAAACTGTTTTGTTCTGTGTGCGGTGTGAGAACTCGCATTGTCGTGATGGAGGATGATGCGGCGGTTGCAGTTCTCTTTACGGAGTTCAGAAACGACCTGTGGCAAACAAATGCTAGCATACCATTCTGCATTAACCGTTCTTTGTCCCTCGAGAGGAATAGTCGTAACATGGCCGGCTTTTGAGACAAACGTGGCCACCATTTTTTTTTGCAACACTCCGTGAACGAACAATTTTTGTTGGCTTTAACTTATATTCGAACACCCAAACTCGTGACTGGTTTTTTATTTTGGGTTCGTACGCGTATATCCAGGATACTTCACCTGATACGATGTTGTATACAGCATTTGAGGATCCTACGTGGAATCTTTCGAGAGTTCTGACCATCGATCACTAATAAGAATGATCGATGGTTCTGACGCACAAAGTAACGCGAGCCGCTTTTTGCTCTTCACAGAGCGAATGCGGTATCCATCGGGAAAACAACTTTTTTACACCTAATTGTTCATGCAAGATTATTTGTATTTGACTCATGCCAATGTCTAAAGTTGCCTGAATTTCGAGATCTTCCTCAATCAGCTTACGCACAGCATCAACGTTTTCTTGGGTGACTGCAGTTTTTGGCCGAATTTGACGGGGATCATCACTGAGCTTGACACGTCCACGTTGAAATTCAGCAAACCAGCGATAAATTGTGGTTTTGGATGGGGCTTCATCACCAAATGCAGTAATTATCCGGTCAACACACTGTTTTTGTGCTAAACCACTTCGAAAGTCATAATAAATCATCGCTCTTGAATTTTCTCGAGTCAATTCCATTTTTCTCAACGACTAAACAAGTTTGACAAAACCTTGTGACGAGACCGAGAATCTTTTGTTTAAATAAATAAATGGTATTCGATTTTTAAAACCAAGGAGTTTTCATTTAAGACGAGCACGAGTCTTAGCACGATTTCAAATTCGTTTTTCACCCGCGCGTCCCGCAATGGGCGGAGCGCAACCGGCTGTCGGAGAGCGCCGCGTGAACACAGTATGCGCAAAGCAAGCAGACAATTCACCTCCAAACAAAAACTCTACTTTACTGTTGTCTACTGTTCTCAACACTACTAGGTATTATATTAATAATATTTTGAATACCTACTCACTAATATCAAAACTGTTTACAATATCGGTAGACTGGACATCATACTACATTTTAATTATCAATATTTTTTTAGTCAGTTTTATGATATGAGCAGGTACTTAGTCAACTATTTACATACATAAACATTTAAAACGCCAACTCACAAATTCTAAAAAAACCCAATTTTCGTTGGCAAAATAGCTAAAATAAGAGAAAAAAGAATAGTTTCAAATAAAACCATTAGAAAATTCAAATTCATTTTACTGTTTTCTATTGCCTTACCTCCGGACTTGATGGAGTGACCTTTTTTGTTTTTTTTTGTTTTTTTTTTTTGCGGATGGAAAATCATCTAATGACCCCTTTCGCTCTGGGTGGAGCGTAAGGGAGTGTCAGACTTTTACTGACTAAAAACCATCCGTGTTCCTTCAGTGCCATTACGTTCCGGAGCCGCGGTATCTCTTTCGAACAGCCCGCAGCCCCGGCAGGCGTCGGCCCTTGCGGGCCCCTTCACGCTGCTGACAGCTCTTTGAGGCGCGCGTGGAACAAAACGCGCCGTCGACACGGCCTGTCATCATTAGACGGACGGACGACGAGCTACCCATTGCTCGCCGTCCACAGGCCCGCGCCTACGGTGGCCGGGGGCCACGACGTAGCCCCCGACGCCCGGGGCGTCTCCCGCGGCGGCCGGGGAGGAAAGCTGCTGCTCTCTCCTTCTCCCGCTCCGCCACCTCCTTCGCTAGCATCACTGCTTCGCAGAAGGTGGTGACGGCATCCCATTCCGTCTCGCTCCGGACCATGGCTTCGACCAGGGCCGGACGCGAGAGGTCGCCGCCGCCTATCGCCGCTACGAGGACCCGGCGGTGCTCCGCCCAAGCAGGGCACACCTCCACGGTGTGTTCCACCGTGTCCTCCGGTCCATCCTCGCAGTGGGAGCACCCGGGCGTTTCCTCCCGCCCGATTCGGTGCAGGAACCTCCCAAACACACCGTGTCCGGTGAGGACCTGCGTCAGGCGGAAGGTGAGGATGCCGTGGCGTCTCTAAGGCCACTCCTCAAAGAGGGGTCTTATCGCCGCTATAGTGGCGTGCCCAGCACGGGGTTGCGACAGTCGCTGTCTCCATGTCGCCATGAGATCGTGCCGGAAGTCTGTCCGCTGCGCGACAACTTGCCGCGGCAGCGGGGTTTCCCCAAGGCATAGTGCCTCCGCACGCCATTCGTGCAGGCGCGCGAGGACTATCGCCTCCAGATCCCATGGCGGCAATCCGGCAAGGAGGCTCGCCGCCTCGCGGGAGATCGTGCGGTAGCCGCGAACCATTTTCACGGCTATCACCCTTTGGGGCGCGTTCAAGTGGTGGACGGCAAGCCGCGCCAAACCACGCGCCCACACCGGGGTCCCGTAAAGGGCCATGGACCGCACGATCCCCGCGTAGAGCCTCCGGCAGGAGGCGTTTGGCCCTCCCAGGTTCGGCAGGAGCCGCCTGAAGGCAGCCCCGGTCCGTTCCAGTTTGGGAGCCGAACGTCGGAAGTGCTCAACGAAGTTCCATCGGCCGTCGAGGACGAGTCCTAGGTACTTCAGCGTCGACTCGACGTCGATGGATACCCCTCCTACCATCACTGAGGATCCCGGTGGTGGCCTGTTCCGAGGACCATGGAAGTGCATGGCCTCGGACTTGTGCAGAGCCACCTCGAGACCCAGTTGCCGAATCCTCTCAACGACTATCGCAACCCCGCGTGTCATATTTTCCGCCGCCGCCTCGTACGACCCCCCTTGTGCCAGTACCAGCGTGTCGTCAGCGTAGCAAACTACGCTGACGCCGGTAGGGAGGTCGGCGCGCAGCACCCAGTCGTAACCGATGTTCCACAGAGGTGGCCCCAGAACCGAACCCTGTGGGACACCGCACGACATCTCTCGCCGGTTCCACTCACCGTTGCGACCGGGGTAGATGACGGCCCTGTCCGTCAGGTAGTCCCCGACTATACGACGGAGATAGGTCGGCACCCGGTGATACCGGAGTGCCTCCCTAATGCAGCTCCAGGGCATGGAGTTGAAGGCGTTGGCGATGTCGAGAGACACCGCCAAGACAACCCCCCTCTGGCCACTGCATCCCCCGTCGTGAGGGCTCTCACGCGCATGATGGCGTCCACCGTAGAGCGCCTCTTGCGGAAACCAAACTGGTGTTCCGCAAGATCCGGCCCCGTCACCGCAAGGTGCTCGGCGAGGCGGTTTGCAATGACTCTTTCAAAGAGCTTGCCCACCTCGTCGAGCAGCACCACGGGCCGGTATGCGGACGGAGAGTCTGCAGGGCGCCCTGGCTTCCGAATGAGGACCAGCTTCCCCGTCTTCCAACGAAGCGGGAATTGGCCTCTCTCCAAGCATGCGCTTAGGAGCCCCTCCAGTCGGGGCCCGAGAGCCTCCGAGGCCAGGACCCAGGCTTTGCCAGGCAAGCCATCGGGTCCTGGGGCGGTATTCCTGGCCTTGAGCCTACGTACCGCCACTCTCAGGTCTACCCCGGTCCCTTCCGGGATGTCGTCGTCGTCGTCCTGGTGGTCCGGCACCGCAGGTGGCGGAGCCATAGGCGGGGGCGGATATTCCCGTCGCGCAGGGAACAGAGCGCTCACCACGTCCTCCACGAGCTGGGGCCGGAGACTTTGCGTCAGCGGGGGGCCCAGGTGCGGAGTTTATCCCGCACCATCTTGTAAGGGCGCCCCCACGGATCTCTGTTGAGAGTCTCCAGCATCTCCTCACGGGCCCGATCCCGGGCCCGCAGGACAGCCTCCCGGAGGGCGTTCTTCGCCGCTCTGTATCCCTGGTACAGCTCCGCCTCAATGGCTGCCGCATTCGGTGGACGAATGCGGAGCCTGCGATGTCTGGTGTACAGGTGCCGCGCGGCGACACACGCCTCGCGCAGAGAAGTCAGCTCACGCGACCACCATTACACCTGACGCCGGGCGCTTCCTGGCCGGACGCGGGGCATTGCCACGTCACATATCTCAGACATGGCCTCCTGGAACCACCCTGCCTCATCATTAACGTCGGCAGGCCTGTCCGGTGATGACACCCAGGCCTGCACGATCGAGGCTTCCAGGAGGAGCTCCCGGTCCAGCTGCTTTAGCGCCCAACGCGGACCACTCGGGGCCTGTTGGACTGGCGCGCTCGAGGGCTGGGTGGAGACATCAAACCGGATGTACCGGTGGTCGGAGTAGGTCTCCACTCTCTCCATGACACGCCAGTCAATGGCACGCGGCGACAGAGCGGGGCTAGCGAACGAGATGTCCACCACCGACTCGCCCCCGCATCCGCACACACGTGGGGACAGAACCCCGATTTAGGACGACCAGGCCTGTCTCCAGAGCCCAGTCTTCCACCATCCTACCCCGCACATCTGTACGACGAGAACCCCAAGCCAAGTTCTTGGCATTGAAGTCCCCGAGGACAAGTACGGGGAGGGGATAACTTCCGACGACGACTGCTCTCAGCTCTGCAAGAGAGTTGTGGAGCTCGGCGAGAGATCGGTTCGGGGAGAAGTACACTCCCACAACGACGAACTCCCCGAACCGTGCTGCTACACACCCCTGACCCCTCCTGACACCTTCAAGGGTTGGGGTACCGGCAGCGGCCGAAGAGATGATGGCCACTGAGCCGTTAAGGTCCGCCACCCAGTCCTCACTAGGCCAGACAAAATACGTCTCAGCGACCACAGCGATGTTAATCGACCACTGCGCCATGCTCTGGAGCAACAGATCCTGAGCGCAGGCGCAGTGGTTGATATTCGCCTGGAGGAAGCTTAATGGGGCCGTTATAGGCATTCCATTTCAGCTTCCTCCACGGGGGGCCCCTCTGCGGGCGTCGGTGTCGCGGCGGCGGCGGCGGCGACCGTGACAGCGGTGGCGGTGGCAGTTGCGGCTGCGACGGAGGCCACAGAGGCGGTGGCGGCTTTGGCCCCTACCCTACCCGCGGCCTTGGCCTTGGCGGGTGGCACGCAGGCCTTGCTTCCGGCCCGGTGATCGGCTGGCTTGCCGGTCGCCGCACATGCATCACAGTGCGGCGTGGCGCAGCAGGTCGCCGATATGTGTCCGGGCTGACAGCAGCGGAAGCAAAGGCCACTGCGGTCAACCTCCGAGGCGCATCTCACTGATACGTGGTGCCCCACGAGACAGCGATAGCACCTCAGAGGTCTGGGCTCCAGCAGCTTAACCTGCGCTGAGACCCAGCCCACCAGAAGCCTTCGGCCCTCCACTATGGTTTTGGCCGCCGTAACAGGGCAGCGCACCGTAGCGGCATGCATACCCTGTTGGTCCGGGCGTATGGCGCCTGACCTGACCTGGTCAGTAGTGCACCCCCCGGACCTGGCGACGGCGGCCACCAACTCTTCCTCCAATACCGAGTCGTCCAGACCCATAATGCGCAGGTCTGCGCATCTGATGGGCCTTGACACTCGGGCCTCGTCCGCGTCCAGAGACGCTCTGAGCTTCGCAGCCAGAGCGTCCGCGGTCGCGCCACTGGATTCCCCGGGGACCTCCAGCATACGGGCCCCCGTCTGGGTGACTTTGAGCCGGAGGCCCCCAGTGATCCCGAGCTCCCCGAGGTCCACCGCCTCCTTCGCCTTCGCGAGCAGATCGCGGTAGGTAACGCCCTTCTTTTCCGCGTCCGGCTGTAGTGTAATCACTACAGCTGCGGTCTTCGGGGCGCGGAGCCTAGCCGCGATCTTGCGCGCCCTGAACTGGCGCTGCCGCTCCTGCTCTTTGGCCTTTTTGGCTGCCTTCTTCCCCTTCTTTTTATCCCCGACCACCTGCCAACCGGCTTCAGCCGCGGGAGGTGTAGGGATCTGGGGGGCGGTGACGGCGGCGGCAGCTGGCTTGCCGCTGGCGCTGGCACATTCGCCGCAGGCACTGGGGCTGGTGCAGCCACCATCTGTGCTGCCGCCTTGCCCTTTTCCGCCTTCGTCTTGCCTCTATTTCCCGTCGCCGGCTTAGCCGGAGCCGGTTCAGCCGGTACCGGTTTTGTCGGAGCCGGCTTTTCAGGGGGGAGGAGCAACTGCAGCCCCGCCCGAGGGCTGACTGGACGGCCCCGGCCTGGATTCGGTAGCCGTGGCCGCCGCGTACGTTGCCGGCCTCGCCGCCGTCTTGTTCGCCCCTAGGGGGGGGCGCAGGACGATGCCCTCTAGCACGGAAAACCGGTGCTGGAAGGCAGCCAGCTCCTGCCGGACCAGGTTCAGAACCTGGTTCTCCACCGGCACGGGCTGGCTTGGGCGCTGCGTCTGGGGCGCCGCGTGAGAGGCAGGCTCACGTAGACTGGCCAGGTCTGCGCGGAGCTGCTCGTTCTCCTTCTGGAGAGTCTCCATGGCAGACGTCAGGCGGGCCACGTCCGCCCGCAGCTTCGCCACCTCGTCCGCATTAGGCCCGGCCCCAACAAAGTTGGCCTCCGCAGCCGCCATGATGGAGGCGGAGGCCCCGGGAATGGCCTTGAGCTTTGAGGAGGACTTTTGCTTGTAGGCCACGACCTTGATCGCGGCCTCCACCTCCTTTACGAATCTGGCCTTACGCTCCACCTCGGAGCCGCCAGTCGCACTCGTCTCTTCGCCTGATACCCGAGCCGTATCGCCCGGGTGGCGCCCCTCCTCGGCAAGCTTTGCCGCTCGTTCGGCCATCTGATTATCAGAGAGCCCCCTCCCCTTGCCTCTCAGCCCGCCCCGCCTGTTGGTGGGGATTTTCCGGGCCGAAACCTCCTCTTCACCGGATGACGGCCCCTGGTCGCCATCCAGCCTGGACCGCTTGCGGAAGAACTTACTGGTCTCCGCGGTCCCAGGCCCCACGCGTCGGGAGCTCTCTGAGCCTCCCACGCTGCTCGATGCGGCGTCGGACTCAGTCCCCGCATCGTTTCTCCTCTCCTCTACGTTGCCGTTGCCGGCGGTTTTTGTTTTGTTTTTTGTTTTTTGTGTTTCCATTTCTGTACCCACGAGTATGGGGGAATTAAAGGTCCACCTCGGCAGAGACCCCTGTACCAAGGTAAGCAGATTTAGAGGATTTATTACTCGCCAGGGGGGTCTGCAGGTACCCTGGCGAGGACTGCACTTGCGGCTGATTTGTTCATAGAACCCCGTCAGCCATCCATCCCCTCGCGGTGCGTCGCCGCTTGGGATTCGGGGTAACTTTTTATAGAGGTTTTCTCCCTCGCGGTCCGGGCGATTAAGCCAAGACCCTCGGTCCTTATCAAAGCCGCGAGACATGATCCACGACACTTCGACTGGGATTACGAGACCGGCGGTGACAGCAAAGGATGAATCCTTCACTGTCTGCCCGGAGGCAGGGTAAGTGCACACCGAGCCCGCCCTCGCTCCTCTGCTATGCCCTCTGCTGATCAGAGGGTCACGCAGAGGAACGCACTGTTGGTCCGGGATGGACCCCCCCATGTCAGAATAATTAGCCGCGGCAGCAACATTCCCCCAAGGAATAAGAATTTCTTCTCATTTCTCGAGGAAGATTACCGCCGCGCCCAGGGTGCACCGGCCCAGTTGCTGCTCTTCCCTCCAGACGTATCGAGAGGGATCCGCAACTACCAGGCACACGTGGAGGACTTGATGGAGTGACCTGAAGGTGTTATTTGGTAATCGGTATTGGAACAGGTAGCCGACTACTACTAGGTGTGCCGAGTATGGTCTCGTTTTGTTAGGTATGACGAGCCCTTACCACCGGACTAGATGGAGTGACCTAAAGGTGTACTTTGGCAATCGGCATTGGAACAGGTTGCTGAGTACTACTAGGTGTGCCGAGGTTGGGCTCGTTTTGTTAAGTATGATGAGTCCTTACCTCCGGACTTGACGGAGTGACCTGAAGGTGTACTTTGGTAATCGGCATTGGAACAGGTCACCGAGTACTACTAGGTGTGCCGAGTTTGGGCTCGTTTTATTAGGTATGACGAGCCCTTACCTCCGGACTTGACGGAGTAACCTGAAGGTGTACTTTGGTAATCGGTATTGGAACAGGTCGCCGAGTACTACTAGGTGTGCCGAGTATGGGCTCGTTTTATTAGGTATGACGAGCCCTTACCTCCGGACTTGACGGAGTAACCTGAAGGTGTACTTTGGTAATCGGTATTGGAACAGATCGCCGAGTACTACTAGGTGTGCCGAGTATGGGCTCGTTTTATTAGGTATGACGAGCCCTTACCTACGGACTTGATAGAGTGACCTGAAGGTGTACTTTGGTAATCGGCACTGGAACTGGTCGCCGAGTATTACTAGGTGTTCCGAGTTTGGGCTCGTTTTGTTAGGTATGACGAGCCCTTACCTCGGGACTTGACGGAGTGACCTGAAGGTATACTTTGGTAATCGGCATTGGAACAGGGCGCCCAGTACTACTAGGTGTGCCGAGTTTGGTCTCGTTTTGTTAGGTATGACGAGCCCTTACCTCCGGACTTGACGGAGTGACCTGAAGGTGTACTTTGGTAATCGGCATTGGAACAGGTCGCCGAGTACTAATAGGTGTGCCGAGTTTGGGCTCCTTTTGTTACGTATGACGAGCCCTTACCTCCGGACTTGATAGAGTGACCTGAAGGTGTACTTTGGTAATCGGCACTGGAACTGGTCGCCGAGTACTACTAGGTGTTTCGAGGTTGGGCTCGTTTTGTTAGTTATGATGAGTCCTTACCTCTGGACTTGACGGAGTGACCTGAAGGTATACTTTGGTAATCGCATTTGGAACTGGTCCCCGAGTACTACCAGGTGTGCCGAGTTTGGGCTCGTTTTGTTAGGTGTGACGAGCCCTTCCCTCCGGGATTGACAAAGTGGCCTGAAGGTGTACTTTGGTAATCGGTATTGGAACTGGTCGCCGAGTACTACTAGGTGTGCTGAGTTTGGACTCGTTTTGTTGAAGAATACCTAACAAAAAACAAAAGCCCAAACTCGGCACACCTAGTAGTACTTGGCGACCAGTTGCAATAACGATTACCAAAGTTCACCTTCAGGTCACTCCGTCAAGTCCAGAGGTAAAGACTCATCATACCTAACAAAACGAGCCCAAACTCGGCACACCTAGTAGTACTCGGGGACCAGTTCCAATAGCGATTACCAAAGTACACCTTCAGGTCACTTCTTGAAGTCCGGAGATAAGGACTCATCATACCTGACTAAACGAGCCCAAACACGGCACACCTAGTAGTACTCGGCAAACAGTTCCAATAGCGATTACTAAAGTACACCTTCAGGTGACTCCGTCAAGTCCGCAGGTAAGGACTCATCATACCTAACAAAAACAGCCCAAACTCGGCACACGTTGTAGTACTCAGCAACCAGTTCCAATACCGATTACCAAAGTACACCTTTAGGTCACTCCGTCAAGTCCCGTGTTAAGGACTCATCATACCTAACAAAACGAGCCCAAGCCCGGCACACCTAGTACTACTTGGCGACCAGTGCCAATAGCGATTACCAAAGTACACCTTCAGGTGACTCCGTCAAGTCCGGAGGTAAGGACTCATCATACCTAACAAAACGAGCCCTAACTCGGCACACCTAGTAGTACTCGGCGACTAGTTCCAATAACGATTACCAAAGTACACCTTCAGGTCACTCCGTCGAGTCCGGAGGTAAGGACTCATCATAACTAACAAAACGCTCAAACTCGGCACACCTAGTTCTACTAGTCCAGGTGTGCCAGTATTGTTTACTGAAGTTCACTTTCAGGTCACTCCATCAAGTCCGGAGGTAAGGTCTTATCATAACTGATAAAACCAGCCCAAAGTCCACAGCTGACTTCTCAGTGCCAGCAGAGGGCTCCCAGTGCAAAGCAGTCTCTAGAGTTTCGTTTCGTATTTCGTAACTAAGTCTAATTACTCTATGAATCTAAGTATATTTTTGAGGTGTAAGAAATCAAAAACCAATTCGATCTTTTAAATTATCAAAATAATTTTATTTGACTACGATTCCCGCAGCCAACCGTGCGTACACTTGTGTGCGTGACTCATGTTAATGTAATAGTTCGATTCTATACCTATATCAATTTTTTAAACGCGTCCTTAAAAAATCTTAACGTAAATACTGCGGCAAAAAGAGCGACACGTCTCTACAGCACCAGGCCTCGGCCAGCAGTGACTGCACATGCACAGGCGTTTACGCAGACATCCGTACGTATTATTTCAGAAATAAGAACATGCAATTTTTAAAAAAACTATTAGTTGGACTAAAAAATTAAAACACTATAACGTTAATATGTTGAATGTATAAAAATCTGACAAAAAATCAGAATGATTGCATGTATACTAGTATGGTTTTTACTAGACTGGTTTTTACTATTTTTAGAGGTATGTTTGTGATTTTTTCTATCGTATTAAATTAGTGGTATCATGTTTTCAACACACTATCTAACTAGCATATATCCTGAACAATATCATATATTTTTCTGGGTTTGTTTATTGCAGTGGATCATATACTTTGAGGCATTATAAAACTTGCTTTTAGGGTTATGCCTCGTCTTAAAAACATTTTAATATGACAGGAACAGTGGAACAGTGGTCACAAATATCCTACACTTTAATAATTATTAAATACATTTTCGTTATATGTCTTTCACGTAAGGGAAAAAAATCGACATAATTCAATTATCTACCGAAAACCATATATTTCACTGCGCCAGTCCTCTGCATTTAATGATCAATAGAACGCGAGAGCTCGTCGAGGTCGGACCTGTATTAATTTATTTCGCGCGCTCCGTCGGGTTTCGATATTATCGTAGTCGGCGTCGAAAGCCGTGGCTAGCGTTGCCAGGCGTCCGGATAAAGCCAGACACAGTCAGGCTTTTTGGTTGCGTGTCCGGCCAAATTAGACGGTGTCCGGCCAGTCTGGCTTTTGTTAGGCTATTTAAAGGAGACATTCGTTTTTGGACCAACTAGATATTATAACATAACTCAACTCATAAAAAAAGATACTAATTTACTGTAGTAAACTGGCTAAAGATTTTATTAAAATCTAACCGGTATCGTGATAAATAATACAATTAAGAATCTATACCTACATATAAATCACTGTTTTCTAGAATAGAATAGAATCCACCTAGTATTTAATATTATGAAGAACCTACAACTTTTTTATACTTTTTATTATTAACACTGCACTATTATAACGTAGGATGTCGATAAAAACTACTAGACAGTCACACATATAAGTTTTAGGTTATAATGAGATTGCCGTTTGATTTTTAATTTCTCAGAATTTTCGTTAAATGCGGTAAAACTAATATCACTAGTGTAATCTAGAGATATAAGTAATAAGTCGACATGCATTTCATTAAATTACGCCACAATTTGTGGTGAGCCCATTCTCCATACAAAAAGAAATTGTCTTTTTCACGTATTTACATACATAATATTGCAATTATTTAAATAAATATTTTAATAAATATTGAATGATTAATTGATTAAAGACTGATTTATTCTATTTTATTGTTAGTTTATTAGAATTTGAGAATATTTTATGGTAAATAATAAAAAGCATTGTTTTACTTCGAAAATAATTGTCATTTTATACTAAGACTAAAAAAATTAAGGGAGTCTGACCTTTTTTACAAAATGCCCGGCTAAGTTCGTTGGTCTGTCCGGCTTTTCGGTCTTAAGACCTGGCAACCCTAGCCGTGGCGTGGAATTTTTGTGCCAGAGCATCGTCAACTACGGCCGCAATTTTTAATCGTTGGAAATATTTACTTTAGTACAGTATATTTCAATTAATATAAAATTTGCACATTATTATTACACTAGATACTTAACTCATAGTTATTTTGATTGTAGCTGAGCTTTCTTAACTGTCCGAATGGGGAAAAATAAATACAAGTATCAATGTGTCACTTAACGTAAAAAAATAAGTATCCTGTCTCTGGAGAAAAAATAATGGAGAATAAAAATCTTTTTATAAAAAGTGTGTACTGCCTGAAATTATTGACTCGAGATAAGCTCGGTCAATGCCGTTGCGGCCAATGTTTTTTTAATAAAAAAATGGTAATTGACTGTAAGTACTGATTAAACAAATATACGTTACAGTTAGTTATTTTATTTATTAAAACAGGTTGCAACTGTACTATTAATTTGTTTATACCATACGTAGCTACCGTAAGTAGATATAATAGATTATTAACTAACATTGGTTAACAATCAAATATTGTGAAACAATTAAAATATTTATGTCAAAACTAAGGTTCTTATGAATAAGGAAATATATATATATATATATATATATATATATATATATATATATATATATATATATATATATATATATATATATATATATATATATATATATATATATATAATCATCCTTTCACGGTAAATGTTGATCCAGTGAGAAGTTAGAACAATTGTTGATCCACCTATTTGACGTGTTTGCTCAGCTCCTCGTCGCACAAACTGATATACTTTGATATATCCTTAGATCCAGAGTATATTTCATTTATATGCGACATTTACTTAGACTAAGTGGATCCGGAGCCATAATTGACGAATAGGTACTCGAACACGAAGCGGCAACGTCGCGTTCTGTGTGTGACAGAGAACCCAGTAGGCTACTTCGGTAGAGTAATAAGGTAAGAAAATGCATTATCTGCCGATTTTGTGGATCAAACTTTGACAGGTTTTATTGTGGAAAGACGTTTGTTCCAGTTTTTGTTATCGTGTGAGTGAATTTGTGTTATTTTGTTCATTTGCCATAGATCAATTAGAAGATGATGGATAGTGCTTTATTACAAGTTAATTTATCACGAGTATGTGTGTGTGTGTAAGGGTGGGGGTGTCATTTAGTGCGCGCGCGTGTTTTTACGTGTGTGTATGTGTTTTAAGCGACTTTGTGTGTGCGCGTTCGTGTGTGTGCGTTAACTGTTGTTCGTGTGTGTGTGTGCAGTTTAGCGTGTATTTACTTTTGTGTGTGCGTACGAGTGTGTGCTGATGCATGCGTGCGAGTGTGTGTGCGCGTTTTGTGTGTGCGTGTATGTGGGCGTGCGTGTAGGTGTATGTGCGTGTATGTGCGCGTGCGTGTAGGTGTATGTGCGTTCATGTGTGTTCGTGTGAATGCATGTGCGTGCTCGTGTATGTGAGTGTATGTGTGTGTGTGCACTGTTGCGTTTCTTTGAGTACGTGTGTGTGCAGCAGTGTGCGTGTGTTTGTGCGGTTTTCTGCTTGTGTTTGTGTGTGTGTGTGTGTATGTGTGAGTGTGTGCGTGCGTGTGTAAACTGTTGTTCGTGTGTGTGCAAGTATATAAGCAAGTATATAAGCGAGTAAATAAGCAAGTATACAAGCAAGAATATAAGCGAGTAAATAAGCAAGTATACAAGCAAGTATATAAGCAAGAACAAAAGCAAGTGTATAAGCAAGTATATAAGCAAGTATATAAGCAAGTCTATAAGCAAGTACAAAAGAAAGTATATAGGTAAGTATATAAGAAATATATAAGCAAGTACATAAGCAAGTATATAAGCAAGTATATAAGCAAGTACATAAGAAAGTATATAAGCAAGTATATAAGCGAGCACATATGAAAGTACATAAGCAAGTAAATAATCAAGTAAATAAGCAAGTATATAAGCAAGTATATAAGCAAGTACATAAGCAAGTAAATAAGCAAGTAAATAAGCAAGTAAATAAGCAAGAATATAAGCAAGAATATTAGCAAGTATATAAGGAAGTATATAACCACGTCAATTATAAAGTAAATAAGCAATTACATAAGCAAGTATATACTTGCTTATATGCTGCTTATATATTTGCTAATATACTTACCTATATACATGCTAATGTACTTGCTTATATACTTGCTTTATACACTTGCTTTTATTCTTGCTTATGCAGAAACAAGTATGGAATCAACATATTTAGAATTGAAGGTTGATAAAAGATCAGCGTAATGAGCATGAATGCTTTGAGCGTTAATATGGACTATATTATTAGGATTTTTACTATAATTACAGAATACGGCTACTAGTTGATCATGTAAATGAGTGGAATCATCGCTTAAGGCGCTTTTATAGTTCTTATCGGATGAGCTAGAAGAAGAGCAAGAAAAATAACTATCATCAAATTCTAAAATATCACACATGCTAATCAAAACTATAACATAAACTAAGCTATAACAAAAACAATAAAAATTAAATATATACTTGTATAATATATAACAAATAAATATTATATAAGTCCGGATATAATACCTACAAAATAAATAATAATATGTTATGAAATATTATGAAACTGTAAATATATTAAAATTAAAATAAAATTGCCAACAATTATGCACTTAACAAAACATTTCGTTCATACCTGCCGGCAGTGGCATCGGTAGAATTTTATATTTAGATAACTTACTTAAGACTAATTAATATAATAAAAAAATATATAGAAAAAGCACAGTCTTACCATAAATAATAAGACAGACAAATATTATCTACGGATCTTGTCTGGCAAAAAGACTAGTAGTATAAGCAATCGAATGACAGCATGACAGATATTAATAGCTGTCACTATGATTTATTTAATCACTAATGTCATTGTGTCACATATTAAACAAAATTATGAAGGTAAATTATTATAATATTAGAGATAACTATGAACTACACAATGTTTCAGTTAACACACAAAATTGAAGAGATGCAACACTATGCAAATGGAGACTATACAAAAATACAAATAAATTGTGGTAAATAAACACTAAGTTAACGTGAAGACACTATCTCTTGCCTGCGGTGCCAGTACGTCGACTTTTGAAAGCTCCAGCTGGTTCCCTGACTGCGGTCGTTGTCTTCGACTTCGACACAGGAGGCTCAACAATTTTATCGAGTTCGATCACAGAGCTAATGCGATGTCGAACGCCACCGCTACCCAGTACAAAAACAAAACCTTCACATGTCCAGCAATTCGATATTCCATATCTCCATCGAGCTGCCATAAAGGCTTCATGTCGAGTTTTAGTTAAAAACTCCGACAGAGTGATACCAGTGCCCTTCGAACACGTCTTAGCTTGCCAGATTTTGTTCTTCACCTCTAACTCACACAATTAAAACAAGATAGGTCTTGGTTTGTCAGAAGAAGAAGTATGGCCCATGCGATGGCAGCGAGATATATCTTTGTCCGAGAAACCAGACAACTTGAAATGGTCAACAAAAGTCTTCACTAATACCTGTACAGTGTCCTCGTTCTTTTCCTCCGGAAGTCCATGAAGTAATAGAATCTTCCGCCGGCTCCGCATCTCCATATTATCCACCTGGTGCATCAACAGGCCTACCTGGTCTTGAAGATTGCGTAGGGCTGTCATGATAAATAATCTGAATGAGGAGAACTCGGATGTCAAATTGGCAATGGAGGCTGAAGGTGCTGCAGCTTGAAGCTCACTTTGATAGATATCCATGCGCTGAGTAAACATCTTCTGGAGTTGTGTTATTGAGTCTTGAATGGCATCCATTTTGAAAGTATCTTGTGCAGTGATAATGTAAGAAAATTGTGAGACAGATTTTTATTGACTAAGTTTGTAAAAATCAAAGATTTTACTGCCTGGCAGGTATAATGGTTAGTACATTAGTTTCCCATATAGTAACAACACTATTGTAATGTTTTATATATTAAATATTATATTAAATTGGGGGACTTCACTAAAGCAATGTACTTATTGCACCTACCCACACTAGAAAAAAAAACTATACTTGCTTATATTCTTGCTTATATACTTTCTTATATACTTGAAAAGGAACCAGGTTCGGGCGTACTCTCAATCCGGCCGCGAAGGACCAATTGAAAAGGAACCCAGCTTATTCAAACGTTCAACTAAGAAACAGAAGGGAGGAATCGAGGCTTCTCTCGATCCGGCCTCCTATAACGCCTACTTTGGGTTCGGGGACAACGTATGTGATCTCCGCAACGGAGTAACACACAAGGGCGATAACCTCTTCCTTTTCAGCAAGTAGGTTCAGACGGGGATTACGGGTCTTCCGAAGTCGTCCCGGTCCCAACGCCTTAATTCTTCGTTGTGGACTGTATAACTTGAGGGATGAATTTCTTGGGAATAAAACAGCAATTATCTTCAAACCATTCCGTGAGAGAGTAATCACTTTTCCCTATCACTTCCCTACACTTTTTCTTTCTTCTTCTTATTGACTGCTGGTCTGATTTCCGAACTTTTTCCCCGAACTATCTCGAAGGATTCCCGAACTTTCCCGAAGGATTCCCGAACTATCTTCCCGAACGAATTGCAATAAAACCCGTTCACTAAGCTACCCCCAGAGCTATACGCGAAAGTGAGCCGCGCCATTCGCGCGCTTGCGCAACTCAATTACATGAATTTGTTCTATTACTCTCTCACGTTTTACTTAATTACTTTATTTGCCTAAGTCATACATCAACATAATTTAAGTGTATAGATAGTAAAAAACAATATCTACACTACGATATACATTACATTTTCATATCACAAAAAACCTTTTATTTATTAAATGAAATATGCCTATTTTACTCACAAGTTCGAAGTCGAAATTTCTTAAATATTTAACACAGAAAGTTAAAACAATGTTTTCTACTTGAAATTATACATAAGTTAACTAATACAATAGTTTAATTTACATTTTCTCTATTTATTTCACTATTTAAAACACTTTTAAATTTCTTATACAAAACTATCATTATTTCACTTATACACAGGAATTTTCACATAAAAATAACACAGAATTCACCTTTTTAGCACGTACAATCAACCTGAATTATTTTATAAGTCATTTTTACATAAATTGCTGAAATTACAAACATTTTAAATTTTTACATATTCGGCCTCCTAAGGGCGTGGCCAGCGTGCGTCTATGAACTCACACTATTTGAACAACTAACTTTTGCACGGCTCTCGGCTATCAGAAAAAATTAAAGTCTGATATACACCAATTTTAACAATATTGGGTGAATAAATGCATCTACACAATTTTCAAACTGTAGGAAACTATTTCTAATCAGATTCTTATCAGTTATCATGTTTCTTATCAGATAACAATATAAGTGAATGTTCTCATAAATCAATCATGGCAAATAGGTATTTGTTTTCGTACAAAACATATCAAACTTATATAAGACAATACTTATGCAATTAATTTCCGTTAATTCTATTTATGCACAGAGTGATCATCTCGACCGGGGAACAAATCCGATCTCTAACTTCACTTTAATATTCCTTTGAATTTACATCATTGGAAAGATGATTTCAACCGGGGAAAACAATCCGGTAACATAATTTATATCTTAAATTCCTTATGAATTTATTAAGCGATATTACTTAGGAAAACAAATAAACTAGTCCGGCCTGGGAGTCGAACCCAAGACCTTCATATCATTAATTCGACATTTCTTCAAGATTTAACTAAGCATTTTCTTATTAGAACATTGCTATTGGACAATATGCCTTTGAGACGTTATTCGTCATCGGTTGATTTAATAAAATGAAATATTCTTATAGGCGCGTCGCCAACAATCTCCCCCCCGTGCGTTAGCACCATCATTTGGGAGGCGTCGCGGTTACTAGGACTATTATTCTGTATGTATTAACATTACTCTAGTAATGGCGTCAACCACTCTGGTGTGACCGTCTGGTCCCGGTAGCGTTCTACTAATTTTGCCTTTCGGCCACGTATTTCGTGGCAACGAATGATCTATTATCAAAACAATATCACCTTCTTTAGGTTCCATGAATTTTCCTTTATTACCCGTTCGAGGTATTAAACTAGGCATGTATTCTTTCAGCCATCTTGTCCAAAAATGGTCGGCTAACCTCTGTGCAGCTTTCCAATTGAGTTGACCCGTCAGATGTTGCTCTAAAAATAATCCAGGTGGTCGATCACCACATGAGCGTCCCAGAAGAAAATGATTGGGTGTCAAACCCTCTTCAGGACTATCCATACTGAACGTTACCAGAGGCCTGGAATTTACCGTATGCTCTGCTTCTAAAAGCAGCGTATGTAGAACCTCCTCTCGTGGGCTCCTTTCTTTGAGCGTAGCGGTCAACGCAATTTTAATCGATCTTACTAACCTTTCCCAGGCGCCACCCATGTGCGGTGCTCCCGGAGGTATAAATTTCCATTTAATATATTTCTTAAACGACTCATTTTTCATGCCCTCATGGCATTCTTCGCATGCTTTCAATAATTCTTTATTCGCAGCTTTGAAATTTGTCCCGTTATCGCTGTATATAACGGCCGGTTTTCCTCTTCTGGCGATAAATCGCCTCAATGCCATTATCATTGACGCTGGTGTCAATGAGGCTGCTAATTCCAGATGTACTGCTCTGGTGGTCAGACACGTGAATAAAACACCCCAACGTTTTTCGTGTCGCCTTCCTATAGTCACACTCATAGGTCCGAAATAATCCACAGCTGAGCATGTAAAAGGTGGTTCATGATGAGTTATTCTCTCCAGAGGAATATTTCCTTGTGGCACGTTCTGCGGTTTTGACCTGTATGTCCTGCACCATTGACAATGGTGTGACACACTACGTACTACATTACGTAAGTTCAAGACATAAAATTTCTGGTTCAACTCATTCATCACCGTCTGGTGATTGGCATGTCCAAAATGCTGATGAACTTCTCTAATCATCATTTTAACGATTTCGTGTTTACCGTCCAATATGACAGGTTTTCTACTTTCCTCGGTCAAATTAGACTTAAAAGGTAAACGTCCATTTAAACGGAGTAAGTTATCTTCTCCTATTTCCATAGATAATTTACTTAAGCGTGAACTTCTTTCAACGCTTTTGCCTGCTTTCAAGCATTTTATTTCCGAATGAAAACACTCGTCTTGAACGAATTTCCAAATTAACAATTCCGCTTTTCTCAAGAGCGCTATGTCCAACGCGCCATCGGGTTCTTTAACCGACTTTGCTAAAACTTTGTTGGAACACATAACCGACTTTTCGGCTGCGCTGTCGGGTCCTTTAACCGACTTTCTTAAACTCTTGAATTTTTCTACCGCTTGTAAGGTGCGTGTAGTTGCCCCAAGGAATTTCTTAAAGCTGCTAAATCGTCCGTAGTCGGGTAGACTTAACGGTTCTTGCTTTTTCAGCGCATTTACGCCCTTTGGCGATTTTTCTTCACCTGTTTCTAAGCTATTTATGGTGTCCACTTGTTTGGGCCATAAATCAGGACTTTTCCTGAGGAATTCAGGTCCTTGAAACCAGCGATGACTTACATCGAAGGTGGAAGGAAAATTTCTAGTGGCGTCGTCTGCCACGTTCTGTGACGTTGGAACCCATCGCCATTCACATGGCTTGCTGTGATCTTCGATCTCAGCCAATCGATGAGCAACGAATGGTTTAAAAGCGCGAGGATCTGACTTAATCCACGCTAACACTGTACGTGAGTCTGTCCAAAATACTTTCTCGGATATCTCGTACTTGCTCTCTTCACTAACTGATGCAGCCAGACTGCTGCCCATAAGAGCTGCTTGCAATTCAAGCATTGGAATCGAAATTGGTTTCAGCGGCGCTACTCTTGCCTTTGCGGCGATCAGCGTAATCCGCCTTTTTCCTAGCTCGTCCATGGTGACGTAATACACCGCGGCAGCGTATGCTTTTCACTAGCATCCGTGAAAGTGTGTAACTCTCCCTTGCCGACGCCTTCAGCAACGGGTCTAGGTACTTCTAAATGACCTAATTTCTTCACTTCCGATATCCATTTACAAAATAACACGTGTAATTCGTGTGAAACTTCTACATCCCAAGAGATGCCTGTCCTCCATACTTGCTGGATCAGCGACTTCCCTTGAATCGTTATGGGTGATGCGAGTCCTAAAGGATCGAAGACTGACATCACAGCGCTAGTTATCTCTCTCTTCGTAGGTGGTCGTAAACCTTCCATCACCTCTTCCGGTGTGTTACGAAGACTTATGGAGAAACTTATTATATCCCGTTTGATATTCCAAATCAAACCTAATGTGCGCTCTGTGTGTTCTTTATCTCCCAGCGAAGCACTGTCGCTCTTATATTTATTTTCCATTTTACTTAAAACTTCGGGTCGGTTGCTAGCCTATTCCCTCAGTTGGAAAGAAGCATGTTTATGTAATTCATACATATCGTTTACTATCCTTTCGGCCGTCATCACGTCGGGAAATGCCTGTAGATAGCTTTATATATATAGCAAGTACGTATAAGCAAGTACGTAAGCAAATATATAGCTTTATATATTTGCTTATGTTCTTGCTTATTTACTTGATTATTTATTTGCTTATATACTTGCTTATATACGTGCTTATTTACTTGCTTATATACTTGCTTATTTACCAGGTTATATACTTGCTTATGTACTTGGTTATTTACAATGTATATAAGCAAGTATATAGGTAAGTATATAAGCAAGTATATAAGTTAGTATATAAGCAAGTATACCGACTAGTCGCCGACTAGTCGGTTAACCCGACTAGTCGGCGACTAGTCGGCCCATCTCTAGCAAGCACATAAGCAAGTATATACTTGCTTATATACTTGTTTATATACTTGCTTATTTACTTGCTTATTTACGTGGTTGTATACTTGCTTATATACTTGCTAATATTCTTGCTTATATTCTTGCTTATTCACTTGCTTATTTACTTGCTTATTTACCTTCTTTGTACTTGCTTATATACTTGCTCATATACTTGCTTATTTACTTGCTTATATACTTGCTTATTAACTTGTTTATTTACTTGCTTATTTGCTTGCTTATTGACTTGTTTGTATACATGCTTATTTACTTGCTTATATACTTGCATACATACTTGCTTATTTACTTGCTTATATACCTGCTTATTTACTTGCTTATTTACTTGCTTTTTTACCTGCGTATGTACTTGCTTGTATACTTGCTTATTTACTTAATTACTTACTTGCTTATGTACTTGCATAAGTACTTGCTTACATACTTGCTTATACAATTGCTTTTGTTCTTACTAATATGCTTGCTTATATACTTACCTATATACTTGCTTACATACTTGCTTATGTACTTGCTTATAAATTTGCTTATATACTTACCTATATACTTGCTTATGTACTTGCTTATAGACTTGCTTATACACTTGCTTTTGTTCTTGCTTATATACTTGCTTATATACTTGCTTATTTACATGCCTCTATACTTGCTTATATACTTGCTTGTATACTTGCTTATTTACTCGCTTATATACTTGCTTGTATACTTGCTTATTTACTCGCTTATATACTTGCTTATTTACTTGGTTATACACTTGCTTATATACTTACCTATATACTTGCTTATATACATTGTAAATAAGCAAGTACATATAAGTATATAAAGGTAAATAAGCAAGTACATAAGCAAGTAAATAAGCACGTATATAAGCAAGACATAAGCAACTAAATAATCTCTAATATACTAATAACTCTCTTATATACTTGCTTATATTCTTACTTATATACTTTCTTATATACTTGATTATTTTCTTGCTTTTACACTTACTCATATACTTGCTTATTTACTCGCTTATATACTTGCTTATTTAATTGCTTATTTATTTGCTTATTTACCTGCTTATATACCTGCTTATGTACTTGCTTATTTACTTGCTTATTTACTTGCTTTGGATTACGGGTCTTCCGAAGTCGTCCCAGTCCCAACGCCTTAATTCTTCGATGTGGACTGTATAATTTTGAGGGATGAATTCCTTGGGAATAAAACAGCAATTATCTTCAAACCGTTCCGTGAGAGAGTAATTACTTTTCCCTATCACTTCCCTACACTTTTTCTTTCTTCTTATTGACTGCTGGTCTGATTCCCGAACTTTTTCCGAATTGCAAGAAAACCCGTTTACTGAGCTACCCCAGAGCTATACGCGAAAGTGAGCCGCGCCATTCACGCGCTTGCGCAACTCAATTACATTAATTTGTTCTATCACTCTCTCACGGTTTACTTAATAACTTTATTTGTATAAGACATACATTCATACAATTTACTTGTATAGATAGCACAAAAAATATCTATACTACGATATACATTACATTTTCATATCACAAAAAACCTTTTATTCATTTAACAAAATATGCCTATTTTACTCACATGTTCAAAGTCGAAATTTCTTAAATATTTAACATAGAAAGTTAAAACAATGTTTTCCACTTGAAATTATACATATCTTAACCAATACAATAGTTTAATTTACATTTTCTCTATTCATTTCACTATTAAAACACTTTTAAATTTCTTATAAAAAACTATCATTATTTCTTTATTCACAGGAATTTTCACATAAAAATAACACAGAATTCACCTTTTTTGCACGTACAATCAATCTGAAATATTTCACAAGTCATTTTTACATAGATTGCTGAAATTACAAATATTTAAATTTTTAAATATTTGGCCTCCTAAGTACGTGGCTAGCGTGCGTCCGTAAACTCACACTATTTGAACAACTAACTTTGCACGGCTATCGACTATCAGAAAAAATGGAAAGTCTAATATACACCAATATCAACAATATTAAGGTGAATCAATGCTTCTACACAATTCTCAAACTGTAGGTTCTAATCAGATTCTTATCAGTTATCATGTTTCTTATCAGATAACAATATAAGTGAATGTTCTCATAAATCAATCATAGAAAATAGGCATTTGTTTTCATACAAAACATATCAAACTCATATAAGACAACACTTATGCATTTAATTTCCATTAATTCTATTTACTCACAAAGTGATCATCTCGACCGGGGAACAAATCCGATCTCTAACTTTATTTTAATATTCCTTTAAATTTACGTCATTGGAAAGATGATTTCAACCGGGGAACAAATCCGGTAACATAATTTATATCTTAAAAATTCCCTATATGAATTTATTAAAAGATATTACTAAGAAAACGATTAATTTGCTTTTTAGAAGCTATTCGTAATCGGTTAACTTAATAAATTGAAATATTCTTATAGGCGCGTCGCCAACAAAGCAAGTATATAAGGAAGTATATAAGCAAGTATATAAGCAGGTAAATAAGTAAGTAAATAATCAAGTAAATGAGCAAGTATATAAGCAAGTACATAAGCAAGTACATAAGCAAGTATATAAGCGAGTAAATAAGCAAGTATATTAACAAGTGTAAAAGCAAGTAAATAATCAAGTATATAAGAAAGTATATAAGCAAGAATATAAGCAAGTATATAAGCAAGTATATAATCAAGTATATAAGCAAGTAAATAAGCAAGTATATAAGCAAGTACATTATCAAGTATATAAGCAAGTATATAAGCAAGTAAATAAGCAAGTATATAAGCGAGTAAATAAGCAAGTATACAAGCAAGTATATAAGCAAGTATGTAAGCAAGTATATAGGTAAGTATATAAGCATGTAAATAAGCAAGTTTATAAGCAAGTATATAAGCAAGTAAATAAACAAGTATATAGTTAATACTTCGTATATTCTGCGTAATAATTGTGAAGTTGGATTCACTAAGTGACAAATACTTATAACAATCTTCAACGTCACAGGCTATCGATCTTGAAACTGTAACTTTATCTAAGTTAATAGTGAAGCTTAGAGCGTAATTATCGCCTTTTAATTATTACTTTAAATTTCTCTAACAAAATCTCGTTATTGACCAAATAATATCTTTCATTAGATAATAAAGTATACACACACACACACGTACACATACGCACACGCACACATATGCACACAAACACACACACACACGCGCACACGCACGCACGCACACACACGTATACACACACTACACACACACACACACACGCACGCACGCAAACACGCACTCAGACGAATACCTTATGTCGCTGTTGCCACCACCTCCGCTACAAGAAGGGGCGTTGTCGAGTAATTCGTTACAAAAGGTCGTTTATTTCGACCACAAGGATCATAGATGTTAGTAATAATACAAATCTTAAAACTAATTTTCGTAAAACTCAAAAACTATTTACCCAATTTTAAAACTATATAAAAGACAAGCCCGATTAGTCAGCATGTGCACCATATGACAATGGTTTAGGTACTGACCTCAAACCTATCAGAAAATGCCCTCAGGATACTGTTGGAACTGGCCCGCACCCTGCGCACCAGGGATGTGCATCGTTTACGCATGGTGGGTTAGAACTTATAAACAATCCACACGCGCATCCGAGAACATACCCGGCGCATTACGAGGTAGACCAAACAGCACCCTGAATGCATTACATAACTCGCATTTAATCTGTAGCTTGTACCGCCAAAGATACGAAACGGCAACGTTGCGGCTGCTTTCAGTCAATCCGGATCGTTTATCTTATCGTTTGCTGTGCTCTGATTGGCTCATTTAAATCGGATCAACATTTTCCGTAACCATCGCAAGGTGGATTTGTATATCGGATCAACTTCAGCCAACGCCAGCAAACAGTCTCGTGGGTGCAGATGTTGATCCGGTCGGAGCCACATTAGTTACCAGAGATGCATATTGGATCAACAAAAGGCGCCGGATCAACATGCGTTTTCGGATCAACAAAGTGCTCGCGTGAAGTCGCGTCTGATCAACATTTACCGTAAAGAGATCTCTCTCTCTCTCTCTCTCTCTATATATATATATATATATATATATATATATATAACATAAATTGATATTACATTATAAACATATTACGTAATATGAATTTACAATAATATTACATAATATATAAATAAATTGCTCGAATTAGATATTTTTAAAAGTATGTAACATTTTATACGTTTTAGAGCCATGCGTTCAGCCACACAAGTTGTAGCATGAATGAGAAACGAGGCATTCTTAGTCCTAAAGGGGTGACAACGTACCTGAATTATGATTCTTTATCGAGATTAACTGTAGATGTCTATGGGCCGCAGCATCCACTTACCGTCAGGTCTTGGTCAGGACTTGATCAGTGCAAAAGTATCGTAACAATTGAGCAACACTAATTCCGTGTATATATTCTTGTATCTCTAATTCTTAAAATAAAAGGTTGTAATAGATATAATTATTAGGTAATGAACAAAATAAAATGCTATAAAAAACAACAGAAATCTTTACCGTAAGGTAAACTACTAAATAACGTAACACAGACGTGTTGCTTCCGATTGCAACGTTCCCGGCCGGATGTTATATTTTATAGAGAACTGTAACAGGTAGATTCCGAGAGGAACTTGCAATTAAGGTATATTAAAAGTTAATTGATCTGGTCATTTATGAACCTATGTAAGTGCATGAAGCTGTGTAACTGTGTATTGACCTAAATGAACTTAATAATAAAATAAATAAAATAAAATAATTTATTTTTCTTCACAAAAATTAAATGAATGACATAGTTGACTGGGATCTCCATTTAAGCAAGTAATGCTTGTGTTTGGAAATCCCGCTCTTCCTTATCTAAACACACATTTTTTAATTTAAAAAAACCAAAAATAACAAAAACAAATTACTCGACTTTAACAACCAAAATTTACAAAAATTACAAAAGTGTGTGTGTGTGTGTGTGTGTGTGTGTGTGTGCGTGTGTGTGTGTGTGTGTGTGCGTGTGTGCGTGTGTGTGTGTGTGTGTGTGTGTGTGTGTGTGTGTGTGTGTGTGTGTTAATGAAAAATCATTTTGTTAAATTATATTGTATATAGAAGTGAATTATGAAATGCGGTACAGCAGAAATTCGGTTTCTTCATAAGTTTTCGACTGCACCCACTTAAGTATCAGGTTTTTACACTCCCTGTACGTTTTGTTGTATATGTTCAATTCTCTATTTATTTTATTGTATAGGAATGCAGAACATGAGCTAAATTGCCTACTAGCAAAAACTGTTTTGGTACCAGAAGGCTTAACCACAATATCTTTTCGCCGCTTTTTTCAAGATGCATGGGTCAAAGGACAGGGATTTGTGTGCTTTGAGGATTGTCATAGTAACATATAATTGTCTAACTGAGAGTAAACTACTTATTCTATACAGTTGTTCAGTGGAAAAACGTCTTTTTTTTAAAATACATGACCTTAATAAGGGTTCGTTGGGCTCTTTCCAAGTTAAGAAATTTGGTCTTTGTAGCTCCACCCCACACCGAAATGCAATATGTTATGATAGATTGTGCAAGGGACATGTATATTTGGTTAAGAAGATATCTGGGAGAGTCCGATTGCTTAGTACTATCAGGTATTACGTGTCTTAGAGTTTTGAAAATCCAAATCAATTTTCGGGTCCTATTAATGACATGTTCAAGGTGTGGGTACCACGACAGCCTCTGATCTATAACGACGCCCAGATATTTAGTGTGAGAGACTTTTTCAATTGATGGGCAGTCACAAGCTTTGTTTTTAGCATCCTCAAAACACATATGAATTTTAAGGCAAAAGTCACTCTGCGGCTGCAAGTTGTTGGTAATGCTAAAGCAAATAAAATTTGTCTTAGCTGTATTCAAAGTGAGGAGATTTTGTTGCATCCATAGAGCGACTCGAACTAGACCACTTTCAGCACTAGTCTTGACAGCCTCCCAAGATTCATCAGCAAAAACCAAAGCCGTGTCATCGGCGTACGACAGGATTTTGGCATTTGGTATGGTCATACTGCACAGATCATTGACATAAATTAGAAATAAGGTCGGGCCCAGAACGCTACCCTGTGGAACGCCATATGATGACACCACCGCTTCCCCACTAATGAACCCAGGAAGCTTAACCTTCTGTTTTCTCTCCGATAGGTAGTTTTTGAAAAGAGCAAGCGGAGTCCCTCTTATTCCAATTTTTTCAAGCTTGTGCACAAGGTTAGGGACAGAGACAGTGTCGAATGCTTTCTTCAGATCAAGGAAGACCGACAAACATTTTTTGCCGTGGTCGAGTTGTTCTGTTACAAATGTGCTTAATTCAATAATTGCATCTTCTGTCGATCTTCCTTGTCTGAAGCCAAATTGTGTGGGTGCTAATATATCAAATTTATTTAAGTAATTGAGTAATCTAATATTAAGTAACTTTTCCAGAATTTTAGATATTGTTGGTAGAACGGAAATTGGTCTGTAATTACTAATGTCATCTCTGTCTCCGCCCTTGTACACAGGTGTAATAATGGACTGCTTTAATGGTGCTGCGAATATCCCTGTATCGAAACATAGATTATTTAAGTGGGAAATAACAGGAGCCAAGTCATTGACTGCCAATTTCATGAAGTCATTGGAGATATTGTCCCAGCCTGGAGCGCTGTTTGATTTTAAGTTTAAAATGATATTTTTAACTTCTTCTATGTCTGTATGTAGTAAAACAAAGGAGTGTAATGGCACCGGATTGTTTTCCATAGGTCTACTAGGTGTCACATTGACGTTCTGTATTTTATTGGCAAGTTGTATTCCTATATTTACGAAATAGCTGTTTATGAAGTTTGCAGATTCAGTGGGCGATGATTTCAGATTGAGTAGTTCAGCGTTAGTATTTCTTGATTGATTACTGTAAGTAATATTTTTTATATTTTTCCATAATAGTTTATTGTTATTTAAGGATTTAATAATACTTTCTCTATCATATTGCCTTTTCATTCTTTTTATTAAATTGTTACAGTAATTCCTGTACCGTCTGTATGTAATGCGAAGAATGTTATTATGTGGGTCTTTTCGTAAGTTTTTTTGAAGTTTATTTCTGTTTCTTATACAGCGTAAGATTCCTGCAGACATCCACGGTTGTATTATTCTTTTAGTGCAAGGGATATTAGACACTGATGTATTTAGTTTAAGACTTTCAGTAATTGTATGTATTAAGTTGTTAGTCACAGCCACTGGATCATTACAAAATAATAATTCTGGTAAGTTTTTAGTCTGTAGGTATTTTAAAGCATTTTCAAAATTTGTAGTTTGTTTAATTTTATTATCTTTAAGTTGTGTTTTTAATTTAGAAATTGACAGGAGCATAGTAGAATGATCCGTTGTGGTGGTCTGCATAACTACAATTGATGCTTTATACTTAGATTTATTTATTTTTAGCATGAAGTGATCTAAACAGTTTTGCTCTCTTGTAGGTAAAGTGTGGCCGGCTAATATACCATAGTTTGAAAGCATGTCTAAGTAGTACATTCTGTTTTTATATTCCTGTGGTCGTTCCGTAGTTTGAGGCCTAAGGTTTATATTAATATCACCTGCTATTATAATACTGCTATGTGAAGGAAGTGACTCAATATGAGAGTCTAATGAATTTAAAAAGTTTTCAGCATTTGGATTCGATGGAGACCGATAAATGCATAATACAGTGTTATTAAGAACATCTACCTGCAGGCATGATGCTTGCTGTAATTTAAGTTCTTTTACTTTGTGTTTTAGAGATTTTTTTATATAGACAACCACACCATCATTTTGGTTCAATTGGCGTGTAGTACAGTAGACTTCGTAATTATTTAGTTGCGGGAGTGGTTTGTTTTGGTTTAGCCTACATTCTGTTAAAGTAATCATATCAGTTTCAAAGGATAGAGTTGAAAGGGTTAGTGTAAAATCGTCAAAGTTTTTATATATACTAACAATGTTTTGTGCTACCATAGTAAAATCACTTTTGTTAATGCGTATGCGCCCGTCAAGATCAGTTCCTTCGCATTCAACTGCATGTGCTATCTCAATTTCGTCTAATTCCTGTATCGAGTGTAGTGAGTCACCCATTTATGGTATATAAATGTAAGCCAGAGGTAAAGATATTATGTAGGTTTTGCTTAATTTTATATGTAAAGTCAATAAATTGTAAAAGGGGTCATTAAATTGTGTAAATATTATTAAAGAAAATATATTTGAGTGAAGCTGGACCATTAACAGTTTAAGTTCCTGAGTGTGTGAGAAACGAATAAGTAACAGTTTATGTAACGGTGAGTATATGAATGTGCTGTGTGTATATTTTTGTAAGTGTAAGTGTACAACATGTATGAGGAAGTGTAAGTGTGTGTGTGAAAGTGATGGATACATTTGTTGAAAGTTGCCTAGAGTTTCAGTATTTACAAGTTGCAGGGCGAACATAGTTATGTGAGACATAAACAAAACTCTCATAACAACAGAGTTAAGATAGAAAAAAATTTTTTGATGCAGTAACCCATAGCAATAGCCAAGGGAAGGCATGATCAATATTAAATATACGAATAGTCAGACTTGCTCTAAAAGTAACGTGTGTACCTGTTGTTCCGATTTGATCTGCACGATAGGGGACTGCTCGGTTTTACGCACATAAATCCTGCCATAGGATGTCCACACAAATTTGTACCCTTTAGATTTAGCGAGATCACGAGCCAGGTAGTAGAGACGGGAAGCCTTTTGAGTTAAATTCTCCGAAAGGAAGATTGGTGTCTCAGCGTGCGACTTTAGACCTAGGTGCTTTGCACATAGTTTGGTTTTGTTTCTTATATTAAAGGATTTAGCCATTTTTAGGATATCAGTCTTAAGCAAAACAGAGCCGGTTTCTATTACAATGGGGATGCTCTTTTGATTAGGCTTTTTACTCCTTACTCTGTAAATGTCTTTGATGTCAGACTTTTTAATTTTACAGTCAATGGTCTCAGAAAGCGTGACAACCATTTCCAATAGGTCTTGTTTTGTTTCATTTTCCTTTCTGGGCACACCCTTTATTTCAAAATTAGACTTACGTGACGCAAGCTGTAGATCTTCCAGTTTATTCTCTAGGAATATTATATATTCCCTATCTTGTCTTGTTCGTTCCTCAAGGATGTTTATTTTTTGTTTCAGCTCCTCGTTTTGCGAAGCTACAAATGAAAGGGAAGCCTCAATATTTTTGTTTGTGTCTTGAATTTCATTCATAGTTAAGTTGAGTTGCTTCATATCTTCCTTATTCGAACTTACTAAAGTAGTTACAAGTTGTCTCATCTCCATCTTAAAGTCTTCATATTGTTGAGGTGATGCCTGGACATGTCTGCGCAGGCGATCAGATACAGCGTTCAAGGGCGATTAATTTTCATCTGTCAAGCATATTGACATCTCTGGGTCCGACATTGCTCTATTTAGTGTTGAATCCATCATCCACACGTGCGCCAAAGCAAGGCAAAGTACCAGGCGAGCAGAAAGTGAGTAGAGTGCGCAAGCGGCGGGGGCGGGATCTAGTCGCAGGTTAGCCAACGGGTAATATGTGCAAGCAAAGAGGCGTGGATTAGCGCAGCGAATCAGCGACACCGTGGCCGGAGCCGACGCAGAAGTAGTATGCAAGCAGAGCAAAAAGGGGCGTGGTTTCGTTACCTTCTAAATATGACGTCACAGCAAAGATGTTTAGCGAGGGATTTTGATAACTCCTGTTCACTTATGCACTCCTATTTTTGCGTTCTGATTTAAATTACTAAATTTATATTTTAATTTGGAAAATCAACTGACAGAATAATATTAACGTCCACACCTTACGGCGGTCCGGGGGGAAGAGGAATAATAATTTAATAAAATCAGGCTTCAAACAACCCCCATCATATCATTTAATACATTTATTATTACACGTATTCTCGTTCACGTAAGTTTGAGTATATAAATAGTGTCATTCATTTTTTTATATAATAAGGATGACAAACGAGCACATAGTCCACCCGATGGTAAGTGGAACCTATGACCCATAGACATATACATTTCTCCTCGTTTAAGTATCAAAATGCAGATGCGTTGTCACCCCTGAGAACTAAGATGAAATGCCTCGTTTCCAGCAAAAAGGGTATCCGGTTCTCTACACTCATCATACGAAAGACAGCTGCATTAAGCTGCTACTTTAAGCTGGTATTCATATTCATATATTTTACGTATATTTTATTCATATATAACTAGGTTGTAGGGACTCCGGACTCCTTTTCTGTCTCGGAGTCCATCTGGGTAGATACCACCCTAATCACGTATATCTGCTGAAAAATAGGTGTAAAGATATACAACAAACTAGGAGGCATTCCATCTTAGTCCTCACAGGTGACAACGTATCTCTATAGCTTTCTTTGTTAGAAGTTGATTGCAAGTGTTCATGGATTGCAGAACTTATACGTGGTATAAATTCTGCAATCCATGCTATCCATAACTATTATGGTTGTAGCGTGAATGGGTCAGCTCGACCCGGGAAAGACCACGCTCTCACAGAATACCAGCGTAAAATAACAGCTTAATGCTGCTGTGTTTCGTATGGTGAGTGTAGAAAACCGGATACCCGTTTTACAGGAATCGAGGCATTCCATCTTAGTCCTTAGGGGTGACAACACATCTGTGTTTTGATTCTTAATCGAGGATAAATGTACTGTCTATGGGCCACAGCAACCACTTACCATCAGGTGGACTGTGGGCTCGCTTGTCACCCTTATCCTATAAAATAAAACTTCTTACCATCAGATGGAGTATGAGTTCGTTTGAAAATTTAGTATTATTAAAAAAAGTTGTATGGTTCTGTAATACGTGTAGATTATAATTTTAACTGCTTAAAAAAGTCAGAATTTTATTTCAAAATCGTAGACAGACACTGCATTGGCCGTAAGATAAAGATGCGATTCGAGTAGAATTTTGTGACTCGAGCTAAAGGAGCAAACCACATTACCGCGCGTCGAAAAAGTGTAACCAGTACCCAACCGCGACGACATAGCTTTAAAATTACTAAAGATTAGAAAGATTTGAAAACAATACCTCGCTAAGATTAGATAAAGATAGACACACCAAACATGCAATGGCGGGTTGGTGTAGCTTACGTGAAATTTAACCCAAAATACGCAATAAAAATGGCTCTAAAAAAAGTATATTTTCTTATCAGTTTATTATTGTACTAATAAATCAAACAATATTAAATAGGTAATAAAATATAACTAATATAAAATATAAAATTTATATAAATATAAAACTATAATCAATTTTTATTATTATTAAAATATATTTTATAGATGATTCATTAATAAACTAAAATAAGAATAGTTAATTATTTTGTATGACAGTTGAAACCTAGTTTTTATTATAATTTCCAAAATATTTAAAATCAAAGGTAACAAATTAATTTACTCCATTAATTATATAGTCTCCCGTTAATGCGGGATAACCAAAAAAAAATTTCAACATTTAACCTAAATCGCAATATTCGATAATTTTATTTAATTATATGAGATTTTAACGTTTCAAATGAAAACATGAACTAAAACTTATGTGTGGAAAGTGATTCCGCTTGATTTATTAAGTTTTTGTGATCTTGAATCGCATTCTTTCACTATACGCATTTACCCGTTTTTTGTCGCGGATCGTTCTACTCAACACTGTCGGCGTTACGTTGGCTGTGGCCATATGTGTAATGGCAACGCTTTGGCGAGGTAGGTAATTACTAATCTATATAATCAATGACTCGAGCTCATAGTGTAATATATAATCAATGACTCGAGCCACTCGGGTTAATTTATGTATGTATGTCATTCTAGATGTACAATAGTTTTCGAGTAAATCGATTATTTGCAGACCTTGCATCGAGTAAAAGTTTATCATTAGATTTGAGAGTAGCGATTACTTTATTAAAACCATTTTTTAATATGTACCTTTATTAAATAAGTAATATGTGGCAATATGAAAAAATATTAAATATTTATTTATTTGTAGTATTTCCATGTCCTTTTTAATTTTGATTTTGATTTGATTTGATTATGATTTTGAATCTATAAACTGCTTTTTACATATCTTACAAACCATTTTATTCACGATATTCTTTTTTTTTTCAAAATAAAACCACACTGACGGTTTTTGTTTCGTTTAATCATTGTTGTCACACATACCTTAAACAAACAAGGATATGTCAATCACATTTTATGTTATGCACTAATTACACGAAGTAACAAATAAATAATCAGCCATCATAGTATTATCAGTTATCACTATCGAAATAAAAAAGTTACAGCCTATATACGTCCCACTGCTGGGCACAGGCCTCCCCTCATTACCCAACATCAAACAACAACAAGTAAATTAGTGAAGTAATATCTACCTAGCGCCAACCGAATCTATAAGTTGCACCGAGTTGACTCGGTAACTCGGTAACATTTATTTTCCCTCGATTATCGATTTGGACAAATTCACTCGATTCACTCGAGTGAAATAAAACATGGTTCGAGTCGCATCATTATGGTAAGACCAAAATAAAGTCCAGTGTTGCCAACGTAGGCGATTTTTCGCCAATTAGTCTACTAGGGATTAAAATCGGCCACGAAAAATTCTGAAAGGCGACTGGTCGCCAAATAGGCTACTTGAGAGACGAACGATCGACCTTCAATTAGAGTGTGTCACAACAGAAGTTAATATAAGCGTAAAAAACATACCTCCTATGCAAAATGTTCCATTGCAAGACGTGTGTTTAAACCAATATTTTTGAGAGGCCGAAGTACGACTGTAAATGCCTCATTAATAATGCTACATGGAGCAGATATAGCAGCTATTAAGCTAGCTTTAAAAAAAGCCGATGGACTATTTGAAAATTCATTTCTGTCACTGGATTCAATCGACTTTGGCCCAGAACTGTGATGGGCAGCAGCGTCACAGGTACGATGTGTCTGGCACTGTGATCACCAACCCGCTTGCCCAGCGTGTCGATTAAGGGCAAACCCTCCTATGAGTAGCACTACTAAAACACGGCTCCCAGTTCCCAGTCGCCTCATTATTCCTGGCTGTGGTGACGGTCATGGCAACGGTGGGGCAGGGGTGTGAAGAATCCCCGGGAGAGGACAGGTTACCACCAAAAACTGGACTTGGCGACGTATAATGGACGGATTCTGCGGCAAGACGGACACATTTATGAACTGGAAGCTGAGCTGGAAAATATAAGATAGCATATTGTGGGGTTAAGTGAAGTCCGAAGAGAGGGGAGGACACAATTACACTGCAATCTGGCCATCTGCTCTACTTTAGGGAGGGAGACGGCCTATCCCAAGGCGGAGTAGGTTTCCTCGTTCATAGGATCCTCACTAACAGCATTGTAGAAATCTCAAGTGTGTCGATGTCGACACGAGTAGCCTACCTTGTACTTAAGTTATCAAAGAGATACTCTCTGAAGATCGTACAAGCTTATGCCCCGACCTCAGCACATTCGGATTACGAAGTTGAAACTGTCTATGAAGACATTTATAGGGCCTTACGTAACACCACAAAGGCCCACTACAATGTTGTTATGCTTCCATCTAGAACTTCAAAATCGATTTGATGCGCTGAGACCCACTTTGGATATTGACGAGGACCTTAACAGCGTGATTAAGATCTTACGGGATGAGGGCAACTGGTTTTGTGGCAAGCAACATACGGGTCGAAAGTCGAAGTTCTCAGATGAGACATTTCAGCTTATGAAAAGAAGGCGTGAGTTAACAACAGCATCACCTTCGGGAAAGGTGACACTAACCAAGCTTGTGAGGAAAACTGTGAGGCGGTACCTGCGTCGCTAATATTTCAATTGCTATACAAGCGGCAATAGAGCTTGGAAGAAGTCACGTCGCAAAACTCCAGACGCATGATGGCAAAGTCCTCACGTCAAATCCTGAGGTTCTCTCTGAGATCGAACACTATGGCAAACTGTATACCTCACATAAGCCACAACCTGACCCTAAATGCGATGATCCCAGAGCCACGCTGACCGCCACTATACCGACGAGCTGCCAAAGATCTGCCTTGGGGAGATTGAGCTGGCCCTCGGTCAACTTAAAAGTGGAAAAGCCCCTGGAGAAGATGCAGTTACCACAGAGCTCTTAAAGACTGGAAGTCAACCCTTGCTAAAAGAGCTCTGTCGAGTTTTTAAACGCATCTTACGAGATGGGAGAATTCCAAAGGCGTGGAGCAAAAGTATTACAGTCTTATTTAACAAGAAAGGTGACAAGACTATGGCTAAAATATTATCGACCCAGCTCGCTTCTGAGCCACGTCTATAAGTTGTTTTCGAGGGTCATCACAAATCGACTCGCGCAAAGACTCGACGACTTTCAGCCTGCGGAACAGGCTGGGTTTCGAGGAGAGTTTGGCACTATAGACCACATTCACACAGTGCGGCAAATAATGCAGAAGACAACAGAGTATAATCAGCCCCTGTGCAGCATTTGTGGATTAAGAGAAAGCCTTTGACTCCATTGAAACTTGGGCTGTTATGGATTCTTTGCAGCGGTGCCAAATTGACTGGCGGTACATCGAAGTGCTGAGATGCATTTACAACACCAGTACGATGTCTGTTCAAGTACAGGACAGTCAAACAAAACCAATCCAGTTGCATCGCGGAGTGAGACAGTTGGATGTTATATCCCCTAAACTGTTTACAAATGTACTGGAAGATGTTTTTAAGACGTTAGACTGGAAAGGTCGCGGTATTAACGTAAACGGTGAGTACATCTCACACTTTCGATTTGCTGATGATATCGTCGTCATGGCAGAATCGCTGCAGGAACTTCAGGACATGCTGAACAGACTAAATGAATCCTCCCAACGTGTTGGTCTGAATCTGAATAAGACAAAAGTTATGTTCAACGATTACGTCATGCCAGTTCCAGTTACTGTTGATGGTGAAATTCTCGAAGTTACATATATAACACGATATTGCAACTAGGTAAGATTAACTTCGAGAAGGAAGCCGATCGGAGGATTCAGTTGGGCTGGGCAGCATTTAGAAAGCTTCGTCGGGTTTTCTCGTCGCCCATACCGCAAAGTCTGAAGACAAAGTCTTCAACCAGTGCGTTCTGCCCGTACTCATTTATGGTGCCGAAACGTGGACACTGACGATGCGTCTGCTCCAAAAGCTTAAAGTTGCTCAGCGAGCAATGGAAAGAGCTATGCTCGGAGTTTCTCTGGTAGAAAAAATTCGAAATGAAGGAATCCGCCGGAGAACCAAGGTTACTGACATAGCTTTCCGTGTTTGTAAGCTGAAGTGGCAATGGGCTGGTCATGTCTGTCGCAGAAGTGACAACCGGTAGAGTAGGCGTATTATGGAATGGAGACCGCGTCTAGGCAAACGTAGTGTGGGACGCCCCCTGACCAGATGGAGCGACGATCTGCGCAAGGTGGCTGGTAGAAATTGGATGCGTGTAGCCGAATATCGGGCTAAGTGGCGCGCCTTGGGAGAGGCCTATGTCCAGCAGTGGACTGGCACAGGCTGATGATGATGATGATGATGATGGGTACGATAAAGACAAAATTAAGGAACGGAATGCAACTACCCACTCTGTTGCAATTCTTAAAATCCGTACACATATGAATGTCCGAAATATTTGCAGCAACAATTTTCAACTAAGCAATCAAATGATCAGTTTACATGCTGGGAGAAAAACGTACGTTTGCAGTTCCAGCGAAGCTTGTGCCAGCACCAGCACAGCAGAGGCTACAGAAAATTTAGACGGTGAAAGTCTTGCTGATGCTTTGTTGCTGCTGGCATCAGATGATTATTGATGATTTTTTTGAATTTGATCTTATGAATAAACAAATTGCTAAAAATTACGTTTTTGTTTATTTTTGGCGATATCAGGTTCCAAGTTGTATGCAACACTGATAAAGTCTGTGGTTATTGGTTAAATGTGTTTTGATGCTCAGAAGAGTTAGAACCCTGAGTCGTACAGCCACTAGTTAATAAAAAAAGTATTTTTTGATGGTACAATCGCACAATTATAGTTCATAAAAGATAGCTTGATCTCTGCGACAGCTGTCAGTAAAAATCACGCCTATGAAGTCCTGAATTTCTTAGTAGTACAGACAGTACCTGTCAATGTCATACTTTATGACCTAATAACCTATAAACCTATAAACCTAATTAGACAGGTACTGTCTGTACTACTAAGAAATTGAGGACTTCATAGGCGTGATTTTTACTGACAGCTGTCGCGGAGATCAAGCTATCTTTTATGAACTATAACATGTTTGACTTTGATTTTTATTTACATTTTACAAGCATTACAAGTTACAAGACTAATGTTTCAGAGAATATGGATATTATCAATTATCATGTATGTTATCCAAATATTAATTTACACATTACGTATGTATTTCTCTTTTTATTTTTTGTGGTAAAATTCGCAAATAAAACTGACGAGCTTAGGTTAATTCATATAAGAATTTATTAATTAACTCCTAGAATTTGTGAAAATCTATTATTAAGTTTGTTGAATTACCTAAAACAAATACAAATAACTAACAGGTCTTAGAACCTTATTAGTTTGTTAAAAATTACAAAGTATTTAAGTTGTATTCAGCAAGTTGCTCTAAATGGCTTATTTGTCATTGATTTAATTTCTTAAGCCAGACACGGATCCTGTATTTATAGCAGCTATAGTAGGTAGGCAATATAAATGGTAGGTAAATATATGTATATGTAAAAAATTTAGTAATCATTTGTACTAGAAGCAAATATAAAGCTTGAATAATAATAGTTTGCATAAAAATGTGTAATGGTTATATCTATTATGCTTAGACAGCTGTGTTGTTCACTCTGCAGAAAGGAATATTATTTTGTCATCTAGAATCAGATAAACTTAATATAACAATAATATCTTTTCCTCCTATGTCATGAAACCAATGAAAATAAAATGTGAGACAACTTTTACATAGTCGAATATCGTTGCTGTTAAATTGTTAATCAATAATTACTGCTTCTGTATTTGATCAGCTGGATCTGATTAATGCTGTGTAATTTATAATATTTTTTATTTAACATATGTACAGGCAGACATAAGAAAATGCTGACAGAAATATGTAAATATAGTTTATTGACATTGAAGGCATAGTCTTATCTCATATCTCTTATTATTAAAAATGTCCTTTTGATTCCTATATAATATAGAAAAAATAATATATTGATAGGAATTACTATTTAGTTATGACAGCTTTACAATATTCGTTAACTTCTTTTCAGGTGGATTGCTTAGAATAAATCTGTATGCCTTGCAGGCTCAGACGAAATGAGTTTTTATTTCGTCTGAGCTTGCAGGCTGCAAGCTTGCAGAGGCAAAAAGTGTGTGGATATTGAAGACAACAGTCTTATATCATATTTCTTACCATTGAAAACTCCCTTTTGATTGCTTATAATATCATAAATGGACATATTACCATCCAGCTATTTTCAAAAAACCTTCAGAAATATATCTAACACAACTTACTAATCAACCAAAACATATTTAAACAAAGTCTTGATACTGCTCCTGTCTGTCTATCTCAGTCAATCAACAAAGTTCAAAAACTTTATTAAACTGTGTAGAAAAAGGGTTATTATTATAATATAAAGCGACTTTCAATAAGTATTATTTATAATCTAAATTGAATAAAAGGTTTCTGTTTCTGTACCTACTACTATTAAGAGAATACTTACTATAAAGAAATTATGATTTAGGCGTGGCAACTATGACAAATATCTCCCCTACGAGCCAATCTATTAAAAAGGTCTGTGTTCAGAAGTGGACTTAAATACGCTGTAATGGTAACGATCTTTACTAAGATCATCATGCAAGCCTTACAATTAAACCTCTACAAATCGTAATTAATGTTAGGCTGACCCGAAAATTAATAGAAGTCATATTGGGTAACTAATTAAATTTACAGACAACAATAACATTTAACGTTATCTGTCAACATTTGAACATAAGGCTGTCGAGGGTCGAAATTAATAATGTATTATGAAAAAATCGTGATGAGATTGAATAAATTTTGTGAGATATATTTCAACTTTGAGAGAAATTTTACATACTGTAAAATTTCTCGATCTACACGAGCAAACCGCATTTGATCCCCGAAAAATTCCCCTAAAATTGGTATAAAATCTGGATGTTAGCGAAATTGTCCTAAACCTCTTTCAGTTCTAATAAGTGGAGGCCTGTGCAAAGCTAGGCTGCAACTTTACATTACTTTACTTTTAAACATTAAAAATTTCTTCCAAAGGCTATGAATTCATCATGTTAAATAACGGTCACCGACATAATCAATCCAACAGGATTTAGACAAAACATAATCTAACTCTGTCACATCTACAGACAAGTGCTGCGTGTTTGGTAATTGTAAAGTGTAGGTAAAGGTTGGTCTCCTATAGCAGCGACAAGGTCTTAGGAATAATTTCATCGTTATGTGTTATTTTCTACTTGATTTTTATGGTGATGAACAAGTATCTCACTAACCTGCTTTACGGTAACCGCCCGCATTCGGGACGTATATAAGCTGGTAAATTCACTTAATTTTATCAACTCTTGCTAAAGTAAAGAGATTTGTCATCGCGTCTAGTGTGTGCGTGCATCTTATGGCTATTTGGAATTTACAAAACTTACTCTATTTTTTCGATTCCGTATTTTAGTTTTGTATTATAAACACTGGAATCGCAGACTGGGAGTCATGTCCCGTGTCAGACAGGATTTCGGTCACAGCGGCCGATCTCCATGGAGAGTAGCCATCTCCGTAGGACAGCGTTATAGTGCACGAGTGTTTGTGCAAGTATACTCAATCTCATAGTCCAATTTATGCCTCTTATCTATGGCGATATCCCTCATATAAGGCAATCTATAGTGTAGGCCTATGTTCAGAAGTGGGCCTTTGATAGGCTGTAATGGAATTGTTAACGGTAAATTGCCAATGCAGCTCAGGAACACCTGGAAACAAAGAAGACCACATTGTCACACCTTAGGATTAATATAATATCAAACAGATTTCTGCGTGTAATATTGCGCCTTAACCTAAATAAATAAATGAAATAAATAAATTCTTTACTTGACACAAATATTTTACAAAATAATGGAACCATGACTTCTAAGTTAGTTGTAAAAACTGTATCGTAGAAAAGAGTATCTTCTCTTATTAGTGGTACTATAATACCCACATCCTGACGACTTAAGAATAAATAGAATTCAGTTAACAATAAACTAGCATGCAGTAAACGAGAATCAAGGAATAACCTAAACTATCCTAACTGTGAGTGGTGGTGTAAGTATATCCACTACCTCATATCGTCCCGTGGAATTCATACGAGGCGACAGAGGGAAACTGAAAAATCCGAACAGCAGCGTCTTCCTGATAAACAACTCAATAAAAACGCCTACCAAACGTGGCAACTGTGGCAATATCCCCTTATGAGAGAATCTATGGGGGAAACTCACGTTCAGCATCGACTTTTATATACTGTATTGGATAATAGATAGAGCTAGACAGGCCATGATGATGTCATCTTTATAAGTTTTAAACATGAAATTCTAAACCCACTCACACTTTAAGCTCACGTGCTCTTAACGTCTGTTCGTCAAGATCTTGAGAAAATTGAAGCAATTTCAAGTATTGTACTTACGGTAAATGACTGGAGTGTTAACACATTCGAGTGTGTAAACATAGTATTACTAAGTAAATACGTCTATACATTTGAGCTTATGTAACACAAGCCTGAGGTTTTATCATTATATTCAAGACTAATGAAAGTTTACTTACTTATATAAATTGTGATAAAATTAACTTTACGAGTCTTATCACGTTATACTTAAGAAGAAAAAGAAGCTGTTATGCAGCTCGGGTTAACCACGACATTATGACATCGAGCATCTTAGTCAACACGATAATGGATACAGTTGCAAAGATGTTGCAACTACTTGTTAGATAATACTCTTATAACTGTTTAAATAATTGAAAACTAGTAACTTTACGTTATAAATTCATGGAACGTATGAGAAGAAATCTATACTAATATTATAAATGTGAAAGTGTGTTTGTTTGTTTGTTTGTCCTTTCACGTCGCAACAGAGCGTCGGCACGGCATGATTTTTTGTATGGGGATAGTTCGGTGGCTGTAGAGTGACATAGGTTACTTTTTTCCGCGGAAAAACATCTCATTCCCGTGGGAAAATAGAATATGTTGCAATAGTTTGTCCTTCTTTCACGTCGCAACAGAGCGTCGGCATGGCATGAATTTTGGTATGGGGATAGTTCGGTGGCTGTAGAGTGACTAAGGCTACTTTTTTTCGCGGAAAAATATCTAATTCCCGTGGAAAAATCGAATATGTTGCAAAATTAAATTCAGCTAGGTGACGCCACCGTGATTCTACAAGACGGACGACGGTACGATGGACGAACACAGAAGGTCAGAGTATCTGGATTATAATGTCTTTTTACCAAAATTAAGATAAAAAATGTATGGATCTGTATTTTTCCACGCAGGATCGGGAATAGAGCGATAAAGAACATAAGATCACCAGCTGATTTTCTTCAAACCTTTTGGTGCATTGTAATTCACAGAATAGGCGATAACCTCGCAGACGATACTAAGTAATCCGTTGATGCTCTGCCTACCCCGCAAGGCAGTTGCAGTTACAGGCGTGATTATAAGTATGGATCAGAAATACTATCACCACCTGCCATGCTTTCACCCTTAACTATTACTTAACTGTGGTAGAAACTGTCCTTAGTAAGTCTTATTAATAAGCCTTAGTAATATTTATTGAACGGAAATGAATACAGTTCTTATATGTGGATAGGAATAAATCGGTATTACAATAAGAAAAATTGTGCAAAATTATAAGAAAAATATTTTTTGAGAGTTCTTATTATCTAACGTATCCATAGTTTGATTCCGCTAGATGTCGTTACTAGATTTTTAAAACGCGTTAACGAAATGTTTCGTGACATGTACTTAAGTCCCGCCGTTGAGCTGCGCGTCAACTTATAGTGCATACGGTACCTATACGCTTAAATTGTTTCTATTTCGTAGCTTATTCAACTACCTGCTTTCGATTTCGGTTGTTTGTTATTTGCTTTGTGATTTGGTTAAGGTTGAATGGATTTATATTGGCTTTCATTTTCAGATTTGTGTATTTTCTTGGATCGGTTTTGTTGATTTGGTTGGTATTCCTTTATACATATTTAGACTCTGATTTTGATTTTGGATTTTGTTTATTTAGAAACGTGAATTGGTTTTCGTTGTTTTAGGTTGTTTAACAATATTTCAAAGGAATATTAATCGTATAGATAGTGTATACGTTACCTATACACTTACTTCTTTTTTCGTTGGATATATTTATATCGACTACTGCATTCGATTTCGGTTTTCTGCGATTTGTTTTGTGATTTGCTTTAAGTTGATTCGATTTTTTTGGCTATCGTTTTCGAATTCGTGTTGTGTCTTGAATTGGTTTTGTTGTTTTGATTTTAAAAAATATTTAAAAGGAATATTTATTCCTTTTAGATATTTTGGATTTGCTTTAAAAAAATATTTAAAAGAAAATTTAATTTCTTTTAGGTATGTTAACGTTTTTTTTTATAAATAGATTTTTTGTTACTTCATAATGCCTCGCAAACGTAAGTCCAGCCTTTCAAGAGTATCTTCTCAAAGACAAGCGAAAAGATTAGCTCGATCGCTAGAATCTTTAGAAGGTGCTGAACTGAGAAGGCAAGAACAAGCAGAGCGTCAGGCTGCTTTTAGAGCATCTGAGACACCTTCTCAACGTCAGCAAAGGCGTCTTGAACAGACAGAGCGTCAGGCTGCTTTAAGAGCTTCCGAAACACCTTCTCAAAGTCAGTAAAGGCGTCTTGAACAGGCAGAGCGTCAAGCTACTTTAAGAGCTACTGAAACACCTCCAAGTCAGCAAAGGCGTCTTGAACAGGCAGAGCGTCAAGCTACTTTAAGAGCTACTGAAACACCTTCGCAAAGTCAGTTAAGGCGTCTTGAACAGGCAGAGAGTCAAGCTACTTTGAGAGCTACTGAAACACCTGCTCAAAGTGAGCAAAGGCGTCTTGAACAGGCAGAGCGTCAAGCTACTTTAAGAGCTACTGAAACACCTGATCAAAGTCAGTAAAGGCGTGTTGAACAGGCAGAGCGTCAATCTACTTTAAGAGCTACTGAAACACCTGCTCAAAGTCAGAAAAGGCTATTCGAACAAGCGGAACGTTAGGCCGCTTTAAGAGCCGCGGAAACACCTGATGAAACTCAACACAGACTCATTGAGCAAGCTGAACGTCAATCTACTATAAGGGCATCTGAAACACCAGAACAGGCACAGGCACGAAGAGATGCAAATTCACAGCTCCAAGCTGAACGTCGGCAAAATTTTCAAAGAAACAATTGGTCGGTTTTTAATGACGCAGTATTCAAATATGATCCGTTGATTCATTATAAAAATCACAGGTTAGTTGTTATCGGACTGATGGACAAGGCGTGTCGATTTTGCAGCGCTTTTAAATGAAAAGATGAGACCGCAGGCATGTGCTGTTCCAGTGGCAAAGTGTCTCTTCCGTTACTTTGGGAACCAGAAGAACCTTTGAAAACTCTCTTTTTATATGATGCTGAGTCACGGCGCTTTTTAAACAGGATCCGGAAATATAACTCATGCTTTCAAATGACGTCCTTCGGAGTTGACTGGGAAATAATAATGCCGGGATTTTCGCCTACATTTACGGTGCAAGGGCAAATTTATCATAGAATAGGTTCACTTTTTCCAGCTGAAAACGAACAGCATAAATTTTTACAAGTATAGTTTATGGGTGACGAAGAAATTGAGGTAGACCGTCGCTACCAATTTATCTAAGGAGTTGATAGCGACACAGTGTTCAAAATTCAAAGATTCTTGCATGAACGTAACATTTTAGTCCAAACATTTAAAAATGCTTTAGAAAACCTATCTAAAGAGGATTATAAAGTCGTCATTCACGCAGATCGGACCCCTCGAGGAGAGCATGAAAGGCGCTACAATGCACCTTTGATAAACGAAATAGCAGCCGTAATTAGTGGTGATCAATTTTCTTCACGAGACATTGTCTTGCGAGCACGTGATGATACGTTGCAACGGGTAGCCAATACACACAAATTTATGACGCTCTGCAATACCCATTGATTTATTGCAAAGGACTTACAAACTTACTACGACTTACAACAAAGGGTTATCATTTTCAAATTCCACTCATTAATCTGGTCAAAATGGAGCCTACTCCGAACAAAAAAATTATCATGTATGGATTTTTATGCGTATCATATGATGTTGCGAGAAAATGATTTTAACCTCTTGGCCCGGTGTAGATAATTATTTCATCAATTTTTGGTAGACATGTATGTGAAGGTTTAAAGTGAACGTCTCCGTTATATATCTTTAAATCAAAAAAGCTGCGCGTTGAGTATTATATACATTTACAAGATGCAGTTTCTAGCGACGCCAATGTAAACCCCAGAGATTTAGGTAAAATGGTAATTCTGCCCTCATCATTCGTTAACAGTCCCCGCTACCTACATGAGTACACACAAGACGCATTCGCCTATGTACGAACTTACGGAAGACCTGATCTTTTTGTTACTTTTACTTGCAATCCCACATGGAAAGAAATAACCGAGGAGCTAATACCGGACCAAAAAAGTACTGACAGACACGATTTAGTTGCTAGAGTATTTAGTTTAAAAGCACAAAAATTAATGTATGTAATTAACAAAGGGGAAATTTTCGAAGAGTTGCAGTGCTTCATGTATTCAATTGAATGGCAAAAAAGAGGATTACCGCATGCCCACATTCTAATATGGCTTAAAGAGAAGTTGCGGCCCAGCCAAACAGACGACAGCACCGAGATTCCGGATCCTGAGCAAGATAAAGAATTCTATGATACCATCGTCCGAAATATGATTCACGGTCCATGTGGAGCACGAAATTCAATATCGTCATGTATGAAAGAAGGAAAATGTACAAATAAATTACCTAAACAACTATTAAAAGAAACAGTGCACAATGACAATGGTTAACCTTTATACAGACGCAGAGTTCCCGAAGATGGTAGCAGGTAAGTTACAATCAAATCTCGCTCTGGAGCGTTCGAAACCTTAGATAACAGCTGGATTGTCCAATATTCACCCATTCTATGTAAAATGTTTAATGCCCACATTAATGTAGAAGCATGTAGCTCCGTCCGCGCAATCAAGTATATCTGTAAGTACATAAATAAAAGAAGCGACCAAGCAATATTTAATCTCAGGAGAGAAGGTGAGGCAAATTCCGTTAATGAAATACAGACCTTTCAAGCAGGGCGTTATGTCAGCAGTAACGAGGCAGCGTGCCGTTTCCTTGGCTTCCCTTTACACGAAAAGCACCCAACAGTTACTTACCTTACTGTGCACTTAGAAACTGGAGAGCGTGTATATTTCACCGAAAGAAATTTCTAAGAAAGAAATGCATCACCGCCAAAAACTACACTAACAGCCTTCTTTCAACTTTGTCAAACCGACCCCTTTGCAAAAACGTTGTTATATTATGAAGTCCCCCGCTATTATACTTGGAACACATCTAGGAAGGAGTGGAAATGCCGTATTCAAGGCGCGCCTGTTGCAAATTGGCCCGGTGTAAAGTCATCAGATGCCCTTGGTCGTGTGTATACCGTCCATGTAACTAATTTTGAATGTTTCTGTTTACGATTGCTGCTGCACCATGTTCGGAGTCCAACAGGATATAAAGACCTTAAAAATGTCAATGGTCAGGAATGCGCAACTTATAGAGAAGCATGTGAAGGTCTGCATCTTTTAGAAAACGATAATCACCGGGATGAAACCATGGAGGAAGCTGTGCAGTGCCAGTCACCAGCCAAAATTATTGATCTTTATGCAACTCTCATATCATCTTGCGGGCTATCTAATGTACATGAATTGTGGGACAAATATAAAGAGTACATGGCGAAATATATTTTGCGAAGGTTACAGCAGACACACGCGAATATGACATACAATGAACACATTTATAATGTAGCAATCGGAAAAATTGAAGATAAAGTAATGGCAATGGTAGGCAAAAAAATAAGTGACTTTGGAATGATAAGCTCTCAGCGAACAACCGAAAATGAACTAAGTGATGAAATTATATGTGAAACAAACTACGATATACCAGCTTTGCAGCAGCAAGTAGCCGAATTCGTACCCCGCTTGCTTCCCGAACAAAAACGAGTTTTTGACAAAGTATTAGGACTAGGATTTAGATGCCCCTGGAGGAACTGGGAAGATATTTTTGTAAAATTTATTATTAGCGCAAGTACGGAAAGATAAGAACAATGCTGTGGCCGTAGCTTCCTCCGGTATAGCCGCCACGCTGCTAAGCGGGGGCCGCATTGCACATTCTGTTTTAAAACTCCCTCTAAATCTAGCCCACGAAGAATCGACGATCTGCAACTTTAGCAAAAATAGTGCACGAGGTATAATGCTACGACAATGCAAACTTTTAGTGTGGGACGAAAGTACAATGTCGCATAAAAAAAGCTGTAGAATATTAAATCGAACGCTCCAGGATTTGCGCAACAATACCGATATAATGGGAGGAATGGTGGTTTTACTGGCTGGTGACTTTCGCCAAACTTTACCTGTCATTCAAAAGAGCACACCTGCAGATGAAATTAAAGCATGCCTCAAGTCGTCTATTTTATGGAACAAGGTGACAAAATTCAGTTTAACTACGAATATGAGAGTGCATTTGTATAATGATAACAATGCTGGAAACTATCCTGACACACTATTAAAAATTGGCGATGGGCGGTTGGAAACGGATGCTGAGGCTGCGTTAAATTTACGAGAGATTTTTATAATTTAGTACAGAGTCATTCCGAATTAATTGCGAGCGTTTATTCAGATTTAACGAACAACATACATGAAGACAAATGGTTATGTGAAAGGGCGATTCTTGCAGTTGAGTATTTGTCAGTAGAAACACTTATGGACACAGAACAGAGCACTTCATATCCCGTAGAGTTTCTAAATTCTCTAGAGTTGGCAGGTGTGCCCAAAATTAGGCGTCCTAGTCATGCTAATGCGAAATTTAGATGCTTCTCGGTTATGTAACGGGACAAGGCTGCGTGTGACACATCTTGGACGGAACATAATCGGTGCTACAATTTTGACAGGCGTAGGATAAGGTGAAAATGTTATTATACCACGGATCCCTATAATTCTTACAGATCTTCCTTTTCAATTCAAAAGGTTGCAGTTCCCTATTAAGCTGAGTTTTGCAATGACTATTAATAAAGCGCAAGGGCAAACGTTACAGGTAGCGGGGGCAACTTAGAAAAACCGTGGTTTTCTCATGGTCAGCTGTATGTAGCATGTTGGCGTGTGTCAATTTTTTTTTTTATAGAATAGGCTGACAAACGAGCACACAGTCAACCTGATGGTAAGTGGTTGCTGCGGCCCATAGACATCTACATCTATCTTCCATTACAAATCAAAATGCAGATGCGTTGTCACCCGTGAGGACTGAGGTGGAATGCCTCATTTCCAGTAAAAAGGGTCTCCGGTTCTCTACACTCACCATACGAAATATAGCAGCATTAAGCTACTATTTCACGCTGGTATTCTGTGAGGATTCTGTCAAATGCCCATAATCTCCACATTCTTTCCCCGAATAGAAAAACATATAACATTGTGTGCAGTAGCGTTTTAAAATAGTGTTCAGTTAGTTTTTTTTCCAAAATTCCCACAATCAATTAATGAGAATTCCCACAGATCTTCCCTTTCAATTCAAAATTTTCTATTTAGCTCAGTTTCTTTTCAATTCCAAATGCTGCACCTCTGACGGACCTATTAAGCTCAGTTTTTTTTTCAACTCAAAAGGCTGCATCTCTGACGGATCTTTTATTTGGCTCAGTTTCTTTTCAAAAGTCTGCAACCCTGACGGATAATTATGCTCAGTTTCCTTTAATTAAAAGAATATCCCATTTCCATTTGGAATAAACAGGCTATTTTATCCTTTCCTATACGCTGCGTTTCAAAACATTTAAATAGGCTGACGAATCAATTTTGCTCAGTTTCCTTTTGATGGCTGCATCTTTGACAAATCTATAAAACTCAGTTTTCTTTCAATCCAAAAGGCATTGGATAGTTCATTTCTCAGTGACCATGCGGGCGAAGCCGCGGGTAACAGCTAGTAGTACATAAATTGATTATTTATGTATTATTGGAGCGGAGCTCCTATGGCGCAAGAAATCGATTCTTTGAAATCTATCTCCTCCGTAACCCGTAGGTCAATTTACATAATTTTTTCGGCAATGTTTTTAGCCCAACGTTTGTGAACAATAAAATAAAAATATGAATTTGTCTGAAAGATATTAAAAATAACCAAAAACTAAATTGTCTCTGGGGAAATACACGTAAAGCAAAAGCGCGCGCTTTTGTAATAATTATTGAGAAAAGAACTAATTTAAAACAATTGTAATGTGATTGAATCTTTTGTTGAAATAAAGATAGTTATGACTTTAGACTTTTACTCCGCTCCATTTATGATGCTAGCGAAAATTAATAATATATAACAAAAAACCTTTGCATCTGCATCGCTCCTAGTATTGTAACACTGCTACAGCAATGCTGAGTGAGACAGTGTTTCGTTGCAGCAATCCAGAAAATTACTTACATTATATTTACTTTCTTATATTTCTCTTATAGATTTTTCTTTTTTCTCACTTTAATTAAGTAGATAGTTAAGTAAGTAAACATATCCATCAATTAGACTTGAATGATATGTTTATGTGAAAAAAAGCTTTTTGTTTGATATTAGTTCCATAAACTTGATGCAGAGACGGCTGCTTCCAAGTTAAAAACCTTTTAAACTATGTCATTCCCTATATTCTCGTAATCGTTACGAGAATGTAGAGAATGACATAGTTTAAAAAGGTTTTGATTTGAAAGCAGTTCACTAATTCGACTTCAATCTTGGAAAGTATTTCGTTCCTGACTTTTGATATAAGTATTCCTTTTATTTTAATCATAGTTCCTTTGTAAGCATTTATAAGAATACACATGTTTATTTTCTTCGTCTACTGTTGGACATGGCCCAGTCCCCGTATAAGAAGAATTTTCTTTAACCACCACGCCTGGCTGGTAGATTGAAGAAATTAGTAATAGAAATATTTCAGCTTGGATGCTGCTGCCCATCGTAGGTTTAGATATTTTACGTTAGACATAAATGAGATGTTGTACCGTTATCTATCGGAAACCATAAGGTTTCCCATAGTTTCTCAGGAGACCTTTAGAATGAAATTGGACCACGGATTTACCTACTCCAGAATCACAATACAATATGTGTATAAAATGTAGAAATAAAATAATATATATTATGTGATATAGGCCGGCCTCACTGCAGTATCACCTCATTTACTGATACTAAAATAATTACCACGATGGACATAATGTAGACAACAATTGATACTCGTTGAATGACCCAGGCCGGTTGCCTGCGCAGTTTTCTTTGTACGAGCGGGCGAGCTTAACCGCTTATTAGTAATCTACCCTCACTCTTAACATACGGTAAATCTATGGGCAATCTATGAGACAGGCTTATGTTCAGCTGTGAAGTTTTAGTAGGCTGTAATGAAACGCGATACATTTTTACGATCAGTTTTATTTGATGTGTAGTATTCTAGTAAGATCATCAGGTATATATTATAGTGAATACTACCAATCTATTACTTATAGACCTTTATATTCTATAAGCGTTTGATTTAGAAGGTTAATAATATTTTTGAATTGGTATGGCACTTTTTAAAATATGCAGTACCTAGGGAATCCAAAACCGCAGAAACTCCTTCTGTATGACCGTGTAGTGCTTGTTATTTTTAAATGTCTGTCGCCGGTGATTTTCTTATCCTGTTCTTGATACTCCACATTCTTAATTGTTAATGAATCAGTGTATTTATCAAATATTTAATTTTTCTTAATGAAAGTAACTACTTATGAACTTCAAAAATAAACAAGTTTACGTCATGTGGCTTTCAATTTCATGAACATTTATTGTTTATGCCTACAGTAGAACAAGTAAATTATTTGTTACAACTTCTCCCTCATTTGCATTGTGCAGTTTCATTAGTGCTTTTTAAGAATGCTGGTTCTTTGTACTAAGTTGTAGTTTAATCCTGTAGGAGCTTCGAGTGAAAATAAAATAAAAATATATGAAGAAAACGTAATATTATTGAAAGTTGCAAAAAGAGAAGCTGCGCACGTTCCAGAACTTAATATTTTTAAGAGCTTTATATTTGTAAGAGTGTGCTTTTACCTATTTTTACAACAAAATAATTTAATTATCGAATACAACGACTTAATTTTATTTACTGAAAAATGAACATTTTTATAGTAGTTTTTTTTTTTAAATAAAAATATACTTATTTTCAAAATAAATTTATCCACAAAGGCAGCAACTAGTGGTTCTCGTTACTGCGATTTATTTCTACATCTTTTTTTTTCTTCATCGTTTTTCACATCGTTAAATTTTTCAAAAATTTTTGTAGTAGAAGCTACTAGCATTTATCCGATCTAATATAAACAAGACAAAATAACTGGAGATCACTCACGTATAATTTAACCGCTTTGCTGGATTAGGACATCATGGAATAACTGTAATACGACTGGGTGACCATTTTAATATCGCAAGCGACTCTGTGACCGAAAATATTTTTCAATAGACGAACTGGTTTTATTGGTGTAGCAGATGTTAGGGTTCACTTTGGTTTGGATGAGTTTGTGCTCACAGAAAGACGTGTTTACTACGTGATGATTTATTTGCGACTGTTTTTACAAATTATGCCTTTAAATATTGAACCTATTCACACATGCATACGTGTTCACACTTGCGCTCACTCTTACACTCGTATAGATCATTATATCCGAACATACCGCCCACCAAAGGGCCTATGAGCCCTTTAACAAATTTATTACACGTTACAACGTTTTGATTACAATAGACTCAAAGATAACACAAAGAAAAAATAAAGACACAAAATCTGTACACAATTAAACACATAGAATATAGATAAACACAATTTTCCTTAGTTATAAACAAAATAAATCATGATTCAATGTCTATTGGTAAGTAACACAGCTTATTTACCGATCTTTGCACGACACTACGAGTAGCACCACTTTTTACACTGTATACACGAGTGACACCGTCAGAATCTGGATGTTTTTTTTTTACAATGCGTCCCATCATCCATTTACCTGGGGGCAAACTATCTGATTTTATGAGGACAATGTGAGCAATGTCAAATTCCTTGACTTTCCTTTGCAATTTCGGACACTGTTGCATTCTCAATAGGTATTCTTGTTGCCATCGACGCCAAAAGTCCGTCAACAATCTTTGTTGGTACTGCCTTCTTGATAAGTGACTTGTTGGGAAGTTTTGGAAGTCTGGTGTCGGAATCGTAATAGATGTCTCACCGACAAGGAAATGGCCAGGCGTTAACGATTGGATGTTGTCTGTGTCCGTGTCTATTAATATGTTAAGCGGTCGTGAGTTGAGGCAAGCTTCAAATTGACATAACAAGGTGCTCATCTCTTCGTACGTTACGTGAGAGGTCATTATTCGTTTCAAATGGTTTTTCATCGATTTGATTCCGGCTTCCCACAGTCCACCCATGTGTTGGGCTATAGGCTGGAATGAAATGTCATTCATTTCCATCCATTGCTAGCATCTCAGCAATTGGACCGTCGAATTTAAGTTTGGCTTCAGCCCATTCTGCAACTAGTATCCTGTTCGCCCCAACAAAATTACGTCCTTGGTCACTCCAGACGTGAGCGCATCTTCCACGTATAGCTACAAACCTTCTGAAGGCTCCGATGAAGGCATCTGAGGTAAGATCTTCCACTAATTCTAAATGAATCGCCTTCGTTGACATACAGACAAAGAGAGCAACGTATGCTTTAATTGTCCTTGCTCCTCTTCCTCTAGACATCAAGATATGAAACGGGCCAGCAAAATCCATGCCTGTATTTAAGAAGGGTTTAGCTGGTGTGACTCGAACTCGAGGTAAGTCCCCCATTAGTTGCGACCTTGCTGTGGCGTTAAGTTTTGCACAAATGAGACATTTTCTTATCCTTGATTTTACCAATATTCTAGCTCTTAGGATCCAGAATCTTGTTCGCAGAAAGCAGAGCATTACTTTAACTCCACCATGTAGCATTTTAGAGTGTGCATCAGCGACGAGAAGAGAGGTAAGATAGGTGTCATGATCAAGGATAATTGGATTTTTGCTGTCTTCATTTAGGTCTGAGTGACGCAGTCGGCCGCCCACCCTGAGGATATTATCATCGTCCAGGTAAGGTTTTAATATCTTTAGTTTACTGGCTCTCTTAATTTGTTCCTTTGATTTCAGGTGCTGTATTTCCTTTTTCGAAGCTGTCCCTCTGAGTTATTTTTATACAGTTTTTAAGCGCATCATTAAGTTCCGCCGTGGTCACAGGTAAGTCTTTGTATTCCATTTTCTTTCCCTTCAAGAATCTTTTAGAAGTATGTGAATATATAATCACCTTATGCAATTCTTGCAACTTGTCACAATCTTCAAATTTTGTACTAATTCTCTTCTCTTTGTCTAATTTCAAATTTACATGTATTGATTTCTTTCTCTCCAGGTCTGTCCAGGTTGTATTTAGTCTGCTGTATTGGATTTCCCCTACTCTCAGCCACTCTGGGCCCTTCCACCACAGTTCATCATTTTTTAGCTCTTGCAATGATTGCCCTCGTGAAGCGGAGTCTGCTGGGTTTTTTGGCGATTTGACATGATACCAATTATGATTGCCGATTGTGTCAAGTATTTCAACAACCCCGTTTCTCATATAAGTGCTCCATCTTGCAGGATCACCAAACAACCACGAGAGGACAATGGTTGAGTCAGTCCAAGCAAATATCTGACAGGCAGATATGTACATTGATTCCTCTTTGACAATTACCAACCCAATTCGATTTCACATAATAATGATATCCAATTGCCACATGTGTGAACACCAACTTGCTACTTGTCACTTGTCATTTGTCACTTGTCATTGCCGCTCGCACTTGTCACTTCTCAAAATATAAACCGGGCTTTAAGCCCGATGCCTTGAACGATGATGAACCTTGCTTTCCCCTCAGTCACCCACCGCCGCCCCAGTTCTAGCGGCGAACGTCAGAACATACACGTGTTGGTTATAATAGTTATTTAATAAAATATTTTTGTTACATATATTGTATACATACTCGTATTTATAGTAATTTTGTTTTATTACGAAGTGGTCAGATAGCAATAATATTAAATTTGTCAAGGAATTATGGGAACACGAATGTTTATGCAATATTAAATCGCTGAATTAAAAAAAAATGATGCGAGATGCTCCTATGCCCTCAATATCTCAGGCAATAGGAATGGCTATATGCGAAGTTAAGAAGCTTTAAGTCTACATATTACCAAGAAAAAAAGAAAATTAAAGACTCCTATAGGTCAGGGGCAGGAGCCATATTATTTTCAGGCTTAAATTTTTTCCTTGTTATAACTTTAAGACACATTTTTCTCACTTAAGCGTTTTTAGGAAATTGGTATGCACCAATATCTTTGCAATAAGGCACTTCACACATCTTTGGTACTCATCGTACAATTTTACCTTGTTTTTATTAAAGTTTTAAACTTTAAAGCTATGCTAGCGCCTCTTTGACCATTACCTACCCAATTTCACACTCGCAGATTTCACATAATAATGACATCCACTTGCCACATGTGTGAACACCAACTTGCTATTTGTCACTTGTCACTTGTCATTGCCGCTCGCACTTGTCACTTCTCAAAATGTAAACCGGCCTTTACGCTCACCATTACACTCGTATAGATCATTATATCCGAACAATTGGTATTTTCGAATTAAATACAAAGTAGGACCGTACTTTTTCAAAATGACTTAATGGTTGGTCTTGCAATATTCTAAAATTTGTGTTCATAATACTAACATTTCGGATAATAGGTTAATTAAGACTGTTTAGTCTTTCACAAAACTTCATAGAAACAGTAGTATTTTTCTGATTTTTTATGACTTGATAAATAGTTTTTTTTTAAATATCAGTAATCTTATTAATTAACATTACTAATATTCCTATTAACCAATCCTGGTAAGCTTGAAAATGCTTGTGCTAGGAGTGGTTCACGACAGTAGTCAAATATTAATCAATTAATCATTTAACATTTCTGAATTGCCGCAATTAATTTTAAACACATAACAAACAGTTATGTTTGCCTATATTCAACAATTGAATAATGTGGTGGTTTGGAAAATTGTTACAGTTTAATGCTGACTATATTTTATTGTTTGGATTATTTTTAATATTATTACACTGAAAATCGCGTAGCTAAGCGGTCCATTTGCCAGTTTACTAAATTGAGAGTCAATTGTTTGATTTCTTAATTAAACTAACCAAATATTTAAATTTATATAGTTAATATCATATTTAATTTATAAGAAAGATGTCGATGTTTCACCCCGATGCCTCCAAAAGTACATAAATCCATTGGTTCCGCACTTGACCTCTCTTAGTTTGCGTCCGATTATTATCCCATGGGACTATGAAATGAAAGTGAGAAAATTCGTACTCTATAAACTTATACTGCGCAGAGGCCCCTGTGACAAGAATTCGGTAAAAAGATTCTTATTCTCAACAATCAACATATATAGCATATAGGCTTTTCTAAGAGTAGCAAGGATTTGTCTTAATAGTTTCTCTTGGCATTGGATTGACGCAGTATCGAACGTCTATTTTTCCACCTAAATCAAGACCTTGTCCTTTTCTTATGTCGAGTGTTTTGACACCGATGGAATAAGATAGATATGATGACTCTCCATATGCCGCTACTACATGGCAGTTAAATTTTGACTAATATTTTAGTGCTTATTTTTATATTGAAAATTAAGTACATATTAACATTTCTTTTGATAAATCCACAGCCCTCCCAGAAATGACGACTCCGCAGAGCAGTCTCTTATCTTTGTGGACTGCGGCGTCGGGTCGGCTCCCGCAAACAAGTATTGTTATGGCCTGCTAATAATTGTTCTGGGTTTAGATCTTATGTATGTATCAATGTATGTAAACTATCTTCACGTTGCAGAAGAAAATCTTAGTGAAGAATATCTCCTTATAATTAATAAAATGAGACTTGGCCTTTCTCAAGCAGTCCACAATTAAGGGGAAAAACCTAGTTTGGAGTTACGTTTAAAATGTAAGTATTCGTTTTCAAAGTAAATAAAAACAAAATGTAATACCATAACTGGTTCTCATTTTCTTTTATATAACGGCTTAGTACAAATAGCTTGCTTATCTTTAATTTGAAAACACAATTTACAACAACCGCACTATTCAAATGGGAGGAAGATTGTATCTCAGAATTTATTTTATCTTTTGTGTAAACCTTCAGAAGCGCTCAAGGAATATGAAATTGCTGAGACTTTTTCTTCCAGTGCCTATTTCTCAAAGTTTAAGTTACAACCTACATACGTCCCAATGCTGGGCACAGGCCTCTTTTCATTTCATTAAAGAGTTACGGATTAATTAGTCCGCCGCGCTATTTGAGTGCGTATGCTGACTTTACATGTCTGAAATATTTTATTTCTCATTCTTCAGATATTGAAGTTTCTTCACAATGTTTTCTGAGTGTGTGTTTCATTCAGCACATAAAATTGACATAAAATTGGAATTCAAAATATCATAGTCGAAGATGTAAGTTAGACTCCAGCTAGAAAAGTTCTGACGTAACATACATAAAAATATACAGAAGAATTTAGAACCTTCTCCCTTTTTTGAAGTCAGTTGAAAAATATTACGTTATTATTACACGATGTGTATCAAATGAAATAAAGATGTTATAAGTAGAAATGGGCCGAATATTCGTTTTATATTCGGTATTCGGCATATTCGGCAGCTTTACCGAATATTCGGCTAAATCACCGAATTATCGTTTTCAATTTTCAAAGTGTCCAATGTATTGTAATGTACAAATTGAGTAATGAGATGTCTTTTACTGATGAAAGTATATTTTATTTATCGGTTAAATCTACTTACTCTAGAGTGCCTTAAATGCATAAATCTATACATTTTTGTTTTTGAGACACTGTGGATTTATTTCCGATTATGTCAAGTAGAAACTTGATAAAATGTTTTTGGAATCAAACAAAGAAATATTACACTACATTAGTACATTTCACTTTACTTTGGTCGTCAGTTGCTCTAAAATAACACCAAATAGTAAATCTCCTGCCGCTCATTTTTATCATATAATTTATCAATTTTCACTAAGAATAAAATTCTTACGGCTCTTTACTTTATTCACTAATAATAAAGAGCTGTGGTAGCTCAGATGGTAAGCGCTCGCTGCAAATTTCACAGTGCGCGAGCAAACCGGGTTCGATCCCCGCTGGCACCAATGAAATTGTTAATTGCAATTTTGAGTGCTGATTTACAAAATTTTTTGAAAACATCGTGAGGAAACCTGCATGTCTGAAAAATAAGAAAAAAATTATTTTGAAGACATGTGAAGTTCGCCAACAAGCATATTGGGGCAGTGCGGCGAACAATTCCTTGCTCTAAAACCCTCTTAGAAATGAGCGGAGGCCAGTGTCCAGGAGTGGGACGTATATAGGCTGTAACTTTAACAATTAAATAAACAACAAATACTTTTTTTATCATAAGAATATTCAAAACATAAGCATGTGCCGGCAATTTGCTCAGTACTAGATAATGCAATAACTTTCTGGTGTGGCGGGGAGCGAGAGGCAGGGTCCGGTGCTAATCCCGCGCGCTTTACGGTAACAAGTTTCGACACAAATTGGTTAGATCCCGAGGTTATCCTGCCGAATAATGTTCGGCCGAATATTCGGTTCGGTAAAAATTTTAACGAATATTCGGTCGAATATTCATATTCGGTGAAATCCATATTCGGCCCATCCTTATTTATAAGCCAAGACGCCGCCGAATTTAAAATGGCAATAATAATATTGATATTAATCTATAAATACTATTTAAAATACTATTTAAGCGAATTTAAGTAGACTTAAATTCACATATTTATATATATTTTTCCTTTTTTTAAGTAATAGTTCATATACATTATATGGTTCGTACACTTTATACGAGTATCAGAAAATGAAACATCCAATAAGTCACAGTGATATTATGAATATAATTCTTATCACGCAGTTAATCATAACTCAGGCACTGAATCATTGGGATTTTAACTTACCTTAGTCAAGGAACACGTGTACTGTTAGATTCTCGTGTGAAAACATAAGTTTTAAACACATGGTGTTTATTCTAAGACGCTTAGCAGTGAATCACGTGTGAGAAAATTAATATATAATTTCTTTTCACTCGGTCTTACACGTGTTGACTTCTTTTTACCAAATAGAATCGACTCGGTGTCTGAACAACGTGCTTATTTATCTTTTTTTATAGAATACGGGTGATAAACAAGCACACATTACACCTGATTGTAAGTGGATGCTGTGGTCTATATACACCTACACTTATCTTTGATTAAGAACCAAAATGAAGATGCGTTGTTACCCCTGAGGACTAAGATGGAATGCCTCGTTACTAGTAAAATGGGTCTCCGGTTCTTTGCACTTACCATACGAAACAGAAGACGCGTTATACGCAACGATAAGATAGTCATAGAAACGTTGTCTTTAAAGACTAGAATAGAATTTTCATAGCCAGTTGCATCCGCTGTCTTATTCTTTAAACTAGAGTATAGGTATTAGGTGCTGATCTGTATTCTAGTTTAATTCTGGCACTAGAAATAAAAATACGTCGTATCAGGTTTACTTTACGAACCAGGTTTACGTACAGGTTCCTTTAAAGATTTGAGTAACTAAGATATAAAGTAGATAGGTAGTACCACTTCTTGCTCACTGAGTCAGAAGTGGTACAACGTTCGTCGACTAACGATCCTAAAAAAAAGGTTTTGGCATGCTCTGATCACGAATCCGTTTTTACGTAGGATGCACGGTTCCGGAGATGTGCAGATCAATTAACTCTTATCTTATTGATATCCGGTGAGGGCCTCCACCGTCATTAGCGCCCCATTGTTCTTATCTATTTATCTATTGTTCATTGAATACCGTCATTGTCTATTTTTCCTCGGCGTATGCGTCGGCTTATCAGTGCTATTGTATTATACTTCTTTGTTCCTATCTACAACGCTAATCTGAATAATCAATATAACACATTAGCTAATTTTGTTACAATTTTTATTTACAAAATACAAAATCTTTTTACTTATTGTCTCTAAATATCATTGTACAATGTGTTCCCTGTAAATATAATCGTAAAATCTTGCATTGAACATCCCTGAAACTTATATAGCAAATACATTAAGCAATATTCGCCACAAACTGAATTTCACTCATAATGAATCCTATCAACATTCCAGTTCCATCTTTTAAAATTCCTTTTCCATATGAATAAAAATATTGACCGACGTCATTCGTATCTATATATAAAGCTACCCAATGTGACCCTGGTTTATCATCTGTATCTAAATTGCATATTATATACGTTGGTACGTGGGTATACATGGGCAGTCTATTAGCAGCATAAACATTATTTTCTAGACTGGGGTGAATCTTTTTCAGATGTTGTTGTACATCTAGTGTATACACGATATTAATGCTATTAGTAGATTATTACAGTACGAATCTACTCAATGACTAACATAGGAATGATCAATTATAGTGATTTCTAAATATAAAATCGTATTTGAGTCATCAATACAGTGAACAAGACGCAACAAGAAGGAATGTTGAGATAAGCAACAGAATGTGAGATAAGCTTGTTGACGCATAAAGTTACTCGTACTATCAGTTCCACTGCAGAAATTCTTTAGATTAGAATTATTACTTACTGGTACTATATAAGACCGAGCAGCTGCAGTCATGGAGTTAGTGTATGGTCGTATAACCGCAGTGGATCTATCAATAGTACATGTGTGTTACTTCAACGCATCAAAGGCCATGGATGTAAGTGTTTATTCTATTGAAAAACTTACTTTTCTTTCTGTTATTTTCTTACGTGTGTATGATTTAGTGTTAACAAATTATATTTAAATATTACGTGTGTATATGGTTAAGCCGTGGTAGCTCAGATGGTTAGCGCAAGCTGTAAATCTCACAGTACGCGACCCGGGTTCGATCCCCGCCGGCACCAATTAAATTGTTAATTGCAATTTTAAGTGCTGATTTACCACGTGCTCATCGTGAGGACACCTGCATGTCTGAGAAAATTTCGAAAGCATGTGAAGTTCGCCAACACGCATTGAGGCAGCGCGGCGGACATTTCCTAGCCCTGAATACAAAGACAATAGCAGAGAAAGTGAAAAAGTTAAAAAAAAGTTTTTTAACAATGACAGTCATAAGTTCATCATTAGTGAATGTGATTCTGTTTACTTAAATTACAGGTAGACAAGAGCAGAAGGAAGAGATGGGATGAGGGAAGTAATAAAGCATTGTTATGTGAAGTTTGTTGGAACAAAAATATTTTAAGTCACTTGTAAATACTTTTAATTTTTTGGTTCAAAATGACACAAAATCTAAAAAATATTAGATACGTCATCGACATGGACGGATTTTACATTACATATCCTCATAAACATTTTCAATGTAGAGAAATGGCTATTATAGACGTAAAACCATCTAATAAAAATTATGAGTTTATCGATCATTATTTGTTTCGACCAAGTTATCCTTTCAATTATTTGTTATTGTTTAAATTAGTTGTATTCCCAAACTTCCCATGGCTAGACATGCTACTCAACAAGGTAGTGCCATCCCAGCCTGGAGAAAAAGAATCGAGGACCGTATCGCAAAGGCAAGGGCCCTTATCGGCAGACTGACAAGCTTCAGGTCGGGTAATAATAGACCGAGAGTTGTGCGCACCGTTATAATGGCGTTTGCTGGGACAAATATTAGTTTGTCCCAGCCTGACATCACGCAGAATAGCGGCTCTATAAATCATTGGAGCAACCAGACGTATGTGGAGCGGACCCAGGAGCGGATCAGGCTGACACTGTCGCATTTTGGCGTGGCCTGTGGTCAGAACCCGTAAACCCTTGGATGGAAGTTGTGGCGAGCCAGAGTGCAAGTGTTACGCCTATGGACCCCGTCACCATAACGCCTGAAGACGTGGCTGAGGCGGTCCGTAGGGCCCCGAACTGGAAAAGTCCGGGGCTCGACGGGCTGCATCATTACTGGCTGAAGGGGTTCGTAGTGTGTCACGCTGTGCTGGCCCGACAGTATCAAGAGGCTCTCGATCAGAAGTCGCTCCCGAGCCTCTTCACTACTGGGATCACTCACTTGGTTCCTAAAGATCAGGATACCACAGACCCGAACAAATACCGCCCCATCACGTATCTACCCACTATATATAAGACACTGACATCCATTTTGAGCGCGAGAATCACTCGTCACCTGGAGCTAAATCAGGTGATGTCACGCGCTCAAAATGGATGTCGGGGCGGTGGTCGTGGAACCAAGGAACCACTCCTCATTGACGCGGTCATTGGCAATGTGGTGAAACGCAACCGTCGGAACTTCTCCGCCTCCTAGATAGACTACAGAAAAGCATTCGACTCGGTTGCCCCATACATGACTAAAGAGGGTCCTCGAGCTGTACAAGATTGACTGTACAGTTAGAGACTTCTTCGAGCAGTGTATGGGGCAGTGGAGTACGGTCCTCTGTTATCTGGGCAAGCGGATGATGGCTGCGGAGTACCACATAAGGATAAGAAGGGGTATCTTCCAGGGCGATTGTCTGAGTCCGATCTGGTTCTGCATCTCTCTGAAACCTTTCAGTACCTTACTGGAGGGCTCCGGGAGAGGATTTCAGCTACGGAAGGGAGGAACAAAAGTGACCCACCTTTTCTATATGGATGATCTCAAGTTATTCGCCTCCAGTCGCTCCCATCTTGTAGAATTGCTAAACATCACTTGTGAATTGATGAAAATTTGAAAGTTGAAGAATGCGGGTTAAGAATGGGTGAGTTAACCATCAAATGCCTTTTGTACGCCGATGATCAAGTCATACTTGCGTCGTCGGCGGCCGAGTTGCAAATGATGGTTACATTAATGAACAGGTCATTAAAAGAAAGGGGAATGAAAGTGAACGCAAGTAAGACGAAAGTGATGGTTTTTGAAAGAGATGAAAGCAAAACGGTATGTGAAATAAGAATAGAAGGAGAGTTAATTGAGCAAGTGGATGAGTTCGTATATTTGGGATGTGTATTCAACAGGGATGGGAGATATGATAAGGATATTGAACGACGAGTGAATGCAGGAAATAAAGTAAATGGGGCTCTACACTCTATTGTGAAAAGTCAGAATGTGTCAAAAAAGGCACGTATGGCAATTCACAGTGCTGTATTAGTCCCTACTTTAACGTATGGTAGTGAAAGTTGGATGTGGCAGAAGAAGCACGAGAGTAGAATAAATACAGTAGAAATGCGGTCACTAAGGAGTATGTTAGGGCTGAATCTGAGTGACAGGGTGATAAACTGTGTGATAAAAGAAGAGTGTGGTTTGCAAGATGATGCGGTGACCAGGATTAAAAAAGGAATGCTTCGGTGGTTTGGTCATGTAGAAAGAATGAATGCGGAAAGACTGACAAAGCAAATATATGTTGCAGAAGTGAATGGAAGAGTCGGAAAGGGACGTCCTAGGCGGAAGTTTGTCGACCAAATTGGCGATATACTAAAAATGGGCCAAATTAAGAGTACCCTTAACCGACGAGCATCTATGCGTAAGTATATGGATGTGGAAGAGGCGAGAAAGGTATGTCAGGATCGTGCTAAATGGAAGTCTGTAGTCTCTGCCTACCCCTCTGGGTGACAGGCGTGAGTGTTTATGTTTATGTTTATGTTATGAATTTAGCAATTCTATTGAATTAGAGCTGGGGACGGATAAGTGTGCGGTCCTTCATGTTGAAGGGGGAAGGGTTGCTAACTCTGAGGGCATAGATTTATCTATGCCCGTCAACTTAAAGACCCTTTCCGAGGCTGAAACATACCGATACCTGGGTATGTCACAGAACATCGGTATCAATGAGGCTGGTATGAAACAGTCAGTTTGCGACGTGTTTTATGCACGCTTGACCAAAGTGCTTAACAGCCTTTTGTCCGGTGTGAATAAGACACACGCATATAACGGTTGGGTCATGCCTGTCCTCATATAAACCTTTGGCATACTCAGGTGGACTCACACCGAACTTAACGCCCTGGATAGAAAAGTCCGCACTACCATGAAGTCCTATAGGATGCATCATCCGAGATCGTCGGTAATGAGGCTGTACTTGCCTCGAAAGCACGGTGGGCGTGGTTTTCTGAGCGCGCTCACCATGCATAATCGCGAAGTGTGCAGCCTCCGTTATTACTTCCTGGCGAGATCGGATGATCCATTCTATAATGACGTCACTTCTAGTGATAAAGGGCTTACCCCTCTATCCTTAGCCAACGAGCAATGGCAGGACCCAGCAGTGCTTAGCAATTCCGACCGGGAGACCGTATGGAAGGATAAGGAGCTCCAGGGAAGGTACTACAGGGCTCTTCATGAGCCCTTCGTAGATACAGTCGCCTCCCTCAACTGGCTACGTTTCGGTGACCTCTTCGGGGGAAACCGAGGTTTTTGTCTGTGCAATACAGGATCAGGTTATTAAGACCAACAACTGTCGGAGATACATCCTAAAGAATGGCACCGTCGACGTCTGTCGAGCTTGTCGCCATCCCGGTGAGTCACTTAGGCATGTCATCTCCGGTTGTTCGGTGCTTTCTAACTCTGAGTACTTGCACAGGCACAACCTAGTAGCCAGAATTCTACACCAGGAGCTCGCTCTGAAATACGGTCTCGTGGACCGGAAATTGCCTTATTACAAGTACTTGCCGGAAGCCGTGCTCGAAAATGACCGCGCCAGGCTCTACTGGGACCGGGCCATCATCACAGACAGGACTATTCTTGCGAATAAGCCTGATATTGTGCTGATGGACCGGGCACAGTCAAGGATATTTTTGGTCGATATTACCATCCTGTATGACGAGAACCTCGTGAAGCCGAAACAGATAAGCAATCAAAATATCTGGACCTGGCTCACGAGGTGACCGACATTTGGGGTGGTCTGCCGACCGAAATTATTCCTGTAGTCGTCTCTGCGAATGGGCTAATCCCAGTTAGCCTCTCTGGTCATCTGAGGCGACTGGGACTCCGTGACGGACCGCTCCGGGCTCAAATGCAGAAGGCGGTGCTCCTTGATACTGCCCGCATCGTCCGCCGGTTTCTTTCCCTTTCCCCCTAACCCTTGGCCGTTTGGTCTCCCATGCCGAGGGCTTCCATTTGGTTGGGCTTTTATTTATGTATGTATTTTTGTATTTATTTTATTTTATTGATATTTATGTATATTTATCTTTTCATTTTCATTTATAATTATATATTTATACATCCCAACCAGATGAGAAAACTATATAGATACCCCACATAATAATAAATCATTTTATTTTTTCTCTTCAGAAAGGTATATAATTTCACATTATTTCTTAAATAATACGGTTGTAGATAATTTTGACCTTTGTGAGAGACTGGTGTCCATACCAGGGTAATCCCTGTGTTATAAATCACCAGGCCTTAACGCATAGCACGTATTTCATTTTTAAAAATATTACAAGAGAAATACAAGAATAAGAAACATTTCAACAAGGGAAGATTCTATATGTTGTTTTTAAAGTTATTTCTATATGTGTAATAGTGTGTATAAGTACGTGTATGTGTGTGTGTGTGTGTGTGTGTGTGTGTGTGTGTGTGTGTGTGTGTGTGTTGTGATGTGTTTTTAGGATAATACTCTCAGTAAATTTTCAGCATCCATATAATCGATATTTAGCAACCACTTGCAATATAAACAATTTACGAACAGATAAGACATTACAATGTTGATAAAAGTCAGTTGTAGGACAATGGAATGGAAGAGAATTTCTAACTTTTAATAGTGCCCTCTGAGCCCTTTCTAATTGCAATATGGTCGTTTTAGGTGCTCCTCCCCTGATGGTAATGCAATATGTCAACAATGATTGTCACAGTGCAAAATATACCATTTTTCTTACATTAAAATCTGCAACACGACGTAGATTTTTAAACATATAAATTAACTTACGTATCCTTGTACATAAGAGGCCAATGTGAAGGTGAAAGCTTAGGGTATTATCTATCGTTACGCCAAGATATTTTATGTAATTCGTTCTAGACAGGGTAGGACAGGAGCAAGGGTTTTCAATTTGGGAGCAGCAGTGAGCTGTAATGTGAAAATATTCTAACTCAGATACATTGATGTTTTGGGTAGTAAATGCTATGTATTTTGTTTTATCGACATTTAACGTAAGTTTAGATTCTTTTAGCCATTTAGTTCTTAAATCGAACCCATTTTGTGCGAAGTTAAATACCTCAGACCATGTATCTGCCTGGAAAAGAAGAGCCGTGTCATCCGCAAAGGCAATGATCCTCCCATTCTGAATTTTTAGATTACATAGTGTATTAATATATGTAAGAAATAGCGTGGGACCAAGCACACTACCCTATGGTAGACCATATGATATGGGAAGGTCATCACTGTAGCAACCACCAATCCTTACCCTCTGATATCGATCCGTTAAGTAGTCAGAGAAAAGTTTCAGCTGTGTATTTTTTTTCCAAGATCTTCTAGCCTACTCAACAAGAGCGGGACGTAAACTATGTCAAACGCTTTAGTTAGATAAAGGAATATAACAACTACTTTCTTTTTACGGTCAAGGTTTGTAACAACGAAATCTGTTAGTTCATGAACTGCATCCTCAGTTGAACGTTTTGGTCGAAAACCATATTGGCAATGTGATAACAGATCATGTTTCTCTAAGTAATTAGTCAAACACTTGTTAATTACTTTTTCAAGAATTTTTGACATAGTGGGAAGAATGGAAATGGGTCTATCGTTATTGACACAGCCCACATTACCGCTCTTGAAAATAGGGTGAATTTCAGCAAGTTTGAAACACTTGGGGAATTTACCAGTTTTAAGGGAAAGGTTACATATATACGTAATGGGAGGAACAAGTAAATGTCTATACGTTTTTAGAAATAAAGTAGAAATAGTATCTCTACCTACGCTACAATTAGATTTCATATTTAAAATAATTGTCTCTATTTCATGTTCGTCCGTGACAATAAGTACCATGGAGTGTTAATATATGTTTGTAGGAAAAATGCTACGAATGGTTTTATTAACGTGGTGTTTTTGCGCCAAAGATTTACATATATTTACAAAAAATGAATTAACATAATTAACTGAAGTTTTAGGGTCAGATTTGTTTAATAATATATCGGCATTATTATTTAATTTATTCGTATTTGTGACTGTTTTAATTGTGTTCCAAAGTCTTTTATTGCTTGTTTTAACTGTTGTTGTTAATTCTGCTTTTTTATATTCTTTTTTCAGTTTTTTGAGTTGTTCATTACAATAATTACGGTAACGTTTGTATGTAGTTACGATTACGTGATCATGCGGATTTTTTTTACTTTTTTGTTGTAATTTGTCGTGATTTCTTAAGCATCTAAAAATACCTGTGGTAATCCAGGGCTTTTTAATAATTTTGCGATTAGAAACTTTAATTGTTTTTGTATTCATTTTCAAAGCATTACTTAGGGATTCTAATAGGAATGTAGCTGCTGAGTCAACATCTACCATGGAATAAATACTTTTAAAGTCTAAAGTGAGAAGGTAATTATCTAAATTGTCGTAATTTACACGTTCTCTAATTTTTGGCGGCAAACTACGTGTATCTAGAGTAGTCTCTAATATAAATATAAGAGTATCATGATCAGTAATGGAAGTCTCCGCAACGTAGCAGGTTGACCGAAGTTTTGTTTTCAATATGACGTGATCTAGACACGTTTTGTCATGGGTAGGAAAGGTGTGGGCAGGTAACATACCTTTAGATTCCAGATTATTTAAGTAATATGGAGATTAGGAGACCTGACTATGTATAACAATATCTATATTCATATCGCCAATTATAATTATGGTTTTATAATACTGATCAAGCATACTACTAAGCGATTCAATAAAATTTGTGGTATCCTTAAATCCAGCTGGTCTATAAATTACAATGACTATGGCATCCTTACATATTTTTAGAAGAATACAATTACAATCTGATATTGACAGCTCCTGCCAGGTTATATTCAAAGATTTTTTGAAATACACCACTACACCCTCATTTTGGGTTGCTTTATTGAGTTTTACAATAGTTATAGCCATCCATTATCGAAATATAGTGGATGGACGGCAACCAACATTCTGTAAGAAGAATTAAGTCCCATTCTAAAGCTGACCTACGTATTAAAACTTTAAGTTCATCTATGTTGCGAGTTATGCTTCTAATGTTTTGATGCATTATTTTTAACTTATGTTTTTGATCAGATATTAACCTAGACAAATTATCCAGGTCGTAAAGTAGTGATGAGTTTGATATTGTAAATTGGTCAACGTCGAAAGTGAATACCAATTCCCGAGAATAAAGTATGATATTCTGATGTAAATATAAGATGAATTAAATTATATAAATAATTTAATTAATTAAAAATTTATTATTTAAAAATGTATGTATTATTATTAATGTAATATTAAATAATTTATGCTTCTAATTATGTTTTTGATCAGATATTAACCTAGACATATTATCCAGGTCGTAAAGTAGTGATGAGTTTGATATTGTAAATTGGAAAAAGAAAAATAAATCATCGCTTAAGTTTTTTGTGTTATCGCCTTTTAATTATATTAGTAATTGAGTACAAAATGCTAATAGACAGTAACCTTTGGCATACTGTTCACAAGAGATTCCATTTCCTTCATTAAGAATGTGAATACCAGTTCCCGAGAATAGAGTATGATATGCTGATGTAAATATACTATTATTAAAAGATGGTTGCAAATGCTTTTGAAGGTATTTGTTGAACATCAATATATAAGCTGAAAGAATTAATACCATAGTTTTCAAAGTTAAATGGATTTTTAGTTTTATGCATTAAATGCAAAATTGGTCACAAATCCAATTATACATTTTTTGGGTACCTGTCCTAAAAATATATTATTAAGAGTTTTACTTGAACACCCGATGGAATTCTTAAAACTTTTACTTCAGCTCGAGTAATAGGATATTTAGCAGTGGTAGAAGCAGCTAAAACTCTTTGATGTGCGAGTAATACACTTGGATTTATTCGTGCTCGTCGAACAATAAGAGTTGCGTCCGTAATGCAAACTTTAAACTTTACATCGTTTGACCCAGCAATTAAATTAAAACTCTCTCAAAAAGCATAGTTTAAAAGGGTTTCCATGTATGCTCGATATGCATAGGTATTATTAGGTGGTGATACAAGTTTTTGGTTTAAATAAACATCAAGTTGACTAAAAAGTGAATGCAGCCAATCATTTACAGGTGCTACTATTGTAGTAGATATCAAGTTAGTTGAATCTTGATTTAATAATTTTGCCTTTATGTGGAGTAATGTATGAGACAAATCTATGTAGTCATCGCCTGTCCCAGGAACTTGAAACTCGATAGGTCAACCATCACCAAGAGATGAAATTGGTTTATAATGAATCCACAATTCATTTTCAATGCTAGTTTGTGTAGACGGTAGTGCAAACAAATCCAATTCTGACTTAATGCACTCGCAAGAATGATTATAAAGGAAAGACATATTTAATTTGAAAATATATATTTGATATTTTTTGGTTTTAGACCAAGTTTTTTCGAAGCTTTCACTTTAGCAGTTAATGGTGGAATGAACGAGGTCAATCGTTTTCTTTTAGTTTTATACCCAGATCCTGTCATGTTAAATTGATCAATTTTCTCATCAGCCTTTCGTTTTAAATTCGTACTAACTTGCTTTAGACGATCTTTTATTGAGGCTTCTGTAGGACACGCTTGAACCATATCCGATAAAAGTACTATTCCAGCGCTTAATGCCTCCTTACCAATCACTCGAGCACCACTTGAAAGTAAAGGTAAAACTGATCTAAATAACCCCCCTAAGAAGCTCCCAATACCATGACCGCGTTTGTATGGTGCACCTTTATAAATTACTCCAAATCCTGACCCAGCTTGATGTGTATAATAATTTTCATATGGACATTTATGATGATCACGAAGAGAATTCATTATTATAATTTTCGGAAATGTAGTTTAATACTTACGGTTCCAAACTGGAATGGTATTTTTTGTCCTGTGCTCGATCTTATAACTATTTTCAGCGTATCGAACTCTCTTCGCATAACAGGTAAGTAGTGAGGTTGAGAGAAAACGTGCATTTTATTTGCACCATAAATGTATTTTGTGGGATCTAATGAAATGACTCTTAGTACTCGTAAAGGAGTCATAACATCACCCACAATCTGAGGATCGATAATGTCGCAATATAGAAATAGTTGAGATGGTAACCCTAAGTGTAAATTAGCAGGACACTTTCCAAAATTTCTCTCTAGGAGATTTTTATTTAGATCATAACCTAGTTGTAAACTTAATTTGGGTGTTAATGTTATGGAAGTTATATTTTTATCCAAAACAGAAATAGACACAAATTTTGTTATTTCATCATAGCGAAATTTCAAGTTCTCTCCGATACCATTTAACACTCTTAAAATATGCTCAACGCTATCATAGTTGTCATAGTTTAAGATAGCTGGAATATGTTTTTTGTAGTACACTATAGATGGTTTATCTTCATTAGGCATTAACATAGATTTTGTTATGTATATAACATTTTAATGATCTTGAACAGTAAACATGGTACATGGATATTGAAACTCGATAAACTTCAACCGACCATTCGCCTTCTAATTTAATAGCTTTTGATAATTCGTTGAAAAATTTGTGGTCTTGTCATCAGGAAAGTATTCAATTGAATTATTGCTGAGCAAAGTTAAATAAAAACTCTTTATTCATATTTCTTTTAAACTAGAAGCTAAAATCCAACTGTTAAATTTATCTGAATAACCTTTCCACTTCACTTATACTTCTTTTCTGTTACCTGAATAACGAGTGTCAATTATTTTATCCATTTTATATTGTGAGGTGGGGTTTTAAGCGATTTTCTGTAATTCTCTTTCATAAAAAGTACCAACTATTGGTTCATTTTGTAAATCTGTTATTATATAAACAACCCGTGGAGATCTATCAATTATTGAAGATATAAAAATATTTCATCACTCCAATTTGATTCATATCCTTTTTGGAAAACATGTTTATATTTAGTTATTCGAACATAATCACCCACATTGAAATCTGGTTTAGGATTTTCTAAAGAAAGTTTGTTTGACCGTCTATCATAAAGATTAGTCCAAACTGTCATAATATTGTTGGAACTTACATCGCATGGGCACTTCTTAATACTAGAGTGAAAGCTGTGATTATAAGAGTATATTAAATCTTGTAAAACATCTATATATTTTATAAGTATTATTATGAGTGAAATAACGCCACATTTTCATTTTTAGTGTTCTTTGAAATCGTTCAACAATACTGGCCTTAATGTCAGGATTGTTAGTGGTATAGTAATTAATCTTTTTGGATTTAAAGTATTTTTGTACATCTTTTGAAATAAATTCTGTGCCTTTATCAGATTGTATATGAGTAGGTGTTAAATTACTTTCAGCAAATTTACTTTCAAAACATTCTTTAGTTGTTTCTGAGTTTTTCTTTTTCATTGGTCTTGCAAAAGCGTACTTACTAAATACATCAATAACACAAAGTATGTACTTGAAACCATCATTATATTGAGAATAAGTTCGCATATCACTTAAATCAGCTTACCACAGTTCATTAATATTTGATAGAATGTACCTATTACGCGGGATTGTTTTTCGAATGAGTTTATGTAATGTGTATGTTTCTTGTGATTTTAACCATTCATTTACTTGCCTTTTATTCATTTTACCCTTCATGGCTTTTGATAATTTATCAATACTACCAAAACCACGATGGATCATAATCATCATTCTCTAGACCATTTCCTATTATCTGGGGTCGGCGCAGTAAATCTTCTTGTTCCATTCCTCTCTATCAGCCGTCATTTCCATACTTACTCCTTTCATTCTCATATCACTCTTCACACAATCGATCCATCTTTTATTCGGCCTTCCTCTGCCCGTGTGTCCCTCCACATTCATATTCAACACTCGTTTTGTGACATGACTTTCATCCCTCCGCATCACATGCCCAAACCATGCCAATCTGCTTCCTCTCACCTTTTCTACCACTGGCGCTACTTTCAGGCTTCCTCTTATATACTCATTCCTTATCTTATCCATCCTTGTCACACCACACATCCATCGTAACATTCTCATTTCATTCGCATGCAGTCTATTTTCATCCTTCTTCTTGACGGCCCAGCATTCACTTCCATACATGACGAATGTCGGATGATCGATTTGTAAATTTTCCCCTTCAGCCTTATTGGCATTCGGGGATCGCACGTTGTGGCTGTGACCCGTCGCCATTTCATCCACCCTGCGTTAATCCTATGCTGCACTGCTCTATCTATTCCGCCGTCGCCTTGAATGAGGGAACCGAGGTACTCGAAATCTGAGCAGGTAGGCAGTATAGCGCCATCCAACGACATGGGCACAGGACTGGAAAGACCGCCGAAATCACAGCACAGATATTCGGTTTTGGATCTGCTGATCTTCAAGCCAACACTTTCCAGCCTCTGTTGCCACCCCGTCAGTCTGCTCTGTACCTCGATGCCTTCTTCCCCGACAAGCACGATGTCATCGGCAAAGAGCATGCACCAGGGTGCCTCATCCTGCAGGTCCGACGTCAAAGCGTCCATAATCAGTAGGAAGAGGTAAGGGCTCAATGCCGACCCTTGGTGCAGCCCTACCGCCACATCGATACTGCCCGTAGTTCCCGCGGCAGATCGTACACATGTACGGGATGCTCTGTATATAGCACGGACTAACCTCACATACTTCCCAGGCATACCTTTCATCTTTAACGCCCACCACAAAACCTCACGGGGAACCCGATCATACGCCTTTTCAAGGTCGACAAAAACCATGTGCAGATTTTTATGCACGCGCTTGTACTTTTCGCACAATTGGCGTAATGCGAAAATGGCTTCTGTCGTACCTCGACCGGGCATGAATCCGAACTGGTTTTGTGTTATCTCACACTCTTCTCTCATTCTTTTCTCTATTATTCTTTCCCAGACTTTCATCGTATGTGACATGAGTTTTATTCCCCGGTTACTGCTGCAGTTTTGAACGTCTCCTTTGTTTTTAAAAATGGGGACCAGTATACTACTGCACCATTCCTCAGGTATTTGTTCTTCCTGCAACAATTTACCGAAAAATAAACTCAACCACTTCCATCCATCCGCACTCAGCAACTTCCACACTTCTACTGGTATTCCATCTGGGCCGACCGCCTTCCCATTCTTCATATTCCTAACAGCCATTTTTACTTCTTCCACACTAATTTCTCTCACTAAGCCCATATTCACTGGTGGGTTTTCAAGCATACCATTCCATTCATTCTCCTCATTCATCAATTTCTCAAAATACTCCTTCCATCGCTTCTTTATACTTTCATCGCCAGTCAAAATCCTTCCAGAATCATCTTTTATACATTTTACATGTGAAACATCTCTTCCATTCCTTTCTCTCGCTTTTGCAATTTGAAAAAGTCGTTTTTGACCTTCGGGGCTTTCAAGGGACCGATATAATTTATCTTGCGCCTCTGCCCTACAAATAGCAACTTCCTTCTTTGCTCTCTTCTTACATTCTTTATACGCCCCTCTCTTACTTTCTTTTATGGAATCATTCTGGTCTTCTACGCTCTGCCATTCTTTAAAGGCATTTTTCTTTTCTCTCAAAACTTCTCTAATACTTTCACTCCACCACCACCCATCCTTATCTATCATACGCTTCCCTTTTGTTTCTCCTAACACCTTCCTTGCCACACTTCGGATACAATCAGCCATTTCCTTCCAGCACACATTCACACTCATTCCTTCCATATCAGCTATCTCTATCATCTTGTTTACAACTAGCTCTCTAAATTCACTTGCATACTCCTCCTTATGCAACAAATGCCACTTTATTTTGGGTGGGGGACGATCCTTATGTTTGTTGAAGCGAACAGTTAAGCAGATGTCAGCCAGCAGAATTCGGTGCTGGGATACTAAGTCTTCACCTGGAAGCACTTTGCAGTTTTTTACACTCTTGATTTGGTTCCGTCTTATCAGAAGATAGTCGATCTGTGTCGCGTGGTGGCCACTTTTATAAGTAACAAGATGCTGATCTCGTTTTTGGAACCACGTGTTTACTACAGCCAGGTCGAAAGCACATGCTGCTTGCAGAAGAACTTCCCCCTCACGGTTCCGCACTCCGTACCCCCATCCACCGTGTACTCTTTCATACCCGTCATTCACTCTCCCTACATGTCCATTAAAATCTCCTCCCATATAAACATCCTCACTCTCAAGTATTCCCATCATCATACAATCAAATTCCTCCCAAAACTTCTCTTTCACACTCTCTTCACAGCCTGTTTGCGGAGCATACACACTTACAACATTCACTACTTTGTTTTCAATCATTAATTTAACAACTATCATTCTGTCATTTACTCTTTTCACATCTGTCACTCGTTCTTTCATTCCACTATCTAACACAACTCCTACTCCATTTCGCTTCCCATCACTTCCACAATAATAAAACTTGTATCCTTCCCCAATCTCTCTTGCTTTATTGCCCTTCCATTTTGTTTCCTGCAAACAGACCTTTTCAAAACCTCTAATTCTCTTCCTCTTCCTCGTCCTACATTCCAGCTTGCAAACCTCACTCTGACATTCTTCTCTCTCCGGGCTCGCCTCTTACGTCGCACCCGCTCCGTAAGGTGCGACAACCCTTGCCCACTTCCCACAGGAGCCGGGTGCTGCCCCTGCGCGTCGCCTGCGGGGTACGCCCTAGCCCTGTCATATATCCCACAACTCGTAATATTCATAGGTTTACTGCACTTAAGCACTATGCTCAATGACCTCAATAGTGCCTCCCAACGGATAGGTCTTAAGATGAACATGGACAAAACAAAGATCATGTTCAATGTCCATGTCACACCTATGCCGGTAGTTGTTGGGAGCACTATGCTCGAAGTTGTTGACGAATACGTTTACCTGGGACAAATAGTCCGACTAGGTAAGTCCAACTTCGACCGAGAGGTCAATCGACGGATTCAACTCGGCTGGGCAGCGTTCGGGAAATTACGGCATATCTTTTCGTCAGGTATACCTCAATCTCTAAAAACTAGATTGTACAACCAGTGCGTGTTGCCAGTGATGACTTACGGATCTGAGACGTGGTCCTTCACTGCTGGCCGTATGAGGACGCTTAAGGTCGCTCAGCGAGCTATGGAGAGGGCTATGCTCGGAGTTTCTCTGCGTGATAGACTCAGAAATGAGGATATCCGCAGTAAAACCAGAGTGACCGACATAGCCCAACGGATTAGTAAGCTGAAGTGGCAATGGGCCGGCCATATAGCTCGAAGAACCGATAACCGATGGGGAAGAAAGGTTCTCGAGTGGCAGCCTCGTACCGGTAGGCGTAGTGTAGGGCGACCCCCCACTAGATGGAGTGACGACCTGGTAAGACATGCAGGAAATCGATGGATGCAGGTGGCTCAGGACCGTGCTTTGTGGCATTACTTGGGGGAGGCCTATGTTCAGCAGTGGACTTGTGAAGGGCTGTAATGATGATGATGATGACTGCATTGGATTTGGCAAAAGTTTTACAGTCGGCCGCCTGCCTGACACCAACCCTCTTTGGGTATGCTATTGTTAGTAGAGGAAGCTACCATTTTGGGAAAAGGAAAAAGAAGGTTGGGGGTAGGAGCGCAGGTGTAAGGATACTGTTATCTCGGCAGGAAAGGTATGAGAATAACAGTAGCTCGGGGAGCCGGGGTCGCGTACCCGTATTCCATAACAGGATCACCGGAAAGGTAGACCAGCATGAAAACCCCCTGACTACGATTAGATGGATCATAATAAATCCTGTTAATTTCTTCTAGTACGGGGTCCATTTTTCCTACTCAAGCCTTTTTCGTATTTTAGTTGTAGACTTTTTATCTCTACTGCTCGGTGTAGAAAACTCTTGAACTTCAATCTCAGAGGGTTTGTTCAGATCTTTTGCTTGAAGTTGGTTAATAAACTCACATCTCTTTGGATTTCCAATATAAGTAAGTGGTACTTTAATATCTTTTAATGCTTCAGCAAATCTATCCCACTCTACTGGATCACTTCTTTTTAAGGGTCTTAGTGAATCATTTATTAAATCAACAATATTACTTCCAGGAATTTTTTCATTATCAATTATGACTGTACCTTCATTATCCCAATGTATTTTACTTTTACTTGTTTTAACTAAGTTTAATAATAACTGTCCTTTTTATTATAAGTTTTTGGCATTAAATTGAGTATTTGAGTTGGCGTGTAAAGTGGATTTTCATCATTTTCTTTACTTTTAATGGATCGATTCTCCTCCAACAAAGATTCAGCATTAACTGAAGTTTTTAGATGTCTATTTTTATTTTTAAAACCTATTTTTGATTCATATGAAACTTCATTAGATGTATCAGAATAAATTGGTAATCTGAGTGATTGATGATCCCCTTCGGTAAAATAAAGGTATCTTTGCCGTGTTTGTAAATATAACATCCATTTTTTTTTTTTGGTCTTCCGTCTTACTATTCATAATATTTTGCATTTCAATATCTAATCGAGATAAATTACTATTAACCTTATTTTCTTGTTTTAATTTTTCAATCAATCCAATTTCGATAAGTATCATTTTCTTTGCATTTTCCATGTTAACTGGCTAGTCCACTCACTAATTCACTCAATATTGCACCTAATATTATTGGTAAGAAAGCTCCTCCTTTTTTGTATAATTATATTTTTCTTAGTTTATGTTTACACTTACGCACGAGTTTACGGAGTATATTTTTGTGTTTATCCCGATCTTTAAGAGGCACTTTTTCTTGTAAAACGTTATGAATACACTCACAAATACAGTTAATTTCTTCTTCATCACACGTTTTAATTAACGCTCTTTGATATTTTGGTTTAAGCGTATGCAAAACGTTTAGCAAATGTTTAGGCGTTGTGAGTAGACGATGCATCATTTAACAATGATTTGAGTTGTTTGATTCTTTGTGTATTTAAACTCTTTTGTGGGGACGTAGACTGTACAGAAACCATTAAATGGGAAGACATTTGTCTTGATACGACAAAAATCATTGGTTTTCTGTTTTAAATCGACCATTAAATATACATGCGCCTCTAGAGTTGCATTCCTGTAGGCATCTTCAATGAATTTTTGGTTATCTGGTAACACTTGTCGTGCTAAATATCTTATTTGAGTTTTATCTCGAGGATTTTTAAAATATATTATATAACTTGAGTTTAAAGATATGTCTCTTATGCCCTATACCCTGATGAAGTTACAAAATTTAACTTCCCACATCCACTTGGTCCTGCCACAATAGCAGTAAACGGATGTATAAAGTGAAGCATTACACACGTCTAAAGTTCTAAGGGGTGAAATTAAAAATGAAAGTGTTGGTGTAGGTAAACAATTAATATATATTGTGTACTATAACTAATGTTTTTGGGAAATCAAACAAAGTTTATGATTAATTAAAAATTTTATTTTCAACAATAACCACTTGTAAAAAACCCACACTTCATCACAATAATAATGTAAAATTTTGTGATTATTTTTTGCAAATATATGATTATTACACACATAACGTTTGTTTAAATTTATGAAATTTACCAAATCATTGTATTTTGGACATTTGTACTCTTCAATATTAAAAATTCTATCATTCGTCGTCAACATTTTTTAAAATTGTTTTTCTGCTGAACCACCTTTGTATGCGATCACTTCGTCTTTGCACAAATTTCTAATGTACTAATTTAATATGGGAATGATGTTCTCTTGTTTGAAGGCACATTTTAATTTTTCGGTCACGTCAAAATATGGAATGCCGTGCACGTGTGTTTCGCAATAACGAACAGTTTGTTTTGTCTTTTGGCAATAAATAATTGAAAGGATAACTTGGCCGAAACAAATAATCATAAAACATTTAATAAACATAATAAAACATTTACGAAAGAAAAACTGTACATTGAGTATTTTTGGGGAAAAAATAAGTGGCTTTTGTTAGAAAAACGTAACTGATGACAAAAAGTGACTTTTTAGAATTTTTGTCTGTCTGTTTATCTGTGTGTATGGTACGGCTTCACGCCAAAACTACTGGATAGATTGAATTGAAATTCAGCAAAAACGTTCTTTGTAAACCAAGAAAGGCTTTAGGCTACATATTATCACGCCGTATGTTATAGGAGGTAAGCAGTATTGATTTTAAAATGTTTTCTTCGTAATTGAATGCACAATTTGACATGTTATTAGTAAAATAAAAATAAAAATTTAATTCTGGGAACATAATAATTACGCTATTTTTATCAAGGAGCGGGGCAGTAATATTATAAATTGCAAGGGAACAGCTATTTAACAATATGCCAACGGGGAATTTAGCAGTAAGGTCAGGCAACCGTTTACTGCATTAAATGGTGCAAGTTTAAATCCCATAATATTGTTTTTAAAAATCGTAATTTTTGTTTAATTTTTGCACTTTTTACGTACATTAGGAAATCTGAGAACTTTACATGTCCTATCTAATTGTATGGAGAGTTTCACACCAATATTACTAAACAGATTGATTGGTGGTACAACAAGTTACACTATCATGAAGTCAAGTCAAACTTTTGGTTCTAAGTTATATCTTACCAAGCACATTTGTTGCAGGTAATTGATTTAAGTATGTAATTCTTAATTTTGTCACTTGCTGCTGTTACCATATTTTTTTAATGCAAAAATAATGTACTTGTCTATTAAATTAACGACAATTTAGTTTTAATTCATAATTTAACTAATTCATTTGGGTAAATATTATGTAGTTTCCGTTTACTAACTAGATGGCGTTGACGTCGAGTTAGATCGCGCTATGGTTTCGTTCCCGTTTCGTCGTGAGCGTAATGCACTAAGTTTGTCCGCAGAAACTAGCACGCAGCGCCAATTACGACTAGAATTTAAACGAGTCCGCACTACTGCTTCTCGATCTCAGGAAAGTGTGGGACAACGAGAAATGCGTTTAGCTATCGACCGGGATCGTCATTCTTTGTCTCGCGCATCCGAAATGGTTACACAGAGGGATCAGAGGTTGAGTCTTCAGAATATCCGCTCTGAGACTGCTCGATCACTTGAGAGCAGTCAGGAGCGTGAGATACGACTTGCGCGTGACTGAGAACGTAGGCAAAAGCAAGGGTTTTTTTTTTAAAGTGATTTGCAATATTGCAAATTGCTTTGAAAATTGTTTTTTTTTTTTAATTTATTTATATCATTGTAGTAAATACATGAGTTAAATGTAATTAACTTGCAAAAACCGTGAGGTTTGTCCGCAAGTTACAGTCTCACACAATTAAAGGTATAGTACAATCACATACATGCGCGCGCGCGCGTGCGTGTGTGTGTGTGCGGGTGTGTGTGTGTGTGTGTGTGTGTGTGTGTGTGTGTGTGTGAGTGCGCGTTTGCGCGCGTGTGTGTGTGTGTGTGTGAGTGCGCGTTTGCGAGTTCGTGTGTTTGTGTGTGTGTGTGTGTGTGTTGCCTGTGTGCGTGTGTACGGTGTGTGTGTGTGTGTGTGTGTGTGTGTGTATGCATGTGTATGTGTATGTGTGTGCGCGCGCAGTGTGTGTGCGTATGTGTGTGTATGTGCGTGTGAGTGTTTGCGTGTGCGTGTGCGTGTGTGCGTGTATGTGTTGTGTGTGTGTGTGTGTGTGCTCGCATGAGTGGTGTGTGTGTGTGTGTGCGTGTGTGCGCCTGTGTGTGCGCGTGTGTGCGTTGGCGTGTGCGTGCGCGTGCGTGTGCGCGTGTGCGTGTGTGTATATAAACCTCTCATAACTTTTTGAACGGCCTGATCGATTGAGATGCGGTTTGCGGCGTTCTAAAGATCTCAATGTGGAATAAATTTGGTGATAATAGGAACTGATTCAGATGAGTATATTTTGAGAAATCTAAAAAATTATTTCGATTCGAATTCGAAAAAATATTAAAAATCGATTTCAAGGCTTAAAAAGTAATCTTTTTTCGAATAGGTTCGACAACAGTAGGTAAATATTTGGTACATGTCATGATGTGTCATGTCTTCCTCTGAGAAATGCTTTTTAAGGGGATATAGAAAGTCAGCTCAAATTCTAATTTCGCCCCCACTTCCCCGCGCGTCGTATGCTATGTACCGACATGTTTGTAATCACTAATACTGTAAGTAGATAGGTCGTTAGATAATTATTTCATTAGGTTTATCATATTTATGCCTGTTTCTTTACGCCAACCAAGTCGCTTCTTATTTTTATTACGGTTATTTCCCATTTTAATTTTACGTCGTCCTGTTTTGTAATGTGTATCCTGATCGTAAATGACACATATTCCCCCTTCAAAGGCCGAAGCGACACTGACCAGGTGGCAGGAAACAAGCTTCAAGACGCCGATAGTTTAGGTAATTTATTTTTACAGTGAAAATAATGGTAATTAAAAAAAAGTAAAAACATAAGCCCTGCTTTATAGTTAGTTCAGTTAGTATGCAAAGTTTCATGATCTAATTTAAAGTATTTTATGAATACTAGCGGTTGATATTTCAGTTTGGAGGTAACTTTGGATTTTTTTCTATTGAGAAAATTTTATGGAATTGTGTTTTCGCCTAACATAGTACTTAATATTAATCCTCAACTTTACCATATATTTATTTGAAAATTAATGCTGCAATATTTTCGGTATAAGGGAGGATCTTGCTAAGCCATTTGAAGTTATATTTCCCCTTAACTTTAATAACAAATAGTTAACTATTAATACTAATAGAGTATGATACGGCTCAATCGGGGAAGGACCACGCTCTTACAAAATACCAGTGTAAAGCAGGAGCTTAATTTTGCTGTGTTTCGTATAGTAGTGTAGAGAATTGGAGACCCTCTTTACTTTTAAGGGGATATAGTAAGTCAGCTCAAATTCTAATTTCGCCCCCACTTCCCCGTGCGTCTTATGCTATGTACCGACATGTTTGTAATCACTAATACTGTAAGTAGATAGGTCGTTAGATACTTATTTCATTAGGCTTATCATATTTATGCCTGTTTCTTAACGCCAATCCAGTCGCTTCTTATTTTTATTACGGTTATTTCCCATTTTAATTTTACCTCTTCCTGTTGCGTAATGTATATTCTGATCATAAACGACACAACTTCCCCCTTCAAAAGCCGAAGCGATATTAACCGGGCGGCAGGAATCAACCTTCAAGACGCCGATAGTTTAGGTAATTTTTTTACAGTGAAAATAGTGTAATATATAGTGTAAATAACATAAGCACTGCTTTATAGTTTGTTCAGTTAATATGCAAAGTTTCATGATCTTACTTAAAGTATTTGAATAACAGCGGTTTATTGTTCAGTTTGGAGGTAACTTTGGATTTTTTTTTCTATTAAGAAAATTTTACGGAATCGTGTTTTCGTCTAACATAGTTCTTAACATGAATCCTCAACTATACCATATATTTATTTGATTTTAATGCTGTAATATTTTCGGCATAACGGAGGATCTTGTTAAGCCATTTGAGGTTATATTTCCCCTTAATGAAGCATTCTATCCTAGTCTTCCGATATGACAACTCATACTTATTTTGATACTTAATCGAGAATAGGCCTAGGTGTATACGGGCCGCAGCATCCACTTACCATCGGGTGGGCAGTGTGCACTTTGTCAGACTTATTCAATATAAAAATTAAAATGTAAGTCTTTTTTTTTCTTTCCATAATAAATAGTTTAAATATTTATCATGTGGTTGTGGTATAAGGGAATCCATTACTCCATTTCGCCCGTCCGGCGTCGAGTAGAGAATGAAAAAATGGTATCTGTCATGCTGCTATCATCCTCGGGGGATTTAGGCAGAGTCGATTGAGCAGCGAGCTACTTCGAACACGTTTAGCCAGAAACATACTCGTATGGGCTCAAATAGTAAATTGTAAAACAAGTGATATCTGAGTATAGAACCGGAGACATCAATGGCGAGTACATCACTTACCTTTGATGACAACAACAACGATATAGAATGATGGCAGAATCGGTGGAGGACCTAAGCACTACATACAATGACCTCATAAGTATCTTCCAACGGATGGGTCTTAAGATAAACATGGAAAAAACTAAAGTCATGTATAACGTCCATGTCACACCTATGTTGGTAGTTGTTGGGAGCACTACGCTCAAAGTTGTCGACGTGTATGCTTTTTAACTAGGACAAGGAGTAAAAAAGAAGTTAAATAAATAATGTTATTTTATTAAAAATTTTCACTTACATAATATAATCCAACGGAGCAGCGATAAAAGAGAATTGAGGAAATAACAAGAGGCGTTCTGGCAACGTGTGAAAATTCAATTACCGGCGACGTTTTGCAATACCTGAACTCAAAAAAACAAAGTGGAATTTAAAATTGATAATAACTTCACAACAGCGCCACCTTCTAGCATAGCTATTAAACATCGTTTTGACAACATAAATATTAAATAAAACTATTTTTAAGTTACTTATTTTTAATTTTCGACGTTATGGGTGCTTTGCAGCCACGACGTCCCGATGTTCCGAGGTAACTTTGTACATCAGGTCGTAAACTCTCTCCCCCCGTCCCTCCGTGATCATGTACGTAACATCGAGAATTAAAAATAAGTAAATTAAAAACGATATTTTTTTATTTCATTTTATGGAATAAGGATGGCAAACTAGCACACAGTCGACCTAATGAGAAATGAATGCTGTGACCCATAGACATGCAGATTCGTTGAGGACTATGATGGAATGATTCGTTTCCAGTTAAAAAAAGTTCGTTAATATAATATATTTTCATCAATGTGTAGTGTTAAGAAATCATTACATAAATATATAAATACTATATAATGTAAATACGACCATCATCGGTTAAGTCGCAAAATAATATTCACTCCTCCAATATTTTTTGGTTTGTCGAGACGTTGAAAAAAAAAAAAAAAAAAAATATATATATATATAGTACCCGGTTGACCGAGCTTTGCTCAGTATTTTTCGCTCGTTTTTTTTTTAATTCGTGTGTTTTGGAAATTATATTTAGATACAAATTATATACTGATGAAATACGAATAATATTTTTTGATCGTAGTGACATAACAGAAAAAACTGAACTGGTTATTTGAATAAAAAATCATGAGTGCAATTAGTTTAATTTAAATTTTCGTGTTTTTTAAAAAATACTAAAAAAAGGGCACGAAAAAATAGATTTTCTCAAAAAAGAAAGGAACTTGAAAAAAAAATTAAAAAAAGTCGGTCGGTCGGTCTGGGCTCGAACCATGGTATTACGATTTTGTGACCGCCCTATATACTAATTAAGCTATGTGTAATCATTAATAAACCGTCAAAATTTACCTTCTTATTCTAACGATATGGTAGCAGTTTTTCATTGCCTAAAAACACGGACAAAAAGACATTTTTTAAAATAAATCCTAGCTAGATCGATTTATTGCCCCCGAAATTCCCTGCTCACAAAATTTTATGAAAATCGTTGGAGCCGTTTCCGAGATTCCGATTATATATACATATATATATATATATATATATATATATATATATATATATATATATATATATATATATATATGATATATACATATATATATATTTATATATACTATATATCGGTTCCGAGATAAAAACAAATCACAAAATCTTGGCCTGATAAATTTTATCAATCAAAAGCAGAGCCGGCCTCGCTGTCTCGAGATGGTAGTGGACGGCGTTTAGGTTAGAGTGAAGTCCCCTGATATTGCAGAAATTCGCGGACAGTTGTAGTCTTGAGCGGAATTTTGCCCCCCCCCCCCTCCCAAGAATACGCGGGGTAGCCTGAGCACCCACGCTCAGAAGTGGAGAAACATGGTCGTGGATGCTCAGCGAGGGATTCTCCAGGGGTGCTGGTACCCTAGTGGGGTAGTCTATCATTATTTAATTCCGCTACCATGTTGATGGGGGGAGGTTTGGGCCTCCGGCCACCTGCACTCACCAGACGAAACACGGAAGCAGAGCTTCCACTTCACGCCGGTACATCGGGTTTATCAAAAAAATAAGATCGATAAGTGTATGATTATTTATTATATCCTTAAACTTAATGAATTACTTGATATATTTATCTATATTATAAAACGATTTATATTTAAATACATAGTAAAAATATTAAGTGAAACACGATGAAGAATTCACGGATTGTGCAATTGATCGCGATTTGTTAGTTACAATCTAGGCTGTTATTACATAAAAACTTATATTATAATATGATGAAGAATTTATAAAACTTTATTACTTAAATTTAATAATTATATTTAAATACCACTACGACTATTTCGTATTTAAAGAATACAACATAATTACGATAATGTAAGCTATAGAAAATTATGTTTAGATTCGCGTCATTCTGAGTATTTTTAAAAGTCGACTTTATCACATTTTTCATACACTATTTGCAAAAATATTACTTTAATACAAGAAAACATTAATAAGACATTGTTGATATATAAATACCAGCAAAAATCAATAAAATTCAATACTCACGGCATATTTTATCACCTCTTTAAATCCACTCAAGCGTCACTTCACTCATTAAAGTTTAACTAACAAAGTTTCAATATTTTTCGTCCAAAAGGTTGGTAATTTTGATCATAATCTATGATTTATATATATTTTTTTTTGGTTTTAATACGTAATAGTTAGACTCTGTGCGTTTAAAATATGGTCTAAATTCAATTAAAAGAACTTCGACGCTTTGCAACTACAGTTGCATAGAGCAAAGTTAAGGATTTTGTTTTTTGCAACTGTGGTTGCAAGAAGCAAACGAGCGGGTAGAGTAAACATACATTGAAAGTGTTGAGTAAATCGTACGTCTATAAAAAAGTATCGGCGGCCGCAGTGATTTCATGCTCTGTGGTTTGTAGTGACGTCACGCCGCACGCTTGTCACTGAAACCATACCTTTAGTATACGTAAACGTAGTTATTATAATTATATACTCTTTGGTTATGTGTAAAAAACTGAGTACCTGCTCCTTACAAGCGTGTGCAGTACGGGGCGTTCAGTGGACATAACAAACACACGTTGTTATTATTACTGTGTCCTGAGATTCCTTACCTTACCGCGGTGACGGTGTACGAATATACACTTACACATATAATCCCATTGGTGTCGTAATAGGCGACAGAAGGAAACAAATCAGGAGATGAGCAGCAGCGTCTTCCTAATAACGACTAATATTAAAAAAAAACCCTGACGCAGCATCGTGTGAATATTGTGATCTTGTATATACCTGTCTAGATAATCAAAGGCTTAAGCATTACATCGGACTGGTAGATTAGAACGAATGTTAGCTCTGCGTTGGATATTCGTTGCATTATGTTGCTCTCATTGGTAGTAGTTGCCTTGTTCAAATCTGAGAAAAAAAAACATCATTATCATCACAGCCATCAATTAAATCATCCATCATATTCTCAATGACGCGAACGAAAGATATCATTTAATTAATGTATTTTACAATGTTTTATTGTGTTTATATTTATGCCACCTACTTGGTCGAGTTTGCTACATCTTTTTGGCACTCATTAACACAAACATTTACCTTTTACTTGTTAGTGAAACGAAGCTCGTACATTAATTGAGTTAGGCTTGGTTTAAGTTAATTATTGCATCAAACTTCTATATACGCCTTATTCATAAAATATTTTTTCCTTTTTTTTTCAATTTATTGGGCTGGCAGTCATGGAAAGAATCTGTTTATACAATTATGAACTATAAAATAATTATGCCCTTATCCTTAATATCATCACAGTTTATATTAAGCAATGTGTGATTCGTCGAAGTTGTCTAACCGCTCGATTGCTTGCGAACAAAAAAAGGCTAGGTTAGTTTGCCAGTAATCGGGACTGTGTTTCTTACGTTCGACCCGCCGTCAATAAAACTTAATTTATGACGTACTCGAGAGGATCACTTCAAATATTTTAAATTTTATAAATAGCCATTGAAATAAGAAATAAAAATACATATGTTATTCTATCAAAATATTATTACAATAATATTTTAGAGGTGTTGAAATCACAAGTACAAGCCATTTTAGCGACTTTTTGTAAAACATCGGGTTTATCAAAAAAAATAAGATCGATAAGTGTATGATTATTTATTATATCCTTAAACTTAATGAATTACTTGATATATTTATCTATATTATAAAACGATTTATATTTAAATACATAGTAAAAATATTAAGTGAAACACGATGAAGAATTCACGGATTGTGCAATTGATCGGGATTTTTTAGTTACAATCTAGGCTGTTATTACATAAAAACTTATATTATAATATGATGAAGAATTTATAAAACTTTATTACTTAAATTTAATAATTATATTTAAATACCACTACGACTATTTCGTATTTAAAGAATACAACATAATTACGATAATGTAAGCTATAGAAAATTATGTTTAGATTCGCGTCATTCTGAGTATTTTTAAAAGTCGACTTTATCACATTTTTCATACACTATTTGCAAGAATATGTGTAATAAAACTGAGTACCTGCTCCTTACAAGCGTGCTGCAGTACGGGGCGTTCAGTGGACATAACAAACACACGTTGTTATTATTACTGTGTCCTGAGATTCTAATACCTTACCGCGGTGACGGTGTACGAATATACACTTACACATATAATCCCATTGGTGTCGTAATAGGTGACAGAAGGAAACAAATCAGGAGATGAGCAGCAGCGTCTTCCTAATAACGACTAATATTAAAAAAACGGTTGAACCTGCCATCGACCAGATTTCAAATATCACCCTATGAGGCCAATCTACGGGAGAGACCGAAGTTCATCAGTGGCGGCGCTGTCGTCGCGCCGCAAGCGAAACACACCGAAGCCTAAATCACGCTATCATCACGCAATCATTATTCCGAATCATAAACAGTATATATAGAACATCTCCAAACTATCACACGGTCGCTCCCCGGGCAGAACACCTTGCTCGGCGGGAGATCTCCCCTTTTCCTTCCTCGGCCACAGTGATTCCAACACACATCATACATTTAAAATGGCGGAAAAAAATTACAATATCAATACTCTCTTTTATATTGACTTAGTGTCCCGCCCCAGATACTCTTCCATTACCTTCCGGGCTTCTCTCCAAGCTAGTGCAGTCAGGTGACTTTTATTCCTCCTACGATGTTAGATGCAGAAATTATGTTCCCTATTTCCTTGTTATTCCCTACCGCGTCGTCCCATTCTCTAATTAGTTTATCCCAGAATCTTCCGAATGATCTTTTTTCGGCCACTAAAAGCTTTCTTTGTTAAGTGTTTGCATCCAAGCTTCACATGCGTATATCAAGATTGTAGATATAACGTACGTTACACGTACGTTATACGTAATACGTAAAGATCGTGAGTGTAGGAATAAGGACGCCTTTAGTATACCCTCAACTTTTGTATATTTTTGTGATGCTACTATTTCCTTAGTGTATAATAAAGAGTATTATTGTATTGGTTTTGTTTGAAACAAAAAAAGAAAAACACGAATTATGGATAAAATAAATTGCGTCTACTACTAAATAAATTGTACTTAACAAAAGCCTTGACTTTTGCTATTCGTTTGTATTAAGTTAATGTAACGTAATATTTACCTATTTTGATTACGGTACGCTCTAAGCTGCTGGCGAGTATTAAATCAATCAACCGACGTGTCAAACACGAAAGGGCTGCCTTGAAGCTCGAGGTCACTAGCGAACTAGGGAGAGGGCTATCCTCGGTGTTTTTCTAAGTGCAAAAATTCAAATTGTGGAAATCCGCAGTAGAACCAGGGTTTTCAACATTGCTCAACGGTTCAGTAAATTGAGGTGGCAATGGACCAGCTGTATAGTTCAAAAACTGACAACTGCCTGGTAAGAAAGGTTCTTAAGTACCATTCTTGTACCGGAACCAGCCTTCTAAACTAAGCGCAGGGCGGCCTCTCACGAGATGAAGTGACGATCAAGTAATCTCGGTGCATAGTGTTTGCATTGAACTTGAAGGGACTGTAATGGTGAATTCTAATTATGTCCTGATGATTTAAAATTGGCTTATAATATTTTATTTTAAACTTAAATTATTACACTTGATGACTTACAACTTAAATGATTGACTGACTTAATTACATTTGATTGCAACATTAATTCTCGTATAAATTGATAATTGTTATCCTGCTTACTAATCAGTATCCCAAAGGAAATTCGCTACTTGAATTTCAATTAGGCCGTTAGAAGCTTGTGCTTGTTAGCGCGTGTGATGAGAATTAACGCAGTAAATTGCGTCCGACATTTGAACACAAAACCAGTGTCAATACCAAATGAGGCGAATAAGACAAAACTAATATTAAATAGCTGTAAAGGTTTTGAAAACAAATTGTGATTTCGCATCTAAAACGGTATAATTCGACATTCGTAATACAGAATACAGAATCGTACAGAAATGGAGTAAAATAATTTGACATCATCTGTCTATCCATCTGTTTAAAATGTGAGTCTCTTCAAGGCATGAGTGAATATGTTCTTTTTAAATAAAGACAGTGCGCTTAACCATCGAATCATAGACATTAAAATAAAAGCAATTGTAATAGATAATCCTAGTATAATTCATTAAATTAAGCTTTTAGTTTTGTACCGTGTAATGGCGGTGTAAGATTATCCTCTACACCGTATCATCCCACGGATGTCGCAAGAGGTGACAGAGGGTGAGGAATCGGGAGGTAAGTAACGAGAGGTAAGTAAGGAGAAAACTGCGGTTGCCAACCTGTGTGACAAGTGTGGCAACTATGGAAAACATCCCCCAACATAAAGAAGCAGCCCCCAGTCTCCAGCGGTCCTGTTGTTACTGGGTACGATAGTGACCATGGTGTAGAGGAGCAAGTCGCGATATTTATTCTAAACGGTGAGTAGAATAAATTACGCGACAAACTTATAAATTTCGTAAGAACGTGATCATATTGTTAAAATAAAAGCATAAAAAATAGTCACGTCAAATTATTGTAGATGCTCTTAATTTAAAACTTCGTACCTACTATGTACGTACTTACGTACCTTTTACGTATTCTTCAAGTTGGATACTTGCCACAACCATAACGAAATTCCGTCTATCCTTATTAGCAATTTATTTTTGCGCTCGTTAAGACTTTATCCTGATAGGAAACTAACATATCAGAATGTTCTACCAAATTAAACCGTGCAAATATCTACAGATTTATATCTATGTTGTAGATAGATTTCCTATGGTTTTCAGGATGAATAAAAAACGATTGTCATCTCGTCAGGGAGGCGGCTGAGGGCAAGGCAGAGCAGAGTTCTCTTGTAATTTGTTCTTCCTATTTCTGGTAAGGCCTGGAAGTCGAATGAATTCCCAGCAAATGGCGCAGCTTTCTAGTGACTTACTAAAAACTTCTCTGCCTCACCTCCTATGGCCATTATTCTTTATTTTACGAAATATAATATATATATATATATATATATATATATATATATAAAAATATATATATATTAGTCTTAGCTTACAATTTCCTACTTACGTTAATACATAAGTGCGCACTCGGTGAAGAAATGAAAGCGCAATTTTTTAATTTATTTTATTTAAGTGTATGCTGCTGGCCCTGCGGCTTTTACAGCTCGAAATAGACTCGTGAGCGATTACTTACGAGCTCAGTGAAGCACCTCTGCTTACGAGCCCCCAGCCCTGCTTTTGAAGTGAGACTCCTTTGGCGACGGGGAGGGGGGACTCGATGTGATTCCCTCTAATACCCACCACATCTAATGAGGGAAACTTACTTTACTAAAAACGCCCCGTATCGCGATTGTTAAACCTCGTGTACGGGGTGTGTATATGACCTCGCGCTCGCCCGGCGAATGCGGTGTAATCTAGTGTTCTGTACTAGTGTAATGTCTGAATGTGTATGTGTTGTGTCTATACGGGTTCCCTCTCCTTTGGAAGGAGGGGGGGTCGATTAATTCATGGAGGTGATCTCGTCATCGGGATCGAGACGAACGTTCCTGGGACGTATCCTGATGGAGGCAGCTCTCTCTCAAGGGAGTACGAATCTACCTCCACCCCCAACGGATTTTGGTGCTCTTTGATCAAATCGAAGTGTGGGTAAACTGAGGAATAAATATTATTCACAATTTTTAACTATCTTATTTTTATAAAATAACTTTTAAATCTAAAATATATAGTATAAACTAAACTATATATTAGAAATTAAAGTACTTAGTAAACACTACTTATTCAAAAACATTACCAAGGCATATGATGAAATATTATAATATATGTAGGAATCGTCACATGGCCATCCCCATTAGTTGCACCGCACTGCCCGTACGGTTAAATGCTGTCGTGCACAATCTAGTTTTGCTAAGTTACGGGAAACTTCATAATCTGATGCATTTTGTGTAGGTATATAAATTTCACTTCCTTATCGCAATCTCATAAAAAAATTGGCTCATATTATATGGATGAAACAATGACCTGGATATTGCAGATCAGTAAAGTTAGCCGTTATCGTCTACAAAAATTTATTCCTTTTGAAACCAAGTTTGTATAATTTAGAGGAAGAAACCCTCATTTATCTTATATCGATTATGTGGACGTATTTTGACGGCTCGGATGGTATTTGACGGCTCCGTGGCGCAGTGGCTTAGCAATAAGTTACAGTGCTAAGAGGCGCGGGTTCGAATCCCGCACGGAATGAGTATTTGTACTGTTGCCCAAATGCAAGAACAAGATGAGACTTAGCCAGTCTTGGTCTTGGTCTTGCACCAATACACCTGGTCTTGTTCTTGGTCTTGGTATTGCGCTCTCAGTCTTGTTCTTGGTCTTGGTCTTGCAACAAGAGTCTCGCAAGTCTCGCAATTACCTATTAGCCTATTGTTATTTATTAAACGTTACTTTAGATCTTAGAACAACTTAACAGAGTAGGCACATTTTGAGCTTGAATTTACATAGCCATAGAAAAACCAACCAAATTAATAAATGTCTAAACATTTAATAAGAAATTCGAAAAATCAACTAATACCGGGTGGGGTTTGAACCCACGACCTAAGCGATCCGTGCCGATGCTCTAACCAACTGAGCTGTCTACCAAGTCTCACGGCCACGGGAGTTAGTCACCATAAGCTTACATGTGCTAAAACTTAGTCAAAACTATAAAAAACAAATTAATGATATTAACTTGACGGTATTATAAAGAACATTATCTGTCTAGAAAGAGATTGATAGACCCTTATATGAAATGGAATAAAAGAGTTATACAATTTACCATTTATTTAAATAAAAAAATAAAATACAATACAAATTAAATTACATAACAGTACACAACAGCTCTGACATTACTGTTACTTTATATTCATTCTTTTGACCAAGAATTAATACAAAGTAACCATCTGGCTGACTCATCACTTAACCTATTTCTATGTTTTCTAATTACTAATGATGCTTTATAAAATAATCTCTCAGCAGGTACTGAAGTTGCAGGTATTGAAAGAAAATCACGGGCCATCTTCGATAAAGTCGGATATACTGTCTCATGCGTCCTCCACCACTCTAAAATGTCTTCCGAACTGACGGCTCTGGGTTTACTTAGGGACTCCTCCAACTCATCTATAACTAAGCCTTAACGAAGATCCAGATGACGTCGAGGGACATGCATACAATTTCTCAAAGTCTATTACGTCTTCATCTTCATCATATTCACATACGTTCTTTTCATTTCTTGGTGAATCTAGAGATGTATTCACTGAGTGTAGACTTTTATATTCTTTATAAAGTTCATTAAATTTGCGCAGGCTTTCTGTTTTAATTTGCTTCCTCCATAATGTCATGTCAACAGTCTGAGTCTTATGCCTTGGATTTAAAATTAAAGAGGTACAATAAATCCAGTTGCTCTTTTTATAATGTTTAAGCATTTGTCTTGATCTGCTTGAAAACCCAGAATGAGCCTTTCATCCACTTTTCGGATCGGTGAGGTTTCTCATCTAATTGTTTTACCATGGATTCAATTTTATCGAGCAAGATATTGAACGACTTTGATTGACGAGATTGATTGACTTTGGTGACAGAAGTACACAATATGTTAATGCCAGTTCTCACTTTTAAAGCAAATCCAATCATATCATGTGTGGAATTCCATCTCGTTGGACAGTCGAGTATGGGGTTCAGATTTGATGGCACGCCAGCTGCTTCACAAGCAGACTGAAACTTCCTCTTCAATATCTCACTTCTTTTTATTTTACTGGAAATACTGCGTAATTTTGTTATAGCTGTACGTGAGTCAGCAATATTTGGCGCATATTCTTCATCTTCCTCAGTTTCGTCTTCATTATCTTCATACTGCTGTTCTTGTCCCTTAATGTCAGTCACTGTGTAATGCTAAGGTCTTTAATAAATCTTGTACACCAATGTTCAAAATGTGAGCAAAACACCGGAAAAGTTGATTAGATTCTGACAATCAAAGTGTGGCAGCTGTTTGTCCAATTCATACATAAATTGCGTATTTGCAGTTGCGTTGTCGACCGTGATACCCTGTATTTTATCTATTATGTCATATTCCAATAAAAATTCGTGGAAAATCGTTGCAATATCTTCCCCAGTATGTCAATCGCGTGATGGTATAAAATCAAGGACTACAGATCGATACTGCCATCCGTTGTCTATATAATGAATAGTGACCCCGTAGTAACTCATACCAGCAATTGACGTCCATCCATCAATGGTAAATGATATTTTGTATGAAAATTGTTGTAGTCGTTTCTTAAGATTCAATTAAAGCTCTTCAAACCGTTCTTTGACCTTGCTTCTAAGTGTGGACCTTTTAGGAAACACCATATTTTGGAAAATTGATCGAAAATATACTTATGTAGCTTCGTCATGGAAAAATGAGAAGGGAAGATATTTTTTATCCGTCCAATCAGCTGTAGCTGTCGTGATGTTGTCACTGCTATTTTCAGACTGAAATAAAACAGTAAATCATATGTCTCGCCGATTATAAAAACAAATATAAATATGAGTGAATTATAAATAAATATTTAACACTATAATCTATATATATATATATATATATATATAACTACCACTACAGATAACTATAACGATATCTCAGTAACTACAAAACATACAAACTTGAAGTTTGTAAGTTAGGTTCCTTTTATGGCATAGAGATCAGTTAAGAAACGGTTTTGAGAAAATCTATCCCTAAAGGAGTGAAATGGGAGTTGGAAGTTTGTATGAAAGTCCTACGTTTTTGAAGTTAGAGACACGAAAATCGGCATAGGTTATAAGTTTTCAATAATAAAATCCTAAATAAGCTGTTTTACGAAATCCTAATACCCTATGGGGGTGAAATTGGGGTATAATGGTTACATGCAAGTCCTATATTTTTAAAGTATAGATATGAAGATCGACATTTACTTTATAGTTTTTAATAATAAATACTTGAATATTTAAGCTTTACCTATATAGCCTCTTTATACTTTGGTAAGACTTTTGCAGCGAGAAAATTTCAAAATCTCATAGGAAATCAGATATTGAAATTTTCTCGCTGCAAAGCGAGACTATATATTGTATAGTTGAATATAGATATTGTACGCGGACAAAGTCGCAGGCGGCCGCTAGTTACATAATATATGTGTTATGTAATGGTGTTTTTTTTTTTTTTTGCGGATGGAAAATCATCTAATGACCCCGTTCGCTCTGGGTGGAGCGTAAGGGAGTGTCGGACTTTTACTGACTAAAAACCATCCGTGTTCCTTCAGTGCCCTTACGTTCTCTTTCGAACAGCCCGCAGCCCCGGCAGGCGTCGGCCCTTGCGGGCCCCTTCACGCTGCTGACAGCTCTTTGAGGCGCGCGTGGAACAAAACGCGCCGTCGATACGACCTGTCGTCATTAGACGGACGGACGACGAGCTACCCATTGCTCGCCGTCCACAGGCCCGCGCCTACGGTGGCCGGGGGCCACGACGTAGCCCCCGGCGCCCGGGGCGTCTCCCGCGGCGGCCGGGGAGGAAAGCTGTTGCTCTCTCCTTCTCCCGCTCCGCCACCTCCTTCGCTAGCATCACTGCTTCGCAGAAGGTGGTGACGGCATCCCATTCCGTCTCGCTCCGGACCATGGCTTCGACCAGGGCCGGACGCGATAGGTCGCCGCCGCCTATCGCCGCTACGAGGACACGGCGGTGCTCCGCCCAAGCAGGGCACACCTCCACGGTGTGTTCCATCGTGTCCTCCGGTCCATTCTCGCAGTGGGAGCACCCGGGCGTTTCCTCCCGCCCGATTCGGTGCAGGAACCTCCCAAACACACCGTGTCCGGTGAGGACCTGCGTCAGGTGGAGGGTGAGGATGCCGTGGCGTCTCTCAAGCATGTAATGGTGTGATAAGCATATTTTTTCTTACCTTTTCACTTTTTCCGGTGGTTATTAAAAAGCTTGTGATATCTCCACTTAGTTTTGGTTTTTCAGGAAGAAATATTTGTGATTCCTTTTTGTGGAAAGATATTAGATGCTTCCTTAAGCCTGAAGTGTTTCTGTTTTTCATTTTTATTGCAACCTTTTTTATGTTGCCATAATTTACACAAAGCAATTTGGGATGCATGAATTATGTCAAAAAACTCATCAAATTTACTTTTAGTTCTTTTAGATCTATAACTCCAACTCTCACTACTCCGACTAGAACTATTCGACTCTTCGTCACTCATGTCAAATTGTAAACTTATCACTCCGAGAACAACAAGGATTAGAGTAAAAACAATTAATACATTAGACTCGAAGCAAAGCTCAATTGGGAATGACTGGAATTAAAATAAATACTACTATTTGTAAGAACTACTAACTAACACGCCGAAAGACCGACAAAGGAAAGTTCGGCATCCTTTGATAAAATTAATGATTCTTCAGAAAATTAATAAAGTAGATGCGTTGCCAAATAGGTATAGTGTGCCTACGTAAAAATGAAATGTAAATATGTAAATAAAATTGTGTATATTATGTTCTTCTTGTGATTGAATTAATCTACGTTAATTAAATTAAATGTGCCTTCACTCGTTTGAAATTCAAAATTCAAATATGGTTTATTCAAGTAGGCATTAAAAATACACTTTTGAATAGTCATATAATCACTGTTTTCCCCAATTTTTTCTTTTCCATGTCCAGGGGTTCTGATTCTATTGAGAAGAATCATGGAAGAAAGTAAGAAACTCAGTAGTTGCTCTTTTCAAAATATTTTTACAATAGTTCTATAATTATGTAAAACGATAAGTCAAACATAAAATGTCAAATGTATATGTAGATACCAAATCGGTTTCGAAATTTCTAGTTAGTCCTGTGTAGTACGAGAGGTCAGTTCCAAGCCTTTTTGTCTGACTTAAATTGAAAAGGTGAAAGATCTAACATTTCTTTTGGAATCTTATTATAAAAGCGTATATCGCTACCCAATAACGCATTATATACTTTGTGTAACCGGAAAACAGGTACTATTAAAATTGTGCAAATCACTATTATTTACATCAGTTCCATGCAATCAATTTCTTTAAACGGTTCTCTAAGAGATACTCGGGCTCCTAAAAAGTACATAGATCTTATTTTACGCTTTTTATTTAATATGCACACTTTTTATATTATTCGATTAGCATTGTACAAAATGTTTACATGTTTCAAGTGTGTTAAGAGTGTCTACAATATTTATCAAATGGGTGACGACATTTTCGAACACTTTGTGTTCAAAAACACACACTTCCAAAAATCGAGATTTGCAGTGAACTTATTGAACACGTTTAACTATTAGGTAATAATAATAATAGTAAGTAATTATTATAAACCCATATAGTTCATATTATAATAAATACTTACTAGAATAAATTATTATGGTATCTACCTATCCTTACCATTATCTAATTACAATATTCCTTGCGAGATCATCATAATGTATTCGTGTCCATTCTGAGCACCCGGAAACTTATTTTATTCTTTGGAACATGTACTCTGTGGCGGCATTCAAACAGTGTCAAATGTAGTGCGTGCGGCGCGGCGGCGACGATTGAATGCGATATCAATAGAAGCCGCCGGCGCGTGTATCTTGACCTTGTGCTTCCGAATAGCTGCACAATTTCTTTGACAGGTCAGTATTTGACCTTTGATGATGCCGACAAGACGCCGCGAACTATCAAAGTGCCGATGGTCAAAACTAGGGATGCACTGTTTTTTCTTTTAATGGATATTTTCATCCGTTATGTATGTTTATGGTATTGTTCGTAATGCGCTAAGTCCAATTTTCCAAATTTATTTTATATATTTTTTACGTCTCATAGTGTCCCTAAGCGTATACCCGAACTCCTATACTCCCTGAAACGACACTCATTCCTAACTGCAAGACGCAAGAGTCTCGCAGGCTTAGTCTTGTTCTTGCTCAAATCTTACACGGTCAGTCTTGGTCTTGGTCTTGCTAAAATTAGGCGGTCTTGTTCTTGGTCTTGGTTTTGCAAAAATGCAAGAACCAGACCAAGACTGCAAGACCAAGACCGATTTTGGGCAACACTAAGTATTTGTATGGCCTACAAGTAATAGTTCCGGGGTTCTGGATGTTTGTCTCTGTGAAATTTATGTTTGTAAACTGGCCCCACAACAAGAAACTCACGAGGAGAAATCCTAGTTTGGAGGTAACGTTTAAAAAAAATATTACCTGAAAAAAAAAGTAATAATCGAGACCTTCCCCTTTTAATAAAAATTCTTTAGAGAGTGTTATTTAAAAATATGTATAAATAATTGTAAAACCAAAATATTTTTTATTCAAAAGTTACATCAGATATAAATCAAGATGGTCGTGCAAATAGTTTTCTCATTGAATGAAACATTTGATAAAGTTTTAGAATTAAGTATTAATCAACCAACATCATTTTGTTCATTTTATCAATCAAATATAAATCAGCCAAAATCTTCAGAAGAGATTTGCTTATATTTATCTCCGTATTCCGAAATTAACGCCTGTTTACAGTCAAGCAAGTGACAGTGACAGGAAGAATACCGGAAATTACTTGCACCATTCTGATGTCGAGGCAAAATTTCGTTTACTGTCGACGGTTACTAAAGTGGAAATGTCTGAATCATTTGACGTTAAAATTTTGCATATTACACTAACTCTAACCTACGGATATACTTAAAAGCAAATTCAGCTGTAATAAAATTATGAAGTAATTTGAAGAAAAATAAGAGTGGATTCTTAGCTAAAAAATAAACAATGATAATTCTAAGTATACACAATTAACGACATTTTAATTTTTCAAAGAATCATCACTTAGCCATCAAAGTCGTAGGCCTCCTCACAGATTAACTCATAAAAATTGAACCCACTTGGCAAGCGTGGCAACTATGGCAAATATGGAGGATATTTTCCATAGTTGTCACACTCGACAGGTGGGTTAGCAACTGTTTTAGTTTTTTGTGTCATTATAACTTAAAACATTTTAATTACAAAAAAGAAGTATAGGTATGTAAGTAGATACTTGAATAGTGAAGTAAATTTCAACTAAGTTTGGTAATAAAGTACGTGGGTATTACTTCTGTAGATACATTATTACTTAATCCTTTTTTGATATAAGTATCTACCTAATAATAAATTCACCTTTGATAACTTCCTACTAAAATCCTTCGATAACTTAAAGAATGATATATCTGAAATCTTTTGTTAGGCATTTAGCATCAATCCACGCAACAATTATTTTAGGAACGACGTTTTGCCATTGCAATTTAACAAATCGTAAAACTATGTATTTTAATTACATATATATATAATTTTTAAATTACATTAAAACTTTTTCAACTATTTTATCCTACAATCAAATCTTTCAAATTTCAAAAATCATTTTTTTAATAAACTATTTACAAAAAAAAACTATTTAAGTAAACAGCGTTAAAAAACTTTAACATTCAATGGATTACAACGCGCTAACCCCGACTGCGTATGCCCTGGGTGCCTCGCGAATGTAGGTAATTATTTCACGCAGGTAGTAAGAGTGACAGAGGCCTGCCACTGCTAATAGCCTGTCCAGAAAGCGCGTTTTACGCGCGTATCCACTCGCGCGTTTTGATTTGTATTGCGTCCAGATGCGGCGAAATCACGCGCGTTCTTACGCGCGCATGAGATGAGACGGATTTGGTCAGTTATAAACATGGACTCGGCTACAGCGGTTGTGTTGTGGCTTGCATACCGTCGATGGAGACGTTGTAAACGAAGAGAAAGTCGACGATTTAACGTGCATCCCATTCTACGTGACAGAATGACGCATAGTATGTATATAACTTTATACCCAAAACTCAGAGAATATAGTGAAAAGTTTTTCAACTACTTTCGGATGTCAGTAGCATCGTTTGATGATTTACTAGAAATTATCAAAGAAGATTTGACTCCATGTCAAAATTATGTGGTACGGGATACTGTTTCTGCAGAAGAAAAACTCGTGATTACTTTGAGGTAATATTTTTTATTGCTTTAGTAATTATAAACTAAGACCCAATTAACAAAAATAAAGAATTTGAACAAAATTAACAAAAATTAGGAATCATTCTTATATAATATAGGTAGGTACTTAACATTTAATTTAATTATCGTATAGTTCCATTAATTCAGATTCATTGGAATCTTGTGTAGATGCCGGTGATGGGTTTTTGTAGCTAGACGTCTTTGGTGGTCGTGACGCAGTGCAATAACCTCGATTGTAAGTCGAAAAGGTTGCAGGTGGAAACGAAGATGTTGAAGGGTCTGTTGCGGTATATCCTGTTTCTCCAAAATAATCTGTCTGTCCACGTTGTGTCATTCCTGTTTGGTAATGACATTGTGTCGAAGGTTGGTAGTCGGAACGAGCAGCTGCAGGTTTAAGACACAGAGCTTGTTGAGCTTGAAGTACTTTCATTAATTCAATTTTTTGTTTGAAGTCTGTTTTCCTCTGGTACTTTAAGAAGCTCTTTGTGTAAGGACAAACAAAATAGTTTGTCATCATCTGACTCCATTTGGTTTGATGTCTGTGGCTGATTTCCAGATGCTAAATTTGTTTTTATGATGGAGAGAAATTCTTCGTCGGCCGCATTTAGGTTTTTCTTCTTTTTCGCCTGACTACGTGGAGGTCTCATTACATCTTCCCCATCGCCCGAAAACTCTTGTTCTTCAGCTGCAATAGACGCGGTGTTGATGTTGCTCTCAGTTCTTTTATTCCGTGTCGATCTTTCGAGGAACATCAAACGTTCAAAATAAATATATTTGGCTTTGCCGGAGGCTCCTGATCCAGACGGTGTGGTTTTCTTCTTCTTCATTTCTCTTACAAAGCCATCACGCAACCCTTTCCACTTCTTCTGCAATAAAGTACCTGTAAACAATAAAAAGATTAGAATAAAATAATAATTCTTATGTAACTTTCTTTTCAGATATTTGGCTACAGGATGTTATTTTGCGGACCTGCATTATGCCTACAGATTAGGAAAGTCTACAGTTATCGAAATAGTACAGAAAACCTGTTACGTCATATGGAACAAACTGCAAAATATAGTAATGAGAGAACCAACGAAGGCTGAATGGAAAGAAATTTCGAAACAATTTCAAAAATACACAAATTTTCCAAATTGCATCGGCGCCATTGACGGCAAGCACATCCGTATTATAAAACCTAATGATTCTGGATCTCTTTTTTTATAACTATAAGAGTTACTTTTCAACTGTTTTGTTGGCCGTATGCGATGCAAATTATTGTTTTATTGCAGTGGACATAGGCGCATATGGAAAAAGTAATGACTCCACAATTTTTAGAGACTCTATTTTATATAAAAAACTTGTCGAGAAAACTTTAGATATCCCAGATCCAAAGCCAATATCGCAAACAGATACAACCCCCTTACCTCATGTCATAGTAGGAGATGAGGCGTTTAGTCTGTCTGAAAATATAATGCGCCCTTATTGCGGTAAATCTCTAACAACTAAAAAAAGAATTTTCAACTATCGCTTATCCAGAGCCCGGCGTTACATTGAATGTTGCTTTGGCATCTTAGTAAATAAATGGAGAATATTTCATAGACCGTTGAATGTAGACATAGAATTTGCAGAAAATATCATTAAGGCTTGTTGTGTTCTCCATAACTACGTAAGGTTAAGGGATGGCTACAGGTATGATCACACTCTTTACGAAACATCTCTGATTAATTTGAACACTGAGGCAGTGAGGCCTAATGCGAGATCATTGAATACAAGAGATAGATTTGCTGATTATTTTGTTAACGAAGACAAACTCCCTTGGCAAGATAAAATGATATAGTTTATTAATGTAAAATATGTGCAAGGAATATTATTATTTAATAAAATATTATTTACTTACCTAAAGTTTTTTTTTTCTCCTCGGAATCACCAGCTTCACAAAAAAATTTCTACTATTTCTTCCCAGTTCCTACGTTTAATGATTCTATTAGAATAATCTGATGATTCCATATCCCATATAGCTACCCTTTTCTCAATTTCGTCAATAAAAAGTTCCGTGTCAAAGTTATCACGCTCCATTTTGAACCAAATACGTCCACTCGCCACGGACACGCGCGTAGTACTGGACGCAGCAATGGCGCCGGAGTATCTCGACTCGCGCGGCGCACGCGCGTAAAACGAGCGAGTCGAGAGTCCCGCTCATTGCAAGCGTTTTACGCGCGTGTGAGGTAACGCGCGAGAGCATCTGGACGGCATGTATGTAGCTCTAGTATCTCGAGAACGCGCGAGTGCCTACGCGCGAGTGGATACGCGCGTAAAACGCGCTTTCTGGACAGGCTCTAAACATTGACTTTTTTCATAGATTGCTTGTAGCGGAGATATTAGCCATAGTTACCACTCTTGGCAGGCGGATTGGCAATCACAGTTTTTTTTTAAGTTTTTAGGAAGGAACTCGTGCTCATTTTTTGTTTCCCTCTATCGCCTTCTATGACACCCACGGGACGATAAGGGATAGTGAATATTCTTAAACCGCCACTACTCGGGCATTTATTTAAAGAAGAATTTAAAGAAAAAAATTTATATTGACTATGTTCTCTTTTTACTCGTAAAATTTTATGAGTGCACACATAAATGTATTCTATTCTATTCTATAAGATATATTTTATACACAAATAATACATTACGTGAATGTAGGTACTCATTAATATCTTTCATGTGATGCTGTTTGAAAAGGTTATTTGATGTATCTTCGATAGCTCTTGTCTGATCCACAAAAGAAACGACGCTCGGTAAGTATACTCTGTTTTTATTATTAAAAGCTTTTATTTAACTTCACTTGTATGTATGTCCAGGAGTTTGTAATCAATATTTCACAAACTTCCACTAAAGCTATTGGGTATATTTGGCACACAGGTTTGATTCGCGAAACAATGCACGATTACTTAAATGCCGACATTTTCAACCAAATATGGCAAACGTTACGATGTTGAAACAGATTCCGTACTTGATAAATTTCTCTATTATTATTTTCAACTCATAAGATTTTGGAGTTTATTATGGCTAGTCTGTGATACTTGTACAACTAAAACAAGTCACTTGACAGGTGTATAATTGAAAATATGTGTTTCAACGTACATTTTCGTCCTGCTGAATGATTACCCTTCAATACAATGTCTTGTGGCAGTTCCGTAGAGAATAGAAAAGATCACAACGAACACAAATACAAAAACATATCCCTCCTCTTAGACTCTCTCTATGCTTTTAAAAATAATGATCATGATAGAATGAATCGAAATAGAAAAAAAATATTACTATTATGTGACAAAGGATTCAAACAAAGTCACAGAATATAACGTTATACATAAAGCTATCTCTTTTACTAGCGTAAATATATCTCAAGCATGCCAGTTCCTCACTAATATGTCGAATATGGGAGTCGGTTTTCCGGGCGATGTAATACTGTTTGTCGATATCAAGATACTAATTTATCTTTCGTATTGATACCATTAATTAAACGTATGAAAGATATAATACAAACACATAGAAAAATAAGACAAATCATCTTTGTTAGTAAAGGCATTTGATTTACTTATTTATTATCAATTGAGAATATGATAACAACATACGTATGTACCAACATGTATTTTATTACATAACTAGCGTCACGCCATGTTTTCATCTGAGAAGGATCTATTAACTTTGTGCCGGACGGGCGAAACTCTCCGGAGTAAATGTTGTCGAAGATACTTCGCGAGTCGCTCACGTCCTACACCTATAGGTTCCGGTGGGTACTCTCACCGCCGTCTTTGTTGGTGCCGCTGAAATATTGTGGACTGTAGTTAAAATCAAAATGCACGATTAACAAATACAAATAGCAAGGTAGTGGCCAGCGGTTCGACTGATTGATTAGTCGCGAAATTTTATAACTATTTATCACGGTTGTTAAACTACGGTTGTTCACTGTATATTTCAAAAGATTTCTTTAAATTGTACGGTGGTATCAAATATCTATTGGTAGTAGCTGGTTTTCTAACACTACTGACTAGCAGCTATTATCAACTAAACTAGTTGATTTTATCACTTGTGTAACTGCGGATATCAGTTACCACTTTCACTATATGTAACTGCGAATATCAGTTACGACCTTTTTAGGCTAGCTAACACTTTCACTATGTAACTGCGAATGTCAGTTACGACCTTTTTTAGGCTAGCTAACACTTTCACTATGTAACTGCGAATATCAGTTACGACCTTTTTTAGGCTAGGTAACACTTTCACTATGTAACTGCGAATGTCAGTTACGACCTTTTTCGGCTAGCTAACACTTTCACTATTCACTATATACTGCTACTAGTCACTTCAGCTACCACCGGATACCACTCACTTCACTTCACTAGTCACTGGTAGTTCTTCACACTACTACGGGTACTGGGTCCCGAGCCCCTAAGGTAGACTTTAGCAATACTTTGCAGTGAGCCGCTTGCCATTTTCCGTTTTGCCTCTTTATTGCATAAACTTATCACTATACAAATGGCATAAATTGCAATATTTTCTATACAAAACTAATTGCTACACTAACATGCTATACATCATTAAATCGGTAGTCTGATACTTTATTAGTATATCATAAAGGTTACTAAAAACATTAACATTGTAAAAAGTTATTAAAAGAAATGTCCCAAATTTTCATAATATTTGGGCATTTTAATTCTTTAATTTTTCTATAACTACGAAATGCGTTTAATTATAAAAAAATATTCCTATACTTCTTTAATCTATAAGCCATATGCTAATTAAATGTCATATTTATAACTCTTTTAGGACATAAAATTATTTTCATTATTTTCAGTATGAACTATTACGCAGTTAATTAAAAAACTTCTAGAGAGTTCCACGATAAGACGCGCTGTGATTGGTCGATTTTTTGGTATATAATAAAAGTTGTTTATATTACTTGTTATCAAAACGACATTCTATACAAACATATTGAGAGTTATAAATATGCTAAATAACTATATTAATACACGTTTTCACTCAGTTTTCTTGGTAATTTCACTATTAATACATAAAACAATATTCTTTATCACTTTGTTTCTTAAGGTTGTTAGGCCGTCGCGAACATTTCTCCCGCCGTGCAGCGTCGCGACGATTTTCTCACAGCGGCGCTGCATCCATTTCGGTGAGCGACGTTGCTTCTACTTCGGCAGCGGCACGAGTTTCCTGGTTGGCCTCTTGATTAGTCCGTTTGCTGTGCGTACCTCCACAGTGCGGATCTGTCCGTCCGCACCGGGGTAAACAGCTTCCACCCTCCCTCGTGGCCAGGTGTTACGAGGTAACTGGCCGTCAGCTATGAGGACTGGATCGCCCACCTGGAGATTGGGACCTCGCCCATGGGCCTCCCGCCGGTTTTGAAGTTCCGGTAAATACTCTCGGACCCAACGCTGCCAGAACATGTCAGCGAGTATCTGGGAGCGTCGCCAGTGTCTTTGGCTATTCATATCTTTTTCATCAAATACTCCAGGTGTCGGCAGTCTCGCAGATCCTCCTAAAAGGAAGTGATTTGGAGTGATGGATTCGTCGTCGTCGCTGTCTACAGAGATGTGAGTCAATGGTCTGCTATTTACTGTGTACTCCACCTCGCAGAGCAGCGTGGCTAATACTTCCTCATGCGGATGTCTCTCATGAAGGACGGTGTATAGTGCCGTCTTCACGCATCGTATGAGACGTTCCCTCTTGGTTGGTGTTTTGTGCAGCAAATTTATTGGAAGTCGAGCGAGCTTTAGGTTGAAGCTCAGCTGATCGGTACCCGGTTTCCAGATTAATCCGAGTATCTTTTCCTCGGTTCCTTTGTTTCCCAGATCGACTGACTCAGATGCTTCATGGTCAGGTTCTAATTCTTTTACAACTTCTGGTGCGTTGGAAACCCATTTTCTTAAGGTGAAGTGCGCGTTTTTGTGTATGTCGCGTACTTCCTTCGATATTCGCATTGCCTCTTCCAGAGACTGGAAACTGTCGAGATAGTCATCCATATAGTGGTTTTGAATGATAGCTTCTACAGCTTCTGGATACTTGTCTTTGTATTTTTTAGCGTTCCAGTTTTTCGCGAATATGGCTGTGCAGGGTGAACTGGCTGCACCGAAAATGATCGACGTCATTCTATATTCCTGTGGAGCTTCATTACGTCGATCCCCTCTCCAGAGATATCTTAAGGCATCTCTGTCTTCAGGTCTGACTTTAACCTGCATGAACATTTCGGCTATGTCCGCGGAGACAGCGATTTTATGGCGGCGAAAACGCATCATGACCCCTGGTAGTGATTGCAGTAGGTCTGGACCCGTGAGCAGGAAGTCGTTCAATGACACCCCCTTTGTTTTGGCTGCGGCATCGTGTACTATTCGAAACTTCTCTGGCTTCATTGGGTTATGGACGTCGAAATGGGGTAGGTACCATGTTCTTCCCGGTGTGCTAGTTTTCGGTGCTATCTCGGCGTATCCTTTTTGTACTAAGGAATTCATTTGTTCATCATACTTTCTTTTTAGATCTTCGTCTCGATCTAATTTTCTTTCAATGGAAACGAGTCGTTTTATTGCTGTTTCATAATTACCAGGCATCTCGATATCCTTTTTCTTCCAGAGAAGCGCTGTTTCTATGTGCCCGTCTTGTAACTGACGGGTGCTGCTATTTAGTATATCTTCAGCTTTCTTCTCTGGGTCGGAGTCTGGTCTTCTCGGATTGATAATGAGAGATTCCAGCGCGAAATATTCGCGGAGTTGGTCATCTATAGTATCCTCGCTCTTGCGCAGCTCATTGGCCGCGTGGACGCGCTGATACGGGGCTTTAGTGTGTGCCCCGTGTAGCACCCATCCTAATTCTGTGAACGAGGCAATTGGCTGGTGCGGCGGACCTCTTCGGATTTGAGTGGCTATCAGAAGTCTCCAATTGTCCTGTCCTATTAGGATCCTTGGGTTGCCGGAGTCATATGTAAGCTGCTCCTTTAGGTCTTTCAAGTGCTTGCACTTGGCTATGTCTACTGCACGCACAGTCTGTGGCCCCAAGTTTAGGCTTGCAACCGTGCGTGCTCTGAATGGCACCCTTTTTCTGTGGAGACTCTTCAGCGATACTTTGATTCTTCGGGATTCCGGTGAATCGAGGGTAGCGTTCCCGATAGCGGTGATCTTAAACGGGTCCAACCGCCCTGTAGCTCCAATTTGTTTGGCGATCTCTTCATCCATTAATGAAACTGTTGACCCATCATCCAGCAGGGCGTGTGTGTTTACAGCTCCCGCCGGTCCAATTACTCGCACTGGAATTATTTTTAAATAGGCTTGATGCTTTGACACAGCGAATGAGTTAGCTACAGTTTCTTGAGGTTCTTTTTGTTTGACCTCAGTCTTCTCCTTTGTATTATTATGGAGAAGTCGATTGTGTGTCGCGGTGCATCCTTTTATTCCACACTTATTGGTTTTGCATTTGTGTGTCTGATTTCGATAACGTAAACAGCGGAAACATAAATTATTTTGCTTTGCGAGTTGCCATCTTTTGTTGATATCTGCTTCCTTAAATTTTTTACATTCAGATCCGTAGTGACCCTCCTTTTCGCACACTCTGCATTTCGGAGACGGCTTAGTAGTAGCCGCGTGTGCTCTATGTACTGAACGATTGCTTTGTGCTTCGTTTATAATTTCTGGAGGCGCAAATGCACTGCAGAAGCGAGCTTCCTCGGTAATAAACTCGCTGAAGCAGCCGAAGTCTGGTCTAGAATCATATTTTTCGGTGTAGATTCCATACCACTGGGCACGTATAGAGTTTGGCAGTTTGTCGGTGAGGTGTCGTAGCAGCTCTGCGTTGACGAGGTAACGATCTCGTTTTAGGGCTCGAAGAGTGACGACGCTTCCCCTCACTTTGCTCGCGAATGTGCAGATGTCTCTAGGTGATTCTGTACAGCGTGCTAATCCTCGTAACTTCTCGGTTTCTGCTTGCGCGATTGAATCTGGACGCCCAAATTGTAGCTCCAGTTCTCGCATAATCTCATCTGGCTTAGCATGCCCGATGAGTTCTGAGCTGACTGTTTCCAAGGCTCTTCCTTGTAGACTTCGTCTTAGTCTAGCAGTGTTTTCAATGTCATTGAAGTAGCCTCGGGTTGTTTCATAAATGGCACGGAATGAAAGCCACTCGGTATGTGCTCCGCTAAAGCTTGGCAGTGTCATTATAGCTTTCGACGCTGCGAAAGTATGCGACGATAGTGGCGCACTCTCTAACTTTGGTTTGTCAGCGAGCGCGGCTATAGCGGATGTGAGCTCCGATATAAATGGACGGAGCCCCCCTGTATTCACTTATGACAGGTTCCTGGCTAGGTTTCTTTGGCTTGGGATCCTTTTGTACATCTTCTGGATAGGAATCCTGGTTTGTGAGCTCTGATACAATCGGTAGGAGCCCCCTGTCTTCATCACCGGTGGGTTCCTGGCTGAGCTTCTGTGGCATAAGATGCTTTTGTGCATCTTCTGGATAGGAATCCTGGTTCGTGAGCTCCTTTTTGGGGCTCACTGAGGTCGACAACGTCCGGGGTCGGCTTTGTGACGGTTTTATTAAATGGTGCCTTCCCTCCGGTGATTGCGCCTTGATTTGACTTTTGTTTGGCTACAGAGTTTTCGAGCCAAGATCGAACGTACTCACTTTTGGAGTGACCATCTTCATCATAGTCGTCTGATTCGTCTTCTTCTTCAGCCATCTGTAAGGAGATCTGCGCAAGTTCTAGTTTGATCTTCAATACTTCTTCACGAGCCTTCAAAATTCTTCTATTGGGCCGAACAGTCTTCTTTGAGAGTCTTCGTACTGCAATCGGTGTGGCCCCTCGGTGGCTCTATGATGTGGGTGTCTTCCCGGGCTGGTGGCGATGATGCACGTCTAAAGTCATCGTTGCCTTCTATATGTTCCCTCTGCTTCGTTGTGCGGGCCGTAGTGGACGGCGCGGGCAGGGGTATCCCCCCCCTCGGGGGGGCAGCATGGCGCCTCCGCGCCCTCTACCGTTGACGGTGAGCGTGGTGGCCTCTGGTGGTGGACGGCGGCGTTACTGGCCGACGAACCTCCTTCCAGACCGACGGTCCACGCCTTGGCTGCCCTACCTTGCGAACGGGTGATCGGCATCTTGAATCTGAAAATTCTGCGGTTTTAATACGGTGGTGACTATTTACCCGGTTCCGAAATACAAACGGATATATCCGGCTCGAAGGACCAACGAATGTGCCGGACGGGCGAAACTCTCCGGAGTAAATGTTGTCGAAGATACTTCGCGAGTCGCTCACGTCCTACACCTATAGGTTCCGGTGGGTACTCTCACCGCCGACTTTGTTGGTGCCGCTGAAATATTGTGGACTGTAGTTAAAATCAAAATGCACGATTAACAAATACAAATAGCAAGGTAGTGGCCAGCGGTTCGACTGATTGATTAGTCGCGAAATTTTATAACTATTTATCACGGTTGTTAAACTACGGTTGTTCACTGTATATTTCAAAAGATTTCTTTAAATTGTACGGTGGTATCAAATATCTATTGGTAGTAGCTGGTTTTCTAACACTACTGACTAGCAGCTATTATCAACTAAACTAGTTGATTTTATCACTTGTGTAACTGCGGATATCAGTTACCACTTTCACTATATGTAACTGCGAATATCAGTTACGACCTTTTTAGGCTAGCTAACACTTTCACTATGTAACTGCGAATGTCAGTTACGACCTTTTTAGGCTAGGTAACACTTTCACTATGTAACTGCGAATATCAGTTACGACCTTTTTAGGCTAGGTAACACTTTCACTATGTAACTGCGAATGTCAGTTACGACCTTTTTCGGCTAGCTAACACTTTCACTATTCACTATATACTGCTACTAGTCACTTCAGCTACCACCGGATACCACTCACTTCACTTCACTAGTCACTGGTAGTTCTTCACACTACTACGGGTACTGGGTCCCGAGCCCCTAAGGTAGACTTTAGCAATACTTTGCAGTGAGCCGCTTGCCATTTTCCGTTTTGCCTCTTTATTGCATAAACTTTTCACTATGCAAATGGCATAAATTGCAATATTTTCTATACAAAACTAATTGCTACACTAACATGCTATACATCATTAAATCGGTAGTCTGATACTTTATTAGTATATCATAAAGGTTACTAAAAACATTAACATTGTAAAAAGTTATTAAAAGAAATGTCCCAAATTTTCATAATATTTGGGCATTTTAATTCTTTAATTTTTCTATAACTACGAAATGCGTTTAATTATAAAAAAATATTCCTATACTTCTTTAATCTATAAGCCATATGCTAATTAAATGTCATATTTATAACTCTTTTAGGACATAAAATTATTTTCATTATTTTCACTATGAACTATTACGCAGTTAATTAAAAAACTTCTAGAGAGTTCCACGATAAGACGCGCTGTGATTGGTCGATTTTTTGGTATATAATAAAAGTTGTTTATATTACTTGTTATCAAAACGACATTCTATACAAACATATTGAGAGTTATAAATATGCTAAATAACTATATTAATACACGTTTTCACTCAGTTTTCTTGGTAATTTCACTATTAATACATAAAACAATATTCTTTATCATTTTGTTTCTTAAGGTTGTTAGGCCGTCGCGAACAAACTTGGAGCGATTAAGATTAAAGATTATTTTTTATTTTCTTCTTTTGGAGCTTTTAAATAAAAGCTTACCTTTAATAAAGTGTTTTTACAATTAATTTAATAATTTCTATTTTTGTTAAAACAGAAGGGTGACAACACACGACCCATATAGTAAATGTATGCCGTGGGTAAGTGGGTATGCCATAGACAATAATTATTAAGAAACCAAATGCAGATGCGTTGTAGTCCTTATGAGTTATGTTACAATGTGGTTACAGGTCTCGTGACATACCATACTAAATCCAGCAGTATTATGCTGCCATCTTACGTTAGTTAGAGCCATGGTAGCTCAGATGGTTAGCGCTCGCTGTAAATTTCACAGTACGCGAGCAAACCGGGTTCGATCCCCGCCGGCACCAATGAAATTGTTAATTGCAATTTTAAGTGCTGATTTACCACGTGCTCGGCGGTGAAGGAAAACATCGTGAGGAAACCTACATGTCTGAGGAATAAGAAAAAAAATATTTCGAAGACATGTGAAGTTCGCCAACACGCATTGGGGCAGCGCGGAGGACACTTCCTTGCCCAAAAACCCTCTCAGAAATGAGGGGAGGTCTGTGCCCAGCAGTGGGACTCATATAGGCTGTAACTTTACTTTACTTTTTTACGTTAGTAATTTGTGAGAACGCGGTCTTTCTTCTGTAAAGCCATTAAAATCCGGGTTATGACCATTATTTAGTTGCACCGCTCTTAAAACGTAATACATAAAATATCCTAAAAAGAAAGCATAAATGCTCGCTCAATGATGAGAACTGGCAAAGATTTAAAAGCACGGAATCGATGCAACCAGGTGATACAAAATGCCAAACGTCAACACATCCACAATACCATTGATACCTGCTCAACCCAGAATATATGAAAGTTCTTGCGCACCCTGGGCTTTGGTAAAAGCAAACAGAATATTAGTCATTCCCTTGACTTATCAACACTCAACAAACACTTTTGCTCCTTGCCAGTTACATTAGACACAACAATCAAAATCCTACTTCGAACATGTTTATGTTACGTAATGCGTTCTGAATAAAATAATGTGTAAATATGTTAGTTTTTTCTATTGCGCGATACACTATCAAAGGTTAGCTGGCAGAGAATGCCTTTTCGGCATTAGGGTCGCCTTTGTATCAACTTTTTTTGTTTGAGTGCAATAAAGAATTTTCAATCTATCTATCCTTAAATTGGTGCCTGTGGTTTTAATAAAACTATCGTACACTAAATTGGTGAGGTCGTTTTATAAATGAAGTTTACATTACAGTAACTATCTAGTATTTACTTCATATTTTATTAGAATATATAATAATCAACGGAACATAGATAAGATAACAAAGTCAGAATCCTAATGTTTTTTTCTTCAAATTTTACACGTAGAATATTATATTATTATGTATTACTGCGTTGAGCACGCTTTAAATTTAGACTTGTATTCCAGAAAATAGTTATTTTAAAGAGTTTTAAAAAATGAGATCGTTGTATATTTGACACGTATGTTTTTTCTCTTATTACAAACCAGTGCTTCGTTCCGATTACAATTTTTTTTAAATAAGTTTACCGATTTCTCGGATACTTAATCATCACGCTAAACAGGCGGCTTCACAATTGCAGTACCAGACATTCTCTCCCTTTGCATTTCCTACCCGTCACAGGTCTGGGTTAATACCCATACACTTAACGTACACGAGATTGTTGTACAGCTAACCATTAGATACCATAACATTTTTCAGGAATTTTCCATTGTCGCCTTCAAAAACGTTACATAGACCTAGAATTGGAACTTGGAACCAATTTTCACCAACGTATCATGTTTGTATATTATTTAAACATGATGAGGCTTACAATTTTTTTAGTCTTCATGTTTGGTTTAACTAAAGTAAAATCAATCAATAACAACTTATTTTTTATGGGAACGGGCCAATGAGCATACGGTTCACTTGATGTTAAGTGACTACCGTCGCCCATGAACAACTAACAACATCAGGGGAATAGCAGATGCGTTGCCGGCCTTTTAGAAAGGAGTAAGCTATTTTCTTGAAGGTCCCTAAATCGTATCGGTCCAGAAAAATCGCCGGTGGTAAATAATTTCACAGAGAGGTCGTACGCGGAGAAAAACTCCTTGTGAAACGTACATTGGTGGACCGCCAAGCATCCAGATGGTGTGGATGGTATAGGGAGTTTTACCGCGTAGTGCGAACGTCAAATTATTGCAATGTAATGTTTCGTATCTCTAAAACCCCAAATGTAACTCGATTTTTTAACAGTTTTTGAATTTTTAACCTCACTCATCTACGTAAAATACAACAGAAATTTCCATGACAGACAGACGTCGCGATAATATTTTCAAGTTTCCTTTGCTCTGAGCCGTGGTGGCTCAGATGGTTAGCGCTCGCTATAAATTTCACAATACGCGAGCAAACCGGGTTCGATCCCCGCCGGCACCAATGAAATTGTTAATTGCAATTTTAAGTGCTGATTTACCACGTGCTCGGCAGTGAAGGAAAACATCGTGAGGAAACCTGCATGTCTAACTAATAAGATAAAAAATATTTCGAAGACATGTGAAGTTCGCCAACACGCATTGGGGTAGCGCGGCGGACTATTCCTTGCCCTAAAACCCTCTCAGAAATGAGAGGAGGCCTGTGCCCAGCAGTGGGACGTATATAGGCTGTAACTTTACTTTACTTTTACTTTTCCTTTGCTCAATTTGACAAAGAAAAGTAGAAATTAAATATTTATTAGCCTCTTTAGTTTTCTAATCCAATTGTATTTAGTGTCGTTCATACATATAATATAATAACAGGACAATATACATAACAAAGAAATATCTTAAAATAATATTAATAAACACTTGTGTTACGTCTTATGAGTACATAAAGTTACAGCCTAAATACTTACATCCCACTGCTGGGCACAGGCCTCCCCTCATTTCTAAGAGGGTTTTAGGGCAAGGAAGTGTCCGCCGCGCTGCCTCAATGCGTGTTGGCAAACTTCACATGTCTTCAAAACATTTTTTATTTCTCAGACATGCAGGTTTCCTCACAATGTTTTCCTTCACCGCCGAGCACGTGGTAAATCAGTACTTAAAATTGTAATTAACAATTTCGTTGGTGCCGGCGGGGATCGAACCCGGGTTACTCGCGTTCCATTATATTTACAGCGAGCGTTAACCATCTGAGCTACCACGGCTCTTCTCTGTCTAAAATCTAAAATATAATCTAAAAGATTAAATAAATAGAATGTAGTACCTACATTCAATTTATTTAATCTTTTGTATCAATATAACTAGGTGGAATGTGCCCAGCACGCAGAGAATTCGTAGCCTACTTAGCTAAGTATTTAGCCTCTTCATTATTGAAAGTATTTGTTTAGTCTAAAAGTCGTTAGGCGGATTAGTGCGAATTATCGCTATACCAGATATATCGTACTTTGGACGCTGCTCTATAATGCTGGTACGAGTGTTTTACATCTGACATATTACCAGATGTTATTTTTAACTTATTATAGGCCAGTGCTTGCATCTTGTTTATTGCATCCCACCTGATGACAAGTGGTGTTAAAGCCCCAGAAGGTAAATCGCGCTATTTTAATCCAACAAAAGCCTATTTACTCTTGCTTTGAAGACGTCTAGATTGTGTTCGGACACAAAGACAGACTCCGGCAAATTATTCCACTCCTTTGCTGTACGCACAACAAAGACAACGGAGTACCGACATCTATATGACGCCATTTTGGTTTTTCCACAGTAATTTTCTACGAAACCTGGGGCAATAAATAGTATGATAATTCTATTACGCCTCTACCACACGACAATCATTTAATTTATCATTTTAATCGTTAAATATTTACATTTAAATATTAGTAACGTCCTTCTGACCGAATTTCGGTCACGGCGGCCAGTCTCAACGAAGGCTAGCCTGCGAGGAACAGGATTATATTGCACGAGTGAGTGCGCAAGCACTGGTGCATACTCCACTGAACATGCTCATTGCTCATAGTCCGATGGGACGGCGAATCGAGACGATCAAGCGCAGGACCGACGGCTTTACGTGCTTTCTAAGATTTTTTTCTAGTTGTGCGCTGTTACTGATAATTTTGAAAGAAAACCTAATAAATGAATATGAACCAACCTGTGGTTCGAACACGGAACCACATTTTTCAGCAGTCACTACGACCACTAGATAAAAGAAATAGTTTTGAAAATATAACAAGGTCTCATAACAGCGGTCTACTGGATTTCGAGTCGTCTCATAATAAAATGCGTAAAATATATATTGAACAAAATATTAACAATCATTGCGCATTCAGGCAATAATCGTATAATACGAGCGAAATGATAGTGATCGATGGATTTAATGATAATAGAGTTGAGCGTGTCGAACATACACTATGTTCGCTGAGAATAATTGACTTCGATTACGGTGAAAAATGTTCGTACTTATTACGAAACGAGCAATTCATAAAGTATATTTTTACTGAATAAAAATGAGTGAAATAATGAGTTTGTGCCACTTGCTATACTAAAGCCAGGTTTACATTTTGAGAAGTGACAAGTCCGAGTGACAATGACAAGTGACAAATGACAAGTGCTTAGTGTGTGTGACCAGGCAGTGACAAGTGCGAGTGACAAGTGATAAGTGTGAAATGAAATAATAACAAGTGAATAGCAGCCTGCTCTATTCTCTGACAAGTATCTCTGCCCCGAGCTAACATTGATTTCCCCTCAGTCGCACACCGCCGCCCACGTTCTAGCTGCGACGTCAGAACATACACGTGTTGGTGACACTATGTATAATAATATGTATAATATATATATATATATATATATATATATATATATATATATATATATATATATATATATATATATATATATATATATATATTATACATATTTATAATAATTTTGGTTTATTACGCTATTGTTATTAACAATGGCGAAGTGGTCAGAAAGCAATAAGATTAAATTTTTCCAGGAATTATTGAAACACGAATGTTTATACAATATTAAATCGCCGAATTTAAAAAATAAAATGATGCGAGAGGCTGCTATGCTCTCAACATCTCAATCAGTTGGAATGGCCTGTTTCGGCGCAAAAGAAGTATATGCGAAGTTAAGAAGCATTAACTCTTAACTTATTAAGTTTACATATTACCAAGAAAAGAAGATAATTAAAGACTCCTGTGGGTCAGGGGCTGGAGCCATATTATTTTCAGGCTTAAATTTTGTCCCTTGTATAGCTTTAAGACACATTTTTCTCACTTTAGCGTTTTTAGGAAATTGGTGTGCACCAATATCTTTGCAATAAGGCGCTTCACACCTCTTTGGTATCTCATCATACAATTGTACATTTTTTTGATTAAAGTTTTAAACTTTAAAGCTATGTTAGCGCCACTTTGACAATTACCAACCCAATTTCACACTCAAGGATTTCAGACAATAATGACATCCACTTGCCACATGTGTGAACACCAACTTGCTATTTGTCACTTGTCATTTGTCACTTGTCACTGCCGCTCGCACTTGTCACTTCTCAAAATGTAAACCGGGCCTTTCCGTGGTTAATTGTGATAAAGTTCTGGAAACTCCATCCGCTACTAGTTATTGCCGCTGGCAACAAGGCGGCTGGTTTCTTCGACGACTTTCTTCTTGATATCATACTACCTACTGAACTACCTCTTAAGCTGTATATACTTACTAACTTTATTCAATACTTTAAGTAACTATTTTTTGTTAGATATATCATAAATACATACTTATGATATCGTATTTATGTTTACGACATATATTTTAGGCCTATACCTGCTTTACTAACTTTATCCAAAATGTTAAGTAAGCAGTTTTTGTAAAGAATATGTTCAAATATCACACGTAATACTTGGATTCCAGCGCTCTAACGATATAGATATGATTTTATACTTTGATAATGTTTTACTTTCCAAATGTCTCGATAGATTTCATCCCTGAGAATTTATTTTTCTAATGCCGAGCAAAACTAGCTAATAATTTGCCATATAATGTGATGACACATTAAAGTTAATAACAATTCATTCAAAATGGTTATATAACTAATATCATTCTTGAGTAGGTCGTATGTTAAATTTAAACGTAGATTTTATTAAGATACACAGCTGATAAAAATATCCACAAATATTCGAGTTGGTGGATGATTTACATTTATTGTGTAGATTTTTTAAGTTGTAGAGCCATTCTGCAGCTATATTATAGTTGTAGCACTAATGCGTCGGCTAGAACCGGAGACCCTTGTTACTGAAAACGAGGCATACCATCTTAGTTTTCAGGGATTTGTTATTGAAGTTAGATATATAATGTCTATGGGTTCCAGCGTCCACTTACCATCAGGTGGACTATGTGCTTGTTGTCACACTTATTCAATTTAACAATGGTCCACGGGACAACTTAAAAAATTGTTCCGTAAACTTAAAAATATTTCGAAAAATTCCGTTGGGTCAGCACGGAAGATTCTTTCTTGCTTCAAAACTCTCTTATAATTGCGAGGAGAGGATTATATTTTAACTCTAAATCAAAAGTTTAAGAAAAAGGAACATTAAGGAGTAATTCTTTTTTGTTTGTGATCTTAAAAAATTTCTTCGTAAGATGTTGTATTTTGTGCTAGAAAACACTAAGTGTTTAGTTTGAACACGTGGAATGACAATAAAGTCCTGGAGACTTGACGAGCATCTAGTTATCCAATGTTAGAGGTAGGAGGAAGAAATTAATGTAATTTCTGCACCTATACTTAAAACAATATGGTTTCCAATCAAATCAAGGCTACTAATAAGCCGCTTAGATGCTTCTTCACTGATCCAAAGCTGCTCGCCATGTCCCTGACAGTAGTTCAATACGTAAGTACTAGGTGGTGAATACTCTGCTTAGTATTTCCTCATGATAGGTAAGACCCTCTTACTAATTTCTGTCAACAAACAGCATTGTGTAACCTACTGCGTTCCGGTCTGAAGGGTCAGGGAGCCCTATCACCTGACCCTGTGACGTCACTCGTATAGTACTATGAAGCGGAAAAGGGCTACATTTCAGCGAGGTGCCTAGTTAAATCGCACGAGGAGCACACACAGGCTGTGAGGCAGACTACCATAGTTCTCAAAATCAACAACTTATCTTTGCTTCCTTTTATTTGGTTTTGATTATATGTGTCCATGGACGGAAGCGTGGAGCAAAAGTTGATGCAAAATGTGATCTTATTCTTCAATAAGGCGACAACGCTCTCTTGAAGAACTACAGACCAATTTCTCTTCTGAGCCGCGTCTACGTGCTGTTTTCGAGAGTCATTACGAATCGTCTCACACGCACACTCGACGTTTTCCAGTCACCCGAACAAACCGGTTTCCGAAAAGACTTCAGTACCATAAACCACATACATACCCTGCGGCAGATTGTACAGAAGACTGAAGAGTACAATCTGCCACTTTGCCTGGCGTATGTTGTAGAAGATTTCGTCGAAATTTGGGAAAAAAACGAAAAAGCCTTTGATTTCGTCGAAATTTGGGGGGGTGCTACAGTTCCTTCAGCAGTGTCAAGTTTAATAACGGTATATCGCATTACTGAAGCGTTTGTATAGTAGGGCTACGATGGCTATCCGAGTACAGAACCTGCAGAGAAGTGTAAGACAGGGTGACATTATATCTCCGAAACTCTTCACCGCTGCATTCGAAGACGTTTTCAAGCTACGGGACTGGAAAGGATACGGTATTAACATCAATGGCGATTACATCACTCACCTTCGATTAGCCGACGATATATTTTTTATGGCAGAATCGCTGGAGGACCTAAGCAATATGCTCTATGACTTCAATAGTTTCTCCTAGCGGATAGGTCTTAAGATGAACATGGACAAAACAAAGATCATGTTTAATGTCAATGTCACAACTATGCCGGTAGTTGTTGGGATCACTAAGCTCAAAGTTGCTGACGAGTACGTTTACCTGGAGCAAATAGTCCGAATAGGTAAGTCCAACTTCGACCGAGAGATCAATCGACGGTTTCAACTCGACCGGGCAGCGTTCGGTAAATTACGACACATCTTCTCGTCAGGTATAAGTACCTCAAAATCTGAAAACTAGATTGTACAACAAGTGCGTGTTGACTTATGGACCAGTGATGACTTGTGGATAAGGCGTGGTGCTTCACTGTGCTGGCCGTATGAGGATGCTCAAGTTCCTTCAGCGAGCTATGGAGAGGGCTATGTTCGGGGTTTCTCTGCATGATAAACTTAGAAATGAGGATATCCACAGTAGAGCCAGAGTGACCAATATAGCCCAACGGATTATTAAGCTGATGTGGCAGTGGGTCGGCCATATAGCTCGAAGAACCGCCAACCGATGGGAAAAAAAGGTTCTCAAGAGGCAGCCTCGTACCGGTAGGCGTAGTTTCGGGCGACCCACCACTAGATGGAGTGAAGACCTGGTAAGACATCCATGAAGTCGATGGAAGCATGTGGCTCAGGCCGTGCTTTTTGGCATTCCTTGGGGGAACCATATGTTCAGTAGTGGACTTGTGAAGGGCTGTAATATTGATGATGATGATGTGTCCATGGACTACACAAGTCACTATCAGGTGAACTTTCAGCTCATTTAACACTTCGGTTTTGTGACATAGTAGCCCATACAACATTTCTATTTACTAATAGAAATATTCTAATGAAAGACCTAAAATACTTATAATAATTTCTTCATAATAATGCATTATAATAGAAGATTTTATTTACAATTTATTTTTACGTTACCCATTATAATACAAAAATGTATTTTATTTTTGATATTTTTTCCGTGGAAGCTATGATGTAATGGCCTACGCGAAATAATATGAATTTATTTTTAGAAATGGTACAATAGTTTAGTTATTTTCATCTCAGGAGCAACGCGGCTCTTATTTACACATAATATAGTTTTATAAAATATACCATGGAAATAAAATTCAGTCTCGTTCTGCAGTTTAGTATACAATAAATATTACTAATTGGGTACGTATTATTTTAATTTCGACAGTTTTAAATTGATTTATTCATTAAATTCTAAAAAATAACTTTGTTGTTATTTTTTAGTATCGAAAGTTTATTTCAAATTAGCAGCATTTATTGATGGATCAATTTCATAATATGTTTATGTAACATATCAGAGCCAAAGTAAAGTAACGTTAGCCTCTCCACCTAACTAACGTGTGCCTGTCCACAAACACAAAGGTAGTTATCGTAAAATATATGTAAATAAAATATATTATATACACTCTGTAAACACTAGAAACAAACTCAATCTAATGATCCCCGGTTCTCGACTCCACACAGTCAACACCTAATTCATTCTTGGGGCAATTACAACGCTATTACAACTGTCCCAGAAAATATACAAGGTCTATCTATTACCAAGTTTAAATATTTAATTAAACAAAAACAGTATAAAAAGGGTAATTATAATATTAATCAATGCATGGTTGAACCCCTAAGAATGAGGTGGTCATTTCCAAACTGATTCTAAAATAAAATTTGTAATTAGTTGTACAACCTTTCATACAAAATTTATTTAAAAAAAAAAGGTTCCGCTAGGTTCCAAGCTGGTTCTTTCCAGGACAGAGATTATTTTTTCGGAGCCAGTGCTAAAGTAAAATATGACTTTTAATAAGAATTACATACATGTGATATTACTATTTGAATAAAAATTACGCTATTTTATTCTATTATATAATAATATTTATTGATCATAGTATAGTATAGTATTCATATTTGAAATAACATTAAATTTTTTATATTTTATGAAAGAAACTTTCAAACGAAATAAATCAGAATAAAACTCGAGCTTATTCGCTGTAAAATAGACCTTTGTCTAACTTTTCTGTTAAAGATGTTACCCAATGTTTTTCATCCCTAAAGTGCACTCCAGAGTTCCTATTTCGCGCGACATCTTGTTTACAAAACGCCTCTCCTGCGAATTGGTAATGTCTTTTGAATACTATTGAATGCAAAGTACGCCGTTAGACAAGTCCTCGATGTCCGAAAATAAATGAACTGTTTGATGCGTTAAATGTTTGTTTTCATATTCGTTTATTTATTAAAATAACTTATCATCATCGCTTTGTATTGTTAATTGTTATTTTCTTTTTCTTTAACTAGCTGTAAGCGTCCACGTGTTACTTTGTCTCAAAACATTCTTTTTAAGTATATTTATCAATCAATAAGCAATCGATAAAGATATTTAGAAGATTTATTCTGAACTCAAACAAACATTTACATTTTCTTTATGAACATTAACCCTATTAGACCATTTTCTCTGGAAACGAAGTACTCCATCTCAGTCCTCAGGAGTGACAATGCATCTGCATTTTAATTCTTATTTGACGATAAATGTAGATTTCACTTACCATCAGGTGGACTCTGTGCTCGTTTATTCATATGAAATTTAATATCAATCTAGAAGGACTCTTTCGCATAGTACCCTAAGTTAAGTCCTAATAACTATTGCAAATATCCCCTGTGAAGCATCTGTGACGGAAGTCTATGTTGAGCAATGGAATGGAATAGGTTGTAATGAATAAATGTGTACTTTTAGAAATAACAAATCTGTTGAGTTGCGTTAATTGGTTACCATTTTCTTTCGGGTCTGGAGTGTGTTGAAGATAAATAAATATTGTCTACGGCCTTTTTAGGTTTTTTTTATATCTTGTGACTTGTCATGGTTACGAAAATAACAAGGAAAATGTAAGACTAGTTTTTCGTAATAAGTATATTTTTGTTAGAAGATTAAATGTTTCAAGTCTAAGAAATCTTCTTATTTCAATGTGAGGAGTTACATACAACGGTCATACAGAAGCTCCCCACATAATGGCGACCGTGAAAGCGGATAGACCTGGACAAACCGAACTCGACGCTATGAGGCGTAAAAGGGCATACACACGTCGAGTATTCGTCAGGTCAGTGCGAGAGATAGAGGAGTCGAATGATATTGAGCAGATGACTGTCGAATTTCAGTATCTTGTAGAGAAATTGGAAGAGTTAAAATCTTCTGACAGTCAAATAAAAAATATGACGATCGATTCTTGCGCGGATGAACTATTTGATGAAGAATGTGACGAATGCGAATCGTATTTAAGGAAGTATTATGCAGTAAAAGTTAAGATTGAAAAATTACGAAAGGAATGTGATAGAGCAAATACATCTTCAGCGGCTACTGACGGATCTCATCAGAAGAGAAACATAAAGCTACCGAATATCGAGCTCATAAAATTCGATGACAATCCGAAGACGTGGTTATCTTTCTGGGGACAGTTCAAAAAGATACACGAGGACGAGACTCTTGAACCAGGAGATAAGTTCCAGTATTTCATACAGGCTATGAAGGAGGGGTCCAAAAGCAGAGAGCTCGTAACTAGCTACCCTCCGTCTGGCAAGAATTACCCAAGAGCGCTGGAGCAGCTACAGGGACGATTTGCTCGAGAAGGTATCCTCATCGAGACGTATGTGAGAGAGCTGCTAGGTCTCGTATTATGTCAGGCTAGGGGACAACATATGGATATAAGATCGCTTTACGACCAGTTGATGACCCATTTACACGCTTTAGAGTCACTCAAAGTAACAACGGAAAAGTACGGAGCGATGTTGTATCCATTAGTCGAACCAGCTTTACCTGAAAATATTTTAATTGTTTGGAATCGAACTAGAATTGTAAACGATGTTGGTCAATTAACGCAACTTTTAGAGTTCTTAAAACGAGAAGCCGAGGCTGAGGAACACATTAAATTGACGCGCGCTAACTTTAATACTTATAGTTCTTCCAGTAGTGTTGATGTGCCGCCGACAGCAGCTTGCACTGTTTCGAAAGAGGAGACAAGTTCCAGTAAAACAGGTAATGACTTTTGCTATTTGTGTGATAATACGTCTCATTCGATTCTTCAATGTAATAAAGGGCTCAAAATGTCTTTAGATGAAAAGAGAGCCGCTGTCAAATATAAGAGGGGTTGTTTAATTTGTTTACGTAAAGGTCACGTAGCTAAGCACTGCAAGACGTTTTTAAAATGTATGGTCTGCGATAAACGTAATGTAGTGATATTTTGTCCGGACCTTCATAGGGATAAACAAAAGGAACCCAAAGAAGCGACAGCACTTTTCTCTAGAAAAGGCGGAAATATTTTATTACAGACTTTAATTTTAGAGGTTTCACATGAGGGTAAAAAGAAGAAAATACGTGCTCTGTGTGATACTGGATCGCAAAGGTCGTATATTAGGAAAAACGTAGTAAAAAAGTTAGGCCTTAAGGTAGTAGGTATAGAGAATTTAGGTTATTCACTATTTAGTGGTGTTACTAAGCCAGCAGAAAACCACAGTCTTGTCGAAGTGAATGTAAGTAGTCTAGATTCTTCTTTCTCTACAAAATTCATTGCTCTTGAACTCGACGACATTTGTGGCTATCTTCCCAAAGCAGACGATCCCAAGCTAAGGTCAAAGTTAAAGTCACTGAATATAAGTATTGACGACAGTGACTGTGACCTTAGCGATGTAAATATGTTAATAGGAGCTGATTATTTAGGAGTAATTTGTACGGGCACTATTGTACAATTAGATGGGCCTTTAGTAGCTATTAAGACGAGGTTAGGATGGACATTACAGGGCCCTAACTTTTATAGTGCTGCACAATGCTCAATGACTTTCAATTGTCACGCTCAGAGTAAACTTTCAGATTTGTGGGATTTACAGTTATTAGGGATTTCAGAGCCACATGAGCAGATGTGCAAAGATAGGAAAAAAAGAAGAGGTAATGAGTCAATTTGAGCAGAATATTAGTTTTAAAGACAATCGTTACCAAGTAGGGTTTTTGTGGAAAGATGGTTACCCCGAAATAGGCAGTAATTACAATGTAGCTTATAAAAGACTTTTAACGACGACTAGGAAGTTAGAGAGGACTGGTTATTTGCTAAGTTATAACGATGTTTTTCAGAATTGGTTAGACGAAAATATTATAGAACATACTGAAAACAATATAGCAGAAGGACATTTTATTCCTCATCACGCAGTCATTAAGATGTCTAGGACTACAACGAAGATACGTCCAGTATTCGACGCATCGTGTAAAGATGCACAAGGATTTTCTTTGAATAACTGCGTCGAATCGGGTACCAATCTTATAGAACTAATCCCTAAATTATTGATGAACTTTAGGAAAGGTACGTACGGCGTCACGTCGGATATAAAGCAAGCCTTTCTGCAAATTTTAGTTTCAGAGAAAGATAGAGAGTATTTAAAGTTTCTGTGGTGGAAGAATCCGTTGACCAAAGAGAAGATAGTCACTTTCAAACATAAGAGAGTAGTATTTGGGGTGACTTGTAGTCCGTTTCTCTTGGCGGCTACGATTAATTATCACTTAGGCAATTTTGAAGAAATGTACGGTCAGACAGTTGAAATTTTGAAACACTCCTTTTATGTTGATAATTGTGTAGCTAGTTTTGATACAAAAGAGGCTTTATTTACTTTTATAGACGAAGCTAAGGAAGTTACGCTAAAGGGGGGTTTTGATTTACGATGTTGGGTTACCGCTCCTATTAGAGTAGATAACACTGTCCAGACTCAATCTGTATTAGGAGTGCTATGGAATACTCTTACGGACGAATTACAGTGTAGTTTCCGTCTTAGTAACACTATACCAGATCGGGTCACGAAGAGAGATCTTTTGTCATTAACTCAGCAGATATTTGACCCTATTGGATTTCTTGCACCTGTTACCCTAGTGCCTAAACTAATAGTACAAAAGGCTTGAATAGATAGTACAAGTTGGGATCAAGCTATCAGCAACGAGTTTTCGAAGGAATTTAAGAGTTGGCTAAATCATGTTCATCTGATAAATGATAGCAAGTTGCCGAGACGCTTATCAGAGGAGAGGTTGACGAACTGTAACAAAAGTTTACATTTGTTTTGTGACGCATCTATTAATGATTATGCAGGTTGTGTCTTTCTTCGGACCGAATGCAAAAGTAAAGTTACGATTAGGCTGGTTATGGCCAAAAGTAGAGTAACGCCAATTAAAAGATCAATAACTTTACCTAGATTGGAGCTAATGGGAGCACTTATTGCATCACGGCTTGCAAATGAGGTAAGTAGAGCGTTGTTTACCGACGACACCTGCCCGTTATATTGTTGGACAGACTCCGCGGTTGTGTTAGTCTGGATCCAAAGACAGTGTTCTTGGAAGCCGTTTGTGAGCAATAGGGTAAGTGAAATTTGTGCTCACACTAAGAAGGAATATTGGCGGCACGTATCGGGCCACTGCAATCCGGCAGACCTACTGTCACTTGGCTGTAATATGAAGACATTAATGGACAGTCACTGGTGGGATGGCCCTGCTTAGCTATTATCTGACCAAGAACTGTGGCCTCAGTCTAATCACATCGCAGTAGATGAGAACGCTGTTTCCATAGAAACAAAGAAGGAGGTACTTGTAAATACTAATGTAGATACTGAACATTTTAGCGAGAAGCTTTTATACTTTTCTAAGTATTCAAGGATTGTACGTATAGTAGCTTGGATATTCCGGTGGAGAAGGCGACGAATGTTTAGTACAGCTTATATAAGCAATGATGAATTCGAAGAAGCTGAGAATATACTTATAAGACTTATTCAGGGTGAACATTATGTAAATAGAACTAAATTGAATAAGAAACTGTGCATACATTTAGATAGTAATAGTATTATGAGAGTAAAGACTAGATTAGGTTTAAGAAATTATGATAAAGATTTTTCGAGTCCCATATTGTGACGACTCGTTGAAGAGAATTATATATACTTAAAGCACATCGGATCACATATTTTAATGTCAGAGCTGAGAAACAGATTCTAGATTACAAGTGTGAGATGACTATGTAAGGATATAGTTAAGAAATGCATAATTTGTCGTAGGCAAAAGGGCATACATTATGATACACCGGAGGCACCACTCCCTCTTGAACGGATTCAAGGCACGACAGCGTTTCAAATGACAGGTATAGATCTGGCCGGACCGTTGTATTTACGTAATCAAGAGAAATGTTGGGTGGTTTTATTTACTTGCGCGACATTTAGGGCTGTGCATTTTGAGATGGTAGACTCATTGTCCACATATAGTTTTATTATGAGTCTTCGTAGATTTATTGCTCGAAGAGGTCGTATAGATGTCATTTTCACAGACAACGGAACAAATTTTCGAGGGACTGCCAATTTACTGAAGGATATTAATTGGCAGGAGGTTGAAAAGTGTGACGGCAGTCCATGCTATAAAGTGGCGTTTTATTCCACCTAGAACTCCTTGGTGGGGAGGTTGGTGGGAGAGGCTCATTAGAGTATTAAATGTTGTAAAAAATGTTGCAAAGAATATTGGGGCGTCAGCGATTGACTTGGGTAGAGTTAGACACAGTCTTGTGCGATTGTGAAGCTGTCATTAATAGTCGGCCACTAACATATGTCTCGACTTGTACCGACGATTTGCGGCCACTTACACCTATGTTATTTCTACATGGCTTACCTTCTAATGATACTTCTGATTTAGATTATGTAGATAATATGAATTTAAATGTAAGATACAAATATTTACAAAAGTTGAGAGAAGATTTCAGAGTTCGATTTCGTAAGGAGTATTTGGCTTTACTTACAGCTAGATGGAAGGAGAAGACTATAGAAATGAAGAAAGGAGATATAGTTCTAGTAGAGACAGACGCGAAAAGGCTATTTTGGCCCTTGGAGTTAATCATAGAAGTAGTTACCGGGGCTGATGGTGTTACTCGTTTGGCTAGAGTCAAGACTCAAAAAGGTGAAACTTTAAGACCATGTCAGAGATTGTATCCGCTTGAGATTTTAAATGATTCTGACCTCTTGCAACGACCTGAAGTAACGATAGAGGATGAGAAGTTATCAGTAAGTTCAGATAGTCTCGACTTACACTCCTCGGTTACAGGTGTCGAGAAAGTGACGAAAACAACGCGGTGCGGTCGAAATGTGAAATTGCCTGCTCGGTACTTATGAATTACATTTGGTTTTATGGTTTTCCTTAGTATGTTGAGTTGCGTTAATTGGTTACCATTTTCTTTCGGGTCTGGAGTGTGTTGAAGATAAATAAATATTGTCTACGGCCTTTTTAGGTTTTTTTTATATCTTGTGACTTGTTGTCATGGTTACGAAAATGACAAGGAAAATGTAAGACTAGTTTTTCGTAATAAGTATATTTTTATTAAAAGATTAAATGTTTCAATGTCTAAGAAATCTTCTTATTTCAATGTGAGGAGTTACATACAACGGTCATACAGAAGCTCCCCACAAAATCAGTCGATAGGTCTATGTGACAAGTAATTGTAAGTAACAGCCCGAGTCAGGAATTAGGCGGTGTTTCACCCCCGTGCCTTGGAAAGCATGTAAAGCAGTTGGTCCTGCGCCTGATCTTTCTCCGGTCGTGTCGAAAAAAACTGACCTATCGGATATGAGAGTCACTCGGGCACTATAATCCTGCCCTGCGCAGATGGCTAGTCTTCGTAGAAACTGGCCGCCGTGACCGAAACTCGGTCTCGAGGACATTATTATTGTTATTAAAAATATATCATATCCTTAATAAAATCTTAACATTTATATCTGTGACATTACGCGATTAACCGTGAATGCAAGAAACAACACAGCTTACTTGCCTGAAAAGAAACTTTTATTTATTTACTCGCTCTGTTTCACAATCTTTATTCCGATTTATACAAAAGATATATTACGAGTACACCATGTCAGAGGCGATAGAGGGAAACAAACCAGGTGTGGGGTAGCAGCGTCTCCTATTAACAATTTAAAAATAAAAAATGTGGTTGACAACCTAACCGCCAAGTTTGAAAACTATTGCAAATATCTTCCCTATAAAACAATCTTTGGGGAAGTCTATGCTTGGCAGTGGATTTAACAGGTTGTAATGATAATGGTCTCATTCACGCAATGTTAGACCATCATCAAATGTATTTAAAATAAAATTGATTGTCCTCAGTTGAAACAGTAGATTGACAGCAGCATCTTCATGATAAAAACTTAAAATAATAAAAAAACTGCGGTTGCCAAGCGTGGCTACTCTGGCAAAAGATCCTATGAGACAAATCTATGAGGGAGGCCTATGTTCAGCAGGAAGTAGAATTTTATTGGCTGTAATGTATTCATGGATGTACAGTTGATAGGCTTCAGGAATCACTCCTACTTAGGAGAACTGTATTAAGGATAAGTTTTCCTGTAACCAGGCTGTGTGAATTGCTAAATAGCCTCAATGATTTGATACTTTGATAATTTTCCTTCTACTCGTATTCATATCAGAAATCAATTTTGAATCATTTGACTGGGTCCAATTGTTCATTGAATTTATAGCTTATTATATCACAATTGCTCAGTATAAGTTAATTATTTAACAACATAAATAATGATGTTCTTATATTTCAGCTAACACTACATATTCTTCTTTTACGGATTTTATCGCATTTTTTTACGTGTTAATTATAATCATTTTCTCTATTTTATTTGGAAATTTATAGTAGTCAATCTTTAATTGTATCTTAAGTCTAAGCATGATTTACCAGGTGCTCGGCGGTGAAGGAAAACATCGTGAGAAATACAAACAAAAATATTTCGAAGACATGTAAAGTTACCAACACGCATTGGGGCAGTGCGGCGTGCATTTCCTTGCCCTAAAAACCCTCTGAGAAATGAGAGGAGAACTGTGCCTAGCAGTAAGACGTTTATAGGCCGTAAATTTAACCTTGTTATTACATTAAGTAAGATCTATTGTAAAAACTATAATTATTGTTATATTTGTTAACTACTGTTGGTGTACCTAAATAATAATATATGGTGGTGATATTGATTGTAATAACTCACGCAGCTCTTCACAAGTGCAATGCTGATGTGGCCGTGAAAGGAAAAGGGGAGATCTCCCGCCGGGTATGGTGTTATGCCCGGGGAGCGGCCGACACTCCGTGTCATAGTTCGAACATGTTCTATATATGCTGTTTATGATTCGGAATGTTGATAGCGTGATTAAGGCTTCGGTGTATTTCGCTTGCGGCGCGATGACAGCGCCACCACATCACCCCCCTACTCAGATCGGAGATCGATAGTGCAGTCCGTTTGCCAGTGTGTCCTTTAATGCCGGTGGGGAATGCATGCTGTGTACGTAAGGGCAAGTGACACCGGTGTGAATAATATGCCGATGTGTAATGCATGCCGTACTACGCACTGGCAAGTGATGCCGGTGAGAATGATATGCCGGAGCAAGTGCCAGAAGTCTGCCTTATAAATCTGCGGTGAATCGAGACGAAGAAAAGGCTTGAAGTTGTAGTTTCCAAAGGTTGTTGGTTGCGTGTTCAGATCACGTCGGGGTCACCACTGTGGCCGTGAAAGGAAAAGGGGAGATCTCCCGCCGGGAAAGGTGTTATGCCCGGGGAGCGGCCGACACTCCGTGTCATAGTTCGAACATGTTCTATATATGCTGTTTATGATTCGGAATGTTGATAGCGTGATTAAGGCTTCGGTGTGTTTCGCTTGCGGCGCGATGACAGCGCCACCACACTGACCATAGGTCTTCTCAATGGAGTGCTAATAACGGTCCTGAGTCACCTGTATACGTCGATGTAATCTGTATGTCTTACCAGGCACAATATAGCAGCATGATTACGTGGTAGAGCCATGCTGCAGCTATATTGTGGTTGCAGCACGAATGGGTCGGCTCGACCGTGGTAGGACAAAGCTCTCACAGAGTACCAGCGTAAAATAGCACCTTAATGCTGCTGTGTTTCGTATGGTGAGTGTAGAAAACAGAAGACCTCTTTTACTGGAAACGAGGCATTCCATCTCAGTCCTCAGGGCTGGAAACGCATCTGCATTTTTATTCTTAATTTAAGATAAGTGTAGATGTCTATGGGCCACAGCATCCAGTTACCATCAGGTGCACTGTGTGCTCTTTTATCACCCTTGTTCAATAAAATAAATAAAAAAGATCGTCAATTCATTTTCACCACCACCCTACGTATCGCTTTCTTTTTATCAAAATTATTTTATAAAACCAAAAAAATATTAAGTAATTTCAACTTTGTTATTGTGTAAGTGATGGGAAAGTTAAATATATTTATAATATACGATTCCCACATTTATGTGATAGACAATAAAATAAATTCATCTGATTTACTAAGGCGGTAAGGTCATCGAAAATTATTAAAAGAAATCGTGTATATTGGTGATCGAGAACCTGGCTGTGTCGGTCCCTAGGGTACATAGGAGTAGTTCCAGAGGTGAACTTGTTGTAATGTCTAATAACAATAATTCGAATGAGTTATGTGTACTTATCGTCTTATAATAAAAATTATTTTCTTAGTTGAACACAGTTGAAAACATTTAGACGGCAGTCATCACAACAACATGGTGACAGTGGTTGACGCTCACTCCTCTCAGAGTAAATTACCTGGTAGAAAAAGGTAAACCTGGGAGAAGTTCGCCACTATAACCATTTTACCCTATTATCACTTTCCAGTTCTTCATTTATTGTTAGCTTAAGAATGACTGTCCATTTATTATTACTTGTAATCCTCAGAATAAAGAAATGTAATCCGTATTTAACAAATGAATATTATTTGTATCTCTATTGTTATTTCTGGTGTACTGTTATAAATTTCTAATTTGTTCAAAATATCACTTCTCAATTAAATTTAACTAACTGCATATAAGAGGAACTTGCAGCTCGTTACCGGCTTTCTTTTGTGTAGAGCCAATTTTAGTAGTGAAGATTTTATTCGCTAAAAACTTCCTTTGTCTTCAAACGTCCCTAACGACAACCTTTATTTTGTGCTCTATTCGCTTAGAATTTTGAAGCATTTCAGCTTTTCGTTTTGTCTAAATTTTAATACCGTGCTTTTTTAATTAAATGGTATGGTAGAAATGCTCTCGAGATACAAGCAGTTAGATATAAATAAATCTAATTGTTAATTTTATAACACAGACTTGCTCTTAAAAAGTATGATAATATTTCTAATCTATTTTCTTTTAATACAAACCTTAAAACCTTAGCTCAAAACTTTCTCAGTTTAAGGATAACAAACGAAATATGTAACTTATTGTCGAACCGAAGATGTCTTATCTTTTATTACCCTTTATTTTGTACAGCAGCCGTGGTAGTTCAGATGGTTAGCGCTCGTTGTAAATTTCACAGTACGCGAGCAAACCGGGTTCAATCCCCGTCGGCACCAATGAAATTGTTAATTGCAATTTTAAGTGCTGATTTACCACGTGCTTGACGGTGAAGGAAAACATCGTGAGGAAGCCTACATGTCTGAGGAATAAGAAAAAAATAAGTAAAAATTCAATGACATGTGAAGTTCGCCAACACGAATTGGGGCAGTGCGGCGGACACTTCCTTGCCCTAAACCTACTCAGAAATGAGAGGAGGCCTGTGCCCAGCAGTGGGACGTATATAGGCTGTAACTATAACTTTAACTTAACTTTTGTACAGCACCACAATTTAAAAAAAGTTGTTATCCCTGCAAGATATCCCCGAAACTTCTCGCTAATTTTAAATGCAAATCACTCCAAATTTCACCAAATTATGTTGCGAAATCTCAAAGTTATGTTAAAAAAACTTTTTTTCAAATTCTTTCTCCTTCGATATCTCACGAACGAATGAACCGATTTTTATTTTCCATACGGCATTCGACGTCATTTCTTGAGGTTAAGAGGTGATTAGTTTTTGAAATAAATCGATAGCCATTTAAAAGTTATTAAAAAACAGTTTTTCAAAATTTTTATTTTTGAGATTTCTCAAAATCTTCTCGTCCAAATCAGTTCATATTATCACCAAATCTATTCCACATTGAGATCTTTAAAATTAGTCAGAAAAGCTTTCTGGGATCTCAAAACGGCGAGATATCTGATGAAAATTCGATTTTCGAAAATTGAGGTGAAACTAATAACTTCTCTATTTTTGAAAATTTTTAATTTTCTTAGCGGGAAGTTAAAAATATAAATTATTTTTTAGGCATTTTCTAGTCGTCAATGGTTTTGTTATTTCATCTCGGATCAAATGATTGACTAGACCTACGACCAAAAAGTAAAGTGATGTAAGACAATCGACATTATCAAGTGGGTCTCACAGATCACAGAGTAATGAAACTCGAAATGATCTGTTTGAGTGATCGACCCGAATGACTCTTTTCGTAAGAAGAATCTTGAACTTGAATGATCGGGTCACTAGAAATGAATTAATGACACCTGTCTATATATGAGTATACATTCATACTAGAACTAACTTACTACGCTTTAGAAATTTAATATTTAGTACCTCTTCACACAGCCTTATTCGCGTATACTTCAGTTCACTAAAACGATTAGCGTTCCATGCAAAAATTATCAAAAGCTAGCACTTGTGGCATCGCCTCGGTATCCATTCAATGCACTTTTCTATTTTTAACAGAATAAAGGTGACAAACGAACAAACAGTCCACCTGATGTCAAGTGGATGCTATGGTCCATAGGCATCTGCATTTCTTCCCAAATAAGGAGTCAAAATGCAGAATCAAAATGGAATACCTCGTCTCCAGTAAAAAGTGTCTCCGTTTCTCTACACTCATCATAAGAAACACAGGAGCTACGCTGCTATTTTACGCTTGTGTTCAGTGAGAGCGGGTTCTCCCCGGTCGAGTCGACGCATTCTATGTTATGGCGGCAGCATGGCTCCACTACGTATAATTCATGAATCAAATAATTACATGATATACTAAAATAAATATTATATTTAAACAAAAAGACCAGAATAGTACAAAGTAAAATCGTAATAGCTGAACACCTATACACAATTTTAATTTATAAGCAATTTTTTACGCAATATAAAAATATCAGTCACCGTTTATTGTCCGGTCTATTGCAACAGGAGCAGAGATTTGTCTAAGGTTGTTGCTGTAAACGCTGCCAATATTATACGACATTTAAAAACATTTCTGTTACAAATACTTCCAAAACAAATGGCGTAAATATTCATTTAAGTAATAGGATGCAACTTTTGGAACCCGAGATAGGAATTTACAAATTGAAATTGTTCAGAACCTAACTTTGAAATTGTGGAAATCACTCTCTGCTGCCAAAATAATGAGCTGACAAAAGCACTCTCATAACATGTACCAAAAACACGTAAAGTGCAATAAATTTGAAATAAATCCTCAAACTAAGAAAATTCGTATTAACAAGCTTCAACTGTTTAGTTTGTAGGCACGATTATATCTTAGTTACTCAAATTTTCAAAGAAAATCTGGTACTGAGTAGGCGGTAGTGTTCTTTCCCTGACTTATTTTTATTTCTGGTGCCAGTTAAACTAGAATACAGGTCAGCACCTAGTACCTATACAGAATACCTATACTGGTGAGTAAAGAACTGGAGACTCTTTTACTGGTAACAAGACATTCGATCTTAGTCCTTAGGGGTGACAACGCATCTGCATTTTGATTCATAATCGAATATAGGTGTAGGTGTATATAGGCCAGAGCATACACTTACGATCAGGTGCCTGTGTGCTGTTTATCACCCTTATTCTATGAAAAACGATAAACAAGCACATTGTACAGACACCGAATCAATTCCATTAGGTAAAAAGAAGTCAACACGTGTAAGGCCGAGTGATCTTTTCTCTTCACAATTAAATATTGAATTTCTAAAACGATTATACAAGTTATTTCAGGTATATAAGTGACGTGTGATTCACTGCTAAGCGTCTTAGAATAAACACCATGTGTTTAAAACTCATGTTTTCACACGAGAATCTAACAATACACGTGTTCCTTGACTACAGTAAGCTAAAATCCCAATAATTCAGTACCTTTATTATCAACAACGTGAAAAGAATTATATTTATAATACCACTGTGACATAATGGATGTTTCATTTTCTGATATAAAGTGTAAAAACCATACAATTTATATGAACCATTACTTTACAAAATGGAAAAATGTCACCGTTCGGGAAAATACTATTTTGTGAATTTAAGTCTACTTGTATTCGAATTAATAGTATTTTTCGATTATTATCAATGTTTTGAATTGCCATTTTCAATTCGGTGGCATTTTGATTTACAGTAATATTTTAACTGACTTCAAAAAAAAGGACGAGTTTCTCAATTCGACTGTATTTTTTTATGTGTGTTACGTCAGAACTTTTTTTAGGTGAATCGAAATCTGTCATAAAATAAAACCAAAGTACTTAACCTACTACATCCTTTCAGATTTTCTGTTCAATTAGAGCTTTTTACTCATCCAAAAATGTGTTGCGAACCTTGCGGTGGTGGTGATTGCTGTGGTGGATACTGTGTTGGTGGGTGCAGCGGACAACGTTGTCCATGCATCACTATTTACACGTGCTGTACGCATTACTACACGGACTACACGTACGACTACACGGATTTGTTAATACGTTGTGTCTGCAACACTTCCTCTCTCCGTATTTAATTGGTGCCTTTACGTAAAATAAAAATATGTAAAAGTTTAGGAATCAAACAATTGACTCTCAATTTAGTAAACAGGTTTAGTAAACAGACAATCAATTGGATCGCTTAGCTAAGCGATTTTCCATGTAATAATGTTAAAAGTAACCCAAACAGTAAATATAGTCAGCATTAAACCATAATAATTTTCCAAACCAACATTATTCAATTGTTAATTATGGGCAAACAGAACTGTTTGTCATGAGCTTAAAATTAATTGCGGCGATCAGAAATGTTAACTGATTGATTGGATAATATTTAACAAGTCATTAAAAAATCAGAAAAAAAAAACTACTGTTTCTATGAATTTTTTTATGACTAAACCGATTTTGATGATTCTTTTTTAAAAGCTGGTGCTTCTCATGTGATCTCATATAAATTTGACCAGGATCTGACCAGTATTTTTTGAATTATACTTAATAATGCCTATTTAATTATCTTCCATTACATTGATGATGTGCTCATTTTATTTATATTGAAGTCGGTTGTACAAAATTTTTAATTTTACCATTTGTTATGCAAGCCAATTGACAAACGATCTCCACAAAACTAACTTCTAGCTTCATATAAAGAAGGCTACTTAAAGTCATCTGCATACAGCGATGTAATCTGCATGTCCTACCAAGCACAATATAGCTGCAGCATGGTTGTGTGGTAGAGCCATGTTGCAGCTATATTGTGGTTGCAGCACGAATGGGTCGGCTCGACCGGGTTAGGAAATCACTCTCACAGAATACCAGCGTAAAATAGCACCTTAATGCTGCTGTGTTTCGTATGGTGAGTATGGAAAACTGGAGAACCTTTTTACTGGAAACGAGGCATTCCATCTCAGTCCTCAAGGCTGGAAACGCATCTGCATTTCGATACTTAATTGAAGATAAATGTAGATGTCGATGAGCCACTTAATCCACTTACCATCAGGTGGACTGTGTGCTCGTTAGTCTCGTCGTCACCCTTATTCTATAAAAGAAAGGAAAAAGTTCATCAATTCATTTTCACCACCACCCTACGTATCGCTTTCCTTTTATTAAAATTATTTTATAAAACCAAAAAAATATTAAGTAATTTCAACATTGTCATTGTGTAAGTGATGGGAAAGTTAAATATATTTATAATATACGATTCCCACATTTATGTGATAGACAATAAAATAAATTCATCTAATTTACTAAGACGAAAATGTCAAATAAAGTCATTCAATGAAATCGTGTATATTGTTCATTAAGAACCTGGCTGTGTCGGTCCCTAGGGCACATAGGAGTAGTTTCGGAGGTGAACTTGTTAGGATGTTTAATAATAAAAATTGCAATGAATTACATATCATCTTATAATAAAAATTATTTTCTTAGTATAGCACAGTTGAAAAAATTTAGACGGCAGTCATCACAACTACATGGTGACAGTGGTTGACCTTTTTCTACCTGACTCCTCTCAGAGTCACCTGGTAGAAAAAGGTAGGTAGGTAAGGTAGAAAAAGGTTAACCTAGGAGAAGTTCACCACTATAACCGTTTTACTCTATTATCACTTTCCAGTTCTTCCTTTATTTTCTCTTTTTTTTTCTTTTTTTTCTTTCCATTTAGTATTACTTGTAATCCTCAAAATAAAGAAGTGTAATCCGTATTTAACAAAAGAATACTATTTGTATCTCTATTGTTATTTCTAGTGTACTATTGTAAATTTCTAATTTGTTCAAAATATCACTTCTCAATTAAATTTCACTATCTGCACATAACAGACACTTTTTTTTTTATTTATTTAGGACAACCAACAAGACGTACACGACCACAATGTAAATACTACAAATTACAGGTAGGTTTATATCTAAGTGTCGTCTTAATTAAAGGTTGCCACGGCATGCAATGTGGACAACGAATATGTTTTTTTAAAACTTACAACTATAAACTTAAAACTAGGTCTAATTGTTAGCTAATAGTAAAGGACTGCACAATTTTTCGTTTGAATTTTTGAGGCTTATCAGCAAAAATATCAACGTCACATGTCTTGCAGAGCTGGTTATATTGCCTCTGTAACCTGTTTATGGTTGCGTGGTGACCCAAATTAGTTTTACTGCCTTCAACTGAAAAGGCGACGTATCGGCTGACACGCACTAGTTTAAAAGGTACCTTGAAATTTATTGCACTTAGTAGGACAGTCTACTTCTATTAACGATTTTGTGTAGCAACATAAAATCCAGCTAAATCCTCCGCTGTTGCTGGGTACTTAATTTAAAATACGTCAGTCGGTCTTCGTTTGAGGGTAATCTTTATTTTGTAAGTTTGGTACGAAAGATACCACAAAAAACTTCAACGCTCTATTCGTTTCACGTAAATGTCATAAAATGGAGACCAGACCTGACTACAGTATTCGAGGAACGGACTGGAACGGACTAAAGACTTGTAGAAGGATATTTTTGTAGAAGTCCTGTTAAGTTCTTTAGAATTACGCAACACGAACCCCAACATTTGAGGATCCCTTGTAACAATTCCATCAACGTGCTTATGAAACCGCAACTTTTTGTCCAGAATCACACCCAGATCTCGAACAGAGTCCAATTCTACCAAAAGATGACCATCAATATTATACATAGGTGTCGGAACATTTACACATCATCTTGAGAATCTTATAATTTTACATTTATCGAGGTTCAAAAATAGTCTGTTGTTAACGCACCACAAAGACATCCGGTCCAAATCCTCTTGCAATAGGAGTGAGTCACTGTGGTCTTTGATTTTCAAGGACAATTTCATGTCATCTGCGTACATAAAGCAGGTCGCGTGTTTAAAAACAGACGCTAGGTCATTTATAAAAATATTGAAAAGGATGGATGGAAGGACCGAGATGGGAACCCTGAGGAATGCCAGACGTAGGTAGAAATGGTTCTGAGGAGTAACCATTTACCACAACTCTCGATTTTCTCTGCCTGAGGTATGAAGAGAACCATTCGAGAAGATTGCCAGTGATGCCCAAAATTGAGAGTTTGTGAAGTAAGATGTTATGATCTACAATGTCAAACGCCTTACTGAAGTCTGTGTATATGGTGTCCACAGACAAGCGGGAATCGAGCAAGTCTTGGAGACATAGTCCACAAACGAAACGAGATTTGTAGCTAGCTATAGAGCGAGATGTTAAAAAGCCCGATTGTTGGGGTGAGATTATTTGTTTTATGTGTCAAGCAAAAACAGGACAAACTAATGATTCAAAAACTTTAGCGAAGACAGACAATATAGATATTGGTCTGTAATTTCTGACGGATCCTGTGTCTCCTGTTTTATAATTGGGACAATACGTGCCTGTTTCCAGACCGAAGGGAAAGTACCCGTTTTTAAGGACATATTGAAAATGGTTGTTAAAGGCAAGGATAACGCTTCGCGGCAGTTGATTACAAACAAAGGGGGTATGTGGTCAGGTCCACCTCCCTTGGCCCGATCTAGACCAGTAAGAGTTTTGAGTATTTGATCTTGTGAGAAATGCAGATTAGCAAGATAATTTGAGGTACAAATTTGGTCAACAGTGGTCACAGACAGTACTGAGCTAGTGTTATACACCGATACGAAAAATGAGGCAAAGAGATCGCATATGCCGTCACATTATCTGCTTCGTAATCTCCGGAGGTCATGGATATAGGGTAAGCATTGCTATTAAATTTTTTTATTTTTTATGAACGTCCAGAATAACTTTGGGTTTTTGGAGTGTGCTCCCTCCAGATCCGCGACATAGTTTTTATGACAGGTGCCTATTAATTCGGAGCATCTTTTGTGTGTGTGTGTGTTTGTAATCCAAGTTCGTCTAGTGGATTTTTGTATTTACGGTACCACAAACGAAGTTTGTTTTTTTCCTTGATTAGATATATGAGTTCCTTTGTGTACCATACTGGAAACTTTTTTGTGGAGGGTTTACATTTTAAACGTACTTGTATCTCTAATAGCATGAAATTCTCTTACCATGACATCCACCGAACATGAAGATTGTATACGGTCCCATGAAACTGAATTTAAATGTGTTATGATTTTATCGTAGTCCACCTTACGAAAGTTATATCTTTGGCTTTGAGCGTTAGGTAATAAACTTGGCGGATCACAACATGAAAATGTTAGAACTAAGGGAGGGTGGTGATGGTGGTGGACACTTGCAGCTCTGATTAAGATCTTGCAGACTGATAAAGATTACAGCTATGGTTTAATAAATATATCATGGAAATAAAAGTCAGTCTCGTCTGACAGTTTAGTGTAAAAAAAAATATTACTAATTGGGTAGGTACGTATAAATTTAATTTCGACAGTTTTTAATTGATTGATTTATTAAGTTCAAAAATTTTGTTGTTACTTTTTTTGTACCGAATGTTTATTTCAATTAATAGTATTTATTAATTAATCAATTTCATAACATATTATGGTAACATATCAGTGCCATAGGCTTCTTTCTTTTCCGTTTATCTGTTACACCGTATATATACTAACTAGCCAGGCAGACGTTGTTCTGCCCTATTCGACGATAATTTCAAAATCATCAAATTCTAAATCACTAAAAACTATCCTATATCTCTTAGTAACTGCACACAGTATGCAAAATTTTATTGAAATCAGTTCAGTAGTTTAGGAGTATATCGCGGACAAACAAAGTGACACGTAATATATATATATATATATAAAATAAATGTAAAGAAATAAATATGTTAACGTTGGCCACTCCGTATATTTACGAAAATGTATTTTATGTCCGTAAAAACTAAGGTAGTTTTCGTAAAATAATGATACACTCTGTAAACACTACAAACAAACACAAACTAATGATCCCAGGTTGTAAAATTCATAGAGTCGGTACCCAATTAATTCTTGGAGCAATTACAAGTCTCAGATATTATAGAAGGTCTCTCTATTTCCAAGTTTAAATATTTAACTAAACAAAAGCTGTATAAAAAGGTTATTACTCGTATAATACAAATTGTAATATAATACAAATGCATGGTTGATAATAACCCCTGGGAATGAGGTGGTTGCTTCCAAACTGTTTCCAAAATAAAATTTGTGATTAGTTTGTACAACCTTTCATATTCTAAAATTTATCTTAAAAAAGTTCCGTTAGGTTCCTTGCTGGTTCTTTCCAGGACAGAGATCTTTTTTCGGAACCAGTCGTAAATTAAAATATGACTTTTATTAAGAATTACGTACATGTGATCTATATTGACATAGTCATAGATGTACTCTTTTAATTATAAGCATGATTTACACGTGCTCAGTGATGAAGAAACCAAGAGAAGCATGTCTTATTTGAAATAAGAAAAAAATATATTTCATATGAAAGAAACTTTGACAATTCCCTAAATAACCAAAGCAGTGTAATAAAACTCGAGCTTATTCGCTGTAAAATAGACCTCTATCTAACTTTTCTGTTATGTAGGGTTGTTACCCACTGTTTTTTATCCCCAAAGTGCACTCCAGGGTTTCTATTTCGCGCGACATCTTGTTCACAAAACGCCTCTCCAGCGAATTGGTAATGTCTTTTGAATACTATTGAATGCAAAGTACGCCGTTAGACAAGTCATAGATGTCCGAAAATAAACGAACTTGTTTGATACGTTAAATTTTTGTTTTCATATTCGTTTATTTGTTATAATAAATTATCATCATCGCTTTATATTGTGATTTTCTTTTTCTTTAACTAGCTATAAGCGTCTACGCATTACTTTGTCTCAAAACATTCTTTTTTAAGTATATTTATCAATCAATAAGCAATCGATAAAGATATTTAGAAAATTTATTCTGAACTCAAACAAACATTTACATTTTATTTATGAACAAAACCCCTATTAGACTATTTTTCTGAAAACGAAGCACTCCATCTCAGTCCTCAGGGATGATAAACCTACCATCAGGTGGACTCTGTGCTCGTTTATTCATATGAAATTTAATATCAATCCTGAAGGCCTCTTTCGCATAGCACCTAAGTAAAGTCCTAATTACTATTGCAAATATGCCCTGTGAAGCATCTGTGACGGAAGTCTATGTTGAGCAATGGACTGGAATAGGTTGTAATGAATAAATGTGTACTATTAGAGGAATAACATAAAGACAGTCGATGGGTCTATGTGACAAGTAGATGTCAGTAACAGCCGGAGTCAGTAATTTGGCGGTATTTCACCCCCGTGCTTTGGAAAGCACGTAAAGTAGTTGGTCCTGCGCCTGATCATTCTCCGGCCGTATCGGAAAAAACTGACCCATCGGATATGTGAGTCACTGGGGCACTATAATCTTGTCCTGCGCAGTTGGCTAGTCTTTTAACTGGCCGCCGTGACCGAAACTCGGTCTGGAGGACATTATTATTGTTATTAAAAATATATCATATCCTTAATAAAATCTTAACATTTATATCTGTGACATTACGCGATGTACCGTGAATGCAAGAAACAACACAGCTTACTTGCCTGAAAAGAAACTTTTATTTATTTACTCGCTCTGTTTCACAATCTTTATTCCGATTTATACAAAAGATATATTACGAGTACACCATGTCATAGGTGATAGAGGGAAACAAACCAGGTGTGGGGTAGCAGCGTCTCCTATTAACAATTTAAAAATAAAAAATGTGGTTGACAACCTAACTGCCAAATTTGAAAACTATTGCAAATATCTTCCCTATAAAGCAATCTTTGGGGGAAGTCTATGCTTGGCAGTGGATTTAACAGGTTCTAATGATGATGGTCTCATTCACACAATGATAGACCATCATCAAATGTATTTAAAATAAAATTGATTGTCCTCAATTGAAACAGGACATTGATGCAGCATCTTCCTGATAAAAACTTAAAATAATAAAAAACTGCGGTTGCCAAGCGTGGCTACTCTGGCAAAATATTTCATGAGGCGAATCTATGAGGGAGGGAGGCTTATGTTCAGCAGGAAGTAGAATTTAAATGGCTGTAATGTACGGATGGAATGACAGTTGATAGGCTTATTAAGACGCGATTTCCAGAGTTCCGCCCCATATGTGTTCTCTGCTTAGGAAAACTGTATTCGGTATAAGTTCTCATGTACCCAGGCTGTGTGAATTGCTAAGTAGCGTCAATGATTTGATTGATTTACACTTTTTCTTATACTCGTATACATATCAGAAATCAATTTCGAATCATTTGACTACGCACAATTGCTAATTATATTAAGTTATATTTTTATTATATAATGATTTCTTATATTTACGCCAACACTAGATATTGAACAAAACTACTTTTACGGATTTTATCGCATTTATTTTCTTTTTTTTTTTAAGAGACCACTAGAGCCAACAACCAAACCATTTACAACCTACTAATATAACTGCAGCAGCTCTACCACACTTATTATTACGTGTTAATTATAATAATTTTCTATCTTTTATTTGGACATTTTTAGTAGTCAATCTTTAATCTTTTAATTATAAGCATGATTTAACACGTGCTCGGTGATGAAGGAAAACACCGAGAGATAACCCGCATGTCTGAGAAATAAGAAAAAAATATATTTCGAAGACATATGAAGTTCGTTCGACTCGAAGTTCGACACGACAAGTTGGAGCAGTGCGGCATACATTTTCTTGATCTAAAAACCTGAGGAGACCTGTGCGCAGCAGTGGGTTGTATATAGGCTGTAACTTTAACCTCTAAGCAAGCGGAGTTTGTTTTTATGTAGTTATTACAATGTTATATTGTTTGTAAAAATTATAATTATTATATTTTAACTGTTATTAGACAAATAATAAAATAATGATGATGATTGATATTGTAATAGCTCGCACAGCTCTTCACATGTGCAATACTGACCATAGGACTTCCTAATGGAATGCCACAAAAACAGTCCCGAGTCACCTGCATCCATCGATGTTTGCATTGCTTTTTTTACCAAAATTATTTTACCAAATCAAAAAATTATTAATTAAATTTAACATTGTAATTGCGTGAGTGATGGAAAAGTTAAATATATCTGTAATATACGATTCCCACATTTATTTGATAGACAATAAAATAATTTTTAGACTTACTAAGACGATAAGGCCATAGAAAGTCATTCAAAGAAATCGTCTATATTGGTGATTAAGAATCTGGCTGTGTCGGTCCCTAGGGTACATAGGAATATTTCCAGAGGTGAACTTGTTAGGATGTCTTATAATAACAATTCGAATAAATTACTTATCGTCTCATAATAAAAAAATATTTTTTAGTTGAACACAGTTGAAAAAATTTAGACGGCAGTCATCACAACAACATGGTGACAGTGGTTGACGCTCACTCCTCTCAAAGTAAATAACCTGGTAGAAAAAGGTTAACCTGGGAGAAGTTCACCACTATAACCGTTTTACCTTATTATCACTTTCCAGTTCTTCCTGCATTTTTTGCTTAAGAACGACTTTCCATTTAGTATTACTTACTTGTAATCCTCAGAATACAGAAATGTTATCCGTATTTAACAAAAAGAATACTAATTATAATAAGTAAATTTCTATTTTGTTCAAAATATCACTTCTCAATTAAATTTCACTAACTGCATATAAGAGACACTTGCAGCTCGTTACCGGCTTTCTTTTTTGTGGAACTAATTATAGTAGTGAAGATTTTATTTACTAAAAACTTCCTTTGTCTTCAAACGTCCCTAACGACAACATTTCTGCTCATTTCGCTTAGAATTTCGAAGCTTTCCAGCTTTTCGCTTTGTCTAAATTTTAATACCATGCTTTTTTTTGTTTAATGGTATGGTAAGAACGCTCATGAGGTACAAGCAGCTAAATATAAGTAAATTCTATTACTAATTTTATAACAAAGATATGCTTTAGAAAAGTACGATGAAACTTCTATTCTATTTTTTTAATACAAACCTTAAAACCTTAGCTCAAAACTTTCTTTGTTTAAGGACAACGAATAGAAATATGTAACTAATTGTCAAACCGTAGAGTTTTTATTTTTTATTAAACTTTATTTTGTACAGCATTATAATAAAAAGTAATATAAAAATAAAATTTTAGGCATTTTCTCGCAGTAAATCGGGGCATGACAAAACATTGTGATATCTTAGGAAGAGATTGAATCGTAAAATGAAACAGGTGGTAAAATTAAAAACTTTGTACTCCTGTACCGACTCTGTACCGACTCCAATACAAATAAAATAAGACGATCATCAATGTAGTCGAAGTAAAATACGCTTTATTAAGGATAACTCATAAACTACTGATCAGACCCTTATCAAATTCATATGAGACTAGACGAAAAGCACTCGTTTTAAAATAAAATAAGTATCATTAAAATCGGTTCAACTAGAAAAAAGTTTTAAGATAACAAACATAAAAATCTACAGATGAATTGAGAATCCTTTTTTTTTTAATTCGGTTGAAAAATTGAAGGCTCTTTCTTCACATTTACCTCAACTGCTGCTAAAGAAGCTGTTGTCGTGCTTCAGGCTTAAAATAACCCAAGCCTAAACAAACTTATCAATGTTTTCGAATGATACTGATTATAGAGAACGGGACCCATCCTACCACATGAAGCATTGGCCGCTCGCCGGACTCAAAACCTTGCCGGGCAGGCAATCTTTCCTTACGGCCAAAGTGATAATTTTGAAGTAATATATGCAATCGCAATCTGCAACCGTCGGAAACCTCAACTTCAATCGTTCAACATCGTCCACAAAACCACTTCCATCCGTTCCTGAGTAAACATCATCTGCAGTCTTCAGTACCTGCAAGCCAGCCTAGATTTAAAAATAACATGCTTCAACTGTAGCCCTCTCACATAGTGAGCAATTTGCTTGTATCATAAAATTCGGAACATAATCTCTACGTTTGAATTAGCGATCGTACTGGACATCTTGTACCATCAACACTGCTTTCCGTCAACGAGTTTTGTTATTCCACTTAAATCAAACGATTGACTAGACCTAATACAAAAAAGTAAAGTAATGTCGGACAACTGACATTATCAAGTGCGTCTCACAGATCACATAGCAATGAAACTCGAAATGATCCGCTTGAATGAACGACCCAAAAGACTCGGTTCGTAAGACGAATCTTGAACTTGAATGGCTGAGTTACTAGAAATGAAATAATGACACATGTCTATTTATACGTGGTAGAGCCACACTGCAGCTGTATTAAGTCTGTAGCATGAATTGGTCACCTCGACCAGAGAAGGACCACGCTCTCACAAAAACCACCGTAAAATAGCAGCTTAATACTGCTGTGTTTCGTATGTGAGTGTAGAGATCTGGAGACTCTTTTTTTAACTGGAAACGAGGCATTCCATCTTAGTCCTCAGGGGTGATAATGCATTTTGATTCTAAATTGAGGATAAAAGTGGATGTCTATGGGCCACAGCATCCACTTACCATCAGGTAGACTGTGTGGTAGTATGTCACCATCACGTTTTATTCTATAAAAAAAAATAAGTATACATTCATACTAGAACTAACTTATATAACTTCAGAAGTTTAATATTTAGTACCTTTTCACACAGCCTTATTAGTAGTTACGTTGTACCAGTTCTGGCTCACTGAGTCAGAAGTGGTACAAGTACGACGTTCGTCGACTCACGATCCTAAAAAATAAAAGGTCTTGGCATGCTCTGATCACGAATCTGTGGTCCATTTTTGCGTAGGATGCACGGTTCCGGAGATGTGCAGATCAATTAACACTTATCTAATTGATATCCGGTGAAGGCCTCCACCGTCATTAGCGCTCCATTGTTCGTATCTATTTATCTACTGTTCATTGAATACCGTCATTATCTATTCTTCCTCAGCGTGGTGCTATTGTATTATACTCCTTTGTTCCTATCTACACTAATCTGACAATATATCATCAATAAAACACATTACCTAATTTTGTTAATTTTTTATTTACAAAATACAAAATCTTATTAGTTATTATCTATAAAAAAGGAGCGAAACATCTCATCCACTAAAGTATCGTTGTACAATGTGTTCCCTGTATATATACTCGTAAAACTATGCATTGAACATCCCTGAAACTTATATAGCAAATACATTAAGCAATATTCGCCACAAACTGAAGTCCACTCATTCTGAATCCTATCAACATTCCAGTTCCATCTTTTACAATTTGTTTTTAAAAACTCTAGACGATATCGTACAGGTGCTCATCCGAATGAATCAAAATATTGACCGACGTCATTCGTATCGATATATAAAGCTACCCAATGTGACTCTGGTTTATCATCTGTATCCAAATTGCATATTATATACGTTGGTACGTGGGTGTACATGGGCAGTTTATTGGCAGCATAAACATTATTTTCTAGAGTGGGGTGAACCTTTTTCAGATGTTGTTGTACATCTAGTGTATCCATGATATTACTGCTATTAGTAGATTATTACAGTACAATCTACTCAATGACTAACATAGGAATGATCAATTATAGTGATTTCTAAATATTAAATTGAATTATTTTGTGTTATACAAAACGTACTTGAGTCATCAATACACTGAACAAAACGCGACACGAAGTAATGTTGAGATAAGCAACAAAATGTGAGATAAGCTTGTTGACGCATAAAGTTACTGTCAATTCCACTGCATAAATTCTTTAGATTAGAATAATTACTTACTGGTACTATATAAGACCAAGCAAGTGCAGTCATGGAGTTAGTGTATGGTCGTTTGACCGCAGTGGATCTATCAATACTTTATTTGTGTTACTTCAACGCATCAAAGGCCATGGATGTAAGTGTTTATTCTATTGACAAACTTACTTTTCTTTCTGTTAATTTCTTAAGTGTGTACGATTTAGTGTTAACAAATTATATTTAAGTATTGTATGTGTGTATATGATTAAGCCGTGGTAGCTCAGATGGTTAGCGCAAGCTGTAAATTTCACAGTACCCGGGTTCGATCCCCGCCGGCTCCAATTAAATTGTTAATTGCAATTTTAAGTGTTTATTCTATTGACAAAATTACTTTTCTTTCTGTTATTTTCTTACGTGTGTATGATTTAGTGTTAACAAATAATATTTAAATATTGTGTGTGTATTATAATAAGCCGTGGTAGCTCAGATGGTTAGCGCAAGCTGCAAATTTCACAGTACGCGACCCGGGTACGATCCCCGCCAGCACCAATTAAATTGTTAATTGCAATTTTAAGTGTTTATTCTATTGACAAACTTACTTTTCTTTCTGTTATTTTCTTACGTGTTTATGATTTAGTGTTAACAAATTATATTTAAATATTGTGTGTGTACCGCATCTACGAATACTAGAGTAGTTAAAAAATACTTTTTTTAACAACGACAGTCATTAGTTGGTCATTATGAATGTGATTCTGTTTACTTAAATTACAGGAAGACAAGAGCAGAAAGAAAAAATGGGATGATGGGAAGTAATGAAGCATTGTTATGTGAAGTTTGTTGGAACAAACATATTTTTAGTCACGTGTAAATACTTTTAACATTTGGTTCAAAATGATACAAAATCTAAAAAATATTAGATACATCATCGACATGGACGGATTTTACATTACATATCCTCATAAACATTTTCAATGTAGAGAAATGGCTATTCTAGACGTAAAACTATCTAATAAAAATGATGCGTTTATCGATCATTATTTGTTTCGGCCAAGTTATTCTTTCAATTATTTGCCGCCAAAAGACAAAAAAACTGTTCGTTATTGTGAAACACACGTGCACGGCATTCCATATTTTGATGTGACCGAAGAATTAAAATGTGCCTACAAACAAGAAAACATCATACCCATAATAAATTGTTATATTAGAAATTTGTGCAAAGACGAAGTGATCGCATACAAAGGTGGTTCAACAGAAAAACAATTTTTAAAAATGTTGACGACGAATGATAGAATTTTTAATATTGAAGAATACAAATGTCCAAAATACAATTATTTGGTAAATTTCATAAACTTAAACAAACGTTATGTGTGTAATAATCATATATTTGCAAAAAATACGACGAAGTGTAGGTTTTTTACAAGTGGTTATTGCTTAAAAATAAAATTTTAAATTAATCATAAATTTTGTTTGATTTCCCAAAAACATTAGTTATAGTACACAATATATATTAATTGTTTACACCAACACTTTCATTTTTTATTTCACCCCTTAGAACTTTAGACGTGTGTAATGTTTCACTTTATACATCCATTTACTGCTATTGTGGCAGGACCAAGTGGATGTGGGAAGTCAAATTTTGTAACAAATATCATAAAATCAGTTACAGAAATATGTAATTGTGATTTTAATCAGATCACATGGTGCTTTGATGAAATGCAGCCTTTATATAATTTACCAAATGTTAACTATCATCAAGGAATTCCAAATCTTAATATGTTTGATGGTAAAAACCCACATCTCGTTATTATTGATGACCTAATGAGAGAGTCCTATGTAACTTTAAACTCGAACAGTGGTTTGTATTAGATTAAATAGAAGATTTATAAAGAAATAAAAAATAATATATCGCATACAATTTGTTTTATTTAATTTTATAACGATTTACGTAGTTACATACACACAAAATGCATTACACATAACTCATAAAATCTAACACACAACATATATTATAACCTTAAGTACTATAGTCTACAGTAACATTTCTGTTTTTATCTATCTCAATAATATTATCAAACTCAACATAAACTATACAGTTAATTGTTTGTATTAGTGAGGATTCAAATCGTACTTCTAATCTTACACTACCATGCTTTATGAGATTCCAGTGAGCTGATGATTTGGCTGATAAATCAGGAGTTAAGTCAAATGCTAATGTACAGTAACCTTTGGCATACTGTTCACAAGAGATGCCATTTCCTTCATTAAGAAAGTGAATACCAGTTCCCGAGAATAGAGTATGATATGCTGATGTAAATATACTATTATTACAAGATGGTTGCAAAGCTTTTGAAGGTATTTGTTGACCATCAATATATAAGCTGAAAGAATTAATACCATAGTTTTCAAAGTTAAATGGATTTTTAGTAAGGGAACCACTAAATGCAGAATTGTTCACAAATCCAATTAAACATCTTTTAGGTACCTGTCCTAAAAATATATTATCAAGAGTTTTTCCTTGAACACCCGATGGAATTCTTAAAACTTTTACTTCAGCTCAAGTAATAGGATATTTAGCAGTGGTAGAAGCTAAAACTTTTTGATGTGCGAGTAATACACTTGGATTAACTCGTGCTCGTCGAACAATAAGAGTTGCATCCGTAATGCAAACTTTAAACTTTACATCGTTTGACCCAGCAATTAAATTAAAACTCTCTCTTGATCGAACCAATTTAACACTCATTTCAACACCATTAATTAAAAATTTATCTTGGTTGAAAATGTCACCGTGAAGATGACCAATCACTCCTTACTTTCACTAATCAATTCCTGTCTTTTAACAAATCCTGTGTTTTTACCATCTGTAGAATCCATTTTTCCTGCTGTATCATCATACCAAAGACTACAAGTAAGATGAGATTGTTTAGCAACAGGAGCATAGTTTAAAAGGGTTTCCATGTATGCTCGATATGCATAGGTATTATTAGATGGTGATACAAGTTTTTGGTTTAAATAAACATCAAGTTGACTAAAAAGTGATCGCAGCCAATTATTTACAGGTGCTACTATTGTAGTTCATATCAAGTTAGTTGAATCTTGATTTAATACCTTTGCCTTTATGTGGAGTAATGTATGAGACAAATCTATGTAGTCATCGCCTGTCCCAGGAACTTGAAACTCGATAGGTCCATCATCACCAAGAGATGAAATTGGTTTATAATGAATCCACAATACATTTTCAATGCTAGTTTGTGTAGGCGGTAGTGCAAACAAATCCAATTCTGACGTAACGCACTCGCAAGAATGTTTATGAAGGAAAGACATATTTAATTTGAAAATATATCTTTGATATTTTTTGGTTTGTGACCAAGTTTTTTCGCAGCTTGCACTTTAGCAGTTAATGGAGGAATGAAACAATCGTTTTCCTTTAGTTTTATACCCAGATCCTGTCATGTTAAATTGATCAATTTTCTCATCAGCCTTTCGTTTTAAATTTGTACTAACTTGCTTTAGACGATCTTTTATTGAGGCTTCCATAGGACGCGCTTGAACCATATCCGATAAAAGTCCTACTCCAGCGCTTAATGCCTCCTTACCAATCACTCGAGCACCACTTGAAAATAAAGGTAAAACTGATCTAAATAACCCCCCTAAGAAGCTCCCAATACCAAGACCGCGTTGGTATGGTGCACTCTTATAAATTACTCCAACTCCTGACCCAGCTTGATGTGTATAATAATTTTCATATGGACATTTATGATGATCACGAAGAGAATTCATTATTATAATTTTCGGAAATGTAGTTTAATACACACGGTTCCAAACTGGAATGGTATTTTTTTGCCCTGTGCTCGATCTTATAACTATTTCCAGCGTATCGAACTCTCTTCGCATAACAGGTAAGTAGTGAGGTTGAGAGAAAACACGCATTTTATTTGCACCATAAATGTATTTTCTAGGATCTAATGAAATGACTCTTAGTAAAGGAGTCATAACATCACCCACAATCTGAGGATCGATAATGTCGCAGTATAGAAATAGTTGAGATGGTAACCCTAAGTGTAAATTAGCAGGACACTTTCCAAAATTTCTCTCTAGGAGATTTTTATTTGGTTCATTACCTAGTTGTAAACTTAATTTGGGTGATAATGTTATGGATGTTATATTTTTATCCAAAACAGAAAAAGACACAATTTTTTTTATTTCATCATAGCGAAATTTCAAGTTCTCTCCGATACCATTTAACACTCTTAAAATATGCTCAACGTTATCATAGTTGGTAGCTGGAATATGTTTTTCGTAGTACACTATGGATGGTTTACCTTCATTAGGCATTAGCATAGATTTTGTAATGTATATAACATTTTCATGATCTTGAACAATAAACATGGTACATGGATATTGAAACTCGACAACTCCAACCGACCATTCGCCTTCTAATTTAATAGCTTTTGATAATTCGTTGAAAAATTTGTGGTCTTGTTATCAGGAAAGTATTCCATTGAACTATTGCTGAGCAAAGTTAAATAAAAACTCTTTATTCATATTTCTTTTAAACTAGAAGATAAAATCCAACTGTTAAATTTATCTGGATAACCTTTCCACTTCATTAATACTTCTTTTCTGCTACCTGAATAACGAGTGTCTATTATTTTATCTATTTTATATTGTGAGGTAGGGTTGTAAGTGATTTTCTGTAATTCTCTTTCATAAAAAGTACCAACTATTGGTTCATTTTGTAAATCTGTTATTGTATAAAAAACCCATGGAGATCTATCAATTATTGAAGATATTATAAATATTTCATCACTCCAATTTGATCCATATCCTTTTTGGAAAACATGTTTATATTTAGTTGTTCGAACATAATCACTCACATTGAAATCTGGTTTAGGATTTTCTAAAGAAAGTTTGTTTGACCGTCTATCATAAAGATTAGTCCAAACTGTCATAATATTGTTGGAATTTACATCACATGGGCACATCTTAATACTAGAGTGAAAACTGTGATTATAAGAGTATATTAAATCTTGTAAAACATCTATATATCTATAAGTATTATTATGAGTGAAATAACGCCACATTTTCATTTTTAGTGTTCTTTGAAATCGTTCAACAATACTGGCCTTAATGTCAGGATTGTTAGTGGTATAGTAATTAATCTTTTTTGGATTTAAAGTATTTTTTGTACATACATTTTATACCTATATCAGATTGTATGTGAGTAGGTGGTAAATTACTTTCAGTAAATATACTTTCAAAACATTCTTTAGTTGTTTCTGAGTTTTTCTTTTTCATTGGTCTTGCAAATTAACTATAAACTTAAAAAAACTATAACTTTAACATACACACCAAAGGTATATATAAGCACACGTGCACACTTTTGTGCGTGCACGTGTGTGTGTGTCGCGCGTGTTAATGAGTGAGTAAGTGAGTATGCATATGCTTATATGTGTTTAGCATATTTACTAAATACATCAATAACACAAACTATATACTTAAAACCATCATTATATTGAGAATAAGTTCGCATATCACTTAAATCAGCTTGCCACAGTTCATTAATACTCGTATTTGATAGAATGTACCTATTACCCGGGAATTTTTTTCGAATGGGTTTATGTAATGTGTATGTTTCTTGTGATTTTAACCATTCCTTTACTTGCTTTTTATTCATTTTAACCTTCATAGCTTTTGATAATTTATCAATACTACCAAAACCATCGGGATTAGCTGGATCATAATAAATCCTGTAAATGTCTTCTAGTACGGGGTCCATTTTTCCCACTCAAGCCTTTTACGTATTTTAGTTGTAGACTTTTTATCTCTACTGCTCGGTGTAGAAAACTTTATTTTAGTTATAGATTTTATATCTCCTCTAATCGGTGTAAAAAACTCTTGAACTTCAATCTCAGAGGGTTTGTTCAGATCTTTTGCTTGTAGTTAGTTAATAAACTCACATCTCTTTGGATATCCAATATAGGTAAGTGGTACTTTAATATCTTTTAATGCCTCAGCAAATCTATCCCACCCTACAGGATCACTTCTTTTTAAGAGTCTTAGTGAATCATTATTAAATCAACAATATTACTTCCAGGAATTTTTTCATTATCAATTATGACTGTACCTTCATTATCCCAATGTATTTTACTTTTGCTTGTTTCAACTAAGTTTAATAATAACTGTCCCTTTTTATTATAAGTTTTAGTTATTAAACTGAGTATTTGAACTGGTGTGTAAAGTGGATTTTCATCATTTTTTTTACTTTTAATGGATCGATTCTCCTCCAACAGAGATTCAGCATCAACTGAAGTTTTTAGATCTCTATCTTTATTTTTAAAACCAATTTTAGATTTATTTGAATCTTCATTAGGTGTATCAGAATAAATTGGTAATCTGAGTGGTTGACGATCCTCTTCGATAAAATGAAGGTATCTTTGCAGTGTTTGTAAATATAACATCCATTTCTTTCGGTCTTCCGTCTTACTATTCATAATATTTTGCATTTCAATATCTAATCGAGATAAATTAGTATTAACCTTATTTTCTTGTTTTAAATTTTCAATCAATCCAGGTTCGATAAGTATCATTTTCTTTGCATTTCCCATGTTAACTGGCTAGTCCACTCACTAATCCACTCAATATTGCACCTAATATTATTGGTAATAAAGCCCCTCCTTTTTGTATAATTATATTTTTTCTTAGTTTATGTTTACACTTACGCACTAGTTTACGGAGTATATTTTTGTGTTTATTCAATTTTTGTTTATCTTGATCTTTAAGAGGTACTTTTCCTTGTAAAACGTTATGAATACACTCACAAATACATTTAATTTCTTTTTCATCACACTTTTTTATTAATGCTCTTTGATATTTTGGTTTAAGGGTACACTAGTCGCTCATTCTTCCATACCAACGTAGTCTAGCGTTTACTCAACTAATTGATGATGTACGTACAAAATAAAAAATTATTTCAATTTGTCTCGTAATTATCTAGCCCTGTATGGAAACAAAATAGTAAAAAAGATTATGTTTAAAAGTTATAAGCGTCGAAAATTCCGAATTTCAAGACTATTTTTAACACTTTTTTGGGCGGAAGTAAATACCATAAGAAGAACGAAAATTGCAAAACAGTTACCATACAGGGATAGATTAGCTGTTCAAAAATGCAAATAATTTTATTTTGAACAAATACATTCAATAGATTTTTCATGACATCCAGACTCCCAAAGGTCTGTTTATAAAATTTCGCGCGCTCCGTTTTGTTGTAAATCATCTTGCCTTTCGCTACAAATTGTTTCCCCGATAAGTGGGACGGACGGAGGGGGGGCGCAGCGCGCACTCACACATGCTCACTAGGTTAGCCGCTGCTATCTATTTATGGTTGTAATACCTACATATCTACATCTTTATTTAGAAAAATTGCTTCCTTTTGTTCGTGTCCACTTGCTGAAGCCGGGATGAATATAGCTGGTAAAATGCCCATAAGCTTGTTGAAGCACATGTAGTTAAAATTGAAAACAGGTAGGTACACAATAATGAACTTTCGATACAGGTAATATATTAGGTACTTAACTACTTTAATTTGCCAACTAACGAAAACATCTCATTGATAAGCACGATTGTCGAAAATCTTAAAATTATCTATAAATTTAATTAGAATAGGTAATTTTTAGATTTTCGATAATCGTGCTTACGTATGGGAATCTCATATTCTAACATACCTAATGTAATTTATGTAAGTACATAAGAATTAAGAGCCGTGGTAGCTCAGATGGTTAGCGTGCGCTTTAAATTTCACAGTACGCGAGCAACCCGGGTTCGATCCCCGCCGGCACCAATGAAATTGTTGATTGCAATTTTAAGTGCTGATTTACCACGTGCTCGACGGTGAAGGAAAACATCGTGAGGAAACCTACATGTCAGAGAAATAAAAAAAATATATTTCGAAGACATGTGAAGTTCGCCAACACGCATTGGGGCAGCGCGGCGGACAATTACTTGCCCTAAAACCCTCTCAGAAATAAGCGGAGGCCTGTGCCCAGCAGTGGGACGTGTATATTGGCTGTAACTTTACTTTACTTTACTTTTACATAAGAATCTAAGAAGGGCAGTCAATGATAAATAAAATTTGTTTTGTAAGTTGTTTTTTTAAAAAAAACACTAACACAAAAAAAAACATGAAACTGGGAAGAAGCACCCGATCTGCCGAAACAAACTCAGAGAGGTCAGTCCAGGTATTACATTGGTCATACCATACGATAACCAGGCAGGTGGCTAATGGTCCTTTGAAGAAAGAACCATACAGATGAGAGTGTACAACTAAGTACTTTTTAGGATTCCGTACCCGAAGGGTAACCAGCAGGGCCCTATTACGAAGCCTCCGCTGTCCGTGTGTCTGTCAGCGGGCTGTATCTCATGATCCGTAACAGGTAGATGGTTGTAATTTTCACAGAACGTGTATTTCTGTTGCCGCTATAACAGCAAATAGTAAAAATAAATTTGAAATTAAAGGGTTTCCTACTAGAAAAAGAAACGTGTATTTTTGGCTTTTTTTGATCGATAGTAATATGTATATTTAAATCTTGTAAAATGGTACGGAAGCTCGGAAGTCGGATTCGCACTTTGCAAATATTTGTTTATATTTAACCTTACCTTAGACATACTCATGTCTTTTATACATAATTTACTATACTATTATATAAGCTACTACTAAATAAAATAGTAGTAGCTTTGCTATGGTATTATAGTATATATTTTGGTTTAGATTTAATTTACCTATTACAGAATAATACGAAATATATAAAAATTAAGGAGCGCATCAACCTACCTCAGATATTGGGTTATGAATATATATAAGTACACATAGGATTTAGTTTCTAATTAGTACGTATTTTATAGCCTTCGTTATCAATAGCATAAACAGGCCAAGCCCCCTAGCCTACAAACGTTTCGTAAAGAATCTCTTTCTACAATCGCGCCTTTTATTTGTTTGGACTGACCACCTGACTGGTTCAGTGATGTCAATCCCATACAGTGTTTAGTTTTCAACTAGCGTTATCTACTATCATAAAATAATTCAAAATTTTATTTATATTTCGCTAATTGTACAGACGTACTGTGAATTTGATTTACAATCGGTCTGTAAATTGTAGTTTTTTTCTAATTACTTACCTTGTCTAGAAGTCTGTGCTGTTAGTATTTCGTTTATGTACGTTACTATTTTGATAAACGTTTGTGCTTGTCCCTGCAGTGACACAATTCCTATTGTTGATAACTTTCTAAGTAGTAAGAGAATATTGCAAACCGCTATTGAACACAAACAATCAATAAACATTTTACAAACTAACATTTTTATTTATTTAATTAACCTACATAAAAGCCCCACTCACATCAGTCGCGCTGTCGAAAAAGCGGTTATCCTGACACTGGCTGGCATATATATACTTCGGGGAGTTGCCTGTGGCCTGTGGGCTATTTTATAGCTAACTAGCTATGGTAAGTAAATACCTATTTAGAATACATAGTACCTACAGTAATCTTTGCACAACCTACAATAAAATATATCTTGCCAGGTCGTCACTCCATCTAGTGGGGGGTCGCCCTACACTACGCCTACCGGTATGAGGCTGCCACTCGAGAACCTTTCTTCCCCATCGGTTATCGGTTCTTCGAGATATATGGCCGGCCCATTGCCACTTCAGCTTACTAGTCCGTTGGGCTATGTCGTTCACTCTAGTTTTACTACGGATAACTTCATTTCTGAGTCTATCACGCAGAGAAACTCCGAGCATAGCCCTCTCCATAGCTCGCTGAGCAACCTTGAGCGTTCTCATACGGCCAACAGAGAAGGACCACGTCTCAGATCCATAAGTCATCACTGGCAACACGCACTGGTTGTAAAATCTAGTTTTTAGAGATTGAGGTATACCTGACGAGAAGATATGTCGTAATTTCCCGAACGCTGCCCAGCCGAGTTGAATCCGTCGATTGACCTCTCGGTCGAAGTTGGACTTACCTAGGTTTCGGACTAGGTAAGTCCAACTGTACGACAAAAAAAACTGCGGTTGCCAACCCGCTCGCCAAGCGTGGCGACTATAGCAATATACCCCCCATGAACAGAACATACATAACCAAAAATCAACGAATTGAGAACCGCCTCCTTTTTTCGAAGTCGGTTAAAAAAGTAGGTAAAAACAAATCAATTAAATTATTATATAATACAACGACATCTACTTAAATTTACATAAGAACTTTCATAATAACAACTAAATTGGGTTCATAATAATAACACCAATTTGTTTCCTCTCTCTTTTTTCTTTTTAAAATACGTTACCCCCACAGTAGGATTTTCTCCTGTATCGTGGAGGCTCTTTACAAACATAAATTGCAAAAGGGCAAACATCCAGACCCGGAACAACTATTTGTAGGCCATACAATTTATATTTGTTCGTGATTCGAAACCACGACCCCCAGCGCAGTCTCATTGCTAAGCTACTGCGACAAGGAGCTTTCAATTGCGGTTTGAGTTTATGTTGTCATTCAAAAAAGAATCGCAATATGTAGGTACGCGATGACGCCGTCGCTTTGCGTCACTCAGGAGTGTGTATATATGTGTGCGCACTAGCTTCTTACTGCTCATCACAGCGTCTATCTCTTTCGCACGTGATGTCGACTGAGACAGCATGCATTTTAACCCCCGCCCACCATTTAGTTCGAGCTATCGGATAGGGCAACCTTAAGCGTATGCAAAGCGTTTAGAAAATGTTTATGCGTTGTGAGTCGACGACGCATCATTTAGCAATGATTTGAATTGTTTGATTCTTGCTGTATTTAAACTCTTTTGTGGGGACGTAGACTGTACAGAAACCATTAAATGGGAAGATATTTTTCTTGATACGACAAAAATAATTAGTATTCTGTTTTAAATCTACCATTAAATATCCATGTGCCTCTAGAGTTGCATCCCTGTAGGCATCTTCAATGAATTTTGGGTTATCTGGTGACACTTGTCGTGCTAAATATCTTATTTGAGTTTTATCTCGAGGGTTTTTAAAATGTATTATATAACTTGAGTTTAAAGATATGTCTCTTTGCCCTTTACCCTGATAAAATAAATTTTGTGTTAAATAAAATACACTGAGATATTGGCTTTCATTTTCGGATTTGTGTATTTTTTTGGATCGGTTTTGTTGATTTAGTTGGTATTCCTTTATACATATTTAGACTCTGATTTTGATTTTGGATTTTGTTTATTTAGAATCGTGAATTGGTTTTCGTTGTTTTAGGTTGTTTAACAATATTTCAAAGGAATATTAATAGTATAGATAGCGTAGACGGTACCTATACACTTACTTCTTTTTACGTTGGTTATATTTATATTGACTATTGCTTTCGATTTCGGTTTTCTGCGATTTGATTTGTGATTTGGTTTAAGTTGATTCGATTTTTTTTTGGCTATAGTTTTCGGATTCGTGTTGTGTCTTGAATTGGTTTTGTTGTTTTGATTTTAAAAAATATTTAAAAGTAATATTTATTCCTTTTATATATTTTGGATTTGCTTTTAAAAAAAAATATTTAAAAGGAAATTTAATTCCTTTTAGGTATTTTAACGTTTTTTATAAATAGGTTTTGATACACACAAGTTTTATGACGCTCTGCAATACCCATTGAATTATTGCAAAGGAGCCTACTCCGAAAAAAAAATTATCATGTATGGATTTTTACGCGTATCGTATGATGTTGCGAGAAAATTATTTTAACATCTTAGCCCGGTGTAGACAATTATTTCATCAATTTTTGGTAGACATGTATGTGAAGGTAGAAAGTGAACGTCTCCGTTATATATCTTTAAATCAAAAAAGCTGCGCGTTGAGAATTATATATATTTACAAGATGCAGTTTCTAGCGACGCCAATGTAAGCCCCAGAGGTTTAGGTAAAATGGTAATTCTGCCCTCATCATACGTTAACAGTCCCCGCTACCTACATGACTACACACAAGACGCATTCGCCCATGTACGAACTTACGGAAGACCTGATCTTTTTGTTACTTTTACTTGCAATCCCACATGGAAAGAAATAACCTAGGAGCTAATGCCGGGCCAAAAAAGTACTGACAGACACGAGTTAGTTGCTAGAGTATTTAGATTAAAAGTACAAAAATAAATGAATGTAATTAACAAAAGGAAAATTTTCGGAGAGGGTGCTTCATGTATTCAATTGAATGGAAAAAAAGGATTACCGCATGCCCACATTCTAATATGGCTTTTAAAGAGAAGTTGCGGCCCAGCCAAATAGATGACATAATAAGCGCCGAGATTCCGGATCCTGAGCAAGATAAAGAATTGTATGATACCATCGTCCGAAATATGATACACGGTCCATGTGGAGCATGAAATTTAATATCGCCATGTATGAAAGAAGAAAAATGTACAAAGAAATTCCCTAAACAGCTATTTAAAGAAACAGTGCACAAAGACAATGGCTGCCCTTTATACAGACGCAGAGCTCCTGAATATGGTGGTAGGAAAATTACCATCAAATCTCGCTCTGGAGCGTTCAAAACTTTAGATAACAGCTGGATTGTCCCGTATTCGCCCATTCTATGTAAAATATTTAATGCCCACATTAATTTAGAAGCATATAGCTCTGTCCGCGCAATCAAGTATATCTGTAAGTACATAAATAAAAGTGAAGGTGAGGCAAATCCCGTTAATGAAGTACAGACCCTTCAAGCAGGGCATTTTGTCAGCAGTAACGAGGCAGCGTGGCGTCTCCTTGGCTTCCCTTTACACGAAAGGCACCCGACAGTTACTCACCTTGCTGTGCACTTAGAAAATGGAGAGCGTGTATATTTCACCGAAAGAAATTTCCAAGAAAGAGTTGCATCACCGCCAAAAACTACACTAACAGCCTTCTTTCAACTTTGTCAAACCGACCCCTTTACACGTTGTTATATTCTGAAGTCCCCCGCTATTGTACTTGGAATGCATCTAGGAAGGAGTGGAAACGCCGTATTCAAGGCGCGCCTGTTGCAAATTGGCCCGGTGTAAAGTCATCAGATGCCCTTGGTCGTGTGTATACCGTCCATGTAACTAATTTTGAATGTTTCTGTTTTCGATTGCTGCTGCACCATGTTCAGGGGCCTATAGGATATAAAGACCTTAAAACTGTTAACGGTCAGGAATGCGCAACTTATAGAGAAGCATGTGAACCTATGCATCTTTTAGAAAAACCATAATCACTGGGATGAAACCATGGAGGAAGCTGTGCAGTGCCAGTCACCAGCCAAAATTAGGGATCTTTATGCAACTCCCATATCATCTTGCGGGCTATCTAATGCACATGAATTGTGGGACAAATATAAAGGGTACATTGCGGAAGATATTTTGCGAAGGTTACAGTAGACATACGCGAACATGACATAAAATGAACACATTTATAATGAAGCACCTGGAAAAATTGAATATAAAGTAATGGTGATGGTAGGCAAAAAATTAAGCGACTTTGGAATGATAATCCCTCAGAGAACAACCGAAAATGAACTAAGTGATGAAATTATATGTGAAATAAGCTACGATATACCAGCTTTGCAGCAGCAAGTAGCCTAATTTGTACCTCGCTTGCTTCTCGAACAAAAACGAGTTTTTGACAAAGTATTAGGACAAATTGAATCTGGAAATGGTGCACTTTTCTTTTTAGATGCACCTGGAGGAACTGGGAAGATATTTTTGTTAAATTTATTATTAGCGCAAGTACGGAAAGATAAAAACATTGCTGTGGGCGTAGCTTCCTCCGGTATAGCCACCACGCTGCTAAATGGGGGCCGCACTGCACATTCTATTTTAAAACTCCCTCTAAATCTAGCCCAGGAAGAATCGCCGATCTGCAACTTTAGCAAAAATAGTGCATGAGGTATAATGATACGACAATGCAAACTTTTAGTGTGGGACGAAAGTACAATGTCGCATAAAAAAGCTATAGAAGAACTAAATAGAACGCTCCAGGATTTTCGCGGCAATACCGATGTAATGGGAGGAATGGTGGTTTTACTGGCTGGTGACTTTCGCCAAACTTTACCTGTCATTCAAAAGGGCACACCTGCAGATGAAATTAAAGCATGCCTCAAGTCGTCTATTTTATGGAACAAGGTGACAAAATTCAGTTTAACTACGAATATGAGAGTGCATTTGTATAATGATATCAATGCTGGAAACTATGCTGACACACTATTAAAAATTGGCGATGGGCGGTTGGACACGGATGCTGAGGGCTGCGTTAAATTGACGAGAGGTTTTTGTAACTTAGTACAGAGTCATTCCGAATTAATTGCGAGCGTTTATTCAGACTTAACGAACAACATGCATGAAGACAAATGGTTATGTGAAAGGGACGATTCTTGCACCAAAAAATGAGAGCGTTAACAAAATAAATTCAGATATATTAAGCGAAGTAGCAGGAGAAATAACAGAGTATTTGTCAGTAGACACAGTTATGGACACAGAACAGAGCACTTCATATCCCGTAGAGTTTCTAAATTCTCTAGAGTTATCAGGTGTGCCATCACATAAGCTTCAATTAAAATTAGGCGTCCTAGTCATGTTAATGTGAAATTTAGATGCTCCTCGATTATGTAACGGGACATGGCTGCGTGTGACACATCTTGGACGGAACATAATCGGTGCTACAATTTTGACAGTCGTAGGAAAAGGTGAAAATGTTATTATCCACGGATCCCTATAATTACCACAGATCTTCCTTTTCAACTCAAAAGGTTGCAGTTCCCTATTAAGCTCAGTTTTGCAATGACAATTAATAAAGCGCAAGGGCAAACGTTACAGGTAGCGGGGGTCAACTTAGAAAAACCGTGCTTCTCTCATGGTCAGCTGTATGTAGCATGATCGCGTGTGTCAAATGCCCAGAATCTCACATTCTTTCCCCGAATGGAAAAACATATAACATTGTGTACAGTAGCGTCTTAAAATAGTTCAAAATTCCCACAATCAATTAATCAGAATTCCCACAGATCTTCCCTTTCAATTCAAAATTTCCTATTTAGCTCAGTTTTTTTTTTCAATTTCAAATGCTGCACCTCTGACGGATATTTTAATTGGCTCAGTTTCCTTTCAATTCTGAAAACTGCATCTCTGACGAATCAATTGAGCTCAGTTTCTTTTCAAAAGTCTGCATCCCTGACGGATAATTATGCTCAGTTTCCTTTAATTAAATAATATCGCATTTCCATTTAGAATAAACAGGCTATTTTCATGCTTTCCTGTACGCTGCGTTTCAAAACATTTAAATAGGCTGACGAATCAATTTTGCTCAGTTTCCTTTTAATGGCTGCATCTTTGACAAATCTTTAAAACTCAATTTTCTTTCAATTCAAAAAGCAATGGATAATTCATTCCTCAGTGACCACGCGGGCGAGGCCGAGGGTAACAGCTATTACTAAAATAAATATTATACTTTAAAGAAAAGGGGAGAATAGTATAATGGAAAATCGTAATAACTGAATAACATACAATTTTAATTTATAACAAACTTTTACGCAATATAAAATATCAGTCATCGTTTGCTGTACGGGCTATTGCAACAGCAGCAGAGGTTTGTCTAAGGGTGTTGCTGTAAACGCCGCGAATATTATATGACATTTAAAAAACATTTCTGTTACAAATACTTCCAAAAACAAATGGCGTTAAATATTCATTTAACTAATAGCACGCAACTTTTGGAACCCGAGTTAGGAATTTACAAATTGAAACTGTTCAGAACCTAACTTTGAAGTTGTCTAAATTACTCTGCTGTCAAAATAATGAACTGACTAAAACACTCTCGTAACATGTACCAAAACATGTGGAGTGACATTTGAAATAAATCCTCAGACCAAGGAAATTCGTATTAACGAGCTTCAACTGTTTATTTTGTAGGCACGATTATATCTTAGTGACTCAAATCTTCAAAGAAAACCTGGTTAGGCGGTAGGGTTCTTTCACTGACTTATTTTTAAGCTATTGCATAGCTTCTATAGCGGGCCTTGAGTGTGGGGACCGAATCCAGAAATTTATTCCGCCGTAACGAAAAAACCTCACGCTCCCCACTCCGACGAGCACGGAGGTGTGGCTTGAAGGCCGTGCATTGTCTAACGTCGTTTCTTTTTTCGGCAGTCTTCGTGTCAGTCGTGAAAGAAAATGAGTGAGTACTCTATATACATACATTTTATTATTATCACAAATGCAGTACTGATTTTGAATTGAAAATATAATACTGCTATAAAGATAACCTAAATTTTTGATATTAAAATGAGCGATATTAAAAGTAGCCCTCTTTATATACACACAAACACACACACGCGTATAGTTTAAATTCTCAATTTAGATTCTCAATTATATATATATATATATATATATATATATATATATATATATATATATATATATATATATATTAGAGATGGGCCGAAATTCGGTACAAGAATCATAATACCTACTAGCACTTATTTTAACTGAAATATAAGGTGCTTCTAAACTACAATATGCCATGGCTGCAACTGGTGGTTCTACTCATGATACTGTACCACTTTCCCCAAGTAACCCATAGTCAATTCTCAAAAAAAATTGCACTTTTTTTAGTGCCAGTTAAACTATAATACAAGTCAGCACCTAATACCTATACTCTAGTTTAAAAAATAAGACAGCGGGTGCCACTGGCTATGAAAATTCTATTCTAGTCTTTAAAGACAACTTATCTATGACTATCTTATCGTTGCGTTCAACACGTCGCCCATGGGCTGCAGTAACCATTTATCATCAAGTGTGTCTTTAGTCCTACACCACAACTACAAGTCCACTTGTAGAACTACTCTTTTTCAGCCTATGGGTATCGTAAGAGATGACGGAGTGAACTGAAATAGGTGACAGGCAGCAGCATCTCCATGATATCTAATTAAAAAAAAACTGCGATTACCAACAAGCCTGCCAAACATGTAGTACACCAAGCGAAAAATACCGGACGCGGACGCATAGTCAAAGAAGTTAAACGTCTGATACCGCTATCACCAGTCCGCCTGTCAAGCGTGTCGAATACGTATCAAGTATTCCCTACATCGGGAGAGGTTCATGTCAAGCACTGGATTTTTAAGGGCTAATGAGGCCTATTGTTCTTGCCACAATAATATTCATTTCTTTGTTTGGGTATTGTTAGTTTTATTATTAGTTATAAGTATATTTGAGCGTCTCGTTATGTATTGTAGTATTCTTTGATCTCGATAGTGTAGCGGTCGCAAGTACGAATTCTATCATGAGGTCCTGAGTTCGAGTTCCGGGTTAGGCCTAAATCAGTAATTGCTTTCTCTGTAATTAAATTCTCTGTGGCAGCTCGGAGTCATGAAGTAGTCGGTGTTTCTTCCCTGTGCCTTGGAAAGCGCGATGTAACGTTGTTTCTAAGCCTGACCTCTCTCCAGTCATGTCAAATTACCGGTCCATCGGACTATGAGAGTGAGGGAATAAAGAGTGCACCTGTGCTTGTGGTCACAGCCATGTTCTATAATCCTGTCATACGCAGAGGGCCACAGAGCATTATTTGACCTGATGGGCAGATGTCTCCCGTGAGACTGGCAGCCGTAACTGATTTCAGTGTCCCGATCTACGTGAAATTGTCTAAAAAGAAAACTTTTCTGCTACAGAGAAGAAGAGCCGTGGTAGCTCAGATGGTTAGCGCTCGCTGTAAATTTCACAGTACGCGAGCAAACTGCGTTCTTTCCCCGCCGGCACCAATAAAATTGTTAATTGCAATTTTAAGTGCCGATTTACCACGTGCATGGCGGTGTAGGAAATCATCGTTAGGAAATCGGCATGTCAGAGAAATAAGGAAAAAAATATTTTGAAGACATGTGAAGTTCGCCAATAGCCATACTGTAGCTGTATTAATGGTCGACTGCAGAACAGCGCCCTCACAGAATACTGCTGTTTCGCTTGTTCAGTGTAAATAAGCGGTAATCCTTTGTACAGGAATTTATGTATATATATATATATATATAACTAGATATATATATGATATATTTTAACGTGATATAGCACACGTTGCACATATATTTTGGCTGCAGCAAGAAAAGGGTCGGCTCGACGGGGGTAGGAATACGGTCTCACAGAATACCAGCATGAAACAACAAAATAATGTTACTGTGTTTCGTATGGTGTGTGTAAAGAACCGAAGACCCTTTTTACTGTTAATGAGACATTTCATCTTAGTCCGCAGGGGTGACAACGCATCTGCATTTTGATTCTTAATCGATGATGGGTGTAGGTATGTATATGCCACAGCATCCACTTACGATCATGTGGACTGTATGCTTGTTTATCTCCCTAAATATGGATAAGGACGTTGAAGAGATATACCGAGTCGATCCCATAAGGTAAGGCTGGGTGTAAAGAAATTAAATATTAAATTTCTTAAGCGATCATAAGTTATTTCTAGTATATAAGTGACACGTGATTCACTGCTAAGCGTCTTACAATAAACACCATGTGTTTAAAACTTATGTTTTCACACGAGGATCTAACCATACACGTGTTCCTTGACTAAGGTAAGTTAAAACCACAAAGATTCAGTGCCTAAATTATTGTCAACTGCTTGAAAAGAATTATATATTATCACTGTGACATAACGAATGTTTTATTTTCTCATATAAAGTGTACGAACCATATAATATGATGTATATGAAACATTATTCTACTTAAAAAATGAAAGATGACACAATTCGGCAAAATATTATTTTATGAATTTAAGTCTATTTAATTTCGTATAAACAGTATTTTTTCGATTATTATCAATATTATAATTGCCATTTTCAATTCGGTGGCGTACTGGCTTACAGCATCTTTGTATCACTTGATACACACGTACTAATAACGATATATCTTTTCAACTGACTTCAAAACAAGGTGAAGGTTCTCAATTCTTCTGTATATTTTTATGTATGTTACGTCAGAACCTTTTTAGGTGAACCGATTTTAATGATTCTTTTTTAAAAGCTTGTGCTTCTCGTGTATATTACACTATTCTGCATGTGTAATCAAATTTATATGAGACCATAAATTTGATTAAGATCCGATCAGTGGTTTTTGAGTTATACTTAATAATGCCCATTTAATTATCTTCGACTATATTGATGATGCGCTTATTTTATTTATATTGAAGTCGATTGTACAAAATTTTGAATTTTACCATTTGTTATATAAGCCTATTGACAAACGATTTCCACAAAACTAACTTTCAGCTTCAAACAAAGAAGGCTACAGCCTATGCGTTGTCAGCTCTAAGCACTAACATGCAACGCTTCTCAGCCTGTAACTACACCGGCTCCCTATACCCTTCAGACTGCAACACAGCAGTACAAGCACTGCTATTTGACAACTGGAACAGGTGCTATCTACCTAAACAGAACTTTTGTCACACTTATTCTAGAAAAAGAACATAATGATATAAATTATTGTTAGTTATATATATATATATATATATATATATATATATATATATATATATATATATATATATATATATTATATACGATATGATGACAAACGAGCACGCAGTCCACCTGATGGTGAATGGTTGCTGTGGCCCATAGACATCTACATCTATCCTCGATTAAGAATCAAAATGCAGATGTGTTGTCACCTGTGAGGACTAAGATGGAATGCCTCGTATCCAGTAAAAAGGGTCTCCAATTCACTACACTTACCACACGAAACACAGCAGTATTAAGCTACTAGCAGCATTAACTATTTTACGCTGGTATTCTGTAAGAGCGTGGTGCTTCCCCGGCCGAGCCAATCCATTCGTGCTACAAATATACTACTAATATAACTGCATTTTTCAGGTTCCTACAAGGGTCCTTCACACATCCTAGCTAAATAGTGCGCTTGTAGTAAATTGTGTTTTCAAATTAAAGATAAGCAAGCTATTTATACTAAGCCGTTATATAAAAGAAAATGAGTTTTTATGACTTTGAAAACGAATACTTACATTTTTAAACGTAACTCCAAACGAGGTTTTTCCCCTACATTGTGGACTGCTTGAGAAAGGCCAAGTCTCATTTCAATAATTATACGGAAATACCCTCCCCTAAGATTATCTTCTGCATCGTGAAGATTGTTTACATAATATGTGGATACATACATAAAATCTAGACCCAGAACAATTATTAGTGGGCCATAAAAATACTTAATAATATTTATTACTTGTTTGCGTGAGGCGAACCGACGCAATCCACAAAGATAAGAAACTACTCTGCGGAGTCGTCGTTTCTGGGAGGGCTGTGGATTTATTAAAGGAAATATTAATGTGTACTTAATTTTCAATATGAAAATAAGCACTAAAAATCAGCCACAATGTTACTGCCACGTAGTAGCGGCATATGGAGAATCATCATACCTATCTTATACCATCGGTGTCAAAACACGCGACTCAAGTAAAGGACAATTCTTGATTTTGGTGGAAATATAAGCAACTAGTATACAAAACAGTTCCAGATAAATGGTGTTAGACGTCTGATACTGCGTCAATGCAAAGCCAAGAGAAGCTATGAAGACAAATCATTCCTACTCTTAGACATGCCTATATGCTATATATATGCTGATTGTTGAGAATAAGAATCTATTCATATATTATATGATTTTATGATGATACGATAAGAATAATAAATTATCTGCTTTAGACCGTATTCCTGTCACAGGGGCCTCTGCGCAGTACAGGTTTATTGATTACGAATGTGTGCGCGAACACAGGTGCACTCTCGATTTTCTCATTTTCATAGTCCCATGGGATTACAATCGGACGCAAACTGAGAGAGTTCAAGTGCAGAACCAACGGATTTATGTACTTTTCGAGGCATCGGGGTGAAACATCGACATCTTTCTTATAAATTAAATATGATATTAACTATATAAAATTTAATATTTAGTTAGTTTAATTAAGGAATCAAACAATTGACTCTCATTAGAGTAAACAGGTAAATGGACCGCTTAGCTACGAGATTTTCAATGTAATAATATTAAAAGTAATCCAAACAATAAAATAAATCAGGACTAAACCTCACTACACTCACCATACGAAAAAGCAGCATTAACTTACTATTTTACGCTGGTATTCTGTGAGAGCGTGGTCCTTCTCCGGTCGAGCCGACCCATTCGTGCTATAACTATACTACTAATAGTAGAACTGTACTGTACACAACGTAAAAAAATCATGTCTTATTAAAACATTCGTTGGAAGCATAAAATTTTTGTAGTAAAGTGATAGTAAAATAGTTTGTAAGTACTCAACAATTAAAACAGAAACATCAGCGACCTAAAAAAATTTATATTTACCTTGACTTCAATTTGATGTAACATAATAACATTACAACTTATTACAACAACAACAATACAACATAGAACTTATTTAATTAAAATTAAAAATTCAATTTTCTGTACTGTTTAATACACAACATAAATTACATTCTAAGCTAAATGTGTGTTAGATATTAAGTGTGTACCATTTTTTATTTATCAATAAACATTATTATTATTGTAACAACTAATTTAAAAAAAAATGCTGACTACATATATTTTTATAACAGCCTAAAATTAATTACCTAAATCTTGGTCCATTAGAAATAAAAAATACTGGCAACATTCTCCCGTTACGTTATCTCGAAACATTGACATTTGTGCTTCAATAACCTTCAAAATTGTGTTGGAATAACAAATTAAAATATAGTTTAATGAGTGTTTACGAGTGAAACGATATTGCTTCAGACTTTTTGTTCACTTTATTATTGTTCTTGCATCGTTTAACTACACAGGACGGCATTTTGTAGGCAAATTTACTGCAAGGCGCCTCGAGAAGTACTGAGCGAAAATGAGCGTAGTTTGATGCATGTGTGTGCGTGAACGCGTGTGTTTACATAAAGGAGCGGAGTTTTTGGCTTCACCAATAACAAAGGCCGCGCTGTATCTACCTTTTTTACTTCATCTGAGAGTACGAATGTGTGCGCGAACACAGGTGCACTCTCGATATTCTCACTTTCACAGTCCCATGGGATAATAATCGGACGCAAACTGAGAGAGGTCAAGTGCAGAACCAACGGATTTATGTACTTTCCAAGGCGAGGGTGAAACATCTTTCTTGTAAATTAAATATAATATTAACTATGTAACATTAAATATTTAGTTAAGGAATCAAACAATTAACTCTCAATTAAGTAAACAGGCAAATGGACCGCTTAGCTACGCGATTTTCAGTGTAATAATATTAAAAGTAATCCAAACAATAAAATATAGTCAGCACTAAACCGTTACAATTTTCCAAACCAACATTATTCATTTGTTAAATATGGCCAAACAGAACTGTTTGTCATGAGCTTAATATTAATTGCGGCGATCCAGAAATCTGAAATGATTAATTGATTAATATTTAACAAGTCATAAAAAATCACAAAAATACTACTGTTTCTATGAAGTTTTGTGAAAAATTAAAGAGTCTTAATGAACCTATTATCAAAATGTTAGTATCATTAAAACAAATTTTAGAATATTGCATGGCCAACCATTAAATTATTTTGAAACAATATGGTACTACTTTGTATTTAATTCGAAAATACTCACCAATAAAACCAGTTCGTCTATTGAAAAACATTTCCGGTCACAGAGTCGCTTGCGATATTAAAATGGTCACCCAGTCGTATTACATTCGTTCCATAATGACCTAATCTAGCGAAGCGCATAAATTTTACGAGAGGGGTCTCCAGTTATTTTGTCTAGTTTATATTACGCCGGATAAATGCTAGTAGCTTCGAATACAAAATTTTTCGAAAAATTTTACGATGTGAAAAACAAACAGAAATAAATCGTAGTAACGAGAACCAATAGTTGCTGCCTATGTGGATAAATTTAATTTGAAAATAAGTATGTTTTTAAAAAAAAACTACTATCAAAAAACGAGTTTATTCATTTTTCAGTTGATAAAATTAAGTCGCTTTATTCGATAATTAAATTATTTCGTTGTAAAAAGAGGTAAAAGCGCACTCTTACAAATGTAAAGCTTTTAAAAACATTAAGTTCTGGAACGTGCGCAGCTTCTCTTTTTGCAACTTTCAATAATATTACGTTTTCTTCATATATTTTTATTTTATTTTCACTCGAAGCTCCTACAGGATTAAACTACAACTTAGTACAAAGAACCAGCATTCTTAAAAAGCACTAATGAAACTGCACAGTGCAAATGAGGGAGAAGTTGTAACAAATAATTTACTTGTTCTACTGTAGGCATAAACAATAAATGTTCATGAAATTGAAAGCCACATGACGTAAACTTGTTTATTTTTGAAGTTCATAAGTAGTTACCTTCATTAAGAAAAAATAAGTATTTGATAGATACACTGATTCATTAACAATTAAATGAATGTGAAGTAACAAGAACAGGATAAGAAAATCACCGGCGACGGACATTTAAAAATAACAAGCACTACACGGTCATACAGAAGGAGTTTAACTGCGGTTCTGGTTTCCCTAGGTACTGCATATTTTAAAAGGTGACATACAAATTCAAAAATAATATTAACCTTCTAAATCAAACGCTTATGGAATATAAAGGTCTATAAGTAATAGATTGGTAGTATTCACTATAATATATACCTGATGATATTACGAGAATACTACACATGAAATAGAACTGATCGTAAAAGTGTATCGCGTTTCATTATAGCCTACTAAAAGTCCACAGCTGAACATAAGCCTGTCTCATAGATTGCCTCATAGATGTACCGTATGTTAAGAGTGAGGGTAGATTACTAATACGCGGTTAAGCTCGCCCGCTCGTACAAGCAGTACAAAGAACTGCGCAGAAAATCTAGCCTGGGTGATTCAACGACTATCAATTGTTGTTTGCTGAAGAGTACAATCTGCCACTTTGCCTGGCGTATGTGGACTATGAGAAAGCCTTTGATTCCGTCGAAATTTGGGCGGTGCTACAGTCCCTTCAGCGGTGCCAAGTTGACTGTCGGTATATCGAAGTACTGAAGTGTTTGTACAGTAGGGCTACTTATTTTAGAAAAGTTCCATGAATTTATATCGTAAAGTGTACTAAGTAGTGTTCAATTATTTTAATACGAGTAGCTAAGAGTATTACCTAACACGTAGTTGCAACATCTTTGCAACTGTATCCATGATCAGGGCGACTAAGATGTTCAACGTGATAATGTCATGGTTAATCCGGGCTGCATGACAGCTTCTTTTTCTTTTGAAGTATAACGTGATAAAACTCGTAAAGTTAGTTTTATCCCAATTTATATCAGTAGGTAAACTTTCATTAGTCTTGAATATAATGACAAAACCTCAGGCTTGTGTTACATAAGCTCAAATGTATAGACGTACGTATAGTATTACTGAGTAAATCTCAGTAATACTATGTTTATACACTCGAATGTGTTAATACTCTAGTCATTTACCGTAAGTACAATGCTTGAAATAGCTTAAATTTTCTCTAGATCTTGACGAACAGACGTTGAGAGCACGTGAGCTTAAAGTAATACCAGCTGGGTTATGTATAAGATGTAAGTGGGTTTAGAATTTCATATTCAAGCTTATAAAGATGACATCATAGTGGCCTGTTTAGTTCTATCTATTATCCAATACAGTATATAAAAGTCAATGCTGAACATAAGTTTCCCCCGTAGATTCTCTTGTAATTTCTTTCGATATTGCCACAGTTGCCACGTTTGGTAGGCGAGTTGGAAACCACAGTTTTTATTAAGTTGTTTTCAGGAAGACGCTGCTGCCCTGCTTTTTCAGATTCCATCTGTCGCCTCGTATGACTCCCACGGCACGATATTGGGTAGTCTTATGACTCCCACGGGACGATATGGGGTAGCGGATATTTTTACACCGCCACACACGGTCAGGACAGTTAAGTTATTCCTTGATTTTCGCTTACTGCATGTTACTTTATTGTTAACCGAATTCTATAGGCCGAATACGAAGAGAACTGGCGAAACTTTATGTATTTCTCTTCACTAGAACTTTGACCTGAAGTAATTCTAAGCGTTAAAACATACTTTTTAGGTTTGTTCGGTTCCTTCATAAGGTATCTGCCTTTTTGAAATTTTACAATAAGTCAATATACCAATTTAAAAAATGTGAGAAATCATATCTCAAAATTATTTTTCTTCCAAAACTCTGTAAATATAATTTTAGGAAAAATTATTTCACGTAAAAATATTTTTGTTGTAATTCCGAAGCCTTCTTCATTTTCGACCTTTTGCGATACAATTTTTTTTAATTAACATAATTCGTTTTAATTACAAACGCCTAGTAATAATATTGCATATTGCCAGATAAAAGTTTGCCGTCATAAATTACCAGGCGCTTCGATGTGTAAGGTGACAATTATTGTCGGTTGACTATTATAGTCAGTTATGTCTGTATTGAAAATCGTTAATTTAGAGTTTACACGCGTTTAAGTGACTATAAATGTGAATCAGCGTAGGACAAGAAATAAATATTACTTAAGTGGTAAATCAAAGAGAGTTTATTGCAAGAACACTCCTCGAATGTGGTACGTTCCACTTTGAGGTTATATTTTTTGTATGGTACTTTTTTGTTGGAGGCTACCTAATATGATGGATTTTTACTCATTTAACATTAGCAAAACTGATTATTTATACGTTTCTGCGTGATGAAGTGAGAAACTCTAAAAATGTAAATATCACGACCGAGTCGGAAAATAATGTACAGAGACCGCAAATAATATCATACTCAATGTTTTGTTCGTAACTATAGGGTAAGTACATAATTAAGAAAAACCGAAATATTATGGAGTGTAAAAGTAAGGAGTACCAACTCTCATAAGAAGACACAAAAACAGAAAAAAAAAAAAAATTATGGTGAAAGACTGTGCAATAAAAAAAGTTATAAAAAACTCTTTAAAATTTAGGCTGTAGCTATATAGTGGCGCCACCCTTATTTAACGCTTTCCTACGGATACTTTTTTATACAGAGTCTGTACTCCTTACTTCTACACTCCATACACGTGATGTTCGGATAGACAGTGCGTTGTTCGCCACGAAACGAGCAAGGTCATTCGCTTCGTATTCGGCCTTAGGTATTGTAGTACCACTAATAAGGGAAGATACTGTTTTCAACGATAATATTGTCCTCCAGACTGAATTTCGGCCACGGCGGCTTGCCTCAACAGAGGCAAGCCATCGACGCAGGACAGGATTATAGTGCCCAAGTGTATGCGCAAGCACAGGTGCACTCTCTATTCCCTCACTCTCGTAATCCGATGGGACGGTAAAGCGACACGACCGGGAGAGAGATCAGACGCAGGACCAACGGCTTCACGTGTTTTCCGAGGCATGGGGGTGAAAAACCGCCAACTTCCTGACTCCGGGCAGCTACTGAGAATTTCCTGACAGAAAATCTCAATAATTGATTTTTTGGCCCGACCCGGGATTCGAACACAGGACCTCATGATCAGCAGTCACACTACTACAACCACTAGACCAACAAGGCAGTCAACTACGATACAGTTTTTACAACAAATTTAGAAGCCATGGTTCCATTTATTTGGTAAAATATTTGTGTCAAGTAAAGAATTTATTTACTTTATTTATTAATTAGTACCCGGTTGACCGAGCTTTGCTCGGTATATTTCGCTCGGTTTTTTTTTAATTCGTGTGTTTTGGAAATTATATTTAGATACAAATTACATACTGATGAAATACGAATAATATTTTTTGATCGTAGCGACATAATAGAAAAAACTGAACTGGTTATTTGAATAAAAAATCATGAGTGCAATTAGTTTAATTTAAATTTTCGTGATTTTAAAAAATACTAAAAAAAAGGGCACGAAAAAATAGATTTTCTCAAAAAAAGAAAGGAACTTGAAAAAAAATTAAAAGAAGTCGGTCGGTCTGGGCTCGGACCATGGTATTACAAATTTGTGAACGCCCTATATACCAATTAAGCTACTTGTAATCATTAGTAAACTGTCAAAATTTACCTTCTTATACTAACGATAATGTAGCAGTTTTCATTGCCTAAAAACACGGACCAAAAGACATTTTCTAAAAATAAATCCTAGCTAGATCGATTTATTGCCCCCGAAACTCTCTGCACACAAAATTTTATGAAAATCGTTGGAGCCGTATCAGATATTCCGATTATATAACCTCCACTAATAGGTTACCAATTAAAACTATACGTACAAATCTACAGTAAAACTAATAAGGATAAGGCAAAAGATTTTTAAGAGTGATTTTAGTATTATTACTAATTCTGTCCTTCAATAAAAAAAAGAAAAATAAACTTTATTTCAAGCACCTTAAAGTCTATTCTGGTTTTATTGACACAACATTCTTCCGGAATTAATAACAATGATAATAATCAGTGCAAAAAATTTAACTAAAAATTCAGTGTATGTATTATGATTATAACATAATATACTAATTGGGTTCTAGGGCGTTAATTACTTACTATTGTATATATACAAGAATTGCTCGTTTAAATGTATAGGATTTAGGTCAAGGCTCAATATTACACGACGAAATCTGTTGAATATTATGTTAGTCCTTAGGTGTGACAATGTGGTTTTCTTTGTTTCCAGGTGTTCCTGAGCTGTATTGGCAATTTACCGTTAACGATTCCATTACAGCCTATCTAAGGCCTACTTCTGAACATAGGCCTCCACTATGGAGTGTAGAAGTAAGGAGTACCAACTCTCATAGTAGGATAGTTGAAAAAGTGGCTATCTGTAAGCAGTAAATAACAGTTCAAAACCTCTCCACAACAGCGCTGGAGTAGCTACTGGGATGAAATGAACTTAGCAGTTGTCGACGGTTTAAGTGTTCTGCTAAACTGGTCAGTAGCTCTAAAATCTAAAATAATTTTGTTTAGTAAATATAACCTCGAAAAAGTCGTCTATCCCACTAATATTTTTCTTTAAAATTTACCCCGTAGTTATAGTGGCGCCACCCTTATTTAACTTTTTCTATGGACACTTTTTAATACACGGTCTGTACTCGTTACTTCTACACTCCAAAGCCTCCACTATAGACTGACTTATATGAGGGATATCGCCATAGATAAAGGGCATAAATTGGACCACGAGATTGAGTATACTTGCGCAAATACTCGTGCACTATGACGCTGTCCTACGGAGTAGGCTAGTCTCCATGGAGATAGGCCGCTGTGACCGAAATCCAGTCTGACACGTGACATTACTTCCAATCTGCAATTCCACTGTTTATATATAAAAACCTAAAACGGTGATCTAAAAAATTCAGTAAGTTTTGGAAATTCCAAATAGACGCACGCACCCACTAGACGCGATGATAAATCTCTTTACTTTAGCAAGAGTTGATAAAATTAAGTAAATTTACCAGCTTATATACTTTTTAGTTACAGTTTTTGGTTACAGTGATACTGAGATACTTCTACATTACTATAAAAATCAAATAAAAAAATAGCACATAACGATGAAATTATTTCTAAGACCTTGTCGCTGCTATAGGAGACCAACCTTTTCCTACACCTTACAACTGCCAAACACGCAGCACTTAAGGCAAATATACTACGCTAATAGGCAAAATAAGATGCTCGTACCGTTTCATATATTGGAGATAGATTATGTTTTGTCTAAATCCTGTTGGGTTATGTCGATGACCGTCATTTAACACGATGAATTCAAACTCTTTGGAAGAATTTTTAATGTTTAAAAGTAAAGTAAAGTAAAATTATAGCCTATAAGCTTTGCACAGGCCTCCTCTCATTAGTACTGAAAGAGGTTTAGGACAATCTCTCTAACATCCAGATTTATTAACAATTTTATTGGTGCCGTCGGGGATCTAACTAACGGTTGCTGCCGTACGTACTGTAAAAAAAACTCACCACGAACTTTTCATATTACATTATTAATTTCGACCCTCGACAGCCTCACGTTTAAATATTCACAGATAACGTTAAATGTTATTGTTGTCTGTAAATTTAATTAGTTACCCAATATCGCTTCTATTAATTTTCAGGTCAGGCTAACATTAATTACGATTTGTAGAGGTTTAATTGTAAGGCTTGCATGATGATCTTAGTAAAGATCGTTACCGTTACAGCGTATTTAAGTCCACTTCTGAATACAGGCCTTTCTACTCGTAATAGATGGACTCGTAGGGAAGATATTTGCCATAGTTGCCACTCCTCGCGAGCGGGTTGGCAACTGCAGTTTTTATATTTTATCGGCGCGTGCGACATACCAATCGTGGTATATCACTCGAGCGACCGCCTCTCACCTTTATACAACACTCTGTGTATGGAGTGTGGAGATAATACTTCATGACTATGTGTTTATCATGCACGTTGAACGTTCCGCTATACGTTCGTACGAAAATTTATAAGAAATGTGAATTTAAACTAAATGACGTCACATTAATAGACCATATCACGAAAATGGGACGGGTTTCTAGTTTATAATAATTAATGTAGAAAATATGAAAATAAGAAAAAAACTTAGAATTATTAAATAAAACTGTACCAGTCTTGAATCTTTTATCTGTAGTATTAATTATCCTTAATAGACGAGAATGTTTGACTTTATATATAGTGTTACGAGCTTAGGATTCGTGACAATAAAAACTGCCGATTGAATAACCAAAATTAATACTTTATTTTCCGAACACCAACTAAAACTTAAAACACACTAATAATTAATCGCAATGATCACTTTAGTTCACTTTATTTCGCTCCGAAGCCTCGCTTGCCCCGATCGCAGCTTGCAGCGGCTTTAAATACACCTTTTACACCGAATACTTCAGAATATTTCAGTAAATACGGGCGCCGACCGACCAGGCGCAGAAAATTTCTAGTGTGGGGCTTCTAGAAAGCTTAATTCTTCTGTTCGATACTAGATGGCGCTGTTGGTTGAAAGTTCAAGATTGACTTTTCTAGGAAACCCTCCTCGCTCTGGTCCCCGACACTAGATGGCGCTAGTGCCAGGTGCCAGACGTTAATTTAGGCGCGCAACACTGCCCGCTCCTAAGACATGTTCGCCCCGAGTATTGTCGGCCCCATAATAACGCGCCAGGCAATCCACATGGACGATCTTAGGAGTCCCTCTTGCGCCTTTCTGTATCCGGTAAGTTACATCGTTGATCCTGGTCACAATCCGCTACGGGCTGTTCCATTTAGCTTGAAGCTTAGGAGATTTCCCTTTGCTGCGGACTGGATTGGGCAATCACACTAGTGAACCTTCGTCGAACCCTTTGTTGTTCATTTTGCGGTCATACCGGGTTTTCATCTTTTCGGATATTTGCTGGCCCGATTGTCTGACGTGCTCATAAATGTCATTCATTTTGTTCCGCAAGTCATTTGCATAGTCGGTTATACTGCGTGGGGCATCAGGTGGTATCCCGGTGATCAGGTCTGCAGGCAGCCGTTATTCTCTTCCAAAGTTTGCGAAAGCTGGTGTCACTGATATACTTTCGTGAACAGCGCTTCGATATGACAACAAAAACGGTTGTATGTGCTTGTCCCAATCTCGTTGCCGATTGTCTACAACTTTTGCTAGGTACCTCTCCAATGTCTGATTAAATCGTTCTAACATTCCATCAGATTGCGGGTGATAGGAAGTCGTTCTTGTTTTATGAGTACCCATAACTCGGCAAGTTTCCTGGAATATTTGAGACTCAAAATTCCTGCCTTGATCGCTGTGAATCTCTAAAGGTACTCCAAAACGACAGAAGACTTCATGAACTAGTTTATCTGCAACTGTTGAAGCTTCTTGATTTGGAATGGCGAAGACTTCTGGCCACTTGGTGAAGTAATCCATCACAACCATTAAATACTTGTTACCGCTTTCACTCTTCGGAAACGGTCCTGCCACGTCAATGGCTATTCTCTCCCATGGTCCACCAACATTGTACGATTTCAATGCACCTCTACTACGAGTCTGAGGTCCCTTTATAGCCGCACAACTTGTACATTTGCGACACCAGTCCTTAACATTGTTTCGACAGTGGACCCAGTAAAACCGTTCCCTGATCTTCAGTAGAGCTCATTTAACTCCCAGATGGCCTCCTGAACAATCACTATGGTACAGCTGTAGAACATCCGGTACTTTAGCTTTAGGGACAACCATTTGCAAATGACAGCTGTCTCCCCGAAAATTTTCCCATTTACGGCACAGAACTCCACCCTGAAGCAGCAAGCTGTCCCATTGGGCCCAATAATTTTTAGTGGTTGAACTCATCGCTGAGACGTCGCTCCACTTGCGCTTGGGAGCACTGGCCTTCATCCATTCCAGAATCGGCTTGATGTCCTGATCTTCATGCTGTGCATGTTTTAAGCTGTCCTTCCTCACTCGTTGCTGAGGTGGTCTGTCCTGAGCATCCTCACGGATACCATTTCCTTACACTCTTGCCTAGTAATATTATCGCAATCATCAGGATAAGGTCTTCTTAACAATGCATCTGTGTTGCCACGGCATTTCCCGCTACAGTGTCTGATAGTAAAGTCATATTCCTGCTGCTGCTGGGCGGTGCTGTTAGCCGCACTACCCTTTCGAGATCGATCACCCTCCCTTTTTACAGATCGCTTAGGGCAACTGGGTCGAAGATGGACCCTTTCCCCACAGCCAAAGCACTATGGGCTGTAACTTTTATTGTGGTCGCGAACTGTAGATGCCACAATCTCACTAACGTGAGGAGAACGATGGTCCTGTCGCTGCTGGGCGGTGCCGTTAGCCACACTTCTCCCTCGAGATCAATCACCTTCCTTTTCTACAGTTCGCTTAGCGCAGCTGGATCGAAGATAGCCCCTTTCTCCACAGCCATAGCACTTAGGGCTATATGGACTTATATCCATTATTGAGGTCGCGAACTGCAGCTGCCGCAACCTCCCTGACGCGATGGGAACGATGATCCTGCTTCCTATCCTGCGGCTTCAACCTCAAGTGTATAGGCCAAGGCATCCTTAAGCGTCTTGTGGTGCCCGAGCCTTATAGCAGCTCTGACTTCAAGGTCGCGGATGCCATCGATGAATATCTGCACCAGGTTCCCTTCAATGAGCGCAGGTACAGACCGGTATGCTTTTCGCCCCAGCTTCTCCACCTCTAGAGCCCACTGCTGCAGGTTTTCGTTGATGCACTGGACGCGATCTTTAAGCTGCGCACGAAAGACGTGTTCCAAGTGAGTGTTACCATATCTCGCCTCAAATGCCTCAAGGAGCTGCTCATAAGTCACTTCCTCACTGAGAGCTTCCAGAACTGTTAAGGTCTGGTCACGCAGGCCTATTGTGAGAGCAGTCGTGGCCTGACTTTTATTCCAGCCATTCGCCTTCATAACGGCTTCGAACTGGATTTTGTAAGCCGACCAGGAAGAAGTCCCGTCGAAGTCGTTTCCCGAAGGTATCGTGGATGTCCTTCATGAGGAGCATCTGCTCTTCCTTATCGCGTTTGAGCTGCTCTTCCAAATAACGGACCTGTTCCTCCTGTCGGCGGGCCTGTTCCTCTTAACCACCCCGCAGCTGCTCTTCCAATCGGCGTGTCTGTTCCGCCTGCTGGCGAGCCTGTTCCTTCTGGCGGCAAACCTGCTCCTGCAGCATCACCATCAGAGCACCTAAGTCAGGTGCTGCAAATGTAGGAGCTACTGACGGGCCTGCAGCCGGCGGCTGGCCCTCCAACGTCTGCGGCGTTGCACCACCAAATCTTTTTTGGTCCGTCTCCTGCTGGCGTTGACTTCGGGTACGGACACCCAACGTTTCCTCTTTAGGTAAAATCGGCATGATTTTATCCTACTTCTGACACCAATTATTACGAGCTTAGGGTTCGTGACAATAAAAACTGCCGATTGAATTACCAAAATTTACACTTTTATTAGCGAACACCAATTAAAACTTAAAACACTAATAATTAATCACACTGATTCACTTTATTTCGCTCCGAAGCTTTGCTTGTCTTGCCAAATTCAATACTGCCCCGATCGCGTATTGCAGCGTCTTTAAATACACCTTTTCACCGAATAATCCAGAATATTCCAGTAAATACGGGCGCCGACCGACCAGGCACAGAAAGTTCGAGTGTGGGGCTTCTGGAAAGCTTAATTCTTCTGTTCGATATTAGATAGCGCTGTTGGTGGAAAGTTCAAGATTGACATTTTATAGGAAGCCCTCCTCGCTCTGATCCCCGACACTAAATGGCGCTAGTGCCAGGTGCCAGACGTCAACTTAGGCGCGCAACAATAGGTTTATGGACGTGAAAAAGGCGTAAAAAAAGGTGTCAGGATCGTACTAAATAGAAGTCCTTAGTATCTGCCTACCCCTTTTGGGTGACAGACGTGTTTATTTAATAAGGGTCTTGAAATTTTGTTTCTTAATATATTTTCAAGGCATTTAGTATTAATCTGAGAAACTTCTTGCTTTAAGCAATTATTCTACTGAACGTTGTTTTATCAAAATTTTTCTTATTTACTTTTTTATTTATTCTTTACTCCGGACTAAATGACCTACTTTGACCTACTTTGGATTTTTAACATGGTCGTTTTAGTTATAAAATATAAACCACAACATTTTCTAAGTATTTTTGATTTAATAGTTTTATTATTAAATCAAAAATAAAAACCTTCTTGATTTCAATAATGATTGTTTCATAAATGACCCGTATTCATATTACACATAATAGATGTCGCTAGAAGTGACGTAAGACGAAAGAAGCAATTTTCAAAACCATAAATAATTTTAAACGTAAACTGAAAAAGTCTTACAAGCTTACATATTCCCTATAAAAATAAAACGATATTTTAAAAACTATACAAAAAATATTCGCCTTGAATAAGTTGCTAAATATAATATATAGAAGTGATTTTTGTTACTAATGAAAAAAATTAAGAATATTCATAATACCTAAATAAAGAATGTTTAATGCAAACTTAAAGAAATATCTTACTTAGATTACCAATCCCTAATCTGAGAGAAATATTGTAATTTTATTACTGTCTCTTCCATAAACACAAAGTTTTTGACATTCTTTTTTGTAGAATACCCACTGTTTCATTTTAATAGTAATATTTACAGTTCCTTTTAAGTGCATTTTTAAGCATTGACGAAAGTTATTGTTACTTGATATTTCATATTTGTGGTAAATTTGTGTTGGAATAAGGGTGAAAAAACTGATTATTATTAGCAGTGAGATTCGCAAAAATCAAAAGTTAAAGTAAGTTATTGTCTTAACTGTTTTTGTTAATTGGATAGATAGCAAACTAGTGTTTGTAATATGATTTTAGGAATGTTAAAATATGGCACTAAATTCACAATCAAATAATCACGAAACCACATCAAAAACAATAAACAAAAGAGAAAAGAAAAATAGCCAGAACCGATATTCAATAGAATTAAAAAATAAAAATAAAACAATAAAGATATTAGAAAGGAAAAGAGAAAGAAAGCAAATAAAATCATTGGATATAAATAGAAAATTAACAACGTTTCAGTCTTTAAATTGGCCTCCTAAACAAGTATATTATAATAAGGAACAACATTTCAGTAACTCGTATTTACTATATTACGATTACATGTCTACATATGCTGCGACAATGGCAGCTTACTGTCCTCTACATATGACTCAACCGACTTACACATTTCCAATAATCATTACTGAATGGAGTCCCATAGTATGTTGTAATACACCTGTTTATACAGCACCCGTGCAAGTACCTTATACTTTCATCAATTCATCTGTAGTACCAACTCAGATATGTCCCTATACGGGTGCTGTTGTAGCAGAGCCCTTAGTTGTACCAGTAATTGCCCAGACATTAGTGCCTGAACCATTAATGCCAGAAACTTACGAACAGCTTCTGAGTTATCCACCGGAACTCATTACGTCTACGCCCATTAATGTTTTAGATGATCAAATGAACTACAACTTACTTCACGACAGTAATATGGCAGATGTTACGAGGTTTGATCCAATAGACATGTCAAGTCATACAGAGGATCCACTCCAAATTTACTTAAATCTACCTAAGGAGCTATTTCCAACAGCAAGAATGCTGGCTATTGATGCAAATCCGATTATAGACGAATTTTGTAAACTGACAAGCATATTCGATCATGCCGCTTGGATACTGGACTTGGAGTTCGGAATACCTAGATTACCAATCACCCGAGACATTCCAATATATGATTTTCAATTTAATAGTATACACTGTAAGAACACACCAAATGCAATACATCCGGGTTTTGATAGCTGCGACGAGGATTTTAAACGTGTATTACTTTTTTATTACGACTGTATTGTATCTGCATGGTACAGAGGTTACGTCATTTTCAATAACGATAGCTCAGTTGAAAATTTTCAAGCGTGGTTACTACTGGCAATGCAGTTTTTTGGTATGTGTTGGCCATGATACGCATGATAGAATTAATGGGAAAAAAATTATATTTTGTAATTATAGTGATATGTTAATGTTAATATACAAACATCTGTAAATAATTTTCATTATCATTTTTGGGTTGTTTTTATTGTATTTTTGCTTGAAATAATGCTTGAATAAATTTTATACAAATGTGTATTTTCTGACATAATAATTTCATTGTTTTCTCATAGTCTCCAAGTTTAGACTGCGATTTCACTTAAACTATACACATTCTTTTGAATAATCAGTAGTATAAGATGCTTAACAATTCGATGATCCATCCCCCTGTGAAGAATGTCAATTATGGCGAATCTTCCTTAATGTGAGAAATTAACAACCTTATAAAAAAGAAAGATCCAGTCCATGGAGTATAAAGTTGAAGTTTAAGATTTTAAGGCAATGAAATGTCCGCCACGCTACCTGCATGCGTGTTTGTGAACTTGTCTAGTTAACATGTCTTTGAAAAAAAAAATTCTTCTCAGACATGCAGGTTTTTTCACCATGTCTTACTTCACCGCCGAGCACGTGGTAAATCGCACTTAAAATTGCAATTAACAATTTCATTGGTACTAGCAGGGATTGAACTCGGCTCGTGTACTGTGAAATTTACAGCAAGCACTTAGCCCCTGACCACGACGCATGAAATTCCATGATGTAAGTAAACAAACAATATATAACGTATATGAAGAAAAAACGGACAAAAATTCTAAATCATAACTCTCGTATCAATACAGCATATATTATCAACGTAATATTTTGAAAATAATGCTTAAGTTAAATCATCAGAATTCAAATAAAATTTCTCATCAAGCAGTGAGAAACTAATTGCAAAAGTCATTAGGGAATCAACTTTTTACGTCCAAATGTTCATGCAATTTCTAACATTCAACCTTATCACCATAATGGCCAACCGGAATTCCTGAAACAGGGAATTCGGGTCATGCGTTTGAATCAAATTCACGGACCGCAGGTATTCACGCAATGAATAATTTGATTCGCTAATTACGGCTTCCTTTGAATCGTGTTGTATTAATTAGAGATAGAACACATTTTCTCAAAATGTGTTTACTATTTGCTGAAAGGTAAATGTGAAACGAAAAGTGATCATTTTACTAATTAGACACAGAGAAGGTTTAAAGCACTTACTTACATAAATAAATATGTCATGGGCAGTATTTGAAAAACATGTTCATATCAACATATCAACACATTTTTGTTGCATAGCGTGTTATAACGAAGGTCATCGTTTATATGTTTATACTGTTGAGTTGAGTGGTTTATTACATTTTATATTATTTAATACACTTAGTTGTTAATGTATCAATGTAATACAATAGTCGCCTTTTACTAATTTTTCATCTAGATGAGTCAATCCCAGGCGAAATTTCTTTGACCGAAGCTGCAGCAAAATTAATATTTCTTAATGAGTTATGTAAAACCGCAGTAAAATCAGAGTGACCGACATAGCCCAACGGATTAGTAAGCTGATGTGGCAATAGGCCGGCCATATAGCTCGAAGAACCGATAACCGATGGGGAAGAAAGGTTCTCGAGTGGCAGCCTCGTACCGGTAGGCGTAGTGTAGGGCGACCCCCCACTAGATGGAGTGACGACCTGGTAAGACATGGAGGAAGTCGATGAATGCAGGTGACTCAGGACCGTGCTTTGTGGCATTACTTGGGGGGAGGCCTATGTACCCAGGAGAAGCCTGTTAACACGCACCTTGAAGAGGTTCAGGTTATAGCCACTTGAAAAAACAGACGCTGGTAGGACATTTCACTCCTTGGCTGTTCACATTATGAAAGATGATTTATAGCGCTTAGTGCCAATATTCGGAATATCAACCAAGAGTCGATGGTACCCTTCAGTACATCTGGTACTCTGATAGGAGAAAGGAGATGGCGGTATGAGCTTATGAAGTTCATGGGCACACTCTCCGAAGTACAATCTGTAGAAGACCGACAAACGAGCAACATGGAGGCGTTGAGCTAAGCTGTAAAGCTTTGTGTTCACAAGCTTTTTGTCGCCGATAAGCTTCTTGGCTATGCGTTACACTGAGTCCAGTGCGGCAAATTGATATTTTGCTGAGCCATCCCAAATATATATAATATATAATGCCTCAGGCATTAAGTCCGCCCATATATATCTAATGTGTATATGAAGTTAAATAAATAAATAATATAAAGATAGAAGCTGTCCAGGTTTATAGTATCGCTTCACCTTGTTTAACCCGTTGAACGCCACGCAAAAAATCGAGACTTTCCGTTCGGGCCATGGGGGTCACCGGTGAGCCTTACCTAGTTGTTCCATTCAGGCCACGGGAGTCACCGGTGAGGCACGCAAGAGGTTCACTGTAAACGGGTCTCACAAGCCACAGATTGCAGTTATTAAACAAAACACATATGGAAGTGAGCCGCGTGGGCCCCGGACTGCTCCAGTCGACGTGATTTTCAAATCCCATAGAAACTTGTAGTTGTAGGTAAAGTCCTAAATACGGTATTAGTGATGTGCCTTATTTTTTTGTTTGTATAAATAGCGCGAATAAAGCCAAAGGAAAATAATTATACGTTTATTACATTAAAAATAACTAAAAAAAATGAAATCATAAGTTAATCGAACTTAACATAGTACTTCTTTTACAACAAAATCAACTTAAAATAATTAAATTCTTCATAAACAGAACATAATAATGACGCTTCTTCTGCGATTAAAATTAAACTATATAAATCATCATTAAATGTGACTTATAATGACACTTATTTTTAGAATCAAATTAAAAATCAACATTATTATAAAAACAACATTATGAATGGATTCTGTTGAAACAAGGTAAGCAAGGAGAAGGTTGGTCTGGACATTTTTGGCAATATGTTAATACCTTTAGTAGTAGTTTTGGATTTAGATTGTTTGTTTACCCATGATTGGTACGTTGTCTGCGTAACCTTAGCAACATGTTCTTCTGACGGTTCTTGCCAAGCCCTCTTTCTTTTCCAGAGTATGTTTCTTTCTTCTCGGTCATTCACTATATCATCACCATCACCTTCTTATTTGACCAATTAAATTCCACGCTATTTGCTTCCGACTCAGATCTATATTTCTGGCTATAAGCGTTCTTCCTCGGTGGCAACTCCATTTAAAATGTTCACGAAACAAACAAAACTGAGCAAAAACACTTACACGAAACTAACGTGGGAAAAATAAGTTCTTCTCAGGTACTAAAGCTTAGATGATTAATATAATGAAAAGCAAAATAGCTACATGCCATAATGCAAAAGGCAGGTAAAATAATTAATGCGTCAGCAACATTTTGGTAGGAGTATGTCCGAACGATCACGAACGATAGACTCGCTAGTGTTTTTATCACACTGTGCTGCCAACTTATATCAAACTTTCCGCCAGATTCCACTAGATATTTTTTAGCGATTAGATATTTAAAAAAAAGTGCTAAAGACCCTAGAACTGCACTAGATCTAGCGCCAAATGCGCTAAAACGGCAACACTGATGAGAGATGCGTGGTGAGCCCCCGCTTACCGAATTTCTGTAAACCTTCCTAGGAGGCTACGCGGCCCACCGGTGAGCCTCTTGCTATATCTCTTAAACTAGTCCATAGATTTTGCCTATTTTTGTTTTCTACGCATATCATTGCATTTACCAAACTTTTATCGGATTACGTGAATTTAACTTGGCCCCAATGGAAAGTCATGATAGGCCCACCGGTGGGCCGCGCGGCGTTCAACGGGTTAAAATACTCAGTTTTTGACCCCAGTTAGTGCTTTCGACTCAAATTTAGTGACAAAGTTTAGGTTAGCACTTAAACTTTGTCGCTAAATTTGAGTCGCCGAAAGCCGAAATCCGAATCCGAAAGCCGAAGAAAGCCTCGAGATGATCAGTAACCTCCACAGATGTATCTCCGAAAGAAGGAGTTAGATGAATCGGACTCTATTATGCGGAATTTGTACGTAATCTGCCGCTATGTTATCGTATTAACACGAATAGGTCGGCTCGACCGGGGTAGGACCACACTCTCACATAGTACCAGCGTAAAATGGCGGCTTAATGCTGCTGTACTCGTATTTCGTATGGTGAGTGTAGAGAACAGAGACCATTTTACTGAAAAAGAGGCATATCATCTTAGTCCTCAGAGGTGACAACGCATCTACATTTTGAATCTTAATCTAGAGTTAATGTTAATTCTAAAGTTAAAGTTAATGTAAATAACTGTGGGCTTCTCTAGTATCCATACATTAAAGTATTAGGTGAACTGTATGCTCATTCGTCACCCAACGTTCTGTAAAAAAAATCTTCAAGTAAGGCGACAACTCATTATATGAAATACCTGATGAAACATGAAGGGAATTGATGAATGTAGATAAGAATGTAGAGTAGATGAGAATAGTAACTATATTATGTATATAATATAAATTCGTCAGTAGTAGACTTGTGATATACCTGTTGTGTAGACTTTAATCATGAATAAATAAACGAGAATATCATATCTCTTGATTCAAGTTCTGATTGTATCACGATTTCCAATAGCAGGTGTTAAGCAATCCAAGCATGTCAGATAACGCGAGGTTGTAAAAAAAGACCAAGTAACTCCTTTCGTTTTTTAATTATTTAACAATATATTTATGTGCAAACGAACAATAATAGGGTCAACGTTATCATAAACTATTCATTCAAACAAAATTATAATAGAATATACATAGCAATAAACATCACTTTATTAAACATTAATTACATACTAAATGCTAGTAATGTCTCAACAGTGTGATTTGGTAATTGATTTCACATTATTGTTAACATCAAAACTTAGTTAATTTTTCTTATATTATTTTCACATTAGCGCTAAAATTATTCTATTAATAATTACAGGTAAAGAATATTATTTAAGATACTATAATAATATTTTATATTCGTAGAATAAAATTCGATCTAACGTATTATCAATACAGAATTATAAATGTACTTATTGTTAAGTTGAGTTTATTACAAGATATTTTTTCTAAGGGTAAAGAATAATAGCAACATACAACATGAAAAAATAAATGATGATGAAATATTTTATGTACAAAGCGGCTATCGGTCTGAAATTAAACTAGCAGAAAAATAATACTGTAAAAGAGTAAAAATCTAAAATCGAGAGGGCAAGAAGAACTGCGATTTAATATTTACAATTTAAATGCATTGGCCTTTTAACTAAAATAAACCTGTACCTTAAAACTTACTTACACTAATTTTAATTACCTGTTTTGTATCTCGATTTAATAAAATGTTTAAATACAAAAAAGGTAACCGATTTAAATATTACAATAATTATCTCGCGTGTATTTTCGTATAACAAGTATTTACAAAAGTAATATTTATATTAAATTATGTGCAAAAGCAGACTATATAACGGCGTGTTGCGGAAAATAAGCAGCGATTGTAAGGGCGTTTATTATAGGTCCAAGCCTGAGTATTATCACCGTATCGAAGCTTCTGTAGGCTTTGATACAGAATTTCGCTTGCACGACTTCTGCACAGCTTCCCGGTGGACTGTTCCGTTAATAAAACGCCTCAGAAAACGTTGAATCTAATCAACATTTTTGAAGGTAACTTGCACTATATTGGTAATAAGTTCGCTGTTTCGATCGTAAATATTTAAACCGCATCAACACGCTTTGAATCTTCAGTTTAACTGTTCATAATCACTTTTACATGTGACATTAATCAAACAATTATCTATTAGTAACACTTTCTTATGAATTCACTGTCTGTAAAATCCACGGTACGAATTTTGATATTCTCGTGCAAACTCCTGGCAAATTTGCCTCACCGCATCCAATACCCCAACTTATGATCCCAGCCAGGAAATATCTATGATCTTTCCCTTTCACCTGCAAATGAAATTTTTATTAATTAGATTCGAATTATAAGTAATAATGAGCTACGTATAATTTATGCATATTTATAACGCCTTTATAAGTCTACATTTGACATGGATCTTTTCAAGTATGCATCAGCTAACAAGCGTTGGATGTATTGGTGGGAGCAGAGCCTATAATCTCGCACTCGTAATGCTGCTTCCCTTCTATTATGAAATTTAGGTTAAGTGTAATCACAAGTATATATTTTCATCAGTTAATCTTACATCATCATTTGATATTGGAGGAGGAATCATATAACTTTTAACTTTATCTTAAGTATCTAGCGTTAATTTGAGATAAACTCTTTTATCTAACATTTCTTTTAATTATATAAATCTTGATCTTCTATATTATTTTATCCAGCCACTATCTTGGGGAGAAGGACCTATCAGAAAACAATATATTAAACCAAATTTATCCCGACGGACAACAACGGTAGAAAAATAGACATATTTCCCCCTATTTTACCCCAGTAATAAATTAAGCTATATAATATCTTTATTTAAGAAATACCTTCATATAATAAAGTAAATTAGGAAGGTAAAAGTAGTTGCCAAATATGACTTCGCACACGTTTTGAAGGCACCATTTGGCAAGCTCTACGCTTTTGGGATATAACACAGTCTTCTTGAAACGTACACTGTAATAACTGTGGCTTGCAGCCAAGTAGAAAGAATTAAAACATGTGTAACTAATTATATGTGTAACGGTTTAGAATTTGGTTAGATTAGTGCTTTTGTTTTTTCATATTATAAATCCTCACAATATATTTGAGCTACCACGGTAGTATAAGCAATTTTATTCAGTATACTACAAAAATACTTATTTAAAGTCATAAAAGCTTTACCACTGGTTCGGACAAAAGCGTCTGTGCTGGGAATAACTAGCAAAAAACTACTTGAGCGATTTTCATTAACCACCTACTGAATAGTTACGTACTTGCAGCGGCCCGCCTGAGTCGCCTTGACAGGAATCATGCCCTCCTCTTTCGTGTCCGGCACAAAGAAAAATATCCGGAATGAATTCGTGTCGGCCAGCCCGCAAAAACATTGATTTGCAGCGTTCATTTGACACTATTGGAACTTGGACCTGAAATGAAAGTATTGAAACTACATGCATAAAAAATAACAACTTTTACAAAAGTCTAAATTAATCAATTTTATTGTCATCATCATCATTGTCACGACACAGCATATTGATATTCGTCTTCTTCTTTTTTCTAGTTATGTTAGTCTACATCTGTACAAAAGCCTCAGCTTTTATATCTTTTTTTTTTACTTTTTATAAACCAGTGTTTTACCACAATCACACCTTGTGGTAAGTAATGATACAGTCTTAGATGGTAAATCACACTGTCTTAGCGTAACAAATGTCTATTCACTCTTGCCTTGAAGACGTCCAGATTGTATTCGGACGGAAAGATAGACGCCGGCAAATTATTCTACGCCTTTGCTGTACGCATTAAATAGTCGAAGTAAACCGTTTGCTTCTAATACGTGGAATATCGACAACAAAGGGGTGAAGACCCACCGAGCGCCTGGTGTCAATGGTGGAAAGGAGGGGGAGGAATTAAAGCATACAGTTCCTACGCACACTCTCCGAAATGCATCCTATAGAATACCGAGAGTCTGGCTACTCTGCGCCTGTGCTCGAGGCTGACTAGGTTGGTTTCAACCAAATTCAGGTCACCAATGAGCCTCTTAGCACGTCTCTGCACTGAGTCCAACGCTGTCTGGTGGCATTTTGCAGCACCAGTCCATATGTGACGGCAGTATTCCATGCACGACCGGACTTACGCTTTATATAAGGTAAGGAGCTGTCTCGGCGTGAAGTACCGCCGTACCCTTACCTCAAAACAGCCCCAAGAACACCAAGTTGTCTTGGGGCTGTTTTGGCTCTGGACTCATTGAACCGCCCATAGCTGAGGTTCGGAGAAAATCCAACCCCTAACAACTGAAGGCGGTCAGTGTACTCCAAGGATACATTCCGGAAGTAGAAGCCAGGGTGAGCGGGCTCCTTTTTGCGGTGAAAAGATACGCTTGTGTTTTAAAGGCGTTGAGTCTCACGAGATTGGCATCGCCCCATTCGGAGACTGCCTGTAGTGTGAGATTCACACGCACAATCACAGCCTCTTTCTCGAACTGGATTTGATCTTGACTGGCCCGAGTACTTGGTTGGTATCCCCCCACAACTGTGCTATCGTCTGCATACCCATAAATACCGGGCATAAGCAGATTTTAAATATGCAGCATGAAGAGAGTTGCGGATAGAACGGACCCTTGAGGAACACCGGCGTCAGTCGCCATAGGATCGAATAAACAGCCATCGATGACGACTCGGAAAGACCGTTCACTCAGAAACTCCTTTATCCATTCAATCAGACCAGGGGATAAGCCGTACGCTAGAAGCTTACCCAAATACTGGCATACCAAACTCTGTCAAAGGCCTTCGAGACATCAAGGGAAACAGCAAGTGCTTCCCCACTGTTCTCAAGTGCCTCGCCCCTTACGTGTGTGGCACACGCTGGAAGGTCCCCAGCTGACCGATTTCGGCGAAACCCGTATTGCCGGTCACTAAGGAGGTCATTTCGTTCTAGGTATGCCATTAAGCGGGCGTTCAATATACGCTCCATAATCTTGCAGGGTATGGCGGTAATTGAAATTAGCCGATAGTTGGCAGGGTCGCCACAGCTACCTTTTTAAGGCACAGGCTGCATATTGGCCAGCTTCTAAAATTTAGGCACTATTCCAGTCCTGAATGTGAGGCGAAACAAGCGCGTCAACACAGGAGACAACTCAGGGACAAACCTTTAGAACTATAGCCGGTATACCATCAGGTCTACTAGCTTTGTTCACGTCTAGACTTCACAGGGTTTTAAGAACCTCCTTGTTGGTGATACGGACATCTATCATAGAGGTACCGCAGTGAGGTAATTGAGGTGGTACGCTGTTGCTACTATCCAGACGCGAATTGCAAGAAAAAGAGAAGCAAATAAATCCGCTTTCTCCTTAGAAGCATGCGCCAGTAAGCCATCTGGTTTTACCAGCAGTGTAGACCGACAGAAGTTTATCTCGGTCATTTTGGTGAGAGATCAAAAAGCTCTACTGCCAGATGGTTTGACAGAGAGCTTTGTACCTATGCGTTTAATGCGGTCGAAACTGGCTTGTCGTAACGCTTTTTTGTAAGACTTGGCAGCTCGGTTAAAGACTCTGTTCTTAAGGCTAACATCTGGAGCTTTGCGGTCTCGAGCATCGACCCAAGATAAGTACGCCATATGCTAGCTTTTCAGCACGAGCGCACTCGGCGTTGAACTATGGGCGAGCTTTACCACCAATGGAACACGTCAGCAAAGGGGATAAATACTCCATCGCTTGACGTATCACATCGCTTATGGTATCTGTGCAACTCGACGAATCTTCAGACGAGAAGCAAATTGTATCGCCACACTTGCCACACACCGTGGCAATCGTAGTTGGGCGGGGAATATAACGAGACAGATTTCACCAGACAGTTGTCAGGAGTTCCCAAGGGTGAGATAACCTGAACATTGTACCTGTCTGGATCGGTCGTAAGCAGAAGGTCGAGGCAGTTGGCTATGTGCCCATCCACATCAGGTACCCTAGTTGCTTGTTGTACCAGTTGGGAGAGTCCTAGTGACAAGGCAAAATTCCACGCCTCTCTCTCAGCGTGGTCAGTATTCTCGTATGGGAACAGCCAGTCCTGATGACAGACATTAAAGTTCCCCAGAAAAACCAACTTTGCATTAGGCTACCAATTTAGAGCCACATCAGAGGCTTCACTGAGGTGTTCAAATAGCCTAGTCGTCTCCTGGTCACCACTGTGCGATCGGTATACACAAGAATAAATAATTTTATCAATTCCTGTATCTATGAATACCCCAGATCATGAAGAAAGTGGGGTCTTCAAGGTGACGGAGACGCTTACAGCAGATGTCGTTGCGGACGTAAACGCAGACTCCGGCGCGCTGATGGAAATTATGCTCCAATGTGTACACAGGGTAGACAAGGTACGCCGCATCTAGAGGACATCTGATCTGCGTCTCAGTCAAGAAGTTACTCTTCTTTGCGCTGCTGTGCGGCTTGTCAGTCTCAAGGTGGTAATGGACTGCATTGAGATTACAGTGCAGGCCTCGGATGTTTATGAGGTCTGCCATAAAAAACCTAGCCATGCTATTAACATTACTAAATATTCCCGTTAACTGTTCCAGGTGAGCTTAAAATGCTTGTGCTAGGAGTATGTGTCAATCCCACGACTTTCTAGTTCGCGGTCCGCACCCTACCCGTAAGGCTACTGTCGTTTTGATTTTTTTTTTTGAAAAAGGGTGGCAAACGAGTACAAGGTACAAGCCGACCCATTCGTGCTACAACCATAATATAGCTGTAGCTTGGCTTTACTATGTCAAAAGTTTGAATTCAAAACGCCATATAAACTGTCATAGGCTACGAGTCCTTCTTTCGGGTTCCTCACACGTGATAACGCTTTTTTATTTTGATTCGTAATCAAGGATATGTGTACAAGTCTATGGGCCACAATAGCCACTTACCATCAGATGGACTGTGTACTCGTTTGTCATCCTTATCTTATAAGAAAAGAATTTCGGCAGGTTTCTAAGTGGCTAATGCAGCATAGACACCTGCTATCACTTTAAGCAAAGAAGAATACTAAAGCTAACTGTCTGAGGGCTAACGTAGGTTGCCTGTAACATGTAACAGCATGTAATTATAGCTCTTTGCTGTTAGAAATAGACAAAAGGGGAGGATTTGCCCAAACGGGCTTCTAAGCAGAAACGGGTCCAAACACCTAGTACTACACGACAAAAGTAAATATATCGTTAAAATAAAGTATACACACCTCTTGCAAAACCGATGGCAGTACTCCACCTTCTGAAAGTCTTCCCCATCCAGTAACTGTGGCGTTTTCTCCGACCAACAAATCATCAGTCGCCGGTAAACAAATAGGTGATATGTGAGGCGCAAACTGTACAGGTGAGTCCAACTTTACTAACGCCAAGTCGTACTCGTAAGTAAAAAAATTGTATTTAGGGTGTACAGCCTTTCTGGCCACACCACGTTCCACGAAAGGATATTGCTCGGAAACAGATGAAAAGTCGTATTCTCCAACTCGTATCCTTATCTGAGATGTCAAAAGGCTGAAAGAAAAAAATAGGTTTCTTTGTAATAATTATTCGGAGATTTTGAACGTCAAGTTAAGCCACTGCATGTATTTTTATATCATAAAATAGACCATAATAGCTAACATGATAACAAAAGTCTAGTGTGACCAATGTACACCTGCAACTAACTTCAATCTAAGGAGGATACAAGTTCGTTGTCATAGCTAAGGACTAAGATATAATGCTTTATAGTCGTTAATTATACTGTTGTTTAGTGACAGCAACAGACATAAGGTTTAAATTTATTTATTGCTCAGATAAATTACAAAATAAAACCTTTCCACTAACATAGTTTAATTAATTATCATTGTAATCGCAATTCATTAAAATGAATAATGAAAATGATCACTCCTACAAAAGAAATTAAATAAAGGTTTTTATAAATTATCCAAAATAAAAGTTTTTAATAATATTTATATTATTTCACACTATTTTAATTGAAAATTATTTGCAAAATACCATATCTATATTGGTTTTGCAACAGCTTGTTTCAATGTACTAAACGATGTTTTAACTGAATTACAGAATGAGTCTGACGTCATCAAATAAAAAATAAATTAAACTTACATATTCTTTATTGTTTTAAGAGAAATCTACCTATATGTATAATGATTGCGTGTATTTTTTTTTATTTATATAGAACAATTTATGTAGAATATATCTTCATGTTTTACTAATTATACTCCCTCCGTGTCCTAGACATTCTTAACAATTGTAGTACGCCGCATTCCATGCCAGCATCACAATTTATCCAAGCTCGCTAAAAAAATTTAAAGCAGTATATCTGGCAACACTGTATCAACCCGTCCGTCAATGCAACTTCATTACGTTTTTTTTGTGCCAGCCATCACGGTGTGTTTTTATAATTTTTGTTGTAAAAATTAAATATGTTTAGTGTAAAATCAAATATTTTGTATCCAAAACCTACTACAAATAAATTTATTACGTATCTGCGTGGTAATAATTTGATTATGTACTTGGGAAAGGAAGATATTCAAAATGGAGCCAATCGATCAAAGTAAACAAAAATCCTATTGTTCGAGGTAGGTGAACGTGTATATAAAATAAATAAAGTTAAAACATTTATTAAATAATAAAAACAGATTCACTGTGCCAGTTTATTAACAAGTATGATAAATTATCGAACAAATTCCCTATTAAGGGTTAATAACATAACCTCGTCACTCATATAATATGAAATAGTAAATAGGTATTTTAACCTATAAATGTGGGTTGAGATACATTATGCAGAGATACGTTGAGAAGTTTTAAGTGATATATATTAATGTTTTTCTTACTTTCATTTAGTCGCCGTTGTAGTAGTAGTTCGCAGTCGCCATTATCAGTCAGAAAATTGGGGCAGCAGACCCGGAAATTATATACCCTGAGACCCTTACAACTAAACTTTCTTTAGTATCAGAAAATCCTGATTATGAAAAGAAGTAAGTGCTATAAATAAACTTAACACGTGGGTTTATTAAGGTTATGTAAACCTTTAACGTCCACAAAAAATTGGCAGAACAAGTTAGAAATAATAACTGAATTCTGGAACAAAATTATCCAGTGTGTAAGGGAGAGTCAGTTACGAGTCCTTAAAATTGTAAAATTGTCCCAAACAAATGGGATTTAATAGATGCATTTTTAAATCTAAAGACAGTATATTATTACATATTATTTTGTAGACACATAAAATAAAAAATAAAAAGCTACATAATATGACACCCCTCTATCAGGCATTTGGGTGTTGGTAGGCCTATGTGCAGCTGTGGACTTTTATAGACTGCAATGGATGTATGGATAATATGACAGGAAAGTAAGAAAAAATGTAATATGACAACTGTTTTACCTTGATATGGAATATCAAAACGTTACAAGTTAAATACACTTAAAATATAACTGTAACGCAAAAAACTGAGTAAAAAATAATAATATTACTCAAATTATACCCGATATATTTGGCTCCACACGAATGAAACCAGATTTTACAGATAGTAAAACAAAAATAGTATTGTAAGCATCAGATTGAATTACAATAAATTGGTTAAATTATTAAAGGAATAATAAAAAGACAACAGATAGCCTAAAATTTTCATGACATAGAGCAATTTTAATAAACTCACTAAATGTAATTAAAAAACTCAGTAAAGAAGGTAAACAATAAATTATTATTATTGAGATAGTAAAACGAATATAATATAGAAATAAAGAAGTGTTAAGCATCATTAGGTTTTAAATAGAATGATGAGTTGCAAATACATTAATGGCCTACAGCGGTACATAAAATATCAATCTGGGAAAATATAAAACTTACATACTTCACTAATTAAAACAGTGGTAAATTAAACAATTAAAAAGAAATTTAAAAATAATTATAGGAAATAATTTTCTATTGTAAGATATTAAAAAGTTATGACAAGTTAAAAATAAGTAATATGTGAAGTAATAATTAAAAAATAAAATAAAGATGGATTTATTCAGTAAAATTAAGTATGGTATCATTCATACCTATCATGTTATTATTATCACCTGCATAACTAAAACTAGGCTTCTATTATGTATTCCTCTTAATATCGATGAGGCAAAAAACCATAGGTTTTTGTTTTTTTTTTTTCACATGAGAAAATATTTTGCAGTACTGAGATTTAGAAGCAATCAAATAAAGATAATTAATGGTATAGTTTTTATTACAAAGGGCTCAATATTATGAGTATAACATAATGAAAAACTTGTTACAAATTATAGATGTAAAAGTACTAGAAAGACTCACAAGGGTTTGGCAAAAGAAGTCCAAAAATTTGTCAACGTAAGAGAACCCCCACATGATCACCGGACATCAAGGTAGCAAAATATATCAATATACCAATGATTTAAAAGTTGGGCAAGACTATTCCCACTTTTGACATGCACGTAGTTTCGGACAGTATTGAAGAAATAGGAAAAGTATAATACTGAGGAGATAGGGATGCAAAAGCACTATTGAATTAAAACTGCTGTGAAAATATCTAACAGGAGTTATATAGATGCTATAAACAGACCGTTAGAACTGTCACTATATAGAATATATACATGGATTTATGTATATATAATAAAATAAGAACGAAAAATAATACTGGTAGATATTAAGCGGTGCAGAGAGGCAGAAGTAATTACTGTAAACTTAAAATTGTTGAGAGAATATCTAGCATAAGTTATTAAAATGCTATACATTAGAGCTGTCATTTATGAGGATAGACATTGTTAACTATTCAGACCTTACCGCTATGACTTAGAAGGTAGACAGGTCTTTACATATAAGATATACCATTAGTGGAAAGATATTAAGATGGGATAGGACTCAGAAGACATCACTGCAGGCTTTAAACCGTTAGAGCTATCACATAGAGGATAGACACGGTTGACTATTCAAACCTTAGAGCTAACACTTTGAGGTTAGACAGGTTTGAATTGAAAGCAATATCACTTGAAGGAAGACATTAAGATGGACTACGGCTCGGAAGAAATCACTGCAGGCTTTAAACTGTTAGAGCTATCACATAGAGGATAGACACAGTTGACTATTCAAATCTTAGAGCTAACACTTTAAGGTTAGACAGGTTTGAATTGAAAGCAATATCACTTGAAGGAAGACATTAAGATGGACTACGGCTCGGAAGTGCAGTTAAACTGTTAGAGCTATCACATAGAGAAAAAGTTGACTATTCAAATCTTAGAGCAACACTTTGAGGTTAGACAGATTTGAATTGAATGCATTACCACTTGAAGGAGGACATTAAGATGGACTATGACTCGGAAAAAATCACTGCAGGCTTTAAACCGTTAGAGCTATCACATAGAGGATAGACACGGTTAACTATTCAGACCTTTTAGAGCTAACACTTTGAGGTTAGACAGGTTTTGAATTAACATTAAAGCGCTGTCACTATATAGTAGTATATAGTAGTTTTTTTTTTCACATGAGCAGTAAATGTGAAATAATGAATTATTTATTTTGAATAAAATAACAAATTATTATTAACACTGCCTATATAAAGATAATCATACTACTGTGTCATGTTACAGTCATCTCATAGACATCTCATACACATCATTGGTTACTATTAGTGAAGTATTTTGTAAAATATGGCACTCCAAGATTCACTCCAAAATTAATACTAAGAATTATAGTGAACTCTCCTATGTCAAATACTATAAATCATAAAATAATAAAATAATTAATTCTTTATCGTACCAAATTGTAGTAAGTGTAGTGAAATTCTTTCCTGGGCTTTTGTGCCTTTTACTTAGGTTTGAGTTATAAAAATAGACTTAATAATATGTTACTTTTAGATTAATCACTACAGAATATTGCAATAAATATTCAGAAATTTACAAAAACTAGTAACAAGCTGAGCAGTGATGAGTTATAGGTTATAATATACATACATTGTCCTTCAACTAATATAACATTTATTCAAACGGGAGCTCAGATATATAGTTAAGATATAGATAGAATTTCACTTCAACAGTGTTTGCATGGGAAAAAATAAATGAGAAGGGGTTGAGCCTTTCTTGACACAAGATAGTGATAAATTTAACCCACTTAGAATAGTATTTCTTAAGTAAGTTATAAGATGTTAAAATTAAACTGGAATAGATATTTCAGATTGTTTTCTTTTTCAGTCATAATTCTTCCACAGGGCCCACTTCTGCTGCAATCAAGCTGGCCTTATGTGTATAAGGAAATGTTATGAAATAACGATAATTTATTTATGTTATTAATTTAAATTTACTATACAGGCAATACGTTCAACATTTTTTTATAAAATAAGCGAAATTGCAAATTTTCATTCATTGGTATTATAAATTCGCAACCCTATCTTCAAACATCTACAATTGTTAAGAATGTCTAGGACAAGGAGGGAGTATAATTAAATGGTTAAACGAACTTACCTTAAGTGAAGTTCAACCATAATTATACGAAGCTCCTTGTCCTAGACGGTACTCCCGGCCCAACCATCCCTGGGTTAGGGTTGCTCATCTAATTCCTTGCTTTAAACATAATGAAGTTGCATTGACGGACGGGTTGATACAGTGTTGCCAGATATACTGCTTTAAAATTTTTTTAGCGAGCTTGGATAAATTGTGATGCTGGCATGGAATGCGGCGTACTACATTTGTTAAGAATGTCTAGGATAAGGAGCTTCGTATAATTATGGAACTTCACTTGTAATTGTTTAACCATTTAATTATAATTCAGTTTTAAAAAATCTGTGTGTCATATATTATTCTCTATATAATATTATTGCTTAAAATATTATTATTTCTGATAATTACATTTCTTAAGTTTTACTCTTATTTATTTGTCTTTTATATTTTTGACATTGCTATAAAATGTTTAAAAAGTAAAGTCTACTCAAAAAGTTCTTTATTTTTTTTATTTTTTAGGTTAATCATTTGTAAAAAAAACTGTTAACTAGTTAGGAAATTACTGTTGAACACAGAAACTACCTATTGTGGACACTAGATAAAAATATTACTCTCTTTTGCTCGGTTAGTCTCGCTGCAGTTTATCTAAACAACGAAGCATCTTAAAGATAAGTTAATGAAGGCCTATGTACACTTACTATGCCAAGGTACAAAGTTAATTAAATTATAAGTTGCTAGCTGATAACCGCTCGATTCGCTGGGCGCTTGGATATATAGTTTTAGAAAACTCGTGATGAGTCAATCAGTGGTATTTCATATAAACGTATATATGTAAACATATAAGCGAAATAGATAAAACTAAGTTTAGCTACAACTTAACTTAACAAACGACTACAACGGCAATAAACTTTCAGCGTGGGCAATAAATATAAGGTAAACAATTTACAAACAAAAATATCTTATATTTAATGTTATTTGCGAATTGCCAACGGAACTGGAATGAACCTAGAGATGCATTACAGAGATTAAAAATTTGAAATACGCTCCACTTGGCCCATCTGTGCGAGAACAGTGCCGAAATTCACGAAAATCTGCGAACTTAGACCATAATATTTTAAGTAAACTGTTCTTTTATATTTTGTTTGTGATTTTTATCGATATTATACGCATAGAAATAGGCATTACATTACTTTCTTTATGATATCATATTTTCATTACTATCTGCCTCTTTTGAGTTTGACTTATTGAAAGTCACTTTTTTCATTTACCACTGGTTCGCAAAAAGAAACCTCTGTCTAGGGAAGAACCAGAAAGAAAACCAGCGGGACTATTTTTTTTTCAAATAATAGCTTACAATCACGTTTACAATTAACAACACAAGACAAATTAGAAATAGCTTGGTAGCGATCACCCTTCCCAGAGGTTATTATCATCCATAAATTCCTTAATATTATAATAACCCTTTTTATACAAACTTAGTTTAATAAAATTTTTGAACTTTGCGTATGACAAATTTTGTATATTTTCTGGGATTTTGTTGTAAAAGCGTATACATCGCCTCAAGAATGAATTACTGACTCGGTGGAGTCGAGTAACTGGTACTACTACTACTACTGGTAGCTTGTGTCTGTTCCTAGTATTTACAGAATGAATATATATATATATATATATATATATATATATATATATATATATATATATATATAATGTATAATGTATAAAATTGTAATATATGATATTATAGTTAAAAATGAGCTTGAAATAAATTTTTAGAGTCACGCTGCAGAGCCAAGGGTTGATCCGGGCGGGGAAGCCTCACGATCGCACAGAATCCAATCATAATGATGTTGTGTGGCACTACCAAATTCTATTAAAAATAAAGTTTCCCATTAAAAGTAACCTTTATAAGCCTAACAAAAGTCAGTTGCGAGCGTCCTTGGGCTGCAAACGCCAGGTTAATCAGGTGGACAGTGGGTTCATTTGTCACTTCAGCATTTGTTTTTCAATATTCCAGCCCAATACAATTCCACTGTAGTGGTAAAATTAAAAATTTTGTACAGCCGACTTCAATACGACGGAATCAATGTATTGAAAGTCAATTAAATACGCATTATTTGAGCACAACTCAAATACACGAGAAACATCAGCTTT